>JAUCBN010000006.1:12760000-13960000 GCA_035048815.1 Abelmoschus esculentus | reverse complement strand
CATATGATTTTTCACCCAAGCTAGTAGTTCTAATAGGCTCAAAAAGATCCATGTGAATCAATTGTAAAACTCTATTAGTTGAAACATCATTAATGGACTTAAACGAAACTCTCTTTTGTTTACCCTTAACACATGCATCACAAATTTTATCTAAAGAGAACTTGAGCTTAGGTAAACCTCTAACTAGATTTTGGAAAGCTAGTTTCTCTAAGACACATATGCTAGCATGTCCTAGTCTCCTATGCCATAACCATGCATCATTTTCACACTAGCAACTAAGCATGCATGAGATAGGTTAATGTCATCTAGATGCACCATATATATATTTCCTATGCGATGACCTATGAGCATAGTTCTATTTGATTCTATGTCTATTATTTTGCAACCAAACATATCAAAAGATATATAGAACCCTTTATCAAAAGTTGACTAATGCTCAATAAATTATGCTTAAGACCATTAACAAGCAAGACATTTTCAATGGGAATAAAGGAGTGACTACCAATAGAGCCAATACCCTCAATTTAGCCTTTGAAGTTGTCACCGAAAGTCACTACTCCTCCACTTTTGAGCTCTAACTCCTTAAATCGTCTCTTGTCTCCGGTCATATACCTTGAGTATCCACTATCAAGGTACCACATTTTTTTGACTTGAAGCTTTGGCCTTAAAGCAATTCTCAACCTACAAACAAAAATTTAGTTTTTGATTTTTGGTACCCAAATCATTTTGGGTCCATGAGAGTTAGTTCCTAAAAGTTTGGTTCCCTTAGAAATTTAAGATGCAATGACATGCACATTATTAGAGACAACAAGTTCCTTAGGAACCCATACACTCCTAATATTTCTATATCTAGCATGCCTTTGAAAATTTCTTTGTTTGTAGTTTTGAAAATTCTTTTTCACATGGTTGGGTTTTGAAGAGCGTCTTTTTCAAAATTTGGGCTCCCAACCACTTTTATTTGTTCTTTGAGTTCATTCACCACTTTGTGGTGGTTATCACTCAAGCTAGAGATAAGTTTGTTTAAATCCATATTTTCCTTTTGAAAGAATTTTAAATCATCATTTAGGACAATGACCTTTTCTTCAAAATCAAAAATCATTTTTGTCAAAGAATTATTTTTCTTTTCTAAATCGGAAATGATTTTCTTTTTTTTTCAAAATTGATTCTTTAAACTTCAAAACCAACTCATCATAAGTATCTCGTAATTCATCATAAGCATCATATAATTCATCATATGTAAGATTATTGCAAGAGGGTTCAAGGGTTACCTTGGGCTCATCAAGAGCCATGAGACATAGGTTGGTCACTTCATTGTCCTCATCGGATGATGACTCCTCATCACTCCATGTGACAACATGAGCCTTTTGCTTCTTCTTCTTCTTAAAACCCTTCTTTTTGTATTATAGACAATCGATCTTAATGTGACCGGGCTTCTTGCATTCATAGCAAATAATTTGATCTTTCTCATCTTTTTTGTCTTTTCCTTTGAATTCCTTCTTTCTTTGGAATCTCCTATTCCATTTTGCCCTCATGAGCCTAGTGAATCTTTTGGCTACCATAGTCAATTCTTCTAGTTCATCCTCTTCACTAGTGTCTACTTCCTCTTGTGAAGCTTTAAGTGCAATCCCTTACTTTTTCTTTTCAACTTCTCTCTTTTCAAGCTTCACCTCTTCCTTCTTTTTCTCTTCTTCTCTTCCTTTCTTCATGATCTCATGGGTGAGAAGAGATCCCACAAGAGCATCAAGCTTGAGAGTCTTGAGGCCTTTGGCTTCGATAATGGTTGTTCTCTTGCTATCCCAAGACTCGGGAAGAGAGTAGATAAGTTTTTTCACGAGTTTCTCCTCTGGTATGATCTCACCAAAACCCTTGAGATCGTTAACAATAACCAAAAAATGATCAAATATCTTGGTGATATCTTTACCAGTTCTATCTTGATGTTTTCATAATTAAGATTGAGAAGACCAATCTTGGTTTCCTTGACGTCATTGGTGCTCTCATAAGTTGTCTCCAATGAATCACAAACTTCTTTGGCACTAGTACATGATGAAATCTTAGAGTAGATGTCGGGACCAAGAGCACAAAAGAGAATGTCCAAAGCTTTGCCATTTGTGGACATTCTTCTTCTCTCTTCATAGTTCATTTCATTTCTTTTCTTGGGTACTTGCCTATCTCCTTCTTGCTTCATTGGAATTGAGGGGCCATCTTCTATTATGTCCCATAGAACATAATCATTTGAGTTGATAAACAATCCCATCCTATTTTTCCAATAGGAGTAGTTATCTCCATTGAAGAATGGTGGCTTGGTGATGGAGTGAGACTCGTTCCAACTTTCGGAAGTAGAGACTATTGGATTTGACTAGAGATGATGATCAACACTCTTTGGATCTTCTTTGGTGGATGTTAATCCCTTCAAAGATCTAGCTCTGATACCAATTGTTGAGTTGATCGATCTATAAAGTTGGCCAAGAGGTAGGTGAATTGGCATTTTAAAATTTTGGTGGAAGATTTTTGGTAAAAGATAAAAAATTTAAGACACACGATTTATAGTGGTTCAAGCTTCTTAACAAGATCTACATCCATTACCTTAGCTCTCACTAAGGAATTTGAAATCAGTTCACTAAGGAATTCGATCTTTTCTCGATTTAAGGGATAACCGTTACAATTTGAATCAATTCTTCTACCACAAGAATTGATTCAACCTCACAAGAATAAAAGATGAAAAAAAGACAAATTTTGTAATCTCTCAAAGATAAATAATTGCCCCAATTATAAATAAACTCTCCCCAAACTCAATTACAAAGAATTAAAGTTGAAGTACAAGAGATGAGAGTCAAGATTTTCAATGAAAGTGCTTAGGAGTTGAATTTATGTGCTTGGATGATGCTTGAGGTTCAATCATTGTTAATGCTTCTTCAAATGCTTCAATTTATATATTCTCATTGATTTCTAACCGTTAGGGTTGTTGGAAATATAAATTGAGACGTTGGAGTTTCATCTTTCCATCATAAATGTACATCTATAGGTTATGTTATCGAAACACGAGGTACCTATTTTGAAACAAACCACAAACAAAAAGAGTCGTTGTGTATTTAATAAGGGTGTATCGAAACATGGTTCGATACCTTCAGTAAACTGTGAAGGTTGGTATCGAAACATGTTAATCATCATTTAAAAATTTAACTGCCTCCAACGGTTGACTCATTAAATGTTAAAAGAGCCATTGGGGATTTTGGGGTACCAATACTGGTATCGAAACGTGTTTTTATAATTTTAAAATAAACTCTGGTTCGATACCTGGTTCGAAACAGAAGTTGACAGTAACGTTTTGGTGTAAAAAGGTATCGATGCTAGCATCAATACTTGTTCTTAGTCTCAAGAACATTTTCTAAAAAATGAAAGGTGGTATTGATATTGGTTCTTATGGTATCGATACTCACGTCTAAAAACACTTTGATAAAAAGTTAAATATTCTTTCTTTGACTTGAAACATAAAGTTTGACTTAAAGCCTTAAAAATTTATTGCAAAATAATCCTTGAACTTGATTGTTATATCAAAATCAATTTTAGTTTTACAATTTTATTAATAAAAAGATTATAGGTTGAGTCTTTTGCTAGAATATTAGAATATATTCCTCCCATTATATAATATGCTATGAATTTCAATGAATTATGGATTTTTCCTTAAAAAAATGTTTGAAGATGCATGAACCAACCAAATTAATCATCTACTTCAATATTAGAAATTACACATCTTAAGGGTTGATTATTAAAAAATGACTAATAAATATATTATTTATATTAAAAAATATTTGATACGTAGATCATGTAATACTTTTTAGTTTTAAAGATTAGATTTTAATTTAGGATTTAAAGTTTATGATTTTAAGTTTAGAGTCTGAAATTTAAGATTATTATTCAAAATTAAGGATATATAATTTAAAGTTTAATTTTTAGGATTATCCTTAGAAATTTAAAATTTGAGTTTTATAATATAAATATATAAGGTTATACATAATATACTATTAAAATTTTACTAGTCTATTGTTTTTAGTTGAGTTTTAAATCATCTTTTGGAGTCAAAAGTTTATTTGAAGCTAAAAGTAATTAAAAACAAATAGTTTTTCGGACTAAAACTAACATTTTAGAAATTAAATTTTTTAGTTTTTTTATAATTATTTTTGCATAGATTTATTCATATATCTCGTTTATATCATAATTTTTTATATTTTAAAAATATATAAAATAAAAATTTTATTTACATAAAAATATTTTTTTATAAAAATATCAAATACTCAAATTTTAACACAATCAATTTAAAATTATTTTTTAAAATCATATTTTAAAAATTATTTTTTACTTGTATTTTCTAAAAAAATATCAAATTATGTCGTATATTATTAATATATTGAAATAACAACAAATTCGAAAGAATATTAAAATATTCTATGATTGGATAGGAAGAAACCCACGTACCAAAATCAATTGCTGTTTATTTAATATTATACCGTCCCTGTACAATACAATAGTAAAACCTTGATTATTTTTTTGTCTGAATAGATCAATATTTAAATTTTAGAAAAATAAAGGGTTAACTTGTTCTGAGTCCCTATACTCTTCATACATGTAAATTTAGTTGCTTTACTTTTAATTAGTAAGATACACTCTTTTGATTTAATAATTAAAGTCCAACCTTTTAACACCGAAATCATAATTGAGAACTTTAAAATCTTTTATAAAAAAATTGTTTTCTTATTTGACATTTTACGTGTACAATATTAATCATGCGACAAATATTTAATTTAAAAATTTTACATTATTTTTATTTTGCTAGAAAAAAATGTTACTACGTAACTCAGTTTAACAAACATCAACTGAGTTTAATTATAAAAAAAAAAGTTAGCTTTATAATTACTCGATTTGACTGATGTAATTTGATAATTCAAAACAATATTATATAATTTTTAAGAAAAATTATCCGACCGAGAATAATTGAATTAAATTTAGATTGATTTTTTAAGTTATCGGGTACTATACCCGACCTGATAATATTAATTTTTATTTTAAATTTTTTAATATTTATATCTGAAATTACACTCAAAATTTTAAAATTAATTCTATATTTGTATTATATATTTTTAAATTTTAAAAATATATTTTTATTAATTTGTTAATACCTACAAAAAAATAAGATTAATATTTTTAATGTCTTTTTGATGATAAATTTTAATAAATATATATATTTAAATATTCTAAAATTAACTTTAATTCATTAATTTTTATGTCTGATCATGTATTATATAATATTAAATTTATATATTTAACGTGCTTTTTTATTTTAAAATTTAAAAATTATGAATCAAATATTCTTTATTTAAAAAATTAAATATTTAAATTTTACGAATACCTAATAATAAATATCCGATTTAAAAGGTCAAATTATAAAAAAATTAATTAAAAAATTGAGTATCCAATTTTACAGTTGGTTACCCGGTAACGAGTACCCTACAAATTAATAGATAATGTTCGAGGAATAAATTATGAGAAACTAAGATTTAAGTGTTCGAGGAATATAGGGACTGAGAGCAGAATTAAACCAAAACGAAATAAATAATGTAATAATCAGATGTAAAGATAGTAATTTTCATTTCGTATATATTCCCGAAAAAATCCATAAACTCCAACACTCCCTACCCCTCACCCTCTCTCTCTCCCCAAGTCTCCACTCAAAATATAGGGGAAAATTACAATAAATACCGGAAAATCTTGAAAATAGCAATTTTGATCAGATCAGAAACAGTTCATAGCTGTCTGCCTTCAGTGATTTTTTGTTTGGAAGAATTTTTTTTTCCTGATTTGAGTTTTGTAATCGAATTCCGGGAATAAAGAAATGCGCTTGATCTGTTTGGGTTTCGTTCCGAACACTTCGTAGTAAGTATTCGGAATTGAATCCCTGATTTTTTTAAGTGAAATAGTAGGGGTTTAATTATCTACGAAAATTGCTGTTTTTTTATAAAAGGTATGAAAAGATTTATTTTTAGGGTTCTTTTCATTGTTCATATCTTGAGTGGGAAATTATGTGGTTTCTGATGTTTTGATTGGTTAGATTAGGGTTAGATCTGATCGGAGCTCTGTGTAAGATTAGCAGATAGTTTCACTTCGTAATTATTTAGTACTATTTGTTTTTCTTTATTTCTTTTATCAATAGACCACACTGATAATTTTAGCAATGGAGAAATCAATTTTTGGTAACAAGTAGGAAAATAAGCTTTAATTCAATAGAAAGAAACTCATTATACATGTATGGTAATGGACATAAGATATAAACAATGAATATTGTTTATGTTTCAGAGAATCTAACATTGGTTTTTAACTCTTCGAAGGGAGAAAAATTTATGTAGCTGATCTCACTTGTTTGAACTTGAAGTTAAGCTGTGGACTATTTTGTCTTAACAGGTTGTTTCTTAACTGAAAATCTGTTTTTGTTTCCTTGTTACATTGCTTTATTTCTGATCCTCATATTCTGCAAAAGTATATGTTCTGAATGTTATATGAAAAAAGTAATTTTTAACGTTTAATTCTCATATGTTTTCGGTATACTTGAGTGCATAAAAACTTAAATTTTTGTTTCCTAGAGCTTGCAGTTATTTTTATTTGAGGAATTTATTCTTGTATGGTGTTATGTTGGAAACTATTTTCTTAATGCACTTTTTTTTTCTTCTTTGTTCTGATCTTTCACTTTGGCAGTGGGTCATATATATTATTTTTTCATGAAACCTATGAGATATTAATCATTCTACATTCCCTTCTTTAATGTTTTCTTTCTTCTTTGGGAATCTATTAGGAAGGTAGGCGCTTGGATGAGATGGGCAGCTGCACCACAGAGAATTTAGTGGATAGCCAATACTAGTTTCTGTAAGGTTTACACTGCTGAGTTATGGCATCTGCGAGTCTAGGAAATGGAGGAGTGGGTAGTTCCAGGTCCGTTAATGGTTTCAAAAGTTCGTCTAGTTCTGTTGATTGGCTGGGGAGAGAAATGCTTGAAATGAGACTGAGAGACAAGGTGGAAAATGATGAAGACAGAGTAAGAAGCTCAATCTATAGTTCCTTAGTATTTTATTTTTGGATTTAACTTGTCAAATTTCTTCGCAAGTAGTTTTACAATGGCTGTGCTTATTGAGAATATTGTAGCCTGATACTGAAACTTTGAACATAATTTTACAATCTCCGCAAGATGCTTCTATATTTGTCGATGATCCTTTATGTTTTATCCTTGCAGGATAGTGAACCTGATATAGTTGATGGAGTGGGTGCTGAAACAGGACATGTGATAAGAACAACCATTGGTGGTCGAAATGGTCAATCCAAACAGGTTGAAAGAAAATAAATTAGTGTGCAAAATTTTCCTTTCAAGATTCCAAAATTTATGTTTTTATCGACCTGCATTATTCTCAACCTATATCTATTTTTGGTCGGATTGACAGAATATTAGTTATATTGCTGAGCATGCAGTTGGAACCGGTTCTTTCGGTGTTGTGTTCCAAGTAAGTAGTTCTATAATATTCTCTATCATAAATATTTTCTTGACTTTGTTTAGTAGATTATAATCTTGAATGAGTTGATCATTACCTGCAGGCAAAGTGTCGTGAAACTGGAGAAATCGTTGCCATTAAGAAGGTTCTTCAAGATAAGCGCTACAAGAATAGGGAGTTGCAGATTATGCAAATGCTGGATCATCCAAATATTGTCTCTCTTAAGCATTATTTTTTCTCAAAAACAGACAAGGAAGAGCTTTACCTCAATCTTGTTCTTGAGTATGTACCTGAAACTGTTCATCGTACAGCCAGAAGCTACAGCAGGATGAACACACGAATGCCTTTAATATACGTTAAACTCTATACATATCAGGTGCTTATCCGTCCTATTAAGCATATATTTGTATGTTATACTGATATATGGGATGACGGAGTCGGAATATGTTTGTCTACCAATAGCGTTTTACTGGGTAATCGAGATTCGAGTGGTCCAGAGTTGTTTCGGATATGATATATTGTCATGTTTTATTTGGTCTTGCAGTTATATCATATAGTAATGGAGTGAGAAGTCATCTTTCAATTTTTAGTTTGAACTATTACCTTCACATTAGATAGCTTAAATATTTCAGATTCTCTAGAAATGAACTTTTCAAATATTTCAGATTCTCTAGAGATAAACTTACTTTTCAAATATTTCAGATTCTCTAGAGATAAACTTTTCAAATATTTCAGATTCTCTGGAGATAAACTTTCTTTTCTTTTCCCATTCTTCAGTTCAAACTCTAAAAATTTAGTTTATTGGATAAAGTTGTAATTAACTGTCTTATTTTCGGTTGCAGATATGCAGAGCACTTGCCTATATGCACAACTGCATTGGGATATGTCACCGTGACATCAAACCTCAGAATTTACTTGTAAGACTCTTCTTCTAAGGAATCGAGCGTTTTATTATAGAGTGCATATTTGTCATGTAATAAAGTACACCCTGCACGTAACTGTTTTGTTTGCTGTTCTAACTGATCAAGTCTCTTGACCTTATTGGCAATAACTTGAGATTTACCGATTTCTTTATCATTGTTAAAGATGTAATCAGTTATTTTTTTGATGATTTTATATGTTAATTATTTTTTGTTTTCTTCATGTGAGAGATGTTATCTGGTTAAAGATTTTTTTATTTGGAGCCATAGTGTCCTTACTGGGTTTGGTGAGACTCAACTTCTATGATTTTTGTCCAGGTGAATCCACATACGCATCAGTTGAAACTTTGTGATTTTGGGAGTGCAAAAGTTCTTGTAAGTTCCATGAAATGGTAATTAATTTTTGTTGCCGGATCTTGTTTCGTTACCCGAGTCTGCATGCTTTCCCCCTTTCAGGTGAAGGGAGAACCCAATGTTTCTTACATCTGCTCAAGATATTATCGTGCTCCAGAACTCATTTTTGGTGCTACTGAATACACAACTGCTATAGATATATGGTCTACTGGTTGTGTGATGGCTGAATTGCTTCTTGGACAGGTAATTTAAGATTAGCTTGTTTAATAAGGGTACTGTTATCCTCATTAACTCTGTTTCTGATTGCTACCTGACAATGCAGCCACTATTTCCTGGTGAAAGTGGGGTTGACCAACTTGTTGAAATCATTAAGGTGATTGCATCCATCATTCCTTGTATAATATTTTTGATTACTTGCTTAGTTACTTTTGACATTTCCCGACATTTAAAAAGCAATTGAAGTTTATCATATCTCAACAATAAACCAGTTTTGATAATTATTAGACCTACTTTTGCTTAAAAACTCGTTTATGTTAAGAGTGAAATTAAATGTACTCGGGTGATTTGATAAACATTCTATATAATTTTACATTTTCCGACTTCCGAATGAGTTTATACATTGTCCCTTAATTTTATAATTTTCTTTTCAATTATTCCTTTTCATAAATAGAAGAAATTTAAAGCAAAATGTTTTAGGATTTGAGCATGTCATTTGCTGGAGAATGAAATCTGTCAGAACAATTTCTTTCCTCTGTCCATTGTTTTTGACACAATGTTCCGGAACATGTGAATCAAAGTTTCCCCAAGGACGTGATTGATAATGTGTCTATGATTTTCAATATTTTGTTTAGGTTTTGGGGACTCCAACCAGGGAGGAGATTAAGTGCATGAACCCAAATTACACTGAATTCAAGTTTCCCCAGATAAAGCCCCATCCATGGCACAAGGTACATGTGTACTGTTCTCTTTTTCATTACTTATGCCTTCCTTATCATATGGTTTCCTATTAAACCCCATAATGCATTTTCTTGCAACAGGTCTTCCAGAAGCGTTTGCCTCCGGAAGCAGTGGACCTTGTCTGTAGGTTTTTCCAGTACTCGCCCAATTTACGATGCACTGCTGTAAGTTATGATATTCTTGATTATTCCGTATTGACTAGTGACTTCAAATATTCTCATTCGGTAATCGTCTACGATATTACCGCAGTTGGAGGCTTGCATTCACCCATTCTTTGATGAACTGAGGGACCCAAACACTCGACTTCCGAACGGCCGTCCTCTCCCACCACTCTTCAATTTTAAGCCACAAGGTGAGTTTTACTTTGTAGTTAAAAATACTTAAAAGCAAATTGATACACAGCTGCGCGTTTATGTCACTGAGAAATCAGATTCTTGCACATATTTTCAGTATCTTGAAGTTATATACAATAGAAGTATTACAAAAGTGAAACACTAGTAACATACATGGTTGAATTCTTTCTGTACTCTTTGTTCCCCTTAAATTTGCAGAGCTGTCTGGCGTCCCCCCTGATGTTGTGAAGAAACTTATTCCGGAGCATGCTCGAAAGCAGAATCTATTCATGGCACTGCATACTTAGTAACCTTTCCGAGTTTCTCCCGCTTCTACTCGGCAATATCCGTGCCACGCCATTTTCATTTGCATCATCATATATGTTACCGTCGAATGTAAAAAGCAGAAAAAGTGTCCCATACCTGTATCGTTTTCGTCCATCGTTATAGTAAGTAAACAAAGTGTTTGAAAACAGTAAGTGCTTAGAACCATGGCTTTGATTGCTGAAGAACCTTTTTTTTATTTATTTTTATTTTGTTGTTAATTTTGAAGACTTATCATTTTAATTACTATAATCTTGTATGTATACTTATTTGTGATCCCATTTTGTGGGATGTTTTAGTAAGTTTATCTCATTGTTTCTTTAGTGTGGTATAGAATTCATATTTTAATATTTATACTTTTTTTGGTTTAATTGGTTTAATTGATGGGCAGATCAACGGAGGCTTAGCTATGTTGCGCCTTGTACGGCTAAAATAAGACATTTTAACATTTATTTAATTGGTAAGAATTTATGTTATAATATAATTTTTTTACTTCAAAATTATTTCATATTTTATCTAAACAAGAAGAATTTCAATTAAAAAAATTTATATAATCTAAAATGTTGCGAATAATGTGAGAATTTTGGTCTCAATGACAAAATTTATATTACAACATTTAGTTCTTTCTCAAATAGTAGAACTTTGATTTATTATATTTTTATTTAATACTTTATCTATTATTTTTATTAAAATAATATTTTATTTCTATTTTAATAACTTTAGAGACAATGATCAAGAAAGTTTTAAGCATCTCATGCATGGAACGTTATTTCAACTTCCAAGATTAATAAAATCGGCTCCAAGTAGACAAAATTGGGCAAGGTTTGTGGATAAATCAAAATGTAGGGCAGACACTGTCATCTCATCCTGTGCCACAGTAGAACAATAAGGTTTTTCTAGAAACTCTATAAATCACAGTAGAGCATATAGCACAACAAATGAACAATCAACCCCTAAGAGTTCTACCAAGCGATACTGAAGTCGCTAGAATAGGTCCACATTAGCAGTGCAAAACAATAACCATTAGAAGTGAGCTACAGTTAAAAGACCCTGAGATACCTACCAAGGCAGTGGGTCAAAAATCTGAGGCCAAGAAGGTTATGGAAGAGGAAACAAAGGCGAAAGAACTAACAGAAGAAGTTGTCAAGGATGCTGATGAGTACTAAAAAATCCTCATTTTTTATATAATTTTTCTACTCGTTTATTGCTAATAAAGACAGTTTTAAAGGCGATAAGGATATTTTCAGTTATTTTTCATACTTCAGCATCCGAACACTAATTTTATGAATTTATCTATTATTTGGCATAAAACATATGCGTTTGATAGTTTTCTTTCTTAGACAGGAAACTACATCACAAAGACGGCCAAGTGAGAAGATAGATGCTGAATTACAGATAAAGCACTAGCCACGACAGTACTTTGGAGCCCGCGATAGCAGCGTAAAAATAACAACTGATGCTCGACAGAAAGAGAAAAAGATGTCGATCTTAACGGACAAAGAGCGAGAGAAAGATAGAGCCCATTTAAGAGGTCAAGCCCTTGTCAAAGTCAACCATGGGAAAAAAAAGATATTTTAGGAAATAAGAATAAAATAATACAGTTTAATTATGAGTTATATTTCTTTCCCTTTAGAAGTCTTTCCTTGTATGGAAAACTCAACTTAAGGCTTGACCTATATAAAGCACTTATTAGATTTAGGTTTAGTGTGGAGTCGAGTCGGATTCTCTCTTTCATATACCTTTAGTCGCCGACTACATCATGTTCTAAACTTCTTCAGAGGTTTAAGTTGTTTGTGGAGTGGTTGGGGAAGAAGGTTGTGTTATGTTTGATACTTATTAATGCAAAACTTATTTCATAGTTTATTCTTTTGGTATTTACTCTTCTCGCATATGAGCTCGAAAGATAGTATGTGAAGAAAAACCTATTTGCCTAACATCGGGAGATGTAGGTTCACAAAACGAGAGAATACGGTCTTTGCTCTTGGGCATTGACTAATTTGCTTGAGAGATTAACCGCCTAAGATTTCAGCGACTAACAAGACGCATGTGTTTGGTTGTTGTCCGCCCTTGATTCACGCCGGGAGGTATCATCAAGACATGAGTTTCAACAGTTTTCTTGGTTTAGGGATAGGGAAGAAGACATACAAGGATGCTCTGTCGAACTATGGAATGTTGAATTATCGATAAGGCATAACCCCGCCTAGGCAGCTGTGGTGACCCTTTGTGCGACCCGTTGAGGCGATAATTCAACATATTGCATTAATAAGTGGATACTTAATACAACTGTACTCTCCTCTATAAAGCACTCAATTTAGTCTCGCCTATATCATCTTTATTATTTCGTTAATTAGTTTTATGTTTAATAGTTCTCTTAGTTATAATTTAAACTCTTCAAATTACTTGCGTTCTTATTTTCCGTAGTGCAGTCATAAGAAGTAGTGAAGTCGACACAGTCCCTGTGGGCTTAACAACCCAAAGTATTATAATCTTACAAAGGTGGAATTAACAGGACTTCCGAGCCTCCATCAGATTCGGCGTTGTTGCCGGAGACTAACGCTCAATTTTACTACTAATCATTTCTGCACCTTTTCATTTATTTTATTTTATTTAGTTTTAGTTTTAGTTTTTATCTTAACTTACAAGGATTGTTTTGTGTATGACCATGTCCAATCCGACCATTGATCAATATCTTTACGATCTAGAAATCAAAAAGATAACACGAGATCTGAAACGTAGGGCACGCCAAAGAATGAACGTAGAACCTGGCCAACAAAACAACGCTGGTAAGAATGTCGCCGTGATAGACAACCGCGTTGCTTTCGCAGTTATTGACCTAGTAAACATCCCAAGACAAGAACGCGCACGAACCGTTCGAGATTCTTTAGAGGAAGATTTAGATGGGTTAACTCCTGCCGTTATGATGCCTAACATAGAGGCAGAGCACTTCGAGTTAAAACCGGTCATGTTCAATATGATCAACATCCTAGGCCAGTTTGGGGGTTCGACCAATAAAGATGCTCGACAACATCTTAAATCCTTTTTGGAGATTTGTAACTCGATTAAACTACCGGGAGTCTCAGCTGATATCTTTAAGCTAAAATTGTTCTCATATTCATTGAGGTATAGGGTAAAATCTTGGTTAAACAACCTCTAGCCAGGATCGTTGAACTCATGGACAGAACTATGCTTAAACTTCCTTGCCAGATTTAGTTACACCAATATGACTGATAAGCTAAGAAACGATATAACATCCTTTAGGCAAGATGAAGACGAATCAATGTATGAGGCCTGAGAAAGATACATAAAATTTTACAGAAAAATTCCCCATGCATGGTCTGCTTGAGTGGACCCAAGTATCCCTCTTCTACAATGCAGTTAACACCCTTGCGAGGATGATGCTTGATGCTTCCGCCAATGGCACCCTCTTAGACCGCCCACCCTATGAGAGTTTAGAAATTTTGGATAGGTTGGCAAAGAATGACTATCAACATCCAACCACCCGAAGAGGTATAAATAGGTGAGGTATGACAAACTCTAATTCTGCAGATTCTATCTTAACATAACTATCAACCCTAACCAATATGGTAAAGATTTGCATAAACCAAGTCACGTTCATGAAATAAAAGCAGTCACCATTCTTTGTAAAACATGTGGTGACAACCATGACTCAAACGCATACCCGCACGATCCAGAATCTTCCTTCTATGTTGAAAACTTTAATAGAAACAATATGTCCAACAATTACAACCCATCATGGAGGAAATACCCCGACTTCTCATGGAGCAATCCTAACATGCGCTTAACACGCAACATCAACCAATGTAATCTACGGGATTCCAACAAAACAATAGATTTGCTCAACAGCAGATGGCGCAGCAGGCCCCGCAACCGCCTCATACAACAGATATCCAAACTCTGGAGAACACATTACAAACCTTTATGGCTCAGACTGATGCATAAATTGCAAACACCAACAAGTTCATTTAAAGAGCCGACACCTTCATGGATAAAAAAGAAATAAGAATACAAAATAACGAAGTTGCTCTCAAGATGCTGGAAACTACAGTAGGACATATGGAACAACAAATGAAAAGCAGACCAATATGAGGTCTCTCTAGCGATATTGAAATCACTAAAACCGGTCCTTACGAACAATGCAAAACGATATCTATCAGGAGTGGATTACAACTAAAGGACCCTGAAATACCTGCTCAAACAATAGGTAATACCCCTAAAACAATAGCCCCGAAAGAAGCTACTGATGAAACACCTAAGGCAAAGGAACCAACAGACACTGCCGATGAAACTACCACAACAGATGATACCGTTGCCGCACCACAGATAAGATTTCAATGTAATGAGAAGATTGAAGATCTGTGTTTACCGCCACCTTTTCCAAAAAGGTTAAAACAGCAAAAGCAAGAGTACCAGTTCAAGAAATTTCTAGATATTCTTAAACAGGTACATATCAATATACATTTAGTGGAAGCAATCAAACAAATGTCCAACTATGCCAAGTTCCTTAAGGATATTATATCCAAAAGGAAAAAAAATTAGGGAATTTGAAACAGTTGCCGCAACAGAAGGGTGTGTGGCAATGCTACACAAAGGGTCACGACTAAAAGAATGGATCATGATAGTTTCACAATACCATGCTCTACCGGTGATCAATACGTGGACAAGACATTTTGTGACTTAGGCGCTAGCATAAATCTCATGACTAAGTCAGTATTTCAGAAGCTAGGCATCGGGCAGGCAAAACCATGAACAGTAATGTTGCAACTAGCAGACCGCTCTTACGTACAACCAGAAGGAAAAATTGAAGACATTCTGGTAAGAGTGGATAAATTTATTTTTCCTGTTGACTTCTTAATTCTTGATTGTGAAGCAAATAAACATGCTTCAATCATATTGGGAAGGTCATTCCTAGCCACGAGCAGAACATTGATCGATTACGAGAAAAACGAACTGGTCATAAGGGTCAATAACCAATAAGTAAAGATCAATGTGTTTTTAAAACTCTAAAGCATTAGGGCGAACCAGATGAATGCCAACGAATTAAATCTAAAATTGAGTTTAACTTCAATACATAAACAAACTGCCTGAACCAACCCTTCCGAGGTAACCTCTGCCGAGGTAGCACTTCCCTTGAGCAGCAATACATTCGAAAGAAACCACCTGATGAGGAGACAACAAATGGGACATCGACCTCTCCTCCATCCAAAAAGGGGAAAATGGTTGCTAACGAAGATGCATTTTATTACACCTCTACAGTAATCTAAAATTCTATCTCTTTGTCCCTATTTATTTTTTAGGAATTAAATTTTTTTAGTTATTAGTTTTAGGAATTAAATTTTTTCTCAATTTAGTTTCAAAATTTTAAAATTTTCCATAGTTTTAATATTATTTTAATTTTAGTTTTTAGGTCCAATAAATAAAAGAAAATAAAAGACGACCAAGCCCAAAACGGGTCCCAACTCAAGACAAAAATATCTCGGTGAGAAACTTTCCGCCCAAGTTCAAAGCCGCATCGTTTCTTTTGCCCAGTGTAGTCCAGCTGGAATGGCGTAGCGTGCACGCCAAGAATAATGATATCACTGCTGCCGCACCAACGGTTGGCCGCCTTCGCTTTTAAATAGATAAGCAAGGCTTCATGTCTTCCACACTTCCTTTCTACTAAAATTACTCTGCAAAAATTTATCCTCCCCTTCTCCAAAAACAAAATATGACAACACCAAGACAAACCTCTTCCGGAGCAGAAAAGTTCAAACGCTTCTCTACATTGATAGTCGAGCATGAATACGAGAGAAATTTCAAAAATCAACAAATATAGGAGCAGCAAGGCTTTCATTACACTGATGATGACGATCTGGGCCTGGAAGCGTTCATACTGTCAAAAATCACTTTTCAACAATGGCAGAAGTTCGCAAGACAACCAGATCCAACAAACATTGAATGGGTACAAGAATTGTACGCACACAGACTAGTGGCGAAAAACCCATACTTATACTTCAAGGAAGAGCAATTCCTAATGCTGATATAGTCATCAATGTACATTTTGGCCTCCACATCACAACTGACGAACATGCTACGCTCGTAGCCGCCCTGACAGCCAATGACTACGAAATGATGAAAACAAAACTCTATATGCCGGGAGCAGAATGGAACACGAGAAACATTGCGACTCTGTAAGTCGCTGAGATTTAAGACCGGAAGCAGGAACACCTTTATCAAAAAGAATCTACTACCCACACCGCATAATCAAATAGTGGATAGGCCACGATTAGCATTGCTTATCCACTTGGCCGTCTTTGTGATGTAATTTCCTGTCTACTACCCACATCACATAATTAAACTGCGACCGACATTGATCCTCCGATTGTTTACTATCCACCGACACATACACCCTAGAGAGAAAATAATGAACCAGGGATACCTACATCAAAAGAATACAAGTGGAGGAAGATGTTCCACAAGCCTACATTCCACTTACTAATGAATAACAGTCGACCGAAGCAGCACAACATCAAAACAACACAGAAGAAGCTGTCTCGACATCCTCAGAGGTTTTGGAGATCCTGCAGCGCATGGAGAGAAGACAGCTGGCCTTCATGACTTATGTCTAGGAATTCAATAGCGCTGTCATCGCTACCATACTAGAAGAACTCTCAACCGGTTTGCATGTATTTCCTGAATTTATAGTCGACCTCTCCATACCACAATAACCACCTACGCCTAGCCCTGCCAGAATAGTTTCCGCATCTGCCACAGTTTCATTGTCTCCCGCTACCATAAATGCAAACCAACACGCTGCCACACCAGTAAAATCCAGCTCACTTGATTGGAGCAGCTCCTTTGATGACATGGAATCACTTATGAAAATAATCACGGATTCCATTGCACCCGCAACCAGAAAGAAGAGGAAGGCCCCTGGTTCTGCTATAGCAACTTCTTCGATCAATCTGGATATGGAGGAATCACAACAAGTCCCCACTCTCGTTCGCATCCAACCATCACGATCGGCCAAAAAGCCAATGGTGAGCCCGCCGAAACTAGTCACCAAACAGCTACCGAGAACACGCCGCAAGCTCCTAATCGACAGTGACTCCGAAGATTCTTTTGGGTCCGCATAATTTTAATGGCGGTAGTCTTTCTTTTATTTTCTCTTTTTATCGGTTATCTTTGATTTCTCTGTTACTTATCCATGCATTGAGGACAATGCATCCCTCGAGTGGGGGGAGCATTGGTTCTATTTTGTAACATGTAATTGTCTATAATGTATGTATGTAAATAATTATATCTTTATTGCCTCAATTTCTGCGTTAATACTTTGCCTTATACAATTGCAATTTTTTTCTACGTCTGTTGAATTTTATTGAAACTGCCTCGGCAGTAATATATTTTCCAGCCACCGCCGCCGCAATCTGCACCATTCACCAGACTCGAATTTCGAAAGGTATACTAGACTTAGTACTTAAGATTAGACTATGAGCCTGAAAACATCCTAAACACTGCTAGTCTTAGTTGATTTAAAAGTTCTTTTTTTTGAAAAGCAATAAGGACTTAGGCTTAGATTTTAAACTAGAGGTGCTTATCATCGACTCTAGTTAGTTCATAGAGGTGCCCATGACGGGCTCTAGGATTTAGTTTTTCTCCTACTTACTAGAGGTCCCCGAAATTGGCTCTAGTAAGGAATAGCTAAACACTTGAGGTGACCCAAAACTAGCTCAAGCAGTATAAGTATATAGCAATATATATTTATATATCAATTTAGGGAGAAAGAACGAAAAAGAATCACGAAAAATCTTAGTCGGAAGTCTTTAGCTAGAAAAAAGCTTAGAACTTAGAAAATCAGCTTTGACATAACTACGCACACACACACTAAGACTTATAGTCCAATTCCAAGGAACACCTAGAACCTAGACGAGTCTGAGTCAAGAAAGGAATTCTGCCGCGGCAGGCAGGACGGTATATTACTTTAAAATTCCCGACTTAAAATTATCCTTTGCATTGCTTAAGGACAAGCAATAGTTCGAGTTTGGGATGTGATGAGTACTCAAAAATCCTCATTTTTATATCATTTTCCCACTCGTTTATTACTAATAAAGACATATTTAAAGACGATAATGAATATTTCCGGTTATTTTCCATACTTCAGCATCCGGACACTAATTTTATGAATTTATCTATTATTTGGCATAAAATATATTCATTTGATAATTTTCTTTCTAAGACAGGAAACTACATCATAAAGATGGCCAAGTGAGAAGATAGATGCTGAATTGCAGATAAAGCACCAGCCACGACAACACTTTGGAGGTCGCGACAACAGCGTAAAAATAACAACTAATGCTCAACAGAGAGAGAAAAAAATGCCGATCTTAACGAAAAAAGAGCGAGAGAAAGATAGAGCCCATTTAAGAGGTCAAACCCTTGTCAAAGTTAACCACGGGAAAGAAGAAATATTTTAGGAAATAAGAATAGAATAATACAGTTTAATTAGGAGTTATATTTCTTTCCCTTTAGAAGTCTTTCCTTGCATGGAAAACTCAACTTAAGGCTTGGCCTATATAAAGCACTTATTAGGTTTAGGTTTAGTATGGAGTCGAGTCGGATTCTCTCTTTCATATATCTTTAGCCGCCAACTACATCATGTTCTAAACTTCTTCAGAGGTTTAAGTTGTTTGTGGAGTGGTTGGGGAAGAAGGTTGTGTTATGTTTGATACTTATTAATGCAAAAATTATTTCATCATTTATTCTCTATTGGTATTTACTCTACTCGCATATGAGCTCGAAAGATAGTATATGAAGAAAAAACCATTTGCCTAGCATCGAGAGATGTAAGTTCATGAAACGAGAGAATACGGTCTTTGCTCATGGGCATTGACTAATTCGGTTGAAAGATTAATCGCCCAGGATTTTAGCGACTAACAAGACGCATGTGTTTGGTTGTTGTCTGCCCTTGATTCACGCAGGAATGTATCATCAAGACGTGGGCTTCAACAGTTTTCTTCGCTTAGGGATAAGGAAAAAGACATACAAGGATGCTCTGTCGATCTATAAAATATTGAATTATCGACAAGGCATAACCCCGCCTAGGAAGCTGCGATGACTCTTTGTGCGACCCGTCGAGGCGACAATTCAACCTATTGCATTAATAAGTGGATACTTAATACAACTGGACTCTCCTCTATAAAGCACTCAATTTAGCCTCGCCTCTATCATATTTATTATTTCGTTAATTAGTTTTATGTTTAATAGTTCTCTTAGTTATAATTTAAACAATTCAAATTACTTGTGTTCTTATTTTCTGTAGTGCATTCATAAGAAGTAGTGAAGTCGACAAAGTCTCTGTGGGTTCGACAACCTAAAGTATTATAATCTGACAAAAGTGGAATTAACAGGACTTCCGAGCCTCTATCAGATGTTGTTGCAACAGCACCACAAACCCGATTTCAATGCTCTGAATAGATTGAAGATCTGAGGTTACCATCACCATTCCTACAAAGGTTGAAGCAACAAAAGCGTGAGTACCAGTTCAAATAATTCTTAGACATCCTAAAACAAGTACATATCAATATACCTTTAGTGGAGCCAATCAAATAGATGCTCAATTATGCAAAATTTATTAAAGATATCATATCAAAGAGGACAAGAATTGAGGAGTTTTAAACTGTTTCCATGATAGAAGGGTGTGTGGTAATGCTGTATAATAAAGCCAAAACTAAGAGAAAAAACCCTGTTAGTTTTATGATATCATGTTCTATCGAGAATCAATATGTGGGTAAGACATTATGTGACTTAGGTGCTAACATTAATCTAATGCCTAAGTCAATATTCTAGAAGCTAGGTATCAGGCAGGTAAAACCAACTACGGTTATACTGTAACTGGCAGATTGCTCTTACGTGCAACCCGAAGGAAAAATTGAAGATATTCTGATAAGAGATAATAAATTTATATTTCTTGTTGACTTCCTTATTTTAGGCTGTGAAACAAATAAAAATGCTCTGATCATTTAGGAAGACCATTCTTAGCAACATGAAGAATATTGATTTATTGTGAAAAAGGAGAATTGGTTATTCGAATTAATGACCAATAAGTGAAGATCAATATGTTCAAACCACTAAGGCATCCAGAGGAATCAGACGAAAGTCTACAAGCTTGAGGTTAGATCTAAGTTTAACTTTGATGCAGAAATATAATACCTAGACAACACTCGTTGAGGTAGCTGTTGCTACGGGTATACATCCCTTGGTCAGACGCAACCAAGAAAGAAATTACCAAATGAGGAGACATCGACTGAATCAACCCCTCTTCCACCAAAAAAAGGGAAGATGGTTACTTTAGGAGATGCATTCAATTGCATTCCTCTAGTAACTTAATTTTATTTTAAATTTTTATATTTTATTTTTATGCTTTAGGAATTAGATTTAATTTTACACGTTATTTTTTTGTAATTTCTAATAATGCCTAATATTTCATCTATTTCTTAATTTCTTTAGGTCCAATGAAGAAGAATTAAGATTTTTTAACCAGCTCATCAAGAAAATCAATTACCCGCACCATCCAAGAGGCCACAAAAATTTGGGTGGGAATAATGTCGCTCAAAGTTCGAATTAACGCCAATTCAGCTACTAATGGCTGTTAGTTGGGGTTGTGTTGCGTGCTGCTCACTCAAATGTTGCGCCGATCTACGCCTTTAAATAACAAGGCAGTTGTTGAACATTTCTCACTTTTTCTTCTTCTTTTTTAGATTTTCAATTTAAGTATTTCATTCATATTCTTCTTCTTCACAAAATTATGGCAAACTGAAGACAAAAAGTTGCTAATATGGTCACGCCTAAATATCGCTGATTCACGATGTTAGAGGTAGATTAAGAATGTCAACACAACTTCAAGGACCGTCAGGTCTGGAAAGAACAAGGCTTCTATTACACCAACGTCGATGACCTAGGCATCGAGGCCTTCATTCTATCAAAGATCACTTTCCAAAGGTGGTAGAAATTCGCAAAACAACCAAAGTCGAATAACATTGACTGGGTAAAAGAGTTCTATGCTCATCGACCGATGCCCAATAACCCATACATACATCTTAGAGGAGGGGCGATTCTGGTGGCCGACATCACTATTAATGCTTATTTCGGCCTCCACATAAAGAATAACGAACATGCTGAGTTCATCGCTGCACTCACCACTGCTGATTACAAGATGATGAAGGCAGAACTCTGTGTACCAAGAACAAAATGGAATACTGGAAAGTACTGCAGTTCTGTCAGCCGTTGAGACCTCTGACCAGAAGCAAAACTGTGGAATACTTTCATTAAGAGAAATCTGTTGTCAACTTCACACAATCAAACAATAGATCGCCGCGACTGGTACTCATTCACTCGATCATACACAATCGCAAAATTGATGTTGGTTGCATTATCAACGAACAAAATTTTAAGTGTGTAGCCAAAGATAGAGGTATGTTTTATTTCCTATGTTTAATAACCTTTTTTGGCTATTTGGAGAGAGTGCCTATACTGTCCATCGACTTGTATACATCGACAATGAGGGGTTGGACCAAGGAAGTATATATAAAAAGAATACAAGTTCAAGAAAAATTCCCTGACTGTTTGACTATTTTCCCAAACTTCACAGTCGATATTTCCATGACATAACAATCTCCACCAGCACCTACTAAATCAACCTCTATATCTGCCATATTCCCACTACACATTTCTCCCGCTGCACAATTCTCCCGCTGCCACCATCGTCGCTGTTGCAACCGAAACATTCTTAGCAGACTTTATGGCAAAATTTTTAAAGATGGACTCCACCAATAGAGAGGCCACACCAAAAGACTCAAATCCCTTCGATTGGAATAACACTCTTGAAGACTTGGAGTCCCCTGTTGAGTGTCCAAAATTACTATTTTTACTACCTTTTTACTCTTATGATTGTTAGAATTAAGCATAATATTAATTGCATAATTAGTCATTCGTTCATATTTACATAATTTTTAATTATTATATTTAATTTATATTTCGTTTAAATTGCGTAAAAAAAGATATTGTGGTTGTGTATTTCCTTATTTGTAGGATTTGATGCTAAGTTGGAAGGAATCAGAAGGAGATAAAGTTGATCTCAAAAAGATATGAAGAGATTTTAGGAGATTGAACTTGATAAAGAGATAAAGATTTGAATTAATTTTAACTCTCTAAAGAGATAATTTATCTCTTTATCAAATTAATTCTTATCACATAATTTGACTTAGGAAGATCCTATAAAAAGAAAGATTATTGTCCAAACAAATAGAGTCGATCGTTGGAGAGAGTAAAGAAGGAGGCTGCCTAATTTCTCATTGTATTTTCCTTGTTATTTTTGAGTGATGAGAGGAATATTTCTTTGAATATTTTGCCCAGCCATGAACTAATTTAAAGTTGGCTTGGGTTATTTTGTTCTATGGTTTGATTTCATTTGAATTTTATCTAAGTTTCTGAGTGTTCTTAATTAAGGTTTGTCTATTTTTGGTGTTAATTTGGTTTGTGGGAGAATTGGGAAAGGACTCCGATAAACGATTTATTTATCTAGATTCGGGAGAATTAGATTCACAAAACGAATAGGCATGGTTCGATCCAAGTGCGAAAGAACTAATCTGGCTTAGGGATAAGTGCAAGATTTCAACGGCTAATAGAAGCTACGCTTTACCGAACCTTAAGGATAGTCGCCTAAATTTCCTGAGAAATTCCCTCATCGCAATTACCCAAACATTCTACGAACTAACATAGGCAATCCGACTGAGCCTAATTGCCGGAACGATTTGAGCGGTGCGAGCACCCATTTGCAAGGAAGAATTCATTCGTCCATCATTCCATAATTCAGGATAACCCAACCAAATCTCTCTTATCGATTACTCCACTTATTTTACTTGTTTATTTTATTATTTTAATTTAAATGTCAATTTTATAAACCAATTGTTTCTTTATTTTTCAGTGCAAGAAATTAGATTCTGGAAGAAGCACCAATCCTTGTGGAGACGATATCTTTCTATACTATAACTTGAAAACGTGTACACTTGCACGCAATTACGAACACTTAAAATACGCAACAAGTTTTTGGCGCCATTGCGGGGAATTGATAACACCTCTTTGTTTTTAGTTTCTTGTATTTTTCTATTGTTACTAACTTTTTTCTTTTTATTTTTTAAAAAAAAAATTAGGTGTACATCAAGTTGAAGGAACTTCGAGATGCAAGGAGAAAGAAAGAAATCTATTCGGGAATTGATATTGGAAGATATGAATCAATCCAATCAAGAATTTCTTGATGATTATTGATGAGTGCCTAAAAGTCCTATTTTTTATATCATTTTCCAACTCGATTATTGTTAATAAAAGGCAGATTTAATGGCAATAATAGATAATTTTGCATATTTTCCATATTTTAGCATCAATACACTCAATTATAGAATTTATACAATATTTGGTAGAAAATATACTATTTTTGTCTTTATTTCGTGACAGGTAAAATGCCACAACGGAAGGTTGCCTTAGCAGAGGTTGCCAAGGCAGTAAAATGACAACTGCAATCAAGATTTATCTTCAGACATTGTTGAAATATGCTACGCTGAGGAATGAACAGATCGAATCAGGTCAAGAGAACTGTACTGATGCAGTCGAGAAAAAAAGCACAACCATTATGATGGCAATTGATGCCACGACAGCACCTGAGGCCACGACAGCGCCTAGAAAACAAATTTTGATATGATAGACGATCCGAAGAGAAAAATAAGGTGGACGTTTTAAGACAAGTGGCATAAGAATCGGAGCTGGGAAACGCATAGAAAATCAAGGTCAAAGGCCATGCGGAAAAAGAATCCTCATAGTAATAAACTAGAAAATAAAATAAATATCTTTTATTTATGTACTTAACTTGTGTTTTACTCCAAGTTGTATTCCTACTTTGAAAAGGTTTGTCCTAGGCCAAGACTATATAAACCATAGCTTATGTGAAGAGGAGAGTTAACCTAGACCTTAGAGTTTTCTTTGTTTTCATTATTCTTCTAGGGCTTAGGTGAAAGTTATCGAGTATTTGTGGGAGAAAATTGTACTTTGTTTTCTTGTTTCATGCAATAAAATATCAAGGTTGGCTTATTCTTTTCCATTCATTGTTCTTGCATTCAAGCCCGGGAGATAAGTTTGTGAGAAATCTATTTATCTAATATCGGGAGAGTTAGATTCATGAAAGGAATAAGTACGGTATTTTTCTAGTTAGAAAATACTTACTCGGCCTAGGGATAGGTTAGAGTTTTAGCGGCTAAAAGATGTGTGCGATTGGTTGGTGATTATAGTTGATTCACACCGGGAGGTATCATCAAGGACTAACCATCAACAGTACTTCGACTTAGGGATAAGCGGAGTCATTAGAGGATACTTTATCGAACCTTGGTAAAGTCCACCCAAAAGCAAGGGATTACCGTGGCGTATGAAACCCTTCACTCTCGAGGCAGTAAAACTGTAGTACTGCCGAAGCAGTGTTGTGTAATTGCGTTGGACAGAAACAAGTCAAGTTAATCCACAATACAACACAACTGGATCCTGGCCATTCTCTCATTCTGATTTTATTCTTATTATCTAGTTTTCTTTATTATTCAAATTGTTTAGTTTAACTCAGAATACTCAAATTAATATGTATTTTTTATTTTATTTTATTTGTAGAGCGAGAAGAGAAAAGAAGACATATTAAGTACACCAATCTCTATGAAAACGATACTCGATATATTTATCACTTTATTACTTGCGAACTGTACACTTGCACTAATTGCACAACTCTTTCTACATGCAACAAGTTTTTAGCGGCGTTGCTGGGGATTGGCAATTCTAACTTTCCTTTTTATTTTTCTTGCACTATTATCTTAGGAAATTAGTTTAATTATTTTTGAATTATTTGTTTTAGGAAATAAGTTAAATTATATTTGAGTTATTTTTTTAGGAAGGAATTTCAAGAAGGAGAAGTCATGAAACATATAAAACGACCCTAAAACCGAGCTCGTCGTTTCACCCAAGAAGGTTGCCTCGACATAATATCATATCGGAAGGTTGCCTCGACAGCATAATACCACGTCGGAGGTTGCCTCAGCGACAAGTTACCACGGCGGAAAAATGTGAAAGAGGGTTGGCCGCCCAAGAACATATGATGACTGTTTTTAGTTTCTTTCTCAACAAACTCCACACAAACTGATGACCCTCAGGATATAGAAGAGGCTAGACGCAACATATAAAAATTGGTTTATCTTCCTTTACTCCTAATTTTTATCTTGCCTTTTATTATTGCACTATAATCAGATACATGCATTGAGGACAATACATCCCTCGAGTTTAGGGGAGTATTGATCCTATTTGTAATGTGTAAATATCTGCCATTTATGGAAATATTTGCATTATCCTAATGTTGCCTTAAAATTTTGTCTATACAACAATTTCAATCTGATGCAAATTTTTTTAAGTGTGCTGAATTTTATTGAAACTACCTCGGCGGCAATATATTCTCCAGCCGCTGCAGCAGTATGCACCATTCACTAGACTTGAATTTGGAAAAGTCTCTTAGGATTAGTACTTAGGATTAGACTATGAACCTAAAATCACATAAACATTGATAGTCTTAGTTGATTTTAAAAGTTCTTTTATTTGAAAAGCAATAAAGACTTAGGCTTAGATTTTAACTAGAGGTTCCTATCACCGTCTCTAGTATAGTTCTTAGAGGTATCCTCATCATCTCATATGGGAGGACTTCCTTGAGGAGTTTGAGAGTAAGTATGTGAGCGAGACTCACATCGACACCTTGAAAGAGCAGTTTACCCACCTTATCCTAGGTAACCGTTCGGTTTTTTCTTTTGAGCAAGAGTTCCTTCAGTTGAACTATTACGCCCCAGAGCTTGTTGCTACAGAGAAGATGAAATACAAGAGGTTCTTGAGAGGCCTGAGGAAGGAGATCCAGACTTATCTGACTGCTAGACTACCTATAGTGTTTTCAGAGTTAGCTGTCAATGCTAAATCCCTTGAACAGGTTCAGGGTTTGATTTATGGGCCGTCTTTGGGCAGGGAGGCTCAGGTGGAGCTAGTTAGAGTCATATGGGTAACTCTCAGTCTCACTCTGGCAGGAATAGGAACCGTTGGAACCAGAATAGAGGAGAATCACATCAGAGTTCAAGGTCGAACTAGAGATTAGAGTCTGTGGGACGTAAGAGGCAGTCTGTCTTCTTCTGCTAGAGGTCTCGAGAGTTTACAGAGGAGCGTCAGTGTTCAGGTTTGCAATCAGTGTGGCCGAAATCGTCGAGGACCGTGTTGAGGCATTGTAGAGTTTGCTTTCAGTATGGGTCGTTGGAACACTTTATGAGGGATTGCCCTGAGATTGTGATGTCACCATCGGGTCAGGCTCAGAGGACTGTGTTTTAGACTCAGAGGGGTCGTGGGTTCTCGCGTGGCGGAGCTAGCCATGCATTAGGAGGCATCTTCTATTCTACTGCTAGAGCCCCGACGAGACAATATGCGGTGAGGGCACAAGAGGACTATGCAGCCACAGATGTGATCTCAGGTACATTCAGTTTATATTCTATACCCATAGTCGCCCTTGTGGACTCAGGGTCTACCCACTCGTATATCCGTAGTGGGATATCTCAGCAGTAGGGGTTACCAGCAAAGGATCTTGAGGTAGGGGTCCGTGTGACAAGCCCATTGGGGTTGGATGTGTTGGTGGATAAGGTATATCGGAGGTGTCCGATCGAGGTGCAAGGATCTATTTTCTCGATCGATCTTATGGTCCTATCATTTCAGAAGTTCGACGCAATCCTAGGGATGGATTGGTTGTTCGAACATGATGTGAGTTTAATTTGTAGATCTAAGAGTTTAAAGCTCCGAGTGGAAGATGGTTTTAAGCTAATGGTGAGGGGTGAGAGAAACCCATGTTTACCGAATGTGGTGTCAGAGTTGACAGCTCAGAGGTTAATCCAACAGGATTGTGAGGCTTTGTTAGCTCACGTGGTGGATGTGAGCGTCGAGAGTCCGGTGTTGGAGAGTTTGAGGACAGTTTGTGAGTATCTTGATGTGTTTCTAGAGGAATTGCCTAGTTTATCTCTCGATCGTAAGTTAGAGTTCCGGATAGAGGTGTTGCCAGGAACAACATCGGTGTTTATAGCACCGTATCATATGACACCGACAAAGATGAGGGAGCTGAAATAGCAGATCCAGGAGTTGCTTGAGAGAGGATTCATCAGATCGAGTATATCATTATAGGGAGCATCGGTTTTGTTTGTTAAGAAGAAGGACGGATCGATAAGGATGTGCATCGACTACCGTCAACTCAATAAGGTCATGATCAAGAACCGTTATCCTCTGCCTAGGATCGATGATCTATTTGATCAGTTGAGGGTTGCCCGTGTGTTTTCTAAGATAGATCTAAGGTCAGGGTACTATCAGTTAAAGGTGGTGGATTTGATGAACTAGATTTTTCAGTCGTATCTAGATCAATTTGTGATTGTGTTCATGAAAGACATCTTGGTGTATTCACGCTTAGAGGAGGAGCATAATTATCACCTAAGAGTGGTTCTTCAGGTGTTGAGAGATAGGCGTCTATATGCCAAGTTTAGTAAATGTAAGTTTTTGTTGTCTGAGGTAGCGTTTCTTGGCCACATCCTTGCAGCGGATGACATCCGTGTGGACCCTCAAAAGATCCAAGCTGTGGTGGAATGGAAGCCACCAAGGAATGTATCGAAAGTCCATAGTTTCCTTGGACTTGCCGGATACTATAGGAGGTTTGTTAAAGGTTTTTCGATCATAACGACACCTTTGACCAAGTTGCTTCAGAAAAATGTTCCTTATGTATGGAATGAGAGAAGACAACAGAGTTTCGAGCAGTTGAAAGCTTATCTTACAGAGGAACCAGTCTTGACGTAACTAGAACCGAGAAAGGATTATGTGATGTTTAGTGATGCTTCCTTGAATGAGTTAGGTTGTGTGCTCATGCAAGAGGGTTAGGTGGTTGCTTATGCTTCAAGGTAGTTGAAAACCCATAAAAGGATCTATCCTACGCATGATCTTGAGCTTGCAACAATGATCTTCGATTTGAAGATATGGAGGCATTATCCCTATGAAGAGAAATGCTACATCTACACCGATCATAAGAGTTTGAAGTATCTGCTTACTCAGAAGGAGTTGAACTTGAGACAACATTGGTAGATAGAGTTGATAAAGGATTATGACTATGTCATAGAGTACCATCCCAATAGGACAAACGTGGTCGTCGATGCTTTGAATAGGAAATCCATGTCGAACTTGAGAGCTTTATTTGCTTGGTTGAGGATGACCGATGATGGCGGTCTTTTGGTTGAGTTGCGTGTGAAGCCCACGCTTGTTCAGGAGATAAAGAGAGCATATGTTCTAGACGAGGAGTTGATAGCTCAGTTAGAGACTGTTTAGAGAGGTGAGTCGTTAGACTTTGAAGTACGAGATGGCGGTTTCTTATACTTTCAGGGGCGGTTGTGTGTACCAGCTTTAGAGGATCCGAGAGATCGTATCTTGAGGGAAGCTCACCACAATCTGTTTTCTATTCATCCGGGTAGTAACAAGATGTACCAGGATCTCCTCCCTTTCTTTTGGTGGCCGTGCATGAAGAGAGATGTATCAGAGTTTGTAACAAGGTGTTTAACATGTCAGTAAGTGAAGGCAGAACATCAAGTTCCTTCAGGTTTGCTTTAGCCTATCCAGATTCCACAGTGAAATTGAGATCGTATGACCATGGACTTTGTCACCGGGTTACCAATGACGTTAAGGAAGCATGATGCTATATGGGTCATAGTTGACCAGTTGACCAAGTCGGCTCACTTCTTACCAGTAAGGATGAATTTCAGTTTGGAAAAGTTGGCTCAGTTGTACATAAATGAGATTGTGAGGTTACATGATATACCTTCATCGATCATGTCGGATAGGGATCCGAGGTTCACAACGAGGTTGTGGAGGTCTATCCAAGAGACCCTAGACACCAAGTTGCACTTTAGTACATCTTTTCATCCTCAGACCGACAGACAGTCTGAGAGAGTTATCCAGATCTTGGAAGATATGCTTCGGTGTTGTGTGGTAGAGTTTGCTTACAACAATAGTTATCAGTCGATCATCAATATGGCTCCTTTTGAGGCCTTGTACGGGCGTAGGTGTAGGACACCTTTTTGTTGGACAGGGCTTAATGAGAGAAAGATAGTTGGTTCAGAACTTGTTAAAGAAACCGAAGAAAAGGTTTAGATCATCAAGGAAAGGTTACAAACAGCTTTTGACAGACAGAAAGCTTATGCGAATAAGAAGCGTAAGCACATCGAGTATGAGCTTGGTGATAAGGTATTTCTCAAGGTATCTCCATAGAAAGGTATCATTCGGTTTTATCGCAAGGGAAAGTTGAGCCCAAGGTTTATCGGGCCTTATAAGGTTCTTCATAAGGTTGGACCGGTAGCTTATCGGCTAGTTTTACCTTCGAAGTTGGCACATATACACGATGTGTTCTACGTGTCTATGTTGAGACGTTATCGTTCTAATCCTTCGCATGTGATTCAGCTTGAGAAAATCGAAGTCAATATATATTTGACTTACGAGGAAAGGCCTATCGGAATCGTGGATAGAGGAGTTAAAGAACTTCGGAATAAGTGTATACCTTTGGTGAAGGTTTTGTGGAGGAATCATGGAATCGAAGAAGCAACATGGGAATCAGAGAAGGATATACGAGCTCAGTATCTTTATCTCTTTCGGACAGATAAATTTCGAGGATGAAATTTTTTCTTTTAGGAGGGGAGAGTTGTAATGAACCGAGTTTTTCGTATCCGAGTGTCGGTTTAACCTGTGATTTTGGGCCTCGATTTTGGACCAAATTCTTATAGTTTGGGCCTTTGTTTTAGGTTGCCTTGAGCCCAAGTGTTGGTTTAAGGGCTTTTTGATTCTTTCTTGTGTAGAAGACATTGAGGGGGAAGGGGGTTTAAGCTTTCTCTACAAAACAGAGAAGTGAGGTCACCATTTCTTCCTCTTGTCTTCACCCATCCTTCACCTAACAACCATCAAGAAAATGAGCTATCTTTTGGTTTTCAAGTGAGAATCTCATTTTTAAGGTGAATGGTAAGTTCTATGTCTTGTGGAGATCTATAAAAAGTGGTAAAGATGAGTTGGTTTGGTGTAGATGAAGGTTTGGTGGGGGTTTAAGGTGTAATCCGGGAATAAAGCTTTGAGGGTTATTTTTATGTTTTCTTGATGTTTTTAAGGGTTAGAGATATCTTTGGATATGTCTAAGAGTTGGTTTAACCTCTCCTCTGTAGAGAAGCAAGTGGAGAACCCATCTTCAAGCTCGGGAAGGTGAAGGCTTGTGTAGAAGAGGAGCTTGGGTTTGTTGCTGTTGTAGCTCAAGGTTGATACTCCTAACTCTTCTAATCATCATGCATTTCATGGTAGCTAGCATACATGTAAGATTTTGTGCATGAATGCTTGGTTTTAAGCTTTGGCTTCTTTAATGGCAAAATCCATATTAATGTGATTAAAGGCTGAAAATTGGTGTTAAAACACTCTAAACATCATTTATAATTGGTATGAACACTTTAGGATCGTTTATGTTGAGTTGGGGTCGAATCGTTAGAAATTTCTAAGTGAAACCTGCAAATCGTGCAGGGGATAATGATACACGGGTTACCGATATCGATACTCCTGAGAGAGAGAAATAGGCTTTTGGCCAGGGTGGTTTGATACCAATTTCTCCAGTAACCCTGGATTTTGCTCGTGGTTCGATGCTGGTATCGAATCGAGAAGCCTCTTTCGTTGACTTTTGAATTGGTCAAAGGGTATCTATCGATACCCGTGTTTCGATACTCTCTTTGGGTGAACATTGATGCAAGGTGTTTTGATACCCCACATAAGGGTATCGATACCCTTGTGTAAATTGGCCAAGTTTGAATAAAAAATTGGAGCTCGATAATTTTAATAAATAGTCTCGCTAATTTAAATGCCATGAAATGAATTGTTAACTAAGGTTGATGTTATAACCCCGAAAGACTAATGGAGATAGTCTTAATATATCTTGTTGTGCTGAGGTCCTAGGTGGATCGTTTGTGTAGTTTGAGTCCTTGTGTGTTGGAAATCCAGACATCCAAAAGTGTTGCAACACGTCGAAGGCCATCCGATATGATATTCTGGGTGATGATTTGACGATCATCCCAGATATAGGATCCTGATGCTGTGTGGACGCGGGCCTCATTCGAAGATACTCGATGTGACATTCCGAGTATGTGATTTAGAGGATCCCGATGCTGTGTGAACGCGAGTCTCAATTTCGGATGTATGATCCCGATGCTGTGTGGACGTGGGCCTTATCCTTGAGTATGGGATCCCGATATTGTGTGGACGCGGGTCCTACTCGTAGTGTAGGATCCCAATATTGTATGGACGCGAGCCTCACTACCTTGTGTGATCTGTTGATTTGTATATGCTGTGTGCAATAATATACATCTCATTTATGCCATGTGATAGGCAAGCATGCTAGACCATCATACCATGCACGAGATTTATATGCCACGCTTTACTGCTTATGTTATGCATGATGTTGACCGAGTTCGGCGTATCCACTGAGTTTTTATGGCTCAACGTTCGAAATACGTTTTTGTGCATAGGTTAGGTGAATCGGGTTCCGTGGAGCACCATCGAGGTTTTGATCTCAACATTGACCGTGTTGTCAGAGTACACTTATTAGATGTAGTGGACATAGTACTATGTTGAACCTTATATGTAATTTTGTAATTTTGTTTATATAATTGGGTCGAATGTTTAATGATTTTGTAATATTTTGGAGCTCCGGTTACTTTAAACTATTTTGGGCTTTTGTTTTAAATTCAATGGATTTTATGGATCGTATTTAGACTTGAGTTGTTTTATTGTTGGGCTTTGGAAAGAAATTTTAAAAAACTGGTTTTTGGTCGGAGACCCAATGTGGCACCGAATCGAGGGTGTTACAAAATTGCTGCTATAATGCTTAGATTGACATTAAAATGCCTGCTTTTTACTCCACAGCTTATAATAACCGGCTCTGACCCCAATTCAGAAATGAAAGAGAGGTAAGCAAAATTTATTCATGCCAGAGTTTCTTCTGCTTCTCTAGGCAATATCCGTGCCACCATTCTTTATGTGTACTTATTTTTGACCCCTTTAGCTTTGCGGAAAATTTATATTTTTGACCCCTATTATTTAGTGTGGGAAAATTCGATTAAAAAATTCAAATTATTCGAGTAAATAAAAAACAAACTTATTTTGACTTAATTCGTCAAATTTCATATTCGAATAACCACCTTCAAATATTATATATTGAGAAAAAGTAGTTAAAAATAGAATCGATACGTGCACAACCCGACTCTAATTTTATGTATATAGAAATATATCTGTGCACCGTTAAATACATACATAAATATATAAATATATGTACAGTTAAATTTATACAGAAACTCGAAAACTCTATTTGACTTATTCGAAAAATTTTCAAAATAAAATTTGAATTATAAAATAAGACTTGAAAACTCGAATAACTTAAACTTTCATGCTCATGCCTGCATGTTACACCAAATTCTTGACTTCATCATTAATAGAATATTTGTATTTTGGAGTGTAAATGAACAAAGCGTTTGAATTGTTTGTATAATGTTTGTGTTTATTAAGCTAAATAAATGAATATAAACAAAATTTTTATATTTATTGAATCATTTATCAAGGTAGAAATCTTTTGCCTATGACTTCATCCATGCCTCGTATGAAAAAAATTCTAAAAAATGAATTTTAAACTCTAATCCATAGTTTTATATCCTAAACCCTAAACCTTAAAAAATACACTTTACCCTTAATTCTCTAAGCCCTAACCACAACCCCTAACCTTCAACCCTAAACCCTACCCCTTAAACCCTATAATTCAAAGCGGAGACACGAATGGAGGCATGAGAAAACGACAAACGATTTACACCCCATTTATCAACTCTTTTATTGGCTTGTTTTCAATTTTTTTCCCATTTTATATATTAAATAAGATAAAGACTAAAATAAATATATTGTGAACTTTGAAGTTCAAACTATGAAGCATGAGAAGCTTAAAGAATAATGACATAATAACTATTTATTTTATTTTTATTAGATTAGTTAATATTTATGACCATAAACAAAATTCCATAAACATTGTGTTCCCAATCATCAAACGAACAAGTTCATGAACGCTAAACAAACATCTTAAAAAATAAATAAACATAAATACAATATTAAAAATTTAAACAAATTACGAATACCTATATTCAAGACCTTTCAAATTAAATTTCCAGGGAATGTCATACAGAAAGTTCATATAATCCTCTGCCCATGATGTCTGTATATTTCAGAGACCATTACGTTAGAAATCAAAATCCTACCTAATTCGCCTCAGTCAAAAGGGGTAGATATGAATTACCTTATCCACAATAGGAGAGTGATAGGATAGTAAAAACAAAAGAGCGAACATGGAAATCCATTCTTTCAGCCGTCATTTCTTTAGATATATGTACATAATTTCTTCACAAATCTATAAATCTTGTTTAGTACTTCAACTTGGCAATTTATATGAACCAAGTTTTCAAACCGGAGAATAAAAGGAAAACGAAAACTCACACCAGATATGTATAGAGGAAGGAAATAAAAGGACCTTCTATACCCTATTGCACTTTTGTAGATGAGAGCATATAACCTAGAAGGTAAAGAAATATGTACCTATCTTTCAGTTTTTCGGTCGGATGATCGAAAGTATGCTACTTGATTGAGTCCATTGCTTTATTCCAGCATATGGTTCTTGTGACGGGGACTATCGGGCTTATCAAGCCTTCCACTTGCAGAAGGGCTAACTCTCCTAGAAGATCCTCCACTCCCATACGGCATGCAGTCATCACAGCAGCAAGGATATCCTTGATATCCATTCCCCATGTTATGTCTGCCTATCGGATAAACTCGGCTTATTGGAACATGACCGTGCCCCATAGCACCCCTCGTGATGTCGTGTGGCCCTGGGGGCTTTTCAGACAACAAATCTGGGCATGTTCTTGGAGATTGAATGCTGTAGGGATGTAGTTGATGGTGGTTTTGGTGATAATGGTGATGTGGCTGGCAAACTTGATGATTGCTATGGTTATGATTGCAAAGGGTGCTGAGGTTGTAAAGGCTAGGAGAACTCCGGACTTTAGGCATGGGGGGTTTATTATGTTGGTTTGCACTCAAAACTGATGGTTCCATGGGGTAAGAGCTAGCAACAGGATCCGGAGAAGGTTCTTTAGGGGAAGTGCAAGCAGAGATGCTGAAGATGGAGCGGCTTGGGTAGACAGGGGTTTGCCTTCCACTAGTATTATGTGAACTCGGACGAGCTATGCCATTGATGGCTTCTATGTACCGCTGCTCAATGGAGTAGGGATCAACATGGTTCGTTTGGTTCTCGACTACGATTGGGTTCGAAGGGAACAAGAAAACACGTAATTTTGGAGTTCCTTCGCTTTCGAGACGACGATACTCATCAACCATATGTTTGACATCCTCATCGGATTTTACAGTTACCAAGGCATCAAGTTCCTTAGGAATAGCCTGGAATTTCATAACCACGTCCCCTTCGACCATACTGTTCACCTTCTTCATCAATTCTGTAATAGATATGGAAAATGTCACTTTAAAAAATGGCTTTATAAAAATGAGCCGATTTCTTCAGCTTTTAAGATACATATTACAAATTTGAAGAGGAGAAAGGTTAGTAAGATCCGAATGCGTTCAAATTTATCAAAAACAAAGATGAGACGAGGGCAAACCTGAAAATTTGATATCCCCCGGGACGGCCACCATTCGAGTCTCTCCACCAACGTACTTGAGTTGACCGTCGCTTGGCCTGGGCAATATTTTCCCGCCATAGCTGCAAAGAAACTTTACTTTATTCCTCGGGGATGAAGCCATCCCTTCATCGCTACCGACGGTTTCGCTCGCCGTCATTTGAGTCACCTCTTCAAGTGATTCAACTCGGTGACTCGTTGTTGCTTCTCAATGTCGTATCCGATCGCCAAATCTAAGCGTTAGCTTTTTCCTCCCTAATCTGGGAATTTTAATGATTTTTTTTTATCGAAACAGATTAAAATATGATCCAATATATGATACACAATCTCGAAGCACTAAATTTAACTAAGAAATAAAATTATATTAATTAACAGAATAATCGAAAATCCACAAGCTACCGAAACAAAAGAAAATTCACATTTCTAAAACTGAATCTGCGATTGGAATAATCAGATGATTTAAATCGAAATGAGAAAACAGAAATATTCCGTAACATCAATACAGAGAATAATCAAGAGAATGATATTAAACGAAACTGACAATTAATGTATCCAATTCAATTTTATGAAAGATATTCAGCTAACAGTCGATGAATCCACCTAATTGAACTGAATCGAATCAAAACTCACAGAAATATTCCGTAACTTCAATACAGAGAATAATCAAGAGAATGATATTGAATGAAACTGACAATTAATGCATCCAATTCAATTTTATGAAAGCTTTTCAGCTAACAATCAATGAATCCACCTAATTGAATTGAATCAAAACTCACCGATTCCAGTTCAGGCCTCTTCGATCTACCGATTGATTTAAAATACAGCAATTGTCTTCTTCAAAATCTATTGAAATAAATTGCAACCGAATCGATATATGTTGTTGCAATCAAATCAATATGTGTATATACATATCGAACGGAGAATATTAGAGAGAATCTTCTTCACATTTCCAGAAAAAAATCCTGTTTAACCAAGCATTTCTAAATTAAAAAGAGAAAATCTGGGAGTTAGAAAACAAAATGAATAACAGAATTCTGTTCGATGAAATTATGTTGTGATCAGAGCTTGTTGAACATCGAAGGCAAGAAAAGAAAAAGGCTGGTGGTAAACTGAAAATAGTAAATAAAAGATTTAATACCTAAAATGGCTCATCTACTTTAGAGAAATTCTCATTTTAGTCCTTTACTGTTTTTTTTACCAATTTAACCCTCAACTTTCAATTAGTATCAATTTAGATCAGTGACGAAACTCACTGTTATTTATTGAAGGGTCCTTTAGGAATTTTTTAAGCACAATAATAAACTATATATATTTAGATTGTCGATAAATAATTTTATCATGGTTTTTTTAATTTTTAATATTTTCTTGTACCATAACCACCCTACCAGTTCTTATATACTTTGTCACTGAGGATGTTTATTATATATTATAAAAATATTTAAAATCTAAAAAAACTCTCTTCTTTTTATTATATGTTATAATAATTCCTTAAAAAAATTGGGAGAACTAGAGACATTATTATAACATATAATATACTTTATTAAAATAGAAACTATACGTTATAATAATAATTTAAATTATATGTTATAATAATAATTTAATATACTTAATACTAATTTATTCGAAGTTTATTATATGTTATAATAATGATAATGTCCTTCTAAAAAAGAAGATTGTTAAATCCAAACAAATTAGAGGAATAATCCAATCTCATTTCTTTATTTTGGTGATTAGAGATCTCTAAGGATTATTTGGGGATGACATATTCTAAAGTGAAAAATGAATAACTTTATCTCCTCCTAAAGTCCTACACATCGTCACCTACAAATGGTATTGTACAGAGAATATGGCCAACTTAGCCGAAGAGTAGCCTTATCAGTCAAGTGCAGACTTTATTTAAGCCATGGCAAGTCGTCACAGCGCTAAAATCAAAGCTTGTATGTATGCAGCACCATTTTTATTTCACGTGAATGTTGGTGGAAATTTTTTAAAATATTACTTCTTCCGTCAGATTATTATTGTTCATTGTTAATTTTTTATATAATTTTAAAAAGAAAAAGTTTGTATAAAAAATATGATGTAAAATAATTAAAAAGATAATTTTATCCTTAAAAGGTTAAATTTTGTTTTGTTAAAAAAAAGAAAAGGTAGAAAGGAAAATGTACCTTGTAAAAGTTGTTGATTTTTTCAATGAGACATTAAGTAGAATAATTTTAGAACACAAAAGAGATATCATATATGAGACAGAGTGAGTATTTTTTATGTAATAAATTTGTATGTATCAGGGGTTGGTTGAAGTTGTGAAACGAGCAGAAGAGATTTAGACGAGGATGAAATTAGGAGGGAAAAGAATTTTATGAGAGTAATAAATTTGAAGATATATTTTTTTTTAAATTATTTTTTTCAATTTATTCGGTGGTTTAGTCTATTTTTAGTTTAAGTTACTTAATACTATCATTAATTTTTAGTCACTTTTTAAAAACTTTTAAGTTTAATAATATTTTTTTACAACTTGTTATTTATTTGGTGTTGTAATGCTTTTTACTTTTAGTTACTATTAAAATTATTATTCGAGAAATTATTTCTAGTAGAAAATATTCGAGTGGTATTTTAGTTATTTTTTGATAGATTTAAATATAATTTTGTGTTTAATTCGGTATTTTGTTATCTCAAAATTTATAGTTTATTTTATTTATTAATATTTTTTTTAATGATCCTTTATTTTTTGAATATGCAATTATAATGAGCTCTTCAACCTATTTTGAGACCGAGAATCTAATTAGTCGTTAGAGAGACTCACTTGAAGATTTTAGTAAAAATGAAGAAAATATTATACCTCTAGCGAAAGATGATGTCGTCCAATTACTCAGATGCACATGATGTATAGGTTGTTTTGACAAATGTAAATAAAGACCTACATGTGGATGTTGAAGATGATGTTTGGGCAGCTGTTGTCGCTAGACTTGGCTTAAAAAATGATCCACTCATTTGGGGTTATGTTAAAGGATATAAGTCTACAACGTGCGCCGAATATTGCTGAACACCACTAATGATGAACTTTTCTGAACACCAATAAACTAATTAATAAGTATTAAAAATTTTAAGGACTTAATATATAATTAATAAATATTTAAAATAAAATTTCAATTAAATTATTTTCTATAAGAAAAACTACACAAATGGTCATCCAACTATCACTCATTTTTTGGGTTGGTCACCAAACTATTTTTTTCATCAAAATCATTGTTAAAATTTTATTTCATTATTATTTTGGTCATCGACTGTTAAATATTTAACAAAAATTGTGACATGACATGGTTTAATAATAATTTTAGCTAAAATTATTATATTATATCAAATTAATTCTAATAGAATATAACTCATCAAATATTTGAATTAAACCTCAATTCTTTTTCTTTTTTTTTCTCTTGTAATATTACTTTAAAAAATTAATTTATCAACTCTTTTTATTTCTCTTGCATCTTTAAGCAATTTATTAAATTTGAGATTATATAAAATCACTTTAATTTTATGATTTATTCTTTTAAAATTTAATCTAGTTTCTTTAACTTTTCCCAAACTACTCGTATATATATTTTCTATCATTTTTATGTTTATCGGATCTATAAAAAATTCGATTTATCAATTTATATAAAATTTTATATAGATTAATAGTCATAAAATCTTTAACATGTAAATATAGATCAATTCGACGCATGGCGTAAAATTTTTCTTGGGATTTAAATAAAATTCGGTTTTACTTAAATTTTCATTGAACATCCCAACTTTTCGATCTTCATATGGATACTCCTACAACTTCAGACAAATTTGGCATCAGTGACTTTTAAGATGTTGAAACACAACCTTCTTTGGACTGAAAAAGAAATTATTCGACAAAAACGTCATCCCGATTCGAAGAAAAAGAAACTATTCTTTTAACATAGATTTTAAAAGAATAAATTATAAAATTAAAATGATTTTTTATAATCTAAAACTTAATAAGTTGTTCAAAGACACAAGAAAAAAAAGAAAGAGTTGACAAATTAATTTTTAAAGTAGCGTTGTAAGAGGAAGAAGAAAAGGGATGAAAAATTTGGGGTTTAGTTAAAATATTTGATAAGTTATTTTTATTTGGATTAATTTGATATAATATAATAATTTGAAGGACTAAAATTATTATTAAATCATACCATATCATAGTCTCCGTTAAATATTTAACAGTTAATGACCAAAATATAATAAAATAAAATTTTAATGATGATTTTGATAAAAAAAAATTAATTGGGTGACCAACACAAGAAAAAAATCATAGTTAGATGACCATCCATATTATTAAACCATGTCATGTCACAATTTTTGTTAAATATTTAACAGTCGATGACCAAAATAATAATAAAATAAAATGTTAACAATGATTTTGATGAAAAAAAATTAGTTTGGTGACCAACACTAAAAATAAGTGATAGTTGGATGACCATTTGTATAGTTTTCCTTATAGAAAATAATTTAACTGAAACTTTATTTTAAATATTTATTAATTATATATTAAGTCCTTGAAATTTTTAATATTTATTAATTAATTTAATAGTGTTCAACAATGTTCATCGTTAGTGGTGTTTAGCAATATTCGACGCCCGTTGTAAAATTTTCCTATGTTAAATCAGAGTTTGAGTCTGTGCGATATATTTACCCAACTTACGAATCACCATCTCGCATGCTTGAGGTGGACTATACTGTCATACGAGATTTGAAACATGAAACATGTGTATTTAGTTCTTCCTCACTTTTTACTATGTGGAATTGATATTAAAGGTACAATTCGATAGCAAGAAAGATACCCAACTAGCAATTAAGGAGTATTGCATCAGAAGACATACGAGATTTTATGTTGTTGAATTGAATACACAAACCTATTGCGTATGTTGTATTAAATGGAGGAATAAATGTCCTTGGTGAATACGAGTCTCATACCGACAGAGGAGTCAGTGAGGGAGGTGACACGGTTCAACGAGCAACATATATGTTCAAATATATCCTTATCACAAGACCATATTAATTTAGACTCTGATCTATTATGTGCATACACCAGGCTATTGGTTGAAAAAGAACCAAGTATTTCAATTACATAATTAGTAACATCCATCAAAAATAAACTTGGATATATTCCATTTTACTACATCGCATGATTGGTCAAGTAAAATGCAATGATACAAGTTTTTGGAGATTGAGATAAATCTTTTAATGAGCTTTCAACTCTTATATGAGAACTGAAAATATTTATCCCAAGAATTAATATAAAGTATGAGATCATATCGGCATGCAACGTAGAGGTGAACAAATTCTGGAAACAAATATTTAGTAAGTTATTTTAGGCATTCGAGGCATGCATTGAGCGTTCCTATTTTACAAGTGTGTGATTCAAGTGGATGGTGCCTAACTATTTGGAAAGTATAGTCATATCTTACTTGTGTTTATTGCACAAGATGGAGATAGTAATATATTCTCAATTGCTTTTGCCATAGTTGAAAACGAAGACGATAATGGATAGAAATTCTTTTTGACGTATTTACACAATTATGTAGTTAAAGAAGATAGAGTATGTATGATTTCTGATCGAGTGATTTTACTTTTATCAGTAATTGGCATACCAGCATGCAACGTACGAGGTGAACAAATTCTAGAAAAAAATTAGTAAGTTATTTTAGGCATTCAAGGGTTCCTATTTACAAGTACATGATTAAAGTGGATGGTACCTGACTGTTTGGAAAGTATAATCATATCTTACTTGTTTTTATTGCACAAGATGAAGATAGTAATATATTCCCAATTTCTTTTGCCATAGTTAAAAACGAAGACAGTAATGGATAAAAATTCTTTTTAACGTATTTACACAATTATGTAGTTAAAGAAGATAGAGTATATATGATTTTTGATCGAGGGATTAAACTTTTATCAGTAATTGACAGGCCTCAAAGTTTTTAGTCTCCCTCACATGCACATCCAACATATTGTATTCGACATATTGTGTTCTATGCGGAAAATAAGTTCAAGAACTGTGAGATCCAAAAAGAGATTTTAGATGCACGTAAATTTTTAATGATTTATTACAAATCTTTAATTACTTTATTTATTATTTCTTCATATTCCATTAATGACAATGTCTTACTGCTTGGTGAAGGGTATGAATTAGTTCAACCTAAGTTTTACACAAGGATAAGAAGGTTGGGACATACGATGAACGTGTATTTAAATTTGTAAATGACATCCCCCAAAGAAAGATAGTCACAAGCATATGATGAAGGGAGACTTTACGAGAATATGACAACTAACCATTCCATGGGAATAAATTTTGGGCTTAAAAGAACATGACATCTTCCCATTACAAGTATTGTGTAGGATGCTTTCGATTGGGTAAGGTTTGGTTTGATAAAGGTCAGAAAGTTAATGCTCGAATAAATAGTGTACAAAATTAGAGTCAAACCCTACAAGATCGAATGATTGCACTTCTAGTGGATGCAAATGCTATAAGAGTAAGAACTTTCGACCAAACTGGTACAAAATTTATTATTGAAGATATGATACCAAGTGAGAAGATTATTTGGAGTAAAACTTCATCATAGTTGGTGTGATTGTGGTCAATTTTAAACATTTAGATATTGCACGTACACACCGCATGTATGCATATTTACATGAACCCTGTCATGTTTACAGATTTGTGTTATAACCTACATACTATAGAAAATATATACTGAATTTATTTAATCAAGAACCCAGACAAAGCATATTGGCCGGATAAGCCAATAAACGAGGAATCATTAACAAATCCAAATCTTCGTACAAAGCTGAAAGGGAAACCGATGTCAAATCGTATTCATAAAAATATGGATGATACAGATGTAAGAGAGTGCTAAATTCAAATTAAGCATTTTACTCTTTGTATAGAAACTGATTACAATCGAAACAAGTATCCAAATATATTAAATATGTATAATAAATAAATGTAATTTTCTTTTCATTTACATTTTTATATTTAAATTTAATATTTAATATTTAATATTTAAATTTCAATATAATATTATTAAATATAAATTTAAAAGTAAAGATAAAATTCAAATAACAACATTCAAATAAATAAATAACATAAATATTTATTTCCTCCTCCTCAATAATTTCTCTCGGTTTAAGGATGTCTGATCGTACTATCTAGGGGGTGAACCATTCTTACCATTCTTCTTGGTTGATCTAAAGTTTACTCATCGTTAAAAAATGATGGAGTTCCATATATCTCTTCTGGATTAAATGATGAACTACTAATAGTCGGAGTACCACCAATCATGGGTTCCCTATATACGAATGTTGGAGGATATTGAAATTGAAGTATGTATGTAACCCCCTCGACTTGGTCTAGATATCACCCGACTCAAACGAGATACACAGGGAATACCGAGACTAATCCGAAGACTTGCCCCGATAAACAACCCTAAAAAAATTCTTTTATCTTATTTAAATGTTTTAATTAGATCCTATATGTTCATGCAAGGATTGAGTTCATTTGTAACGGAAAAAGATTTGAAACGAGTCCTAATAAGTTTCAAGGACCTAATTATAATTTCTCAAAAAACTATCGTGTTTTTGCCTAGGTATCGACACCTCTACTTAGAAAATGTAGATTTCACAAGTTACATGCCTTGGCCAAAAATCTAAGGTTCTCTAGATGCATAAAAGACCTATAGGCATAAACCACTCTTGGAACTTTAACTCTCAATGCAAAGTCACCTAATTTTAAAGGCAAGACACATATCTTAAGCATAATTCAACATCAATAAACATGGCGACACATACTTCAAAAGTCTTAACAATTCTCATATAACTCAATATCAAAATAGTTCAATAACATAGGTTCCAAAAAGAGTTCTAAACTCAATAATTCTCTAATCCATTGCACTCAACTACCTAGGTTCATGATTTAAGAAAACGCATACTTAAGCTAAGAAATACTAAAATAGGCACGATTGGCTCCTTTGCTTTCTGATTGTTTCCAACCCTTACTTATCTACATTGCAAAGAAAAGAGAGTGGTTAAGCTTAAAGCTTAGTGAGGGTAAATAAACATTTAAAAATACCACTTGTAATGCAGCCCATAAATACTCAAATATAACAAAGGTAAAACATGTCATGCTTTCTTCAAAACAAGGTAAAAACATGGCTAACAATGCCAACGGTAAAAATCAACAAGTATTATCACGAACCATGACCCACACGCCAATTTAAAATATCGATAAAACACTTTAAAGTTATCTCATGCTTTCAAAGCAAAATCAAGGCTAACATGTTATTTACCTAGCAAAGCTTAAAAGTACATAATACTTGCGATTTTAATTAGAAAACATAAAATTATATTAGTGCTAGTGATTCGATTTTTACCACTCCAAATCGTTAGAATAAACGGGCAACCGCATGTTAGTACCACTCCTAGAGCATGCGCATGTTGATACCACTCTCAATATAAATTATCTCACCTTAGTGTCCGGTGACAGTACCACTCCCATCACTAGCATTAGACTAAAAGCCAAAATGCAACACATAAGGAATTTAAACACGTACGACTTTTGAATATCTATAGTGCACTCTAGACCCTATTGATCAATCAACTTATCCCATAAAGTTCATCACTTAAGTAGCCAATATATCATCAAAAACAATGCTCATCTTAATTCAAAATAGAATTAAACACATGTTTCCCCATATTTCAAGTTTCAAAATATAAACCGATAAAATTATATTTATCTCAAATTTTAAAATAAAACCATGGAAGCATCAATCGTATATCATAACCATTATAAAATAGTAACATGAGCATTAAATCATCATATATAAACATCTTTACAAAATCAACACTAAGCATGATAAAATTCTTAGTAAAAACATAAAGTAATATGAGAACCCTTGCGAAAACTTAAACGTTTACTTAATTCCGAGTATAGGGAGGTTTTCACACCATCCTTACACCCCCCAAATCTCTGTAAAATAAGTTTAAAACACTGCTGAAGTAGCCACTCTCATAAATCACTCACCGATAACCGATACTTGCTCGCCAAGCCACTGAAACAAACCGAAACACCTTCAAACATGATTACCTAACTCTTGTCCCGTTTCAAGTATCAAAATCAAGGGGTTTAATGCTTTTAAAAAAACAAAAGAAACCCTCAAGTCGGATCCCTATACAACAACCCTTAAAACCTATCCAAACCTTAACCAAAAACTTTACGAAAACTACCAAACTTCTCCTAGACCTATATTCCGGGATTAGGGAATTTAAAAACACATTATAAATATTATATCATGATCAAAATCAATAATTTAAGACTCAAAAATAGTGAGTAAAACTCTTGAACAAAAATTATGGGTTTTGATCAAAAACCAATTTTTCTTAAACCAAAAAAGTAAAAATGTTTTTACCAAGCCAATAACTTGGGAATTTCCATAAAGAACCTTTTAAAATTAGAGGATTGAATCTTTCTCACCTCCAATTCTGACCCAACCAACTTCCATGGTTTTTTAGAAGAAAAACAAGTGAAAAACAATGTGTTTTTAGAAGGAAAATAAATAATTATTAAAACGAAAATTAATAAAAAGAAATCGAGTTTACCTTAAAAACACGACTGTTCTCAGACTTGGGAAAAAGGAGAACCAAAATAATAAAATAAGGGTTTAAGTTTTAATATAAAATAGATTTTTAGGAATTAAATATAGTAATTTGTGTTATTAATTAAAATTTTGGGTTAAGTGTTATTTAAATAAACCCATGAAAGTTTAAATCAATTATAATTTGGATTGGATCAAAAACCCTTAAAGATTCAAAGTTTTGGCTTAGTTTATAAAATTATCCTTAAGTTTTCAATTTTTGCAAAATAGTCATTAGTTTCAAAATTCTAAGGATTCAAGGGTCTATTTTTGAAATTATGTTGACCAAAGTCAATTTTAAATTAAATAAGGATTTTAATATATTTTTCCATAATTTATTTCGATTAAAAACAAAATTTTAAGTACTTAATCCCGAACTAGGCCAAACTAGCTAAACCGACTCTCTAACTTCTAAGCCCAATTTTTATGTGTTACAATGTATCTTCCATCATCAGTGAATACTGACAGATAAGTTGTGTTCCCAAATATTGGTTGTTCTACAATATTATCAAGTGGTGTATTATCAGGTTCTACAGATTGATCCCAATTATCATTACCTAAACATGTTGGCGGAGATTGCACTGGAGACTACGAAGAATGTCACCATACAGAATAATCCAAGTTTGTTTCTTTTGTTTGGTCTTGAGAACATTGACAAAACTCATTTGATAATTATACTTGCTTTGAACAATGGCGATCTTCAAACCATTTATTTGCATCTTCAATATATACTATAAATATTTTTTTTATTTTCAATATATACTATTAAATTCAAAATCATTTACTTCAATTTGATTCAATTTTTTTGCACAACACGTATATCTTTCCTCCCAACGAGAAATAAAAATATCTTGCTTTTGAGTCCAATTCTCATCGAACCTGCCTCTATACACACTATGTATATGTTCAATAGCTGGTGAAGCTCTAAGAATAGGCTGATGAAAATTGAACTGTCATAATACTCTATCACCAAAATAATACTCCACAATAGAAAAATGTATTAGAGGTACCATTACACCTCAAATTGTTCTACATTCAAGCACACTTTCTAGTATGCACGCCTCGAGTGTTGGATTCACGTAAAGAAACCAAGTAAATTGCGAAAAATATTTAGATAATTAAAAAATAAAATATCAAAAAAATTTAAAAAAATATGATATTTGAGTTTTTTTAACAATTTGAATTTTCATTCTTATATCTTTAACATTATTGTGTACAACACTCGCATTCCTTAATTTATATATTCATATATAAATATAAAAAATAAATATAAATATAAATATTAGATCAGTATAAAAATCACATGACCATTGTAATTATAATATAATCTCTCAACTAGTGAAAACTGCATAAGTATAGGAGCTTCAACAATTAGAGTTAGATAAAACATTCTATACCATACCCAAGACCGTAATAAAATTTAACATCCTAATATATGAAATCTTCTTTTCACCAATCATAATTACTGTCTTGCACGCTTCATGATACAATAAAGGCAATATTGTAGATCCCTAGTTATGTTAAAATTAGCCAACATTGATAAATATTATGTGTGAACCAAATTATCAGATGTATCTAGCATTAAAATTCTGCCAATAACAATATATATGCTATAGTTGTTAACACAATTTTTTTTGCGACTATATATCTCAATTATAATAAATTCATTATATAACAATAAAATTCTCAAGCGTAGACCATTTACACATGAATCTGAAGAAATTTTATCGAGGTATTGCATGCAAACTTCAAATACTCTATAATTGTTGTGTCCCATTAATAGATTCTCAATTATTGGAATATTGAGCTATATAGCTACATCTTTAAGAGTAATTGTGCATTCACCAAATGAAAAATGAAAAGTGCATGTCTATGGTCTCCAAAGTTTAAGCAAACTAATAATCAAACCAAAGACAATCTTAAATCCACGAAGAAAGGAAGTATTATAAAATCTAGCAAGTTGTAATTAATAAATTATTACTTCACAATGTTCTTTCATCTTCATTCCTCTACTGAGAATAATATGCTCCCCACCAATATTCTAAATTATTTAACGTATGAAAGACAATAAAATAACACATAATAAAATTTTTATGGTACAATAAAACTCCTTTCATATGTCAATTTTAAATAAATTGCAAAAAGTTCAAATAAATAATTAAATAAAAAAATTAGAACCCAAAAAATTCAAATTACTCGAATATATTCTTAAATTAAACCCCAAAATAACAAGTGCTACAACCCCTAAAAACTTTAATAAAATATATCTTGAATATTTTTTAAAAGAAACTAATAATTAAAAGCTACTTAAAGTATCAGTAACCAAAAGTATCACTCGAATAATACTCCCTCCATCCCATTTTATTGTCCAGTATTAATTTTTTTATTCAAAATTTTTGAATTTGACTCGTTATAATTTTAAATTTATTAAAATCTAAAAACGTTTTAAAAATTTTTAATCAAGTAGTTTAAAAATAAATTAAAATATTTAAAATAACTATAATCAAATTTTAAAATTTTGACTTTTAAAAATCAATATTAGACATCTTAAATGAGACATAGAGAGTAATTTTTCTACTTAATTAACTATAACTAAAAATATCACTCGAATAATAATCTTTTTCTAATCAATTAACGGTAGCAAGAAATTAACATTACTACTAAATTAACATTAACTAAAAATATTAAAACACTATACAAATAATAAATTAAAAAAAAAACTTACTAAAAAATTGAAAAATTCAAAAAAAATCAACAAATAATGTTATACCCTCTTTTCTCCCTCTCAATTTCTTTAACTTCTCAATTCACCTCTCCCTGTAATCATTTATATATACATATAAGTGTACTAAAAAATAAAAAATCTAAACCACGTGAAAGTTGATCTTGCATGCATGCATGCAAAAATGCTAGCGCCGTATGCATGTGGTGACCTGTCATGGCTTTTATAAACCATGCACTTGGCTGGTAAGTCTCCTCCCCAGTTCAGCTGGCCATATTCCCTGCATAATTTCATGTGTAGACGATGTAATGCAGGACGCCAGGAGAAGATGGCGTTGTTCATTGACAAACGTAGAATATGGCCCAGATCCTCAAATAATTTTCAGGATCCCTAATTATCAAAATAAAAAATAGGATTGGATTATCTCGTTAATTTTTTCGATACATCCTTTTAAAATTTTGGGTGATTTATTCCTAATTTCTTTCAAAATATTGGGTGATTTATATACCTCTAAAATTTTTAAACTAAAAATATATTAATCAGCTTAAACCTAATAAATGGGTGGCTTATTTTCTCTACAATTTTATTTTTTTCTCTCTTTATTTACCATTTATCTTTTTTTATCAATTCTTTTAGCTTAATTCAATTGAATCTCATTTTATATTAATTTAATTCAAATTCTACATTTTTATCAATTGTTTTAGCTTATTCAATTGAATCTTATTTTATATTAATTTAATTCAAATTCTTTTAATTATGTCTTTGATTTATGCTTTTTAGATTTTAGTTTAGCTCAATTACATCCTAAGTTTAATAAGTTAACTAAATTCAAACATTACTATTATAACATATAATAAACTTTGATTCAATATAATTATACGCAAAATTTTGATATGGATGTAAATATGTAATTGTACACATGATGACTTGAATATAAAAGTTAAAATTTTAATTTAGTTCAAACGTGATAAATAACTTATATTGAATGAGATTTATTGATTGATTGATATATTGGTTAAGGATGCTCATATTGTCCCATCTTGTATTTTCCATCTATTCTCCATATCATGAGCTTAATATGTGATATTTGGATGAGCTTAATTTTCCATCTATTCTCCATATCATGATTATGCCTATTCTGACTCTTAACCTTTTGGTTACCCAAGGATTTACCCGGAATCAAGCTATAAGATTTTGTGAGTGTGTGAGTTCTTATGGACAAGGTTGATTAAAGGCTTTCTTAGACAAACTCTAAGTTCAAGATAAATTAACTTGGAATCAAAGTTTTCTACTTATAACAACAACTACTTGAGCCAATTTCGGGCTTCTCAAGAATTGTGTTTTATCATCAAATTTTTTTTAGCATACTAGAGCCAATTTCGGGTACCTCTTGTAACCCCCATAGCCCGGCCTAGACGGAACCGGCACTAATGGGTTACACGGGGAATATCAAACCAAACCCGCGAAGGTCCGATTCGATAAATAACCCTAAAACTGTTATATTTTTTTCTTCTAGATGCATAATTTTATTCCTACATGTCAAGGTCTCATACAAGGCATTAACGGAAACAATCCGATCATAAACAAACATCCGATTAAACACTTAAGTAAATTAAGGACTAAAACATAAAATTTTTAAATTCTAGTAACAAAGTAGAAATTCTTTTCATCCAAGTTCAATTAAACACACAAGTATCCTTCACGATAAATTTCAAACCAAATAGATTATTCTAACATAATCAATTGCATGTTTCTCTAATTTAGGGACCAAAATGTAAATCTTTCAAATTACAAGGACTTCATCCAAATTAAGTTATCCATCTTAAAATTGAATCAACTTTATGAATCCATGTGAAATTTGAGCTTAAAATAGCATCTGTAGGTACCCTAATTGAACAGAGGAAGGTATCCGGGACTAAAGTATAATTTCCAACAACTATCAATTTCTGGTAGTCAAAGGTTTCAAAACCTTTCATAAAGATTTCAAAACGTTTTGTAAAAGGTTTCGAAACTTACCTGAAGGTTTCGAAACTTTTCGCGTCCAGTAACTTTCTAGAATTGAAATTGCCTTCAAAGTTTCGAAACATTCCTGAAGGTTTCGAAACTATTTGACAAAGGTTTCGGAACCTTCACTAAGGTTTCGAAACTTTGGGTCTGGAACCCAAAAGTTCCGTCATACTAAGTGAACACTAACGACTCAATACACAACCATTAATCACTACCACTCTATGAACAAGTCCTAAGCATAATTAACAACATATAACACATGATTTTCAACGTCAAGAACATCAAACAAACTATAAGCATGCAACCTAGAACACGATTAAAATCATAACGGTCATGCAAGTACATGCTTCAACAATCCAAACAATACCATAGTCCATAAATTAACAATCAAGCAACATAGGTCTTATTTCAACATAAAGCATAGTCAAAGTTTACACTCCCCACATAGGTTGAGTTTACACATTGCCAAGCCCCCAACTTATTTGTCAAAACATACCGAATTTGAAGTAATCTTTCCCCTTGGTTTCCTTGCTCTGAATGTAGTCCCGAGTGCCTTTATTTTTCTGCAAGGATGAAAAGAGATCTTAAGTAAACATGCTTAGTGAGGAAGCTCTACATAAGGTCATCAATGCATAAAACAAAATCATTTTTAATGTCATGTTTGCATCCTTTATGCTTAATTGAAATAAGTAAAACCAAATCATGCTCATCAACATTATCAAATCATTTCATGTGTCATGCACAAGAATACCATTTCACTTCATGTATGCATATTAGCTTCCTAGTGATCACTTAATGTGAACTTTTAGTTCACCGAATACACGGATCCTTTTTTTTCATAACTGGAGACTCTTGGTCTCAACATGCATCAATCGGACACATAGTCACCCTTGTATACATATTACCCCCACTACGCACAGTCGGACACAAAGTCACCCTTGTTTACGTATGGGTCAACTACGGTCGAACACAAAGTTACTCTTTTTTACATATAGGCAAGCTCTACACGCACGGTCGGACACAAAGTCACCCTTGTTTACATGTAGGCAAGCTCTACATGCACAGTCGGACACAAAGTCACCCTTGTTTACATGTAGGCAAGCTCTACATGCACAGTCGGACACAAAGTCACCCTTGTTTACGTGTAGGCATCATCATTATTCTCTTTATTTTATAGTGCACTCAATCCTAATGACATGTCATTTGTATTCGAATCTAAAGTTAGTGTCACTAAGCCAATATCAATATTAGTCATGCATGTTAACTTGCTGCTCATAATGCATTCATATAATGTTCATCATGTGAACTATAAATCATGCTCAACGGCATTTCAAATATAAGGCAATAACAACATATTATTCCAATTCATTTTCAGCTCATAATGCAGCCATGATGTGTTCAACAAATGAACCAAAAGTCATGCCCAATGGCACCATTAATTGTAGGGAAAATAACCACATATTATTCCAATTCATTTTCATTCCTCCATAATCCATGGATGTCTTTATAACCTTGCATTTACAACAATTAACATATGCATGCATCATTTCAAAATCAAAGATATGCTATTTCAAAATCTTATTGAAACATTGTTCATATATATGCCATTACCAAAATAGCCGAAACTTGAGGTAATGCATCAACATTATTCAAAACACTTAGTTTTGAAATATGGAAAGTTTTCACACTATTTCATAGTCCCCAAAACAGAAATGAACCAATGTGATTCGCTTTAAGTTCGAAAATACACCGAAAAGCAAAACGAGCCTTCGCCGATGCTCCGATGGCAACGCCAATGTACCAGCCACTTATGCACCTTCTTGCACTACCTCTACATCATTAAAAACAGATCATATTCACATCATAACATGCTCAAACCAGCAGCCACATCAAACCTCCACAAAACTATCGAAAACTTAGCCGAAAAGACCAAAAACTAAGCCGAAATGCATCCGAACAACATCAGCCAAAAACCTAATGAATCTAACATCTAATCCACCTCAATTATGAACCAAAAACACATCTAAACTATCCTTATACCTCCAGCAACATTAAAACACCTAAAAAAAAACCCTAAAACAACCAAAAATCACCTTAAAACAACACCGATTGCATTATTCTGGAATTAAATTAATGTGTCATCAATTGAAGACTCAATTAATCATTTAATTGACATAATAACATAAATAAATCCATATAATTAAAGCATTGAATAAGATCTAAAAAGATTTCACAAAAACATTCATAAAATCATTAGATCTAGCATTAAAACATAAAATCAAGTTTCATTTAAGGATTAGCAAACTAATACTTGGGAATTTCAATAAAGAACCTTAGAAAAGAGTTGAAATCCAGAAAATTACCTTTGAGATCTATCCACCAAAAAGATAAGAATTTCTCTTCTTGATTCCTTGCAAATTGTTGTTGTTTTAGTAAAATTGATGATTAGACTTTGTAAAGAATGAAGAGATGATTAAAATGAAGTAATTCTTGTTGAAAAAGATGGAAAAATCAGCAAGGAATTGAAGAAAATAGATGAAGAAAAATGGAGAGAAAATGAGAGAAAAAGATGAGAGAAAATAAGTGGTTAAGTGAGAAAATGATTATCATCTTTTAATAAACTAATAAAAAATCATTTTGGTGAATAAATCATTATTTAAAAATTAAATTGGGTTTATGGCCCTCTAAGAATTCTAAGTATAGCTTGCTTTCCAATTTAGTCACTAAAAATAACAATTTCCGAAAATTACAAATTAAATCCTCTATTATTTTCCAAAATTTCAATTTGGTCACCAATGCATAATTAGGCACAACTAAAAATCAATTTAAAGTTTAAATTACATTCTTTTAATTTTGAAACATCTTTTTAATATTTTTAAACCATATTCCAAAATTATTACTTTTCTAATTAAAAATATTTTTATTTTATATTTCCCTGAAATAACGAACCGGAGAACCCGATTTGACCCGAATCAAATTCTCCTAACTAAAGCTCAAACTACTAACCTCAAAATCGGGATGTTACACCTCTAGCATGAACAAGAGTGATTTCTAGAGCCGGTAATTGGCACCTCTAGCTAACCTTTCAAAAATCTAAGTCTTTATCACCTAAGTTCACTAAAAGAACTCCTATAATCAAACAAGTCCCAAAAGTGCTTATAGAGTCAATCTTATAGCAAGCTTCTAAGTTTTCTTCCTTAAGTAACCTGAAGTTAATCCTTCTAAACAGGACTTAGCCATGGTAAGGAGAAAGATATCTATAGCCTAAGAGAATAAAATAAGGTAATAATGATGTAAAACAGTACAAAAGTATGGACAATATTTTAAGTAAGGTGGTATACGAAAAAAAAATTCAAAATAAACTTCCTTTCATGGCAAGGTCGTGACAATGAAATGCTTCGGTAGTGAATCTACACCCCAAAAGTCGAACTGAGCATTGCCCTCAATGCTTACAACTATAGCACACAGCAGGAAACAAAACATGAAAATGAACAATTAAAGAGATAAAAGCAGCATAAAAGTGTAGAGATTAAAGAGTCTTCGAAGAACTGCTAGTCACGATCAATTTTCGTGGCCTTTCTGCGGACAATTTAGTTTTTGTTTCTTATGCTGGTGATGGCTGAGCTTTGGCTTGTCTGGGCGGCTGAACTTTGGTAGGTGATGTCCTTTGTAATAGAGCGTTGACTTCTTATCCTTCTTCTTATTCTTCAGCAATTTTTTCTGTGGACATTATATCCGTCTCGCTCTCGTCTTCAACATTCATTGCCTTTGCCTCGGCATACTGAGCGCTTGGCTCGACGGTTGGGTGGTACTGCTGCATGTAAGAGTTTATCTCTACCGAGAGACTCCTCATGATGATAGAAGAGCCTGATGAAGTACTGAAGACTGCTCTCTGCTTGGATGGCCTTCGACTGGCTGAAGATGCCGCGGTGGGCTCTGGTGGCTGAGATGGGCCAGCAGTATGGAATGGTTGTTGTGGTTTAGTAGCATAGAATGTCCACGATCCTCCTTGGGCTGGCGTTGTTTTGTTGTAAGGCGCTACTTTGACAAACATATTTGGAGGGGATTCTGGAAACTGCACTCATTGGTTTAGAAAGTTGTTGATCATCATCTAAGCTAATGTTGTGTTGAAATCTCTTTGGTACTCCATGTATCATTGCTGTCGTAGATCTATGGCTTCCATCCTTTGGATTACTTCTTGGTAGGGATTCACTGCGGCAATACTGTGAGGTGCAACAGGTATGTCTACCGTGTAATGGGCCCCGTTAGTTGTATCAACAGTGTATGGTTATGGAGTTACGTGGACTGGTTCTTCCTGGATTATTTGCATGACTTTGTGGAAAAACTCTCTTTTTCATCCACGTCTTTGGGCAGTGAATTCTTCCGTATCCGCCACTGGTACACCTACAACAGTGCAAAGACCCGTGATTAAACATGGAAAATATAAAGGTCCCTTGTCCTTCTTACCGCACTTATAAATTTCTCGTAGGATCAGCTCCCCCACATTTATGCTTCTTTTATTGATAATGGATTGGATGAGAACTAATCTCCTTCTGTTGACTGTGTTGTTATGGGATATTGGGATGAGGCATCGTTTGACAGACGTGTTCCACAACTTGGCCTCGGGCCTTAGGTTCTATCGTTCCATGGAGCCTATGTGGGATTCGGTTTCCCAATTAGTGTTATCATAGCAGAGATCGTCTTTGATCAGTTCGTAGTCCTTGTTGGTTATGTCCTCCATGAACACTGAGTGATCATCACGAGCAGGTGGAGGCCATAGAACAAATTGATGGTTTTGGCATTAAGTCGAACTAGTATGCCCCGACAGTGGACATACAGGGAATCTTTGCTCGGCCTGTGGGCGTAAAATTCGTACACCATTGTTACATTGGCCTAGGCAGGTTGCAAGCAAAAGATTTTTCATTCTAGATACTTTATTTTATCAAACAAATAGTGCTCGATTCCATAGTTTTCCTCATCGGAGTATTGGAAACCTTGCTCTTCCCATAATTGCCTAGAAATAAAGGATCTGTTGAAGCGTTCTTCAACAACGGTGGGTGCGAATCTGTTGTAAGCTGCAGATAGAGATAAGTGGAGTGGTAATCTTGGAGAGTTTATGAATATTGTTAAGAGATCTCGGAGATAAGCAAAGAGTAGTGCAAGAGAGATAAGCAAAGAATTCTAAAAATTTCAAGAATGCAAGAGTGAATAGTGCAAGGCGAGAAAGTGTTTATAAAAGCCTCGGCCTTTTAGCCATTTACGTAGCCGTTATCATTTACTGTCGAGGCTAGAATTGCGTTAAACTAGCCATTATGTTGTTCTGCCCGTTGGTAATTACTGCGGCCCTGACATTATGCACTGCCATGCCTACACCTTTATTCTTGATTCTTGTCCTAAAAAAAATAGATACCAACAAAAATTTAAATTAAAAAGAAACACATAAAAAATTAATTTTAATATAAAATTAATCCTAAAAATATAATAAAATAAAGATAAGATAAAGGAATTAAGTCATAATAGGAGTGCATGCAAGCGCATCTCCTAAAGTGATGGTCTCCTTGGTCCTCATATCATGTTGGCCAGAATAGTGCTTCAAACGTTGACCATTCACTTTGAATTCATGCTCATCCCTTTGTGATTTGATTATTACTGCACCATGTAGGTAGGCCTGAACAACTTCAAATGGGCCTGACCATCTGGACTTGAGTTTGCCTGGGAACAGTTTGAGCCTGGAATTGAAAAGGAGGACTTGCTGCCTCGGTAGTAGCTTACGATCATGCCATTGTTTAGTCTTTTCTTTGTAGATCTTGGCATTTTCATAGGCTACTGCTCGGAATTCTTCTATCTCATTAAGGTCTAACAGTCTTTTCTGGCCAGCTCTTTCCCATTCCATGTTTAAATTCTTTACTGCCCAAAAGGCTTTGTGCTCAATTTCCATGGGCAAATTACATGTTTTTCCAAATACAAGCCTATATGGATATGTTCTCAATGGGGTCTTGTAGGTTGTCCTATATGCCCATAGGGTATCATCGAGATGATGAGACCAATCCTTTCTAGATGGGTTTACCACCTTTTCAAGGATTTGTTTTAATTCTCTACTTGTATTTTAGTCTACCTATTTGTCTGTGGGTGGTAGTCTGTAGCAATTCTGTGTGTGAAACCTAATTTCTTCAGGGTCGCAGCAATAAGTTTATTGTCGAAGTGTTTACCTTCATCACTAATTATTGCTCTAGGGACTCCAAATCTGGTAAATATATTTTCTTGAGAAATTTTTGAACAGTCTTGGAATCATTGTGAGGTGTGACAATTACTTCGACCCATTTTGATACATAATCCATCGCTACTAGGACGTAGAGATTGTCTTGAGATGATGGGAATGGTCCCATGAAATCTATACCCTAAACATCAAATATTTCTACTTCCAATATGGGTTGCAATGGCATCTCATTACGTCTAGAGATGTTGCCCGTTCGTTGGCATCAATCATAGTTCTTGTAATAAAGTTGGACATCTTTGAAGAGTGTGGGCTAATAAAGGCCTGATTGAAGCACTTTGGTGGCTGTTCTGTTTCCTCCAAAATATCCCCCACAAGGTGAATCGTGACAGTGCTGGAGTATTTATTTTTGCTCATCCTCCAGAACACATCTTCTTATAACCTAACTCGCACATTGCTTGAACAAAAGTGGGTCATCCCAGAAATACTGTTTTGCATTATGCTGAAACCTCTTTTTTTCATTATGGTTAAGGTTATAAGGCAGACAACCACTAGCTAAATAGACAAGATCAGCATACCAGAGAGTGCATGTGAATGCGGCAAGGTCTTCTATCAATGTTGTCGAAATGTACTTAGTTACTGCCGTAACGGCACAGTCGTATACTGCCGCAGTTTGTATTTCTTCTACTATTGCCGAGATGTGCAGGATGTATTCATCTGAGAATGCGTCTTGTATTTCTTCTTGTGGGTTGTTTTTCTCCCCAGTTTCTAATCTAGAAAGATGATCGGTGATACGTGTCAAATATGCGCAATTTGTGCAAGTGAATACATCGCAAGTAATAAAGTGATAAGCATTATCATATATCGTTTCCATAGGGATTGGTTTAATCAACAATCAGATGGTGAAATATAGAAAATACGTAGAAATATCTATTATCGCCTCTAATTCTATCTTTATTAGCAATAATCGAGTGAAAAAATGATTTAAAATATGAAGACTTTTGGGAATTCATCACACCCCCAAACTCGAACTATTTCTTGTCCTCAAGCAATACCAAAGATAGATTTTTAAGTAAGGAATTTTAAAGTAATATACCGTCTTGCCTGGCGCGACAGAATTCCTTTCTTGACTCGGCCTCTTCTAGGTTCTTAGGAATTCCTCGGAACTAGACTATGAGTCTTGGTGAATATGTGTGTAGCTGTGTCAAAGATGATTTTCTAAGTTCTAATCCTTTTTCTAGCTCAAGACTTCCGACTAGGATTTTTCTTTAATTCTTTTTCTTTTCTTTAATCTATGCTCCAAACATCAAATATTTCTACTTCCAATATGGGTTGCAATGGCATTCCATTACGTCTAGAGATGTTGCCCGTTTGTTGGCATCGATCACAGTTCCTGTAATAAAGTTGGACATCTTTGAAGATTCTGGGCCAATAAAGTCCTGATTGAAGCTTTGGTGGTTGTTCTGCTTCCTCCAAAATATCCTCCACAAGGTGAATCGTGACAGTGCTGGAGCACTTCTTTTTTCTCATCGTCTAGAACGCATCTTCTTACAACCTGATCTGCACATTGCTTGAATAAAAGAGGGTCATCCCAGAAATACTGCTTTGCATTATGCTGAAACCTCTTTTTTTCTTCATTACGGTTAAGGTTATAAGGTAGAACACCACTAGCTAAATAATTGACAAGATCAGTATACCAGGGAGTGCATGTGAATGCGGTAAGGTCTTCTATCAATGTTGAAAAAATGTACTTAGTTATTGTCATAACGGTATAGTCGTATACTGTCGTAGTCTCTGCCTCGGCAGATTCTTCTACTATTACCGAGATGTGCAGGATGTGTTCATCTAGGAATGTGTCTTGTATTTCTTCTTGTGCGTTGTTTTTCTCCCCAGTTTCTAATCTGGAAAGATGATCTGTGATGCGTGTCAAATATGCGCAATTAGTGTAAGTGAATACGTCGCAAGTAATAAAGTGATAAGCATTATCGTGTATCGTCTCCACAGGGATTGGTTTACTCAATATGCCTTCTTTTGTCTTCTTGCTCTAAAAAAGAAATAAAGTACAAACATAGGTAATTTGGTTGTGATTGAACTAACTAAAGAAAAATAAATAATAATAGAAAAATCAAATAAAGATAGTGGCCAGGATCTAGTTGAGTTATATAATGGATTCAATTGACTTGTTTTTGTCCAATGTAATTGCACAACACTGTCTCGAAAGAACTGCAAATTATTGCCTCAACAGAGATGATGCTTGTCCATCGTAGCAATCCCTTGCTCTTGGGTGAACTTTACCAAAGTTCGACAAAGTGTCCTTTGATGACTCTACCTATCTCAAAGTCGAAGTACTGTTGATGACCAGTCCTTGATGATACCTCTTGGCAAGAATCAATTATAATCATCAACCAATCCTACACTTCTTTTAGCCGCTGAAACTTTAACCAATCTCTAGGCCGAGTAAGTATTTCCCGATTTAAATACCGTACTTATTCTTTTCATGAATCTAACTCTCCCGACATTAGATAAATGGATTACTCATAAACTTCTCTCTCGAGCTTGAATGCAAGAACAAAGAATGACAAAGAATAACCAAACTTCGATATTTTATTGCATTGAAACAAGAAACAAAGTTCAATCTTTTCACACTAATACTCGACAACTTTCACCTAAACCTAAAAGAAATTACAACTATAAAACCTAAGGTGAATTCTCTAATCTCCGATATATTTCTCTTCTTGGACGGCTATAGCTTATATAGGCTTGGCCTAGGGAAAACCTTTCCAAAGTAGGAATACAACTTGGAGTAAAACACAAGTTAAGTACATAAATAAAAATATTTATTTTATTTTCAAGTTTATTCCTATTAGGATTTTTTTCCACTTGGCCTTTGATCTTGACTTTTTGTGTGATTCCCAGCTCCGATTTTTGTGCCACTTTTCTTAAAATGTTCACCTTTTTTTCTCTTCAAATCGCCTATAATATCAATATTTGTTTTCCCGACGCTGTCGCGACCTCAAAGTGCTATCGCGACCTCAAAATGCTGTCGAGGCGGGTGCTTTTTTGCATTTCAGTTGTAGCTTCCAGCATCCATCTTCTTGTTTGGCGATTCCTATGATGCAGTTTCCTGTCTAAGAAAGAAAACCATCAAGTGCATCTGTTTTATGCCAAATAATAGATAAATTCATAAAATCCGTATTGAGATGATGAAAAATAGAAAATACGTAGAAATATCTATTATCACCTCTAATTCTGTCTTTATTAGCAATAATCGAGTGGGAAAATGATATAAAATATGAGGACATTTGGGCATTCCTCACACCCCCAAACTTGAACTATTGCTTGTCCTCAAGTAATGCAAAAGATAGATTTTTAAGTAAGGAATTTTAAAGTAATATACCGTTCTGCCTGCCGTGGCAGAATCCCTTTCTTGACTCAGCCTTTTCTTGGTTCTTAGAAATTCCTTAGAACTGGACTATGAGTCTTGGTGAGTGTGTGCGTAGCTGTGTCAAAGACGATTTTCTAAGTTCTAATCATTTTTCTAGCTCAAGACTTCTGACTAGGATTTTTATTTAATTCTTTTTCTTTTCTTCTCCCAACAGTGGTATATAAATCTATATTGCTACAAATTTATATTGCTTGAGCCAGTTTTAGGCACCTCAAGTGTTTAGCTATTCTTACTAGAGCCGGTGATAGGTACCTCTAGTAAGTGGGAGAAACCTAAGTCCTAGAGCCAGTCATGGGCACCTCTATGGACTAAACTAGAGCCAGTGATAGACACCTCTAGTATAAAATCTAAGCCTAATTCCTTATTGCTTTTCAAAGAAAAGAACTTTTACAATTAACTAAGACTAGCAGTGTTTATGTGATTTCAGGCTCATATTCTAATCCTAAGTACTAATCCTAAGAGACCTTTCCGAATTCAAGTCTAGTGAATGGTGCATACTGCTGCGGCGTCTGGAGAATATATTGTTGCCGAGGTAGTCTCAATAAAATTCAACAGACTTAAAAAAAATTATGCATAAAACTGTAATTACTGTAAAGACAAAAATTAAGGCAGTAGTAGGATAATCCGAATAATTTCCATGCTGACAGATATTTTTATAAGGCAGAGAAGGATCAATACTCCCCCAAACTCGAGGGATGCATTGTCTTCAATGCATGTATCTGAATATAAGGCAACAATAAAAGACAAGATAAAAATTAAGAGACAAGAAAAAGATAAACCAATATTTACATGTCGCGTCTTTGCCTCTTCTGTATCCTGAGGGTCATTAGTTTGTGTGGAGTTTGTTAAGAAAGAAACTAAAAAAACTGCATTAGAAAATAATAATGAAGAAGTATGAAATAAAACGTGGAAATTAAGTTCTAGGGACATAAACCCATCATTATATGTTCTTGGGTGGCCAGCCCTCTTTTACATTTTTCCGCCGAGGCAACCTTCTACCATGGCAACATGCTACCGAGGCAACCTCCTTGGGCGGGACGACGAGCTCGATTTCAGGGTCATTTTATATGCTTCATGGATTCTCCTTCTTGAAATTCTTTCCTAAAAAAACTAAAACATAATTAAACTTATTTTCTAAGAAAAAATAATTCAAAAATAATTAAAATAATTTCCTAAGATAGTAGTGCAAGAAAATAAAGAGAAAAAAATTTAGTTGCAACTCCCCGGCAACGGCGCCAAAAACTTGATGCGTGTCAAATATGCGCAATTTGTATAAGTGAACACGTCGTAAGTAATAAAGTGATAAGCACTATCGTATATCGTCTCCACAGGAATTGGTTTACTCAATATGCTTTCTTTTGTTTTCTTGCTCTAAAAAAGAAATAAAGTAAAAACACAAGTAATTTGGTTGTGATTAAACTAAATAAAGAAAACTAAATAATAATAGAAAAATCAAATAAAGAAAGTGGCCGTGATCCAGTTGTGTTGTATAGTGGATTCAATTGACTTGTTTCTGTCCAATACAATTGCACAACACTGTCTCGGTAGAACTGCAAGTTATTGCCTCGACAACAATGATGCTTGTCCATCGCAGCAATCCCTTGCTCTTGGATGAACTTTACCAAAGTTCGACAAAGTGTCCTTTGATAACTCCGCTTATCCCTAAGTCGAAGTATTGTTGATGAACAGTCCTTGATGATACCTCACGGCGTGAATCAATTATAATCATCAACCAATCTCACACTTCTTTTAGCCGCTGAAACTCTAACCTATGTCTAGGCTGAGTTGGTATTGTCCGATTGAAATACCGTACTTATTCCTTTCGTGAATACTCTAACCTATGTCTAGGCTGAGTTGGTATTGCCCGATTGAAATATCATACTTATTCCTTTCGTGAATATAACTCTCCTGATATTATATAAATGGATTACTCACAAAATTCTCTCCCGAGCTTGAATGCAAGAACAAAGAATGATAAATAATAAGCAAACTTCGATATTTTATTGCATTGAAACAAGAAACAAAGTTCAATCTCTTCACACTAATACTCGACAACTTTCACCTAAGCCTAAAAGAAATTACAACTCTAAAACCTAAGGTGAATTCTATAATCTCCGATATATTTCTCCTCTTGGACGGCTATGGCTTATATAGGCTTGGCCTAGGGTAAACCTTTCCTAAGTAGGAATACAAGTTGGAGTAAAACACAAGTTAAGTACATGAATAAAAATATTTATTATATTTCCAAGTTTATTCATATTAGGATTCTTTTCCTGCTTGGCTTTTGACCTTGACTTTTCGTGTGTTTCCCAGCTCCAATTTCTTTGCCACTTGTCTTAAAACGTTCACCTTATTTTTCTCTTCAGATCGCCTATAATATCAATATTTGTTTTCTCGGTGCTATCGCGGCCTCAAAATGCTGCCGAGACGGGTGCTTTTCTGCATTTTAGCTTTAGCTTCCAACATCCATCTTCTTGTTTGGAACTTCCTATGATTCAGTTTCATGTCTAAGAAACAAAACCATCAAGTGCATCTGTTTTATGCCTAATAATAGATAAATTCATGAAATTCATATTCAAATGGTGAAATATAGAAAATATGTAGAAATATTTATTATCGCCTCTAATTTTGTCTTTATTAGCAATAATCGAGTGGGGAAATGATATAAATTATGAGGACTTTTGGACATTCATCAATCGGCTACCTAGTTTTCTGTACCTTTTCTTTCTTTGATGTCTACGTCAAATTATTACAAAAGAAGGATCCATCTAATAAGTCTGGGTTTGGCATCCTTCTTTGAGAATAGGTACTTGATTGTCGAATGGTCAGTGTAAACAGTTATTTTATTCTGATAAGGTATGATCAAAACTTGTCAAAGGCAAAGACTGCTGCTAGTAATTCCTTCTCTATGGTGGTGTAATTGATCTATGCATCATTGAGGGTTTTACTAGCATAGTAGATGACATGTAATATGTTGTTCTTTCTCTGCCCAAGTGCTACCCCGACAGCATGATCACTTGCATCACACATCATTTCAAATGGCAAGGACCAATCTGGTGGGATTACAATTGGTGAAGAGGCAAATTCTTTATCATATCTATCTTGGCTTTGTCAACTTCAATTCCCTGTGATGAGATTTTGTGGCCCAATACTATAACTTCATTCACCATAAAATGACATTTTTCCCAATTGAGGACTAAATTGGATTCCTCACATCTTTGTAGCACCCTCTCTAAATTGTTGAGGCAACGAGTGAAGTTGTCTCCAAAGGCTGAAAAATTGTCCATGAATATCTCCAGCAATTCCTCTATCATGTCGGAAAAAATTGTCATCATACATCTTTGAAAAGTTGTTGGGGCATTGTAGAGGCCGAACGACATTCTTCTAAACGAATACATCCCATACGGGAAGGTGAAGGTAGTTTTTCCTTAGTCTTCTGGGTCTATGGCAATCTGATTATAGCTTGAGTAACCATCAAGAAAACAGTAAAAAGGTTTACTAGCAAACCTATCAAGCATTTCATCAATAAAGGGTAATGAAAAATGATCCTTATTTGTTGCCTTATTTAACTTACGGTAATCTATACAAACCCTCCAATCGGTCACAGTCCTAGTTGGGATCAGCTCATTGTTCTCATTGGTTATTACAGTCATACCACCTTTCTTGGGTACACATTGTACCGGGCTTACCCATGTACTATCAGAGATAGGGTAGATGATTCCAGCATCAAGCCATTTGATTATTTCCTTACGTACTACCACTTTCATGGCATGGTTAAGTATCCTTTGGGCCTAAATAGTGGGCTTATGATCTTCATCTAAAAGGATTTTATGCATGCAAACGGCTGGACTTATCATTTTCAGGTCATCAATTGACCATCCAATTGCCTTCTTATGCTGCCGCAACATCTCTATCAAGCTTTGTTCCTGTTTTGGCTGTAACTCAGAAGAAATAATTACGGGCATTGTGTGGTTGGTTCCCAAATAAGCATATTTTAATTTATCAGGTAAAGGTTTTAATTCAATAGTCAAGGGTTCCTCACTTGAAGGTTTTTCATCCTTACCTGGGTAATTTAGTGGTTCGAAGTACTTACCTGGAAGGTGTGTTGTTCAATTGGCTTCCTCAACCTCTTTTGTTTCAACATTGTCCAAAACTTTGTTGTAGTAATCATCAACTGTATTGCCCAGACAGAGCTGTGATATGTTATTGAGAGTACTGCCGAGGCAGTGGTTGCTGAGACAGGGTATTGCACTGTCTACATCTGTAGTGTAAATCATCTGGCATTCTTCTGGATCATCATGTCTTTTCAGAATCTGGAAAACATTGAGTTTGACTTGTTGGTCGTTAACCCTCATTGTCAATTTTCCTTTTCCCACATCAATAAGAGTGTGTCCAGTAGCTAGAAAAGGTCTCCCCAAGATGATCGATACATTGTCATCTGCTTCATAATCAAGAACAAGAAAGTCAGATGGAAAAATAAATTTATCCACCCTTACCAATATGTTCTCAATCTTTCCTTCAGGTTGTACATAGATCTATCTGCCAATTGGAGCATCATTGTTGTGGGTTTTGCCCTTCCTATTCCAAGCTTTTGGAAGACGGATTTCGGCATCAAATTTATGCTTGCTCCAAGGTCACATAGGACATTTCCTTCATTATAGTTTCCTATTGCACATGGTATAGTAAAACATTCAGGATCCTTCAATTTGGGGGGCATACGATTATGAAGCATTTTCATGCATCCTTCGGTTGCGGCAACAGTTTCAAACTCACCAAGCCTTCTTCTTTTGGACACAATGTCTTTTAAGAATTTAGCATAATTCGGCATTTTTTCTATTGTCTCAACCAATGGCAAATTAATGTGGACTTGCTCCAAGATGTCTAGGAACTTTTTAAATTGATAATCCTGCTTCTGCCTTTTCAACCTCTATGGAAAAGGTGGTGGGGGTCACATTTCCTCTAGTGTCTTATTAGTTTGGAATTTAATATCTGGTACCACTGGTTCTTTTGCTACCTCGGCCTCATGGCGTGGAACTACTAATTTTTTCTACTGAGGCAGTGCCTTTTGCTATGGTATGATCACTTAGTTCAACATCTAAGTTCGCTTGATCTGGTTCTTCTTGTTCCACTAGTGGGACTTTGTCTGCTGAATTACCTAATATCTCTTTAAGTTGTAGGCTACTCCTAGTAGTGATTGTCCTACATTGCTCATGGCCCATTCCCTTTGCAACTTCAATATTGCTGGGTAATCCTCTTTGTGGTCTAGTGTTCAAATTTTGAGCGAACTGCCCAACTTGAGTTTCCAGTGATTTAATAGTTGCCTCTTAGTTTTGAAACCTCATTTCAGTTCTGTTTATAAATACATCATTTCTCTTAATAAAGTTACTATTCTCAGCCATGTATGATTCTGTTTTCATCATAAAAGCTTTAAGAGAATTTTCTAATGAACTTGCAAGTTGTTGTTGTGGCCTCTGCTGTTGTGTCATTGATTGTTGTACTTGTTGCTACGGCGAATGTTGCATTTGCATTAGTTGCAGGAAACCTGAGGGTTGAGTTTTCGAATTCAAGGTATTACTAGGATTGCTCCATGAAAAATTTGGATGCTTTTTCCATGCCGGATTATATGTATTGGACATTATGTTATTGTTCCGGTTGTAGTTTCCCACATAAAGACTAAATTCCTGATTCTGCATGCATTCAGAAGAGCTATGGTTACCTCCACATAAATTACAGACAAAATTTATTGCCTTGACCTCATGGGTATTATTTTGTATTTGAATATTCTGGACCATCTTGGTAATAGAAGTCAATTGTGCTCCCATTGAATTGGATGTTTCCAACTTATTCACTGTAGCTTGGCGTCTTACCCATCCTCGCCTAGATGTAGGGAATTGATTCATTCTTTGCGAGTTTGTTCAAAATTTCTATAGCTTCCTCCGGTGATTTGTCAAGGAGAGTCCCATTGGCAGAGGTGTCTAGCATCATCCTTGTTGGAGAATTGGTTGCATTGTAAAACATAGTCACTTATGTCGACAATGAAAATCCATGTATAGGACACTTGTGTAATAGCTCCTTATATCGCTCCCATGCCTCATACATCGGTTCATCATCTACCTAACGAAAAGAAGTAATTTCATTATGTATACGATCATATAGCTTAGTAGGATTAAAACATATAATGAAATCACGACATAGTTCATTCCAAGATCCAATAGATCCTGCTAGAATGCTATTTAACCAGGTTTTTGCCCTATCCCTTAGTGAATAGGGAAACAATTTCAGTCTCAAAACATCTTTATGGACTCCTTGGATTTTGAATGAATTACAGATCTCCATGAATGATTTGAGATGTTGCCTGGCATCTGCAGTTAATGACCCACCAAACTGTCCAATAGTGTTGAGCATATTGAACATGACAGGTTTTAGTTCAAAATGGGTTGCTTCGATTTCTAGTGTGACAACTCTTGGATTTAACTTGTTCAAATCCTCTTATAGGAAATCTCTAACTGTGAGCTACCACGAAAGTGGTGGCGGCGGAAGTATTTCATTGCCAGCGGGTAAGTTTTGTTCTACTAGGTTATCTTTCATAACTACTTAGATTTGTCTTCTCAAGATTTGACGCGTGCGTTCTATTTCTGGATCAAGATCGTACAAAGGATTGCTTGGGTTTACCTTGGTCATACACCAGTAAAAACCGAAGTTAAAAATAAAAATCTAACTTAAAAAGCGAGAAAATAAAGATAACAAAAATTTAGATATCGATTCTCGGCAACGGCGCCAAAAACTTGTTGGGTGTAGAAAGAGTTGCGCAATTAGTGCAAGTGTACACTTCACAAGTAATAAAGTGATAAGTATATCTTGTATCGTCTCCATAGGAATTGGTGTACTTAATATGTTTTATTTTCTCTTCTTTCTCTGCAAAAGAAATAAAATAAAAGACAAATGAATTTGGGTATTCCGATTTAAACTAAACAACTTGAATAATAAAGAAAACTAGAGAATAAGAATAAAATCAGATTAAGAGAATGGCTAGGATCCAGTTGTGTTGTATTGTGGTTTCAATTGACTTATTTTTGTCGCATGCAACTACTCAATACTGCCTCGGCAGCACTGCAGTTTTACTGTCTCGACAGTGAAGGGTTTTGTCCATCGCGGCAATCCCTTGCACTTAGGTGGACTTTACCAAGGTTCAGCAAAGTGTCCTCTAATGACTCTGCTTATACCTAAGTCTAAGTACTGTTGATGACCAGTCCTTGATGATACCTCCTGACGTGAATCAACTATAATCACCAACCAATCTCACACTTCTTTTAGCCGCTGAAACTCTAACCTATACCTAGGCCGAGTTAGTATTTTCCGACTAGAAAAATACCGTAATTATTCTTTTCGTAAATCTAAGTCTCTCCACATTAGATAAATAGATTTCTCGCAAAATTCTCTCCCGAGCTTGAATGCAAGAACAAAGAATGGCAAAGAATAAGCAAAGCTCGATATTTTATTGCATGAAACAAGAAAATAAAGTACAATCTCTTCTCACAAATACTCGACAACCTACACCTAAGCCTTAGAGAATTTAAAACATAACGAAAAACAAAGAAAACTCTAAAGTCTATGGTGAATTCTCCTCTCTCGCATCCATGTCCCTTTTCCTTGAGGGGCACCGCCTTTATATAGGCTAAAATTAGGGCAACATCAGCCTTGGAGAACAAGCAAAGTTGGTTTAGGCGTTTATTTCTTAAAATGAGTGAATCTCAAGCTTTAACTTTTTTCTATCTTTACACCATCTTCTCGAACTCCGATTGCCACACAAAGTATCTAGAAAAATCCATCTTTTTATGCTCTTCAAATAGATCACCACTTTGACTTTTGGTATTATGGAGTTCCCCGCCTCGGCAGGTGATATCTGCTGCCTTGGCGGAGGTCTCACTCTGAATCTGCTCAGCTTTTATCAGTAGAAGCTCTCATATGTAGCTGGTTCGATCAAGGTCTGCTTCATAGTTCAATACCCTATTTTCACCCATTGTCCTTTGATGTTCCAAGCTTCCTTAACATGCTATCTCGGCCCTAGAGTTTGGTCAATACCTCGGCCCAAAGTTGCTTGCAAAATTCACAAAGATGTATTAAAGTGTACCTCTTCTATAAATCTCAATCTTATATGTCACAAAGGCAAGATATATAAATATCATATATTAATCTCATGCATTAGCCCAAGTAGGTATAGATTAAGTAATTATTGTCTATGAAAAGTGTAAAAAGTGATAGTCTTTTGAGCACTTATCATTGAGTATTGATAAGAAATGTCTAACCTTCATGCTATTTGAACATGCTAGTTTTCAATAAAGTATGTCTTGGCATTGCTTGCCAAACAGATTCAAAGTTGGCAAAGCCTCTCTCGATGATCAATACTCTAAATTATGTAAAAACCTGTATATCTATAATGCATTTCTTTTCATAACCAATTTATTTAAGTTTTGATTTTACTCTTAAGAGATAGATTTCACTCCCAAAATAAGTTCATCTAATTGAACATCTTCTCTTGAAGTATCTCACCTTAGTATCCAATATTTGATCGTTGATTCTTAAGTCGGTTAAAGATATTGAAGTTTAATTAGCTAACAATGTTATCTCTCGCTTGGCATAGTAATTGAAAAATATTAAAGAATGTTCTAGATAGGAAAACAATGTCAAAGAACTTTTAAATTATTGAAAACTACACATGCTAATAGCGTTCAACGTAAACATCCCCACTAACTATTAAATTAGTTCATGGCGAGAGAATTAATACAACCTTGATCGTTTTTCATCAAAAACATCATTTAAAAATAAAAAAATTAAAAATCGATTAAAGAATAAAAATAAAAAGGAATCTCTCAATTTAGCCCTTTTATGATCCAAAGCTTGAGTTAACCACCTCTCCTTGGCGTTGTTGGTCATTGTCTATAAATAGACGAGTTAAGAAACTATAATTTTTATTTGAAAATTGAATGTGAAATGAATAAGGTTTATTTTATCTAGATTTAAATTTTGAGTTGATTGTTTAGGTTTGATGTCATCTTGCCATCGTTCCTCTGGTAATTGACCTTGGCATGATTGTGCCAACCGTGTTTTTGGTACTCCTATTTTTTGGAGTCCAAAAATAATTTGACCGGATATCAAACTTCTCTTCTCTATCAACTAGTGCTTTGACAATTATGGTCTTTCTCTGCCAACAATATCTCGAAATTTTCTTTGGAATACTCCTTGACCTTCCCTCCTACTCATATTGTTTTGTCCTACCAAACCCGCAAACATGCCACGAAACACCTTTTACACTGGAATATATCAAACTTCTAACTCCAAATGCAAATGCATGAATTTAACCACTAAATGCAACTAAATATATTTAAAGGCAAGTAAAAAATGTAAAATATTTATAAAATTCTATACTTTTGAGGAGGTAACACCCTCTAAAACCAGCTTATTGCATGTCCTAAAATAATGTAAATAACAACAAAAAATTAAAAATTAAAAAAAAAACTTGTAAAAAATATAAAAATGCATATAAAAGAAAACTTGTGAAAATAATATCTCGACAAAATTTAGTCAAGATGTCAACAAATGCTATCAAGATTTTGATTCTAGTTCTAACCTTAGATATCTCAATGCAATCATGCTTGACAGATAAACAAATTCAAGTGCTACAAGATTACTATAGTCTAATTGCATGAATGATGTAAGTTCTATAGGTAATATACAACAAATTTCTATTCACTCTCTTAGCCTAATTTTACTACCCAAACTAATAATTAATTTTTTGTATCTAAATATTATTTTTTTATCTTTTTATAAAAAAACATTAATTATGATTCGTATCATGGTATTATTTCGAATGAGAAATAAGAGGGAGCATACCACTAATCTTCATGTTAATCCAAACACAAACACTAACTATCCCATGACATTGATAGCCTATCATTGTTTTTAACCTGAGAACTAAGAGAGAGCAAACCACAAATCCCCAAGTAGCTTTTCTATTTCTAAGGTGGATGCGTGTTTTGTTTTTCTTATCTTGATCAAATATTATTGTCTTATTCTATATATTTTTTTTTACCTTGACATTGTTTTTAGTAATTATTTTTTTTTCTAATCTTAGTTTTAAAAATTTTAATTCTGCTCAAGAATTAGATGCATAATGCATGTCAAGTGAAATTTAATTTCTCAAGCTAGTAGAGATCAATTATAAGCATACTCAACATTATTACTCTACTAGCATATGCATATTAAAGATTTAAATTTTCTCATTTGATATAGTATCTAGATCAAACTAAACTTGAGAAACACAATGCTAACAAACTTTTCAAATAAAAACCAAAACAAAATTTACACAAAACAAATTCTTTTAGTAGTTTAGTGTGCATAACTAAACCTAATCTACATGGCATAAAATAAATGTATGACATAAAAAATATAAGATAACTTATACTCCAAATTCAAGATGTTCATAGTCCTCAATGCATGGAAACAATACATATAATCAAACAAAAAATAAAATGCATGATCTTGTGAATACAACTAATTAAAATACAAAAGGAATTAGAAAGAGGAAGACTCATCTTTAGAAGATTCTTTTTGTGTGAATCGGGTCTTCTTTTTCACAAAAGGGTATGATTAGAATCCATTGTTTTTAACCTTCTCACACTTGATTTTGAGGCAATCGTGGAGGCTTCTATATCATGAGGACCTCCTTGATCCACTAAAGCAAAACTGGCTTTTAGTGGCATATTTAGCGACGTTTTTTATTAACACCACAAATTTTGTATCTTTAGTGTCGTTTGCCTAAAAACGATGCTATATATAAGTCTTTATCGGCATTTTGATAAACTCCTCTAAAGATATAGTTTTTAGTGGTTAAAAACGCCAGAAAAGATAGTATTTATAATGGCGTTTTTAGGCAAATGCCACTGAAGATAAAAAATTTGTGGCGTTTAATAAAAAAAAACGCCGCAATTGTAATAAGGTTAAAAAAAGAAAGAAAATTAAGGTTAGAAGTATAGTTTTTAGTGGTTAAAAACGCCAAAAAAAGATATTATTTATAATGGTGTTTTTAGGCAAACGTCACTAAAGATATAAAATTTGTGACGTTTAATTAAAAAAAGTCGCAATTTTAACAAGATTTAAAAAAAATTAATGTTAGGAGGTTTTAAACTCATAACTTATCTTTTAAGACTTACTCTTTATCCATTAAGCTACTTACTATTGTTTATTTTTGCTTGAAAAATTATTTATTTTAATGATGAATGACCCGAATCAGATTTAATATCATGTACCAGTTCATGTCATTTTATTATTTTTCCCATTATTCTATATCGAGATTCTAAAAAACTCTCTTCTTTTTAACCTAGACTTTCGTCTGCCTCATCGATCTCGTTCATCGCTGATCCGTGACGTACATCGAAACCCCTTTCGTTATCGTTGTCACACCATGAACCTAACCATGCTAATTACTTACAGTAAGAGTCGATCGTTCGCCGTGAATAAGACCTTGACATAAGGGGAGGGAAAGAACCTCCAATTTCTAAAATCCTATAATTAGTGTTTGTGTCAACCACATGTTGGTCTTTTTCGTTTGTTTGCCTATCTCCTCTGCTTCTAAGTTTCAGGCTCAGCTCAACACATCCGAGAAATCTTTTGTCTGGTAATTCCCCCTTAATTTACCTTCTTGCTTACTCTTTGTCTTTTCCATTACCTCTTAGATTACAATAAAAATTTTAGGATTTCTTGATTCTATTGCTATTGTTGTTTTCATTATGAATAAATAATTTGCGAGTATTATTTTCGGTTTTTATTGTTTTCTTTTGAATTACTAATCTTGATAATTTCTTCTTATTGTTTTTAATATGCTTTGAGTTGCAATTGTTTGAACCATCCAGTTCCGATTATGATAGTATTATATGTTCACTCGGTGTTCTTTCAATTTTTTTTCCCTATTTTGAATGAATTTTAATTAAATGTTTACCGCTTGAATTAAATGTTGTATGAAAAAAATTTCATGCTTTTAGCGTTTCAATTGCTTGTAGCCTTATACTTTCTTCAATTAGTTGAAATTTTCTGTTTATCCAATTTGATTCTTCAAGGGAATACAATCCTATTCTAGTTTCTTATCCTAGCTTTATTAATCTATCTTTTTTGTCTTCAAATAGTCATTTTCTCCAATATTTGTTTATCATGTTGTACATTTACTGAGGTCCACGATTTCGTTGAAGACCTTTCGGGTAAAAAGGTTGCTATATTGATTGACAAAGGGATGACAACATGTATTATATCAACGGTTACGAGGGTGACAAACCGAAGGACTTCAGTCCTTCAAATGTCTACTTGCTATGGAAAAGAAGGATCCACCTCCTACTCGCTACGACTTAACATCATTTGCGATCCCACTAAATGAGCTAACGCTTGAACTACAGATAAAGATGATGCATTGAATCACTTTCATATAAGCAATTTATTTCCCCTCGTATGCATATCTGATTGTTTTTTATAGCTTTGTCTGATGTCGATTATTTAAAACCATAGTTGACTTATAAAACATTTAATCTCTCTCAAGAATAAATGGAACATATGTTTCCTTCTTTTATATGCCTTGAAAATGTTGGTATTATAGTTTATGAATTCTATATTTTTTATTTTAAACAGAATTGACCTGAAAATAATTAAGGAAAGTATAAATTTTTAAAATCTTGTGGTTTTTGTCATTTTTTTGCCTTACTAGTAAGTTCTTAAGATATATAGTTTGACATTTTTTTGCCTTCTATAAATATTTACTCAAGTTCTTAGTTTCACTTTAGTTTTCACAAATGTGGAAAGAAAGAAAAAAAAATAAAATTTATTCTTATAGATTTAAATATTGGTTCCTTGCCTGATCAGTTCACATGTGTTTTAGTATACTAGTTAATGCAGTTAGTTACATGTGTTTTGATAAGTTATTTTTTGAAATTATTTTAGTATGTTGGTTCCTTGCCTCTTTTTCTAGTGCATTAGTGGAGGATAAAAAAGATTAGCAACTTTAGATTTGTCTAATCACTTTCCTTCTATGCAAGGGCTATTTCAAGTCACCCATAGCAATCACCTATTTTTGTTAGTCAGTTTTGTCCAATTATGCTTTCATTCTTTAATGCTTGAGAATTATCAATTTTTTGTTTATTCAGATTGTTGATCTTGTCTTTCATGCAACTTTCAAGGCCAATACCTAACATCAAAACTCATGTTAACATCAATCAGCAGAGAACATCAGTCAGTTCCTTATAAGTATTTGTGCTTTACCTCCATTTTATAAAACTTGCGTAATAACTAATAAGTATTTATTTTCCCTTTAAAAGTTTGTGTATTTATTTATCGTGATATATTTTATGTGATTTTGATGCTAATGTATCTATGTCAAGAATGTTGACGAATAGAAAGTATTATTTTTTTATTTTTTTTACAGAATAGTATTACTAGTGGCGTTTGTCAAGAACAATACCACTAAAGAACAATTTTCTTACGGCGTTTGTCAAGACAAACCCACTAAAGAACAAAACACCACTAAAGAACAACTTTCTTGTGGCGTCCACGAAAGAAAAATTTTGTTGTGGCGTTTGTGTTGACAAACGTTGTTAAAGAATAACTTTCTTGTGGCGTTTATAAACACAAACATCGCTAAGGAACAGTTTTTTACGATGTTTGTAATTCCAAACGCCGCTAAAGATCTTGATCTCTTGCGGCGTTTTTTGTGAAAAAACGCCGCAAACAATTATGGTGCTGGTTTTAGCAGCACTTCTTACAGGGCTTTTCTAAACATCAGGAAAGTTTTAGCGGTGCTAAAAAATACCTCTATAGAATTGAAAAAAACACCACTGAAGATCTATTTTGGTGTAGTGATTGTTCTAATAAGATTCGAGGTAATAGGCTCATTAGATGCATCAAATGAGATTGGTGTAACAACAAGCTTTATTGTGGATTTCTTTGGTATGGGCGACGTGTCTATACTGGTGGATTCAACTTGAATAAGTGATATTAAATTTGTGACATCAATAGAATAATGATCTAAAAAGAAATGATAGATATGACATCATCTATGACAAGAACCTTAGTAGAAAACTCTGAAAAGATTATAAGGCATTCAAGGATATCTTTGCTAGGGTTGCCCGAATGGCAACATCCTTGGCCCAAACATATTTCCTAAACTCAAATTGTATCGTAAATTTTTCTTCTATACTTGTTATCATTGCTTTTTTACAACATACTTCAAAATCATCACATTCCATTTATTTGCACCGATAACTACACTCACATTCTCTTTTATTTTTAATTTTATTGCATGGAAAATCATAAGATTTTAGAGTTTCGTCCTTATAAAATCAATATCTGATAGGATTAACTTATCTACTATACTTTCATCGACAATGTACACTTGCACAATGTTGTGTTGGTTTAAGAACGATTAGGAGAATTTTTAAAAATAATTTCTTAAATGATTTTGTTATATCAAAAAGAGAGAGATTGTTGAGATATTTAATTTTGATATAACTCAAATAAAAAATATTTTAAGACTTATACAAATTTGTAAAAATATTTCAAAATCCACGTAACTTGAAAAATACATTCTAAAGGTTTTTAAAATGTTTTCAAGTGTTTTTGACTTGATCAAATACTTTCAAAATAGCTAAAATATCAAAAACAACTTGATGTTGGTATGATACTCTAGTATCGATATGTAAAAAATTATACCAGTATGGCTAAACATATATCGATACGTGAAATTTTTTCAACGAGAAATTGTGAGGATCGATATGATCATTTTCATATCGATACACAAGTGATCGTATTGATATCCTAGTATCACACACCAATACGCTCTACTCAATGTATCGAATGGTTCTTTTTGTTTAAGCTAGGTACCAATACCGAAGGTCGCTAATTGATACCCACTATACCAAAAGATCAATTATTGCTTGAAATTAAGTCCCAACGGTCTTAAATGGCCATAAGTTCATTAGAGGATATAACATCGATCTTTAAACATTCATACAACAAAAAAAAATATAATGTCAATATTCTTTGTATAAAAAAATCATATTTGTGTTTGTTTTGTCATATTTGTTGTGGAACACACTAATGAGCTTCATTATCAAATTTGTTTTATTATTTAAGTTTTTGGGTGAGTTTTTTAGATTGCAAACACATTGTCTAATGAGATTTTCATTTGTTTACTCGTTTGTATTTTTTCTTTTAATAAAAGTTGACAAGATTTTGGGTATAAGTATTTAGTTCGTAAAATTATCTCTTTTACCCTAAAAGGAAAGATAAATTGAGTGAATTTTTAAAAAATCCTTAGAGATGAGAGGAAGTTAAAGTGGAGGTAGATTTAATTAAAAAGTTGAAGTATTTTAAATCTTTGAGTAATTTTAAATATCTATTGCTTTCATCGAAGGTTAATTCACCTCTTTTTGGTTATACCAATCGATCGTTTTGAGCCCAATAGTTGGCTCCTTGAAGCTCTCATTTGATAGTTAGGGCATCTAAAACAACATATGTACTGTCAAATTGAAAATAGAGTTTAAAGATTTATGATATAGGGTTTAAGGTTTTAGTTTTAGAGTTAAATTATTTTAATTAGAAATACGTTTAAATTGAAATACCATTTAAGAATTTGGGTTAAATTTATTATTTTTTGAATGAAGATCAAAAATTTTTAATTATACAAATACAAAAAAAATACATGTGTTATGATATAAAAAATTAACTATCACATTACCTTTATAACTTCCGTTAACAGGTCAGTTACCAAATTAAAACACACCTAAATATTTAATAATAACAATAAAATAATTAAAATTTTAATTACTAAATTAAATAATTGATGAAAGTTTAGTTAACAAACTTTACTTTAAAAAAGGATCATCCAATTTTTAGAATTAGGATTTTTTTTCCCTTAAAGAGTACTTTCCGTGTGAAGCTCAAATGGCTCAACATCACTTAGGTCCCACGAGCGTCGAAAATTCTCACATCAACATATGAAACTGCATGGAAACTTTTATTGTATAGCGGCAAAAATGGGGAAACCAATGTATCTATGAAACTAAACTACATATAAAGAAAAGTCAAACTCATGATAATTAATACCAATCTGTTCTCTCTTAAATTTCTGTCTGAGAGACATTTTAACCCAATCTTTGCAGACATTATTGACTTCAGACCAGTAGGTAACTGTATTCTCTTCCAGTTCTTTCTCTGTATTTTCCTTGTTTTGTATAATTTATTTTGATCCTAAGGAGTTTAATACATCCACCAGATAGTCCTTGCAAAGGTGAATTTTGATTGTTTAAAATTTATACCATGTTGAAAAGCTTTTCTAGTAATTAATTTTGATGTTTTCTGGTGAAAAATGAAAATGAGTATCAAGAAAAACCAGCTGCTCTTCATTTCTAGAAGTAACTCAAAGATTGGGTTAGTTTCAGACAGTTAAAGAAGCAACATAGTTTTGCTAGTTTTATGGTGACAGAGCAAAGTTCTTTGTGTTTTATACATGCATATACATATAGGCATCTATTCATGTTCATGCAACAGAGATTTTTGGTTAATAGGAGCTAAGTCCACCTGCCTGGTCAATGTTTAGAGTCAAAAGGTCTTTATAGGTGAATTGGGGTTAAAAATTTGGGAATATGGGATATATTTATGGGTTTGTTTTATTGTAGATCAAGTGTTTGATGGAAGTTCATGTTTTGTCTAATGTATTGCCTGAGCTCTGAATTTTTCGTGTGTGTGCAAAATGGGCAGGTTTGGGTTCATTTGATGTTGGTTTGAGCATCCAAATCTACCAACAAAGCTTAGTGTGGGAATCTTGTTTGGTTAAGAATAGTGATACACCGGTCAAATGGCACACTCGGTTTCAGCTAAGAAGGCGGCTGAGATTGCATTTGGGTCTATTGGGTGTGGTTATAATCTAGCTCTTGATTTAAAGTTGAAATATTGTTATGAAGATGGAATGGATTCACCCTTGATCGAGTTTGAAGACTTTGGATGTTATGATGTAGCTTTGCCTGGTGGAATCTCTGTCCAAAATGTATCCAAGTTGATCAAGTGTAATCTAGGCAAGGACAAGAGGAACAAGTCTGACGTTATCTCTTTTCAGCAGGTAAATTCATTTGTTTCAGCTGGTAAATTTTATTTATTACAACAATTAGTTCATAATCTTCAGCCTTGATAGTTATCAATTAGGATAAAATTCCTTCATTCGAGTTCTCTTCTTTCTCCCTTACTTTGTTGTTTCTAATCATACCTCAGTTCTCTTCTGGTAAATGAAATGAAGTGATTTAAGCCCTGAATGGTGAGTCTAGACATACCTTAACCAGTGGAGCAGCCTATTACCGTTGATTGTCCATCAATATAGAGCCTAGGATGTTTAAGAGAGCTCGCAGGAAACTTTACAATGTTTGAAATGGGACAATTTCTTAAATACAAAAGGATCTACCAACACCCTATGGTTCCTCTACCCTGCCATGGCCATATACATGGGTGGCCCTTGGAACAGGACCCGGTCATGGCTACCCATTATATATGAGTGGCCATGACATATTGCACTTAGAAATAGGATGGTTTGACTTGGGGTTGAATTCTTATTGTTTACTTAAACTTTTGCAAGCTGATGGTTGTTGGTTTCTTACCTCCCAAATGTACTAATTTGTATTTTTTTTCACTAATAACAGATGGAGCATTTGTCTCTGACCTGGCAAAGAAGCACATAACGTTTTGTTAGTTTCTGCTCTCTAATTAGTCTTTCCTTTGTTTTTTTCTAGGCAGATGTCAGAACAGTTCAACCATGAATTGTCTCTGAATGGGAAAATTCCTTCTGGTTTGTTCAATGCAATGTTCGACTTCTCCGGTTGTTGGCACAAAGATGCAGTCAACACTAAGACCCTAGCTTTCCATGGGATATTCATCACACTTTATACAGCTTCACTGGAGAAATCGCAAATGGTACTCCATGATTATGTTAGGAAAGCTGTTCCATCGTCATGGGAACCTGCTGCCTTAGCAAGGTGAAGTAATTGAATTAGAAATATGTTTACCTTCATATGGTGCCAACATAAACTAAATACAGTCTAATCATGCAAGAGTGTGATCATCTGGTTCTGTCATTCCAGATTCATCAGGACATTTGGAACTCATATTATAGTTGGTGTGGAGATGGGTGGAAAGGATGTAATATATGTAAAACAGCAGCACTCATCGATTGTTCAACCCGCTGATATATATATAAAATTGGAGAAGTTGGCTGATGAGAAGTTTACAAAGAACATCGCACAAAGTCGGATCGACTCAAAACAACTGAAGCTAAATAATCAGGTTGTTTATAATGCTAAACATCCTATACTTTATTCATGGATTCACCATTTTGTATCACCAAGCAATACATTTATCAGTTCAAAGAGAAACTGTGGAAGTTTGTCAAATATAAATCTCAGTCATCTTCTTATTCGCCTCCTTTGCATGTAGCGCATGTTCTTATTTGTTAATTTTATATGCAGGATATCTCTATACTTTACAAAAGGAGAGGTGGAAGAGAGGAAATGAACTTATCACATGCTGAGTGGCTACAAACTATTCAGGTTCAGCCTGAGGTGGTCTCAATGTCCTTCGTTCCAATTACGTCTTTGTTAAGTGGAGTCCCGATGAGCGGATTCTTGAACCATGCCATAAATCTCTACTTACGATGTAAGGATGATGAGCTTTGTCCATTGTTTGTTACCAGCAGTCATGGTTTGTTGTTTTTATAGACATCAAGTTTATCTACACACTTGTTGCAGGAATCATTGTGATGCTAATAGTATAAAGATTTTAAACAATTTCAAATGGATGACTGCTGAAAATTTATTTGACAGATAAACCTCCACTTGAAGAGCTACATTTGTTTCTGGAATTTCAGCTACCAAGGCTGTGGGCACCGGTTTTCATAGAGTTTCCCCGTGGCTTACAACACAAGCGACAGAGCAAATCGTTTTTACAGTTCAAGTTATGGGGTCCCAAGCTTTAGGTTAACACCATTCCAGTAAAACTTCTTTTTGTACTCTTCAAACCTCTGCTGTTTTATCACTAAAATGTTCTTCAGATCTCTTGTTTCATTATCACGCAAGTGTACACCGTCGGGAAATTTATCCCTGAATCTGACAACATTTTTAGGCTGTCGAATGCATACTGTAATTTATGCTAGAAATCTGACATACCAGAGTTGATAGGAAATTTTTCGATTCTTGACCATTAGATGAACATTTTTCTTGTTTCTTGTGCTACAAGAAAGTCCTTCTGTGGAGGTGATTTCCTTCAAATCTCTAGTACTAGCATGGGGAATTTGTATCAAAACTCTTCATTCTGTCTCTGTTAAAATCAATACTTACTATTGTTACCAATTCCATGACAGGTTGATGTAGGTAAGAGACCAGTTACAGGTCTTCGGCTGTATCTTGAGGGTAAAAGAAGCAACCGGTTGGCTATCTACATGCAGCACCTTTCTTCGCTACCGACGTACTTTCAACTAGTTGATGAACCCGTCGATACATTTCCTCATCCAGAGGCCTATGATAAAAGATACTTCGAAAAAGTTCGATGGAAGAACTTCTCTAGAGTTTGTACTTCTCCGGTAGAGGCTGACAATGACCATTCCATAGTAACCGGAGCTCACCTACAGGTAGAGAAATATGGATTCAAAAGCATTCTCTTTTTACGACTTCATTTCTCTACTGTTTTGGGAGCGGTAATCATGAGGCATTCGGAGTGGGATGGATCGTTTGGATTCGCACCTCAGTCTGGTGTCCTATCTGATCTGTTGAGTAAGTCTCTAATGCCGCCTCCACCACAACCTAAGCCACACACAAGCTCTACAGTTTACCCTGGTGGCCCTCCAATGCCGAATTACACTCCGAAGCTATTGAAATTTGTCGATACGGCCGAGATGAAAAGAGGGCCACATGATCCTCCTGGATATTGGGTTGTTTCCGGGGCAAGACTGGTTGTTGAGAAAGGACAGATTGCTCTACGGGTAAAGTATTCCTTACTAACTGCCATACTGCCCGATGAGATACCAGAGGAGCATTAGCACATTTTTATTCAGTTTTTCCTAAAAATTAGGAAATGATGTTCTGGTAGTAAGATGATTATGCATGCCGATGAGGAACTCGGCAAGCCCCGGCTACTGTGGGCGAAACCGGAAGCCGTCAGGCAGGTGCATCTACCCTCTTTTGGCCTAGTCCTCGACCGGGGTCTGAATTTCAAAGATTGATCGTCTGAAGTTGAAGGAAGAGTGTAGTTGTAGCATAGTATTCAATGTGATTAAATTTATTTATGTGTGCTAAATGAACCCATGAATGTACTCATAAACATGTAAACTCTGCCACTGCTGGATACTATCTATCTTATGCGGATATGTTTGGAAATTTTATTTTAAAAGAGAATTCAAAATAGTACAGTAGTGTATAATAGATAAGATTATCTAATTAATTTCATTTAAAATTATGAACCATCAAAATAGTTTATTTTAAAATTTTATACAGAAATTAGATTTGATTAATTTTTAAAAATTATTTTGGTTAATTATTTTCAGATTATTTTTTGATCTTATGTTATACCAATTAAATCGGATAATTACAATATTTTTATTCAAATAATAACTTTTTTACTTTGCTTATTAAAATATGAAATATGATAAATCTAATAAAAAATAAAAATATATATTTCCTAAACTTTTTAAGGATTAATTGAATTTTTCAATTTGTATAACCATGTCGTGGATAAATAGAAGGATGAGAGAAAGAGAGAAAAAAATAGCAATAAAATGATATATGATTCTAATATGTAAAGTCTGTGAAGCATCTCATAAAGAGCAACGTGATAGAGCATCGATAGGGATTCATCAATAATTAGATGAATATACGTTCATTGAAGAAAAAATCAAGAATCTTAAGTCAATAAGAGAGTTATAATTTAAAAGTTAAATTATTAAATTAAAAAAATAAACTTTTATAATCAAAATAAGAGTGAGAAGAATGTTGAATAATGATTGTTGTAGTTTACCCATTTTCAATTGAGAAAAATGAACGTACAAATTTTGACGGAATGTAATGGTAGGGACCATATCGAATATAAATTAAAAGTTAAATGACCTTATCGAATATAAACTAAAAATTAAATGATCATATTAAATATTTTAAAATACAATAATCAAAATGAATATATCCTAAATGTTCAATGACTATTTATGTAAATACCCTAAAAAATTAGTCTATATTTGAGTATCAAACCCAACATGTTCTCGTAAAATTTCTAACTTAATTTATAACCCAAACCACATTATTTTCGTAAAATATATTAAACTTAAATATTCGACATAAACAAATAATTAAAAATATATATGAAATGACATCGGTAAACGTATTGAAGCCTTGCTTGCGTATCATCTCGATAGTATTTTCGTTGAGGACCGGAATAGCCCCCACTTTAACTTTTAAACATGTGACTTGCCCTTTCTTTAGCAAATACCTTACCCCCAAGTTAGATAAAGATTCTCTAAATAGGGGTGTGTATTATTCAGTTTTAACCGAATTAATCGACTGAACAAAAATTATTTCAGTTAATTTGGTCGGTTAATTTTTTATAAATTCGATTAACGATTATTGTTTTACTGAAAATTCGGTTATCAGTTAATTCGTTTTGAAATCGGTTAATTAACCGAATTAACTAAAATTATTATATATAATTTATATATTTTTTTTAGTTATTTAACTTTTAAAAAATTATAAAATGTTCATTAAATTTTTTATATTATAAAATGACCACTAAATTTTGTATTAAATTAGTATAAAATAAAAATTTAGTGACTAAAAAATTATTTTAGTATAATTTAGTGATCTATTATATAATTTAACCAAAATTTATAATAAATTTTTATTAATTCGGCTAATTAACCGAAATAATTTCGTTTCAATTAATTTGATTAAAAGTAACTATATTTTGTTAACGATTAATATTTTAAAAAAATCCAGTTCAATTTTGGTTAATTCGGTTCAATCATCGATCGAATTAACCGAATGCACACCCCTATCTCTAAGTCTACATCAGAATGTTATCAACAACCGCTAAACAATCCCTCATATAATAAACTAGTGCGTTCGTACTTTTTATGAGCCTTTTAAATTCATCATGAATAAATATTGAAAGACTTTTATGGATATCAAACTCTAACCTATGAGATGATCTCTAATTCTAGTTTAAAGATCCTCTACCTTGATTTCATAGGTTTATGTTGGTCAAGTATTGGGAGGGGCAAATGTCTATTAAGCTTCTAAATTTAGAAATTGGGAGAGACAAATATCTTATTTTATTTAAACTAAAAGGGACTTTAAGTACAATTATACAAAAAAAATTTGGGAGGTACAACCCCTCCCATGATACACACAGCTCTGTCACTGTTTCTCAGACTATAAATTATCGATTCTCCCACTTTAGTTATCATCTCCACCAACCAGGGCATAGGTTAAAATTTATACTTGCTCAAGTCTGAAAATATTTTTAATACGCGTAATTAAATTCATTTCTTTCCTTAAATCTTTCAAAAACTTCTTACACTTTATTTTTTATGAAAAAAGCAACTGATAAGAAAATCTATTTGACTACTAGAATTTTTGTTCATATTTCAAGACTAATTATTTTTTATGAATTGTCGAACCAATCATTTAAACTATCGATGTGAGTTTCATTATTTTTTATCAAGTTCATTTAAGAAATTATTCCATGTAAGTTGGTTAGAATACCATTCCACAATCTTACAATCACTATAATTAAAGTATAAACTGAATCTCTAAATTAATCTTATAAACCTCTATCAAACACTCAACTTGACACATGATAAGTTCATAAAAGTCCTATTTTTTATATTATTTTCCCACTCGTTTACCGTTAATTAAAGACAAATTTAAGGATAATAATGAGCAATTTTGCTTATTTTCCATAATTCGGTATCCAATTAAGTAATTTATGAATTTATCTATTATTTGGCATAAAACAGATGCATTTGATGATTTTCTTTCTTAAACAGGAAATACAACATAAGAATGGCCAAATGAGAGGATAGATACTGAATTGCAGATTAGCACCCACCACGACAGCACTTTGGAGGTTGCGACAGTAGAATAAAGATAACTGGTGCTCGACAGAAAGAGAAAAAGATATCGATTGTAACAGACATAAAGCGAGAGAAAGACGGAGCCAATCAAAGGAGTCAAGCCTTGAACGAAAGTCAACGCGAGATTAAAAAGTTATTTTATGAAATAGAATAAAGTGTCCTAGTTTAATTATGAGTTGTATTCTTTTCCTTGTATAACTCTTCCCTTATGTGGAAGACTTTAACTTAGGGCTTGGCCTATATAAAGCACACGTTAGGTCTAGGTTAAGGGAGTCGAGTCGAATTCTCTATAGCATATATTCTTAAGCCGCCGACTACACCATGTTCTAAAACCTTTCCAAGGTTTAGGTTGTCTATGGAGTAGTTGAAGAAGAAGGTTGTATTATCTTTGATATTTATTAATGCAAAACTTATTTCATAGTTTATTCTCTCTTGGCATTTATTCTTCATTACATATGAGCTCGAGATGATAATATGTGAAGAAAAATCTATTTGTCTAATACTGGGAGAGTTAGGTTCACGAAATGAGAGAATACAGTCTTTGCTCAAGGGTATTGATTAATCCGGTTTAGAGATAAATCGCTCAAGATTTCAACGACTAACAAGACGCATGTGTTTAATTGTTGTTCATCCTTGATTTACACCGGGAGGTATCATTAAGACGTGGACTTCAACAGTTCTCTCCGCTTAGAGATAAGGAGGAGACATACAAGGATGCTCTGTCGAACTATGGCGACAAGACATAACCCAGCCTAGGCAGCTGTGGCGACCAGTCGAGGCGGCAAGTCAACCCATTACATTAATAAGTGGATAAATAATACAACTAGATTCTCCTTTATAAATCACTCAACTTGGACTCACTTCTATCATATCTATCTTCTTCTTTTATTTAGTTTTCATGTATTCAATTTAGTTATTTCAACTCAACAAAATACTTTTGTTTTTAATTTCAATTGTGTAGGTCTAATCAGTAATAAAGTCGACATAGTCCCTGTGGGTTCGACATCTAAAATACTACAGTTTGACGAAAGATGGAATTAAAAGAACTTCCAAGCCTTCACTAGATTTGGTATCGTTGTCGGGGACTGACGCTCTATTTTACTACTAATTAATTCTTCACCCTTTTCCTTTATTTTTTTAGTTTTAATTTTTCTGTTTTTAACTTACTAAGGTTGTTCTGTGTATGACCAGGTCCAATCCGTTGATTGATCAATACCTTTACGTTCCAGAAATCAAAAGACAACACGAAATCTAAAACGTAGGATACGCAAAAGAAAGAACATAGCACCTGGACAGTAGAACAACACTGGCATGAATGTCGTCAAGGCAGACAATTGCGGTGCATTCGCAATTGTTGACCCAGCAAACCTTCCAAGACAAGAATGCGCGCGTACCATTCGTGATTATCTAGAGGAAGATTTGGATGGATTAACTCCTGCCGTTGTGATGCCTAATATAGAGGCAGAACATTTTGAGTTAAAACCAGTTATATTCAACATGATCAACACCCTAGGGCAGTTTAGGGGATTGACCAATGATGATGATCGATAGAATCTTAAGTCCTTTTTAGAAATCTATAATTCGTTTAAACTACCGGGACTCTCAGTCTTCATCCTTAAACTAAAATTGTTCCCCTATTCTCTGAGGGATAGGGTAAAGTCTTGGTTAAACAACCTCCAGCCAGGATCGTTAAATTTATGGGCAGGACTATGACAAAGTTTTCTTGCCTGTTTCAGTTATACTAATATGAATGATAATCTCAAAAACGATATCACATCTTTTAGGCAAGAAGAAGACAAATCTATGTATGAGACTTGAGAAAGATACAAAGAATTATATAGAAAATGCCCCATGCATGGTTTGCCTGAGTGGAATCAAGTATCAATCCTTTACAATAAAGTAAAACCCCCTACAATAATGATGCTTGATGCTTCCGCCAATGGCACCCTACTAGACCCCCCACCCTATGAGATTCTAGAGATTCTAGACAGGTTAGCAAAGAACGATTATCAGCACCTAACAACCAGACGCGTCATAACAAGGAAATGTATGAAAAATCTTGACTCTTCCGAATCTATCTTAGTACAACTGCCAGCTTTGACAAACATGGTTAAGGATTTGTACAAACCGAGTCATGTTCGAGAAGTAAAAGTAGTCACGGTCTTCTGCAAAACATGTGGTGACAACCACAACTCGAACGTCTACCCGTAAAACCCAGAATCCTCCTTCTATGTTGGAAATTTAATAGAAATAATATATCCAATAATTATAATCCATCATGGAGGAAACACCCAAATTTTCATAGAGTAACCCTAACAATGCACTAAACCCACAACATCAACCTGTGCAAAATACTGGACTCCAGCAGAATAAAAGAACGATTCCACAACAAATGTTGTAGTAGGCATTGCCGCCGTTGCAATCATCAGATACCCAAACTTTGGAAAATAAGCTGCAAACGTTCATGGCTCAGACTGGTACTTACATAGCCAACACCAAAAAAGTTCATCCAGAAAGCCAACACTTTTATGGATCGAGCAGAGATGAGAATGCAGAATAATGAGTCTACTCTCTAAAAACTGGAAATCGTAGTAGGTCAGATAGCACAACAGATGAAAACCCGACCTATAGGAGATCTACCCAGCGATACTGAAGTCACTAGAATGATACCACATGAGTAATGTAAAGCCATATCCACCATAAGTGATTTACAACTGAAGGACCCTGAAATACCTGCTAGGACAGTAGGTAAGAACACTGAAACAGTGGCGCCACACGAGGTTACTGAAGAAAAACCTGAGGCAAAGAAACCAGCAAACATTGCCAATGATGATGCCGTAGTAGAAGATGCCTCAGCCGCACTACAGATAAGATTCCAATGCAATGAAAAGATTGAAGATATGCGTCTACCACCACCTTTCCCACAAAGGCTAAAACAATAAAAACAAGAGTATTAGTTTAAGAAATTTTTAGACATCCTTAAATAGGTACATATCAATATACCTTTAGTGGAGGCAATAAAGAAAATGCCCAACTATGCTAAGTTCCTTAAGTATATTATATCCAAGAGGATAAATTTTGGGGAATTTGAAACTGTTGCCTCAACAGTAGGGTATGTGACAATGCTGCACAATAAGGCCACGACCAAAAGAAAAGATCCTGGTAGTTTTATCATACTATGTACCATCGGAGATCAATACATGGGCAAGGCACTATGTGACTTAGGCGCTAGTATTAATCTAATGCCTAAATCAGTATTCCAAAAGCTAGGCATCGGGTAAGCAAAACCAACAACGGTGATGCTTCAATTGGTAGACCGCTCTTATATACAACCGGAAGGAAAGATTGAGGATATTCTAGTAAGAGAGGATAAATTTATATTTCTTGTTGACTTCTTAATTTTAGATTATGAAGTAGATGTGAATACCCTAATCATCTTGGGAAGGTCGTTCCTAGCCACAGGCAGCATATTGATCGATTACGAAAAAGGAGAATTGATCATACGAGTGAATGATCAACAAGTAAAGACCAATGTATTTAAAGCTTTAAGACATCCAGAAGAAGCAGACTTATATCAACAATTAGATGTTAAAACTGAATTTAACTTCGATACAGAAACAGACTGCCTGAATAGTACCTGCCGAGGCAACCACTACCGAGGCAGCACTCCCCTTGAACAAAAATACATCCTAAAGAAACCACCCGACGAGGAGACAACAATAGGAAGATCTGTTTCTCCTCCACTCAAAAAGGGGAAGATGGTTGCTGCAAGAGATGCAATTTATTGCACTCCACCAATAACCTAATTTTTATCTTACTATCCTTTATTTATTTTTATGTCTTAGGAATTAGATTTTTGATTTTTTAGTTTTAAGAATTAGATTTAAATTTTTCGCAAATTAAGTTATCATAAATTTTAATATATTCATAGTCATTAAGTATCTTATTTGTAGTTATTTAGGCATCATTAATGAAGAATAAAATATGATTATCAACCCAATAAATTAGCAGCTCAATCTAAGGAAAACGAAAAATTGTCGAGCGGAATTTATGCCGACTGATTTCAAAAATTGTATCATTTCCTCTGCCAATGGACACCCGTTGTAGTTGCGTTACATGTATGCCAACAGACAATAATCACGCTCGCTTCCTCAAACGCCACGTTGTTCTGCCTCTTTAAATAACGGGAAAAGGTAACAATTTCTTACCCTTCATTTTTGTTCAAGTCTAACAAACTTTCTTCTCCTCTTCTACACAAAACTACCAATGACCAAGCAACAACAAAAACATGTCGGAGCAACAATCTATAGAAGATTTTCCATAAAGGATGTCGAGCATGAATATCACCATGTCTTCCAGAATCGGCATATTTGGGAAGAGCAATGTCGCGACCTCTTTTAAAAAACGCGATTTTTAGGTGAAAAAGTGTTGACGATGTTTGATTTCGAAAAACATGAATCTTATCAATTTTTATCTTGAAAAATCCAAATTTTAGAAAAACATAACTTAATTTTGAAAAGGTTGACTTGGAGTCGTCACTGGCCACTTAGGTAGGCCAGACACCATAAAAAATAAACCAGAGAGTCGTCACCGGCCACTTAGGTAGGCCGTATCAGTCTGATACAAAACACCCTCTGACCGAGTTGGCTCGGCCATTTGGACCGAGACCAACTCGGTCCAACTCAGCTACCCCCATTTCCTTTGCATCTAACAACCCAAACCCAGGAAACTAAGCAAAAAAGGATCAAAACCTATGAATCCTATGGTGTTCTTCGGTGTTCTTCATGAACACGAAGAACACGAAGAACACCGGTCTAGGATTGTCGCGAGCTCCGCCTGTGAATCCAAAGCTCCGCCGTCTGGCGCTGCTCCGGCGTGTTCGCCGACCACCGCGAAACACGCCGGACGTTGCCCAGACACCGCCGGCCACCGTCTCCAACTCCGGTGAGGTCACCGGAGACTCGAAAACATGCCGAAAACCACCAAATCAACCCAAAAAACAGTCCAAACACCCTAAAATCGAATCTAAATCTCTAAAAAACAGATTTTAAGTTATCTTAAAACCCAACCTAAACCCTAAACTAAAGAGAAGTAATTAAACTGAAACAAGAAGCAAATCAGAAATCAAGGAACTCACCTCCCTTTTACATCGATCGATTACTCCTTCTTCCGCCGCCGATTCAACTCCAGAAATGCTGCAATGAACTTGAAAAACACCATTGTTGTCTATCCAGTTGCAGTCAGATCCCCCCCTTCACCGATCCGATTGAATCCCTTTTAAAGGGATTCAAATCGGAATCCTAGAATCACCGGACTCTCATCCTGATAGATCACTGTCGAACAACCTTATCCCCTACAAATCCGGCACCCATGAAATCCGGCCGAACAAACCCCATGATCCTAAGGTTTCTGTTTTCACGATTTTCAGGTTTTAATTTTTTTTTAATAATATTATTATATATTATTTATTAATTATTATTTATTTATTATTATTATTATATATACTAAATTTCGTGTTGACAGCTGCCCCTCTTTGCTCGATACTGCGGAGCAGGAGATGGGCAAAGACTGAGAAACACGAATACTGTAAACCTTAAAGCTTGAGGTTATTCTTCTCACCTAGAAATTCCTCAAACTTAACATCATGCCCAGAGGACTTACTGATGACCCGGAGGATTTAACATCATGCCCGAGGACTTACTGATGACCCGGAGGATTTAAGATCGTGTTGCCTCCTTGATTGTGCAAACGATATCATCACTCCCGAAGGTGATGGCCCGGAGGACTTAACATCATGCCCGGAGGACTTAATGATGACCCGGAGGATTTAGGATCGTATTGCCTCCTAGATTGTGCAAACGATATCATCACTCTCGAGGGTGATGGCCCGGAGGACTTAACATCATGCCCGGAGGACTTACTGATGACCCGAAGGATTTAACATCATACCCAGAGGACTTACTGATGACCCGGAGGATTTAATAGTGGAGTAAGAAATTTTCCACCTCCACTACTTCTTTCTGGACTCACGCCAAAAGACTGCCGATAACGGATTCACGTCAAAAGGCTGCCGATAATGTTCGTTGTTGTTGATTGACTCTTGAATCATTTCTCATGGAACTCATGCTTCATTCTCCTTACGCATGAAAAAAAGGGTTCCATTCTCCGTATGCACGAATGGATATGCAGGTTCTATTCTCCGAGTGCTCGAATAGATAAACAGGTTCAAAAAGGGCTTCATTCTCCGTATGCACGAATGGATATGCAGGTTCTATTCTCCAAGTGCTTGAATAGATAAGCAGGTTCAAAAGAGGCTCCATTCTCTGTATGCACGAATGGATATGAAAGTTCTGAAATGTCTTTTCTCGAATTTCTTTCTTCTGAAATCTTTTCTTGTCCTGATCTGGATTGCTTGGAAATTCCTGTAAAAAATATAAAAATTATTTGAATGCATGGGTTAGCATGTTTTACCCTATGGGTGCCTAACCATATGATGCATGAACCGTGGTCATTGAGGGACACTTGAATGTTCATTGATCCTCTTCATTGGACCTTTTTCTGTCATGACGACATCTCACATTGACAGCTTTGTACTCTGCTTGAACTTTTTTGAGCTCTGTTTCTCAATTTGACATTAACATCATTGATTTTCCCAATCAGTTCGGATTCTGCCCCACATCTCATGGGCTATCAGTTTCTCGAAGCAAGTAGTTCATGAACTTTGTTCCTGCCTCGTCCATTCTAATCTGAAATAATGCTTTGCTGATCTCTTATCATGCTGAGTTTGCCCCACTTTCACCATTTAGTGTGTGCAAAATAGGTCCCTGGATTTTCTTCTGATCTCTAAACCTTTCTTAATCCCTAAACTTTCACCAAGTTGGGCTAATATTCATCTTTACAACTACGGAACTCGGAAATGACACAGTCCGTACGTAAATGCCCCTATGCTTTGGCATTTCAAAGCTTCATTTATTCCTCGTCATTCTATTCATCATTCACCTCTTGTTCTGTCTGCGTTTAAAGGATTAATTGCATCATAGTAATTCCCATGAAATCCTTTACTTTTTGTATCTAATCAATTCATCTGCAAGATGCTTGTCAAGCAAAAAAAGAAAAAAAATGCTCAAAATAGTATTTTGAAAACATTGACAAATTTGATTGTCATGGCAAACAAAAACAAAAGTTAGACCTTTGAAATTCAAGTACAACAAAGCGTTCGAACAAATTTGCAAAGATCAACTCGGATGTGACCATTTTCCAATTTATCAGACTTTCAGGAGAAACATTCCCATTTTTCTAGTTCTACCCTGTTTAGGTGGCACTCTTTTTCTCACTAGCTCACCATACCCAATTTTCCTCTCTTTTCTGATCTCAATCAAGCATTAGAAGGTTAAGAATCCTTGAAGAAAGGTTAACCCTAGTAAGCGGGATATATTCTGAAGACTAACTCTCTTTGTTCCAATATCTGTGTATGGTCAAAATGGTCTTTCGTGGCTTGTAATGTGGGTTATGGTTTATGGCTACCAAAGAAAGGATATATAGGCTCAAGAAATTCGAGGGTGATAAAAATCAAAGATCATTGTCGTACTGTTCTGAACATGCTCTGATGAAATAATTTTTCTTTTGCGGATCACTCTAGGTTGACCCTTTTTGTTGGGCTTTCGCCCTAGAGGTCATTTCCTTTTCACCACTACTTTTTCTAGTGGTTCATCCCGTCAACATTTTTCACTGAACTTTGTGTTCGCTTTTTGCGCCAACAATTTGAGTTTGGCTTCTTTTCTTGGTTTTGTATTTCATTTTGAAACACATTTTCATCCTCTTTTGCCCCCAGTGTGGGGGTGATCCTTGATTTGGATTGAATCGAAAGAAAAAATAACGTCAGGCTCAAAAGGGGACAACAAATGATATTTTTCTTATTTTCTTTCTTTGAGAAGGGAAATCAAGGAATGCCAAATATCATCCCATACTCGGATGTCTTTAAAGTAAAGCAGTCTTCAGTTGGATGATGTTTTGGGTTATCACTTCATTCAAAGACCTTATTCAACAATGCTTGAGAGGAAATTCCCTCAAAGTTTCTCCAGGGTTTTCTGTGATTCCTAAACACTCATTAATGTCATCCTTTTGGCCTAAGTAAAGTGGTAACGAGTCACATTAGTGAAGTTGATCTCCGAATTTGATTTAATATCAATTTCGCAATTGATATTTAATATCTGAAAGAACGAAATCAATGATATATGTATGGGTGTTCAAAAATTAACCCATACAGGGAATCAAAGAATCAAAAAAGTTAAAGAATCACAGTATATGACATGCTTGCCACTTAAAAAAACACGTATGAAACAAGCATCATTGACAAATGAATTAAAAAAAATTCCCTTACAATAGACACCCAATGCATATAGAATAAAAAACGCAACTGGGATGATTCAGGGCATTACTCCGCAACCGATCCCAAAAACACCCTTTTCCTTGATACTTAGGCATGAACAAGACAGATTTTTCATAACTCTGAACAATTTTGGAAAAGCTAGTCCTGACGTTCTGAGTCTTCAATGAGCATGTCATCTTGAGCATTTTCTTTGGTCTTCCATTGTTGCACCAACTCCTCTGTCAAAATTCCCTTGTCGATCAATTTCTTGATTTCTTCTAGTAAAGACCTACATTTATTAGTAGCATGACCTGACAATCCCATATGAAACTCACAAACATTCCTGGGATCATAGCTTTGAGCGAAAGGGCTTGGCGTTTTCTTCATTGGTTTGGGAGTAATATATTGAACTTCAACAAGAAAAGGAAACAAATTAGCAATAGGCATTCCAAATATCTCCCGATCCGCATTTCTTCGGGGAATCTTTTGTTGCCGTCCTGAAGAACTGGGTGATCTTTCCCTTTTACGTCTTCGGGAACTTTGAACATTACACTCATTTACCTCTTCCGGCTTCTTATCTTCTATGGAATTTTTGAGCCTGAGTTCAATTTTCCCTTGTTGGATTCCGACCTCTATTACTTCGCCAAGGGCCATAAAATCTTTAAAGTTGCCCCTTGAATTCGTAAGCATTTTATCGAAGAAAGGAGACGGAAAAGTTTGATGAAACATTTCAGTCATTTCCCCTTCTATCATGGGTGGTTGCACCTGAGATGCTAGCACCCTCCATCTCAATGCATAGTCTTTAAAGCTCTCATCATCCTTCATTCTCATACTCTGTAAAGTCCGACGATCTAGAGCTAAGTCTATGACATACCTATATTGCCCCAAGAATTCTTTCGCCAAATCAACCCATGTTCGAATCTACTCTCGACTCGATCTGTTGTACCATGTTGCAGTAGGCCCGGTCAGGCTATCATGAAAGTAGTGAATCATCATTTGGTCATTATCTAGATATCCTTCCATTTTTCGACAATACATCGTCAAGTGAATTTTAGGACAACTAGATCCGTCATACTTCTCAAAAACAGGGATCTTGAATTTTGGTGGAATAACCAAATCAGGGACCAAACAAAACTCCCTTGCACTAAACCCGGAGTCCACTCCTTTTTCACTTGCCTCAATTTTCTTCTGGAGTTCTGTACACATATTTGTAAATTGAACAACACGTTCAAGAGAGAACGTATTCATGCTCGAATTTGATACCCCCGGGTAGGTAGTTAGACATGGCTTCGAGATTTGATCGTTTGCCTTTGGTTGAGGCTTTATCATATGCTCTTGGACACTTGCAACTTCTCTCATATTCTCATCCATGATGTCTGATTCTCGAATTTTTATTAATGTGTGGCAACTGTCATCGAAACCCTCAACCACCTTAGATTCATGTATGCTAATGCAATATTGATAAAATAATAATGATATAAAATAAATATATGCATGAATGCAATAAGGTATTGATCCCAAGTGTGATTATCGTAGAATAACTTTCATTTCAGGTAAAAGATTTATTACATCAAATATCAAACACTAAAGGTATTTACGAGTCTTAACCCCTAAGTTTTTGACTTTCTCTAAGAACCCTGCTAACTTCCCACTGTGACCTATCACCGGGTTGATGTTTTGACTCAATTTTGCTGCCATATCCGCTAAGCTTGCAATCTCTTGAGCTATCTCTCGTGCTGCAGCTTTTATGTCACCATCTGTGCTTTCTACACATTCTTTCTTGGCGAGATCCTGGTAATCTGATTGCAAGGTTTGTAACTTCAAGTTGTTTCTCTCTTGCATCACCTGAACCTCGTACTCGGACTGATATTGTTTCCTTAAAATATTTTCATCTTGGACTTCATGTCTGCCCCCTGAATTAGGCTGGCTTTTTTCCTCGAACTTTAACTTCCCGCATTTTAACAGACACTGAACTGTACGCTTCAAAGCCGTACAATTTTTAATCGAGTGTCCTCGTACTCCATCATGAAATTCACAATAAGCACTGGCATCATACCATTTTGGATACGGCGGTTGTAATGGTAAGATAAAATACGGAGCTATTAGCCGAGCTTCTAGCAACTGTAGGTATAACTCTTTGTATGAAATGGGAATTGGGTCAAACAGATCCTTGCCACTTTCTATCTTTTGAGAACTAAGAAAAAGGATCTTGGAACCTGAACTTTACTCTGGATGTTTGATCGACTTTATCGAACAGAAAGCTTCTTTCATTTTTGATTTTCCATAGACCGCTACGACTTTCTCTGGTTTTAGGTCTGGTACATTTTCGGTTGGCTTGCTTACACCAATTATAAGTGGTGACCTGTATGTGTACCAATCCTTTTTCGGCTCTTCTTCCATGTGCCCCTTCCCTTTGGTCATGTTCATCATCATGGTCTTCAACTCACTCATCTGACTTTTTAACTCTCGCATTTCAACGTCTCTAGAGTTTGAGTAATCTTCAAGTAAATTGTCCATTCTTCTCAAACTTTGGCTTAACCTCGCCTTCGACCTACAAATCCTTTTAACTGTTATGATCGCCTTCTATTTCAATAATCACTTTTGGATCAATACCTTTATGCGATGTGATGCAAAAATATCGACATGTTAAGATGATGCAAAAACAAAATAAAACATAAATAAGATAGAAATCAAACAACCTAAATATAAATCTACTTTATGATGCATGAATGCGAGAGGGTATTAAATTCGGAAAACAATCTCTTAAAAACATCCGTCTGTTCAAAAAGGATCACTACAACTTTAAAGATAACCTACAGAGAACTGTTGGCCCCTAAGTTGGTCAACTCATGTAGCAGGTGAATGATGGCTTCTCCATGCTCTTGCTCGATGTTCGGCTGCTTCAGAAGAGTTGTAGCTTCTCTCGATAACATCTGTACATAAGATGGGACGCTCCCGACCTTTGAAATTGATCAGCTTTGATTCTGGATGGTATGCTACACTGCTTCATACTTGGTCTTCCACGCTTCTCCTCCTGACGGCAAGCTATCACTGCTTCCGACCATGTCCAGATTTCCGTATTATCTTTGCCTATAATGATCACTTCTGACATTTTTGGACACTTCTAACTTTATTGTTTTCCAAATTAATACCCATGCGAATGATATGCCAAGTAAAAATAAAATGCACAAAGGACCAAAGAAAGACAAAAAATAAGAAGAAAATGCGTTAGTATGATAAAGACATAGATAAAATACAATAATAAAAATGCCTGAAAAAAAAAACCATAAGCAAATAAGTTAACCAGAGAACAGTATAAAATGCGTAAAATAATCAGAGAGCATGCTAAATTGCGTAAAAAATAACCAGAGAGCATGCTACAATACGCAAAATAACCAGAGAGCATGTTAACAGAGAAATCCTAAGTTTGGCGGTATTTCGGCAGCATACCGCCTTATCTTATGGTTCCTGTTTGGCTCTAGAAGGGGTTGGTTTCTACTCTATATGCGGGTTTTTGGTCTAGACACCGGGTTCCCGCACTGTCGTTACCGTCTACTACGACGATAAGACATCGATTCGGTGGTATAGGTCCCTTACAACGGAGGTGAAAACCACACGATGCGTAAGGTTAGTATACCGAAAGTAGATAAAAATCCGAAACTCGGAGCTGGAGAGCATCACGTCGGATAATACCTAACTCCCACTTAAGGGTGAAAGCTCGGGTCGAGAGCTTATGCATGAATGACAAGATAAAAGCAAAAAGTTATCCTCATTCAAATAATGTTCACTTAACAATAGAAAATTAAATTAATATCTAACTCCAAAAATACCAAAATGCCACGTAAAGTTTGAAAACAATTAGGCCTGACTCACAAAAAAATAATTTTTAAGTCCCCAGCGGAGTCGCCAAGCTGTCGCGACCTCTTTTAAAAAATGAATTTTTAGTGTGAAAAAGTTCGATTAAAAAATGAATTATCAAATTTAATTTTGAAAATCCCAAGTTTTAGAAAAATCTTGATTAAATTTGAAAAATTTTGACTTGGAGTCGCCACCGGCCACTTAGGTAGGCCAGACACCATAAAAAATAAACCAGAGATTCGTTTTGAAAAAGTTGGGTTCGAGAGTCGGTTATGTGTAAGGACGACCCTTACAAACGCCCAAAAAATTGGTACCTTTAAAAACATTACGTGGCATTTGACATTTTGGAGAAAGATATTAATTTAATCCCTATTGTTAAATGAACATTATTTGAATTTGGATATCCTTTTGATTAAGAAGTTACACCACTTTTAAACTTGAGTTGATCGAGACGTCCTCTATATAGGAAACCTCACCCAAATTTAAAAGAGTGTAACTTCTGCCTCAAAAGGCTAAAGTAAAAATGCATGATCATTTTTTTATCTTGTTTATTTTAAGTTCTAATCTTAGAAAAGGCTCCATTACTTAAGCTTTTAAAACCTAAGTTACTAGCGTTCACTAGTTACTTACCTATCCATTTTAATTCTAAACCTAAGTTTTTATCAAAATTCTAGGTTTTTAATAACACATGAATTCGATGCCAAGGTACACTCTCTAGGTCAGCATCTTAGTGCGTCAAAACACCAACCTCTTTAGTGTATCCGAGACATAAGATTCACATGTTATGTTACTAGATTTTCTCCCTAATTAAATTAAATTAATTAACTTAAGTGACTAATCCTAAAAAGGCACTAAATTAATTAATTTAAGTTATTTAGGTGACCTTCCTAAAGCATGCTATGCAAGACAACATAAAATAAAGTAAACGCATGATAAAGGAACTTCAAATTTTATTAGAATCATGGTACATCATATTACATCAAAATTTCTCTTTCACATGAGTACAAAGGGACTTGAATGAAAAAGATTACAAGGGATTCGAAAACAAACCTCGAACAAAGGATAAGACTTAAATTAAGTGTGAATTTAAACCTTAAAGCTTTTAGAAATTTTTAATTAAGTTAATTAATTAAACTTTTCTTAACTTCAAATTTTAATTCTTAATTAAAGTCTAGTGAATTTTAGGTTCAAAGGTTTAATTGGGGGTAGGTTAACTTAATTAAGTTAATTATTAAATCTTAACTTAGAAATTTTAGATTAATTAAAAGTCATTAATTAAAAATAATTTCTAAATTTTTAAGGATTTAATTTAACTTAATTAAGGCTTAAACTTTGTTAGACTTAATTAGTTTTGATTCTCATCTTTTTAGAAAATTAATTAAAATTAATTAAATTAATTAATTAAAATTATCTTCTAATTTTTTGAGAATTAAAACCTATTTAAAGTCTAAATTGGGTGAGTGTTTTAAGGCTTAAGGCAAACTAGACCTAATTAAAGAATTTAATTTTTAAACCTTAGAAATTAATTAAAATTAATTAAATTAATTAATTAAAATTATTTTCTAACTTTTAAGAATTAAAACCTAATTAAAGTCTAATTTGGTGTGTGTTTTAAGGTTTAAGGGCAAAAACTAGGCCTAATTTGGATTAATTTTAAGAATTAATTTTTAGAAATTAATATTAATTAAAATATTTAATTAAAGTTATTTTCTAAAATTCAAGAATTGAATTAATCTTAACTAGAGTCTAATCTTTAGGTTTTAGGACTTAAATTAATTTATATTAGAGTTAAATTAGATTAAATTAATTTTAAAGTTTATTAAAAATTAATTAAAACTTAAATTAAGAATTAATTAAAATTTTCAGTCTCTAAAATTAATTTCTTAAAACCTAATTAAGTCTAAAAACTAAATTAATTTAATCCTAATTGCTTATTTGGGGTTTAATTAGGATCTAGGGACCTAATTGGATGATTTCTAAGGGTTTGGGGACTAATTGGGGATTCTAGAGGGCTCAATTGAATAAAACTAAAGTCCTAAGGGTCTAATTAAGGTTCTGGGGACCTAATTGAATTATTCCTAAAGGTTTAAGGGTCTAATTGAATGTTTGGTGACTAATCTGAATAGCGGGTTAAACCTAGGAGGACCTAGATTGAGAATTACCCAAGCCCGTTTGAAAACACACGGATCCGGGTTGGACCCGGATCCGGCCCGCGTGCACGGCTGCCAAACGGCGCCGTATCAGTCTGATACAAAACACCCTCTGATCGAGTTGGCTCGGCCATTTGGACCGAGACCAACTCGGTCCAACTCAGCTACCCCCATTTCCTCTGCATCTAACAACCCAAACCCAGGAAACTAAGCAAAAAAGGATCAAAACCTATGAATCCTATGGTGTTCTTCGGTGTTCTTCATGAACACGAAGAACACGAAGAACACCGGTCTAGGAGTGCCGCGAGCTCCGCCTGTGAATCCAAAGCTCCGCCGTCTGGCGCCGGTCCGGCGTGTTCGTCGACCATCGCGAAACACGCCGGACGTCGCCCAGACACCGCCGGCCACCGTCTCCAACTCCGGTGAGGTCACCGGAGACTCGAAAACATGCCGAAAACCACCAAATCAACCCAAAAAACAGTCCAAACACCCTAAAATCGAATCTAAATCTCTAAAAAACAGATTTTAAGTTATCCTAAAACCCAACCTAAACCCTAAACTAAAGAGAAGTAATTAAACTGAAACAAGAAGCAAATCGGAAATCAAGGAACTCACCTCCCTTTTACACCGATCGATTACTCTTTCTTCCGCCGCCGATTCAACTCCAGAAATGCTGCAATCAACTTGAAAAACACCCTTGCTGCCTATCCAGTTGCAGTCGGATCCCCCCCTTCATCGATCCGATTGAATCCCTTTTAAAGGGATTCAAATCGGAATCCTAGAATCACCGGACTCTCATCCTGATAGATCACTGCCGAACAACCTTATCCCCTACAAATCCGGCACCCATGAAATCCGGCCGAACAAACCCCATGATCCTAAGGTTTCTGTTTTCACGATGTTCAGGTTTTAATTTTTTTTTTAATAATATTATTATATATTATTTATTAATTATTATTTATTTATTATTATTATTATATATACTTAATTTCGTGTTGACAAGCAATGATTCCATTACACCAATGATACAGATCTGGGGTTAGACAATTTCATCCTGTTAAAATTCACTTTCCAAAGGTGGCAAATATTCGCCAAACAACCTCCGACAGCAAACATTGAATGAGTACGGGAATTTTACACACACAGACCAGTGGCGAACAACCCCTACTCGTACCTCCAAGGAAAGGCAATCCCCATCGCTGATGTGGTCATTAACGCCCATTTCGGCCTCTATATCAAAATTAACGAACACATTATGTTCGTAGCTGCCATGACAGCCAACGATTATGAGATGATGAAGGCAAAATTTTGTATGTCGGGAGCAGAATGGAACACAGGGAAACACAGTGGCTCTATTAGCCGTCGAAACTTAAGACCAGAAGTAATGTTATGGAACACCTTTATCATGAGGAATCTACTACCTACATCGCATAATCAGACGGTGGATCGACCATGACTGACACTCATCCACTCCATCAACCACAACCAAAGGATTAATACCGGTCGCATCATTAGTGATCAAATCTTCGAATATACCGCTAAGGACAGAGGTACATTGATTTTCCCATGCTTAATCACTACATTGTCGAGATATAAAGGTGTACATACACTGCCCACCGACACATACACCTCGGAGAGGAAATGATGGACCAAGGATGTCTACATCAAAAGAATACAAGTGGAGGAAGCTATTCTACAAGCTTTCATTCCACCTACAGATGAACCTCAGTCAGCCGAAGCAACACAACCTCAAAACAGTACAGAAGAAGCTGCACCGACATCACCAGAAGTTTTGGACATTCTACATCGAATGAAGAGAAGACAACTAGCCTTCATAAACTATGTCTGTGAGTTTAATAGCGTAATCATAGCCAACATCCTAGAAGAACTCCCAACCTATTCAACTATATTTCCCGAGTTTACAGTCGGCCTCTTCATGCCACAATAACCACCTGTTCCTGCCCCTACTAAAACAGCTTCTGCCTTCGCCACAGTTCCACTGTCTTCTGCTGCCACAACTACAGCTGCAGCAACTGAACCATTTTCTGCCGATTCCACAACAGCAACCAAGAAACAAGATTCCATCCAACGCGCTGCTACTCCAGTAGTCTCCAGTCCACTTGATTGGAGTAACTCCTCAGATGACATGGAATCTCTTATGCAAACAATCAAGGATTCTATCGCTCTCGAAACCAGCAAAAAGAGGAAGGCTTCAGGTTCTACTACAACAACCTCACCAATCGACTTGGATACGGAGGACGAGCAAGTGCGAGACCTATTCCTGTTCGAGTCCAACCATCACGCTCGGCCAAAAAGCCAATGGTGAGCTCACCAAAGGCGGCCGCCCAGCAGTCATTGAAGACACGTCGCAAACTCCTAATCAATAGTAATTCAAAAGATTCCTTCGGATCCAACGAATTCTAAAGGGCGATAGTCTTTCTTTTTTCTTCTTTTATTTTTATGTTTCTTTTATTTTTGGTTTTCCTTTTTTTTGTCTTTCTTTTTATATGCATTGAGGATAATGCATCACTCGAGTTTGGGGGAGTATTGATCATATTTTGTAAATGTAAATATTTGTAATGTATGAAAACTATCTTAATTGCCTTAATTATTGTGCCTTAAATTTTGCCTTATCAACTGTCTTTTATGCAAAAAAAAATTAGTCTGTTGAATTTTATTGAAACTGCCTCGATAGTAATATATTTTCCAACCGCCGCCGCAGTCTGTAACATTCACCAGACTTGAATTTCGAAATGTTTACTAGGATTTGTACTTAGGATAAGACTATGATCCTGAAAATATTCAAACACTGCTAGTTTTAGTTGATTTTAAAAGTTCTTTTCTTTGAAAAACAATAAGGACTTAGGCTTAAGTTTTAAATAAAGGTGCCTATCACTGACTCTAGTTAGTCCATAGAGGTGTCCATCATGGCTTTAGGACTTAGACTTTCTCTCACTTACTAGAGGTGCCCGAAATTGTCTCTAGTAAGAATAGCTAAACACTTGAGGTGCCCGAAACTGGCTCAAGCAGTATAAGTATATAGAAATATATATTTATATACAATTAGGGTGAAAGAGAAAAAAAAGATTCAAATAAAAAAAATTTAAGTCGGAAGTCTTGAGCTAGAAAAAGGATTAGAACTTAGAAAATCAGCTTTGACACAACTAAGCATACACCCACTAAGACTCATAGTCCAATTCTGAGGAATTCCTAGAACCTAGAAGAGACCGAGTTAAGAAAGGATTTCTGCCGCGATAGGAAGGACGATATATTACTTTAAAATTCCTGACTTAAATTTATCTTTTGCATTGCTTGAGGACAAGCAATAGTTTGAGTTTGGAGATATTTGATAAGTGCATAAAAGTCCTATTTTTATATCATTTTCCCACTCGTTTACTGCCAATTAAAGACAAATTTAAGGACAATAATGGACAATTCTGTTTATTCTCCATAATTCAGTATTCAATTACATAATTTATGAATTTATCTATTATTTGGCGTAAAACAGATGCATTTGATGGTTTTCTTTCTTAGACAGGAAATACATCATAAGAATGGCAAGATAAGAGGATAGATACTAAATTACAGATTAACACCCGTCACGGCAGCACTTTAGAGGCCACGGTAGCAAAATAAAGATAACAACTGGTGCTCGACAGAAAGAGAAAAAAATATCGATCATAACAGACATAAAGCAAAAGAAAGACAGAGTCAATCAAAGGAGTCAAGCCTTGATCAAAAGTCAACAAAGGATTAAAGAGTTATTTTAGGAAATAGAATAAAGTGTCCTAGTTTAATTATGAGTTGTATTCTTTTCCATGTATAACTCTTTCCTTATGTGGAAGACTTTAACTTAGGGCTTGACCTATATAAGGCATACGTTAGGTCTAGGTTAAGGGAGTCGAGTCAGATTCTCTATAGCATATATTCTTAAGCCGCCGACTACACCATGTTCTAAAACCTTTCCGAGGTTTAGGTTGTTTATGGAGTAGTTGGAGAAGAATGTTGTATTATATTTGATATTTATTAATACAAAACTTATTTCATAGTTTATTCTCTCTAGGCGTTTACTCTTTTTTGCATGTGAGCTCGAGATGATAGTATGTGAAGAAAAATCTATTTGTCTAATATCGGGAGAGTTAGGCTCACGAAACGAGAGAATACAGTATTTGCTCAAGGGCATTGACTAATTCGGTTTAGAGATAAACCGCCCAGGATTTTAGCTACTAACAAGACGCATGTGTTTGTTTGTTGTTTATCCTTGATTCACGCCGGGAGGTATCATTAAGACGTGGACTTCAAAAGTTCTCTTCGCTTAGGGATAAGGAGAAGACATACAAGGATGCTCTGTCGAACTATGAAAAGTTGATTTGTTGACAAGGCATAACCCCGCCTAGGCAGTTGCTGCGACCCTTATTGCGACCCGCCGAGGCGGCAAGTCAACCCATTGCATTAATAAGTGGATAAATAATACAACTGAATTCTCTTCTACAAAGCACTCAACATGGTCTCACTTCTATCATATTTATCTTCTTCTTTTATTTAGTTTTCAAGTAGTCAATTTAGTTATCCCAACTCAACAAAATACTTGTGTTTTTAATTTCAATTTTGCAGGTCTAAGCAATAGTAAAGTCGACACATTCCCTATGGGTTCGCCATCTAAAGTACTATAATGTGGCGAAAGATGAAATTAAAAGAACTTCCGAGCCTTCACCAACACATAATTTCTGGTAATCATCCTTCAATCTTACAATCCCTAATATAGTACCCTACCGAAAAAAAATAGGCTTATTGATGCCATTGAATACAACGGTTGGAAAATGTTTAAACTATGTTTTAAGTTAAATAAATATCTAATGTTTAATTTTATAATCTATATAAGATTTTTCATTAACCGTCATTAGTTTTTGGTTCTCTAATTAAAACATAATACATGACATATTAATGTTAGAAGTTGGTGTTTAATGAAAAAATTAAATGTTGTTGATCAATTAATATATTTTATTTTTAAGTTTACTTCATTTTACTTTTATCAGCAATAGAAATTTATGTATGTTCATTAAAAATTATGGTATTACAATTATGAATTTATAATATTAGAAACAGTTAATTTTCAAACATTTAGTTTTTATCAAATCAATAAATAATTTTCAATCTTCCCCAAAAGTAGGCGAAATTAGTCTAATATTGTGATTGATTTTAATATTTAAGAATCTGTGGTAATTTGAACAATAATTTTAAGGACCGAAAATTTTAATCCGACTTTAACAAAAAAACAAAAATAAAAAAATTAAACTCGGAAGGATTACCATCCGACCTCAATGAAAAATAATAAAATTTTTTGAGGTCGGTAAGATTTCTCCCCGACCTCATGATTACTCTAGATGTTTACTTTTCCACTTGGTTCTTTTGTTTTGAAATCAGATAGCAATCTGCATGAGGTCGGAAGAAAAGAGATTAGACCTCAATGTTTTTTAATTATTTTTATTACAAAGTCGGATTGTAAGTTGTTTGATTTTAAAAAAAATATTATTTTTTATAAGGTCGGATTGAAAATATTTCGATCTCAACATAAAAATCATTATTCAAACTACTATAGATTCTTAAATATTTTATTCACTATATTAGTTTTTTAAATAAAAAAATCAATCACAATATTAATACAATTTACCAACAAAAATATGGTCAAATTAATAAGAAAATTATAAATAAATATTTATACTTACTTATTAATGTCTTGGTTAAAAAAATATGTTTTATTATTTATTATTTTTAATATATTATATATTAGCACGAGTTATCTAGTCTCAGTAGTTAAAAGAAAGGTTGTTGTTCTTAGAGGTTATCGGTTTGAGCACCAAAAAATGCTAGTATAATGATTGAGCGATTAATGTTCAATGGTTAAAAGCATACACTCGAATAGTTACTACTGTAATCATTGTATAGTTAAATCAAAAATAAAAAAATGATTATATATATGTATAATAAAAAGTTTATTTAATATTTTAAATTAACTTAAAAAATAGTTTATATTTATAACGCTTTAAATCGATTATATATATATTTATATATAATTTAATAAATTAATAATCAATAATTAAATTATTTAACAAGAAAATTAAACATTAAAATTATTAGTTTAAATTAGGGTAAGCAAAACTTGACTCAAAAATGAATAACTCGAAAATTTTTAGGATCTAATTACACATTTAGTCCATGTAATTTTATTTTTTCGTTTTATTTAGTCATATATTCTCTTTTTTATTATCTTTATATTTTAATTTGCTTTTCTTTACGATAGGGTCACGTTCCATATTAATTTTTTATTTTATTTAATATGATTTTTATTTTTATATTATTTAATTTATGTTAATTATTTTATATTTTTTAATTAATTAATTTATATTATTATATTTAATTTATCATTATTTTTATTTCGTTTTGGCATTTTTTAGTAAAAAAAGTTTTTAACGAGTCTCCTAATTTAATGAAATGACATATTCATACCTAAAGTATTTATTAATAATAATAATAATAATAATTTAAAATCTTATTTATACACGTAAAAAATAATATGAAAAATATGTATGTAGATATAAAGAGAGAGTCGTTTAAATTAAAGTCAAAATATACTATAGTATTATAAATAATAAACTTAAATTTATAGTTAAAATCAAACAATCAAATTGACTAGAACTCGTTAAAACCGAATCGAAAAAAAATTCAAAAAAAAATTCAAGTTATAAAATATGTTGACTCAACTCAAATAACTCAAAATTTTTTAACTTCACTCTACTCGTTCGAACGCCCACCCCTACTTTTAAATGGCGAAAAATTAATTTATTATATTATAATATAATAAATTCATATTTTATGAGATATTTTATTTTTCTCTTGAAAATCATCCAATTATATACTTTCTCAATTACATATCAAATAAATATCAAGTCATGTCAATATCAATTTAGATTAACAATAGGTCGGGGTCAAAACAAGTCAGATCTATTAACAAGTTAGGTTCAAAACCAATCAGTAAAATCAGATTCAAGATTGATTCAGTCGAGTAATATCGATCGATTATTTGCTATGTTAATCACGGGTTCGAGTTTGTATCAGTTAAGTGCATATCAAATTTCAAATCTTTAATAACATGTTAAATTTAGATTCGAATCAACAATAATCGGTTATAGATCAATTTCAAATTATTACTTTCTCGAGTCAACTAAATTCTGACTTTAGTAGTTTTTAGTCGGATTTTTGAATCGGATAAAATTTTTACGTAACCAACTTTTGTGACGAAGTATTTTCCATCTTTTTACAACATGCCAATATTGACTTGTCAAACTACCGACTTTATGGATAAACAATACTTCAAACATTTGAAGTCGTAGTTCTTGCTCATCGGCAGCAAACGCGTTCGTTTTGTTCCCTTAGTATGAGCAAATTTTTTAAAAATATTTTGGGTCTGTTTTCTGTTTTAGTTCTGGCGTGTAGGGATGCTTGGTCAATCTGAACTAAATTTGGATTGGATGTTGCTAACTTGTGAAATTGACATAAATTGGTTCTAGTTGTGATTGTATCTGGATTAGAGTTTGAAAATTGCTTCTGTTTGATATGAATTTGAAGGTTTGAGATAATTATGAACTTCCGATCTGTTCTGTTTTAAGATATACTAGAAAAGAAAACTGTGAATGATGGCTTTTTGTTCTTTTTATCCTTAGATGTTGAGCTATTTGTAGAGTTTGGATTAGGTTTATTTTTGTAAATGATTGAAACAGCATTGCTTTGCCTGAAGTGCTATTTTTGGTTTGAATAACTGTGAATTTGGTGGAGAAGAGTGATACCCTGAGCAATGGCTCTTAAGATGCCTTCTCAGAAGGTGGCTGAGATTGCCATAGGGTCCATTGGATGTGGATATGATATTGTAATGGATCTTCATCTGAAGAATTGTAAAGGTAATAATTCAAAAGATTCACGTCTTATTGAGTTTGATGAAGATGGAGATCATGTGTTTGTTTTACCTGATGGAATTTCAATACCCAAAGTGTCCAACTCAATAAAATGTGTTAAAGGAAAGCGTAAACGGTTCGGCTCCTATGTTCTCTCCTTCTAACAGGTAATGGTTTGTTTGTTCATTGCTATCAATACCCATATATGTAAATTATGGTTCAATCGTTGTGGCATGAGTCAAATCCTGTGAAGCATATATGAGAAATGCTAGTCATGTTGTAATTTGGTTATGTTTTCGTACTATTTTATCTGTCATGAAAATCTACCTTTTCTGATTTCTTTGTTTTTCGCCAGATGTCGGAGCAATTCAACCGAGAAATATCTTTGGCTGGAGCAATACCTTCAGGCCTCTTCAATTCCATGTTTGAATTCTCGGGTTGTTTGCAAAAAGATGCTGCTAATACCAAGACACTTGCTTTTGATGGGGTGTTTGACACCCTCTACTCAGTTGAAATGGAGCAATATCAAGTGCGTCAACGAGATCACGTCAAGGAAGCAGTCCCGTCTACATGGGAACCTGCAGCATTGGCTAGGTGATTTTGTTACAAATTTGATCATTGAATTCTTATAACGAGTTCTTAAATAAGACCTCGTTGTTTAGGAGGCCTTTTTTCTCTTATGCATTATGCTTCAGCCAATAGCTATTCATTGCTGCATCTCATCATTCGGAGAAAGATTCAACGATCAACTTTTTGATTTTTTTAAATACTAACACTTCATGCATATTCTTAATGGAAATATGAAGAATGTTGTTGTGTTGATAACTATGGATTTTCTGATACCTACTTTGCTTTATTTAATGTTCTCTACTCATTGCGGTATAATCTCAGGTTTATTGGCACTTATGGCACCCATATAATTGGTGGTGTGAAGTTGGGTGGGAGGATGTTATTTGCATAAAACAGAAGCGTTCCTCTATCTTGAGCCTGCTGATATCCATGAAAGATTGGAGGATATGGCTGATAAGAGGTTTGTAGATGCCAATGGATTGAAGAATATGTCTGAGCAAGTCTTCCAAGGTGACAAGGTTTTCAATAGAACTGTAATAATATTCTTCTAACATATAGCTGCCAGAGAAAATCAAAAGTCTACTACTGTTTTGAATGTTTATTTTGGCATTTTTGTTCTTGGTTTTATACTTTTATAGGGTATGCTTTGATTTCTATAGCCTTTGGTTATTAGAGATTAGTTAATCTCTATAGACTAAAAAAATTATGGCTCTTAATATGCATATTTCTGAACTGCTGCCATGTTTAGTTGCTAAAAGCTTATTTGTTTGAACTATCTACGGGTTTTAATCTTTCTGTCAATCTTTTTTACAAGTGAACCATTTACCTAATTTGTGTTCTCAATTTCTTTCTTTCATATGCACCGAAAGAGGTTTGACTTCTTTCGTATGGCGTCGTTAAAAGCTCGTTGATATTATCGGTACTTTATATTATTCTGACACTGTTTGCTTTGATTGTGTCATGAACATGAGTGTGGATCGTGAGCAATTAGGGTTTGATCAGAAGAAATTGGGGATTTTGAATCGAAACAAGAAAGATCCCAATTCGAAGGAGTTAATTGAAGAAGTTGTTTTCCCAAGTGATGGTTTAAAGAGTTCAGAAGTTACTGAGTGTTACGACGTCGTTCAATAGCTTACCAAAAGAGTAGGTCAAGTAGCGGTTTGCGAAGCAGTGGATCATGGAGTGGAGCGGCCCAACAAGCAAATACCGACAATAGCCCAAAAAACATGGAATTAATTAATTAAATGAAAATAGTTGATAGAATCTGTTATGGCCTTTGTTTTTAAAGGCGCGTCCAGGCACGAGGCGCAAATGGGCGATAAAAATGTCGCCTGAGATACCCAAGGCGAGGCGATTCACGGTGGACGGGGGAGGCGCGCGCCTCCGACGAAGTTGCAGAGGCGAGAAGCTCTGTGCCTTTTGGGATTTTAGGTTATTTTAATTAACCTTTGTGAATCACGTGAAGAACCAGTCACGTGACTTTAAAATAAATAGTCACATGGTTTTTAGTCACATGGGTTTTTAATAATTTTTTAACTCTAAAAATTATTAAAAAAACCTAATTTCTCTCTTATCTCACATAGCCTCTAGCATTCGACTTTTCTTCAAGCCACCGCTAGCGATTTTTTGATCTGGTGATAGAGCAAAAATTAACAACTATTATCCATAAGAAAAGGACTCACCAGGCTCTTAGGGTTGGATTATACAATACAGCACCGAAAGGGGAGATCCAACATTGTGGTTGATGCTCTATCGAGGCAAATAGAGGAAGATCAAGGGCAATTGAATATGACTACCATTGTGATAACTTCTAGATGGATTCAAGAAGTAGAAGGCAATTATGAGGATGATGAATTGGTTCAGGAAGCTATTACAGTATTAACTATGAACAATCAGTACAAAGAAGGGTAGAGTCCTGTGAAGGAAATTTTGAGGTACGAAAACAGAGTCTACATTGGAGGAAAAGGTGGACTAAGATAATAATTACCGAAGAAATTATATGTTTCTCTTCAAGGGGACACTCAGGGGTACAAGCAACTTATCAAAGAATGAAGAACTGTTTTTACTGGCCAAAGATGAGAGAGGCAGTAAAGGGGTATATCCAACAATGTGAGGTATGTCAAAGAATTAAAGAGGAAAATGTGGCTAAGCCAGGACTATTACAGCTAATTTCAATTCCTAATCAGGCCTGGGAGGTAATTACTATAGACTTTATAGAGGGCCTCCCTAACTCTATGAAGTTTAATTGTGCCATGGTCATCATAGAAAGTATACAAAATATGCACATTTTGTAGCCTTGTCTAACCCTACACTGCATAGAAATTACAAGAACCTACCTAGATCAGATCTATAAGCTACATGGCCCTCCTAAGATTGCAATCTCAGACAGAGAAAAAGTGTTCACTAGTCTCTTCTAAAGAGAAATGATGAAATAAGCTGGCACAACAACACTATTTAGTACAACTTATCATCCTGAAACAGAAGACCAAAGTGAGAGACTTAACCAGTATCTCGAGCAGTATTTTAGGAAAATATGTTCTCTGAAACCTAAGAGATGGGCTCAATTTTTTCCCTAACCGAATGGTGGTATAACACTAATTATCACATAACAATTGGGATAACTCCATTCGAAGCCCTATATGGCTACAAGACTCCTAGCCTACATTGGAGTACAAAGACTCTCGTCCGTAGTGTACAGGAAGAAAGCAGACATAGAGAATAAACTCAAAAATTATTGAAAGAACAACTCGAGAAGGCACAATAAAGAATGAAGCAATATTCAGATAAAAAGAGGACAGAGAGACAATTCACAGTGGGGGACGAGGTATACCTCAAGCTGCAACCGTACAAACAAACTTCATTGGCCCTAAGGAAGAACTTGAAACTTGTTGTAAATTTCTACGGTCCCTACAAGGTGATGCAAAAAATTGGGTCAATGGCTTACAAATTAGCCTTACCTGAAAGTTCCAAGTTACACTCTATTTTCCATGTCAGTTTATTGAAGAAGAATATCGAGCAAGAAGAAATTACCTCCATAGAACCGCTAGAAACCATAGATGATGGGCAAGTTAAAGTGTATGCAGTCATGGTTCTGGATAAGAGGATGGTCAAGCGTCGAAACCAGGCAGTTACCCAACTCTTGATACAATGGTCGAATCTTGGTGCTGAAAATGCTACTTGGGAGGATTGTAATGTCCTAAAATCTCAATTTCCTGACTTTGATCCTTGGGGACAAGGATCTGTTGAAGGAGAGGAAAATGTCATGAACATGAGTGTGGATCGTGAGCAATTAGGGTTTGATCAGAAGAAATTGGAGATTTTGAATCAAAACAAGAAAGATCCCAATTCGAAGGAGTTAACTGAAGAAGCTGTTTACGCACGTGATGGATTAAAGAGTTCAGAAATTGCTGAGTGTTACAACGTCGTTCAATAGCTTACCAAAAGAGTGGGTCAAGTAGCGGGTTGCAAAGCAGGATCATGGAGTGGAGCGGCCCAACAAGCAAATACTGACAATAGCCCAGAAAACATGGAATTAATTAATTAAATGGAAATAGTTGTTAGAATCTGTTATGGCTAGCTGTAAAGAAATAATTTAAAATAGTTGTACTGTGCTGAACACCTCAGTTTTTTGCAAGTAATGAGATTTTTTTAATTCTCTTCTGAAACCTAATCTTTTATACTCCTGAAAGCCCTATTTTCTTAAAGTTTTCTAGTTCGTTCATTACGGATTGCTATAGCCTTTTGTTATTAGTGATTAGTTAATCTCTATAGAATAAAGAAATTATGGCTCTTAGTCTGCAGATTTCTGAAGTGCTGCCATCTTTAGTGTTCTTTGCTGACTAGTTACAGCTCCTTGATAAAGGTTTAAGTTTCCCGATACCAATGTTGTAAATAATTACCTAAAAATTGCAGGATGTTATAACCGTTTACAAAAGGAGAGGTGGAAGTGCTGATAGAAAAACCTTTCTCTTAAATCTCTGCTGTTTTTGCTAGAAATCCAATACAAGGGAGTTACTCTGGTTGATAGGGAAATTTTCAATTTGTAACGATTAGTCTGATTAATATTTTCCTGCTTCTTCTGCTACAAGAAAGTCCTATGAGGAATTTTAGCATGGGGAATCTTAAACATTATTAACACTTTCATGACAGGTTGATGTAGGGGTTTGTCTAGAAATCGATTGCTAAATAAAGGCTAAAAAGGGCCAAATAATAATGGCGGTTGGATGGAAACCCATCCATTTTGACCATTGGATTAAAATGAGTTAACAGGTTAACATGTTACATCTATTGAAAAAAGGGTAAATTACACCAGTGGTCACCAAACTAATTAAGGATATTTATTTTAGTCACATAACTCAAAAATCGTCAATTAGGTTACCAAATTTTTAAATTTATATATTTTAAATTAATAAATTAAATATCTATATAATAAATATTCGAATAAAAATATTTGTATAATAAATACTCATATAATAAATATTAGAATAAAATATATTCGTATAATAAATATTTGAATAAAAATATTCATATAATAAAAAGCGAATAAAAAATATACGAATAAAAATATTCATTTAATAAATATTAGAATAATAAATATAGGAATAAAAATATTCATATAATAAATATTCGAATAAAAAATATACAAATAAAAATATTCAAATAAAAATGTTCATATAATAAAAGTTTGAATAAAAATATTCGAATAAAAAATATACAAATAAAATATTCGATATAATAAATATTCGAATAAAAATATTCATATAATAAAAATTCAAATTAAAATATTCGAATAAAATATATACGAATAAAATATCGGTATAATAAATATTCGAATAAAAATATTCGTTTAATAAATATTAGAATAATAAATATAAAAATAAAATGTTCATATAATAAATATTCGAATAAAAATATTCGAATAAAAAAATATACGAATAAAAATATTCTTATAATAAATATTCAAATAAAAATATTTAGATAATAAGTATTCAAATAAAAAATATAAGAATAAAAATATTCGTTTAACAAATATTCAAATAAAAAATATACGTATAAAATATTAGTTTAATAAATATTCAAATAATAAATAAAGGATAAAAATATTCATATAATGAATATTTGCATAAAAATATTCATATAATGAATATTCAAATAAAAATATCTGAATACAAAATATACGAATAAAAATATTCATATAATAAATATTAGAATAAAAATATTCAAATAAAACATCAAATTTGATTCGAATAATAAATATAGGAATAAAAATATTCATATAATAAAAATAAGAATGTTAAATAATAGTTAAAATATTCAAATTTTATTCAAATATTTAAAACATAAAATTTGATTCGAATCAAATTATTTTAAGGATTCGAATGTGATTCGAATATGAGAAGTTGTAAGGCTTTGTGTATATACCTTTTTCCTTACAGTTTCCGTAATCATTTGTGTAGACTTTTTAGAGATTTGTGTACATACACAAATCCTTATAATTTTTGTATCAATTTATGTATTCTAGTAGTAAATTGTGTATGTACATAAATCCTTATACTTGGATGGCCTCTTGGTGAGAAGTTGTAAGGATTTGTGTACATACATTTTCCCTTACAGTTTTCGTAACTATTTGTGTATACATTATAAGGATTTGTGTACATACACAAATCCTTATCATTTTTGTATCAAATTATATATTCTCATAGGAAATTGTCTATGTATACAAATCCTTACCCTAGGATGGGCTCCTTTAGCTCATAGTGAGAAGTTGTAAGAATTTGTGTACATATCGTTTTTCTTACGGTTTTCGTAAGCCGATGTGTATATGTTGTAAGGAATTATGTACATACACAAATACTTACCATTTTTGTGTCATATTATGTATACGCGTAGGCAATTATGTATGTACATAAATCCTTACCCTTGGATGTCCTCCTTTAGCTCATACTTTCAAGTCATAAGGATTTGTATACAAACCATTTTCCTTACGGTTTTCGTAAGCCGATGTGTATATGTTGTAAGGAATTGTGTACATACACAAATCCTTACCATTTTTGTGTCATATTATGTATACGCGTAGGCAATTATGTATGTACACAAATCCTTACCCTTGGATGTCCTCCTTTATCTCATGCTTTCAAGTCGTAAGGATTTGTGTACATACCTTTTTTCTTACGGTTTTCGTAAGCCGTTGTGTATATGTTGTATGGAATTGTGTACATACACAAATCCTTATAATTTTTGTGTCATATTATGTATACGCGTAGGCAATTGTGTATGTACATAAATCCTTACCCTTTGATGTCCTCCTTTAGCTCATGCTTTCAAGTCGTAAGGATTTGTGTACATACCTTTTTCCTTACGTTTTTCATAAGTCAATGTGTATATTTTTTAAGAAATTGTGTACATACACAAATCCTTACCATTTTTGTGTCATATTATGTATACTCGTAATCAATTGTGTATGTACACAAATCCTTACATTGTAAGGAATTGTATACATACCGTTTTTCTTACAATATTTGTAAGGGTTTGTGTATGTAAACAAATCCTTACGATTGTAACAATTTATGTATATACCTTTTTGCTTACAGTTTTTGTAAGAAATTGTGTACAAATTTTATAACCAATTATGTACATAAATGACAGGGTAAACCGGTAGGCCTTTTTTTAGTTACTTTTTAAGGGTCGTTTCGTAAAACGACTCGTTGATGTAGGGATGAGACCAGTTATAGGTCTTTGGCTTTACCTGGAGGGTTCAAGAAGTAATCGGTTGGCTATCTGCATGCAGCACCTTTGTTCTTGACTGACAGGTTTTCAACTTGTGGATGAACCTGATGGCCCCTTCCCTGATCAGGAGTCCTATGATAAAAGATACATTGAAAAAGTTCTATCGAAGAACTACTCTGAATTTTATACAACTCTTGTAGAGACCTCTAATGATAATTCCATAGTTACTGGAGCTCAGCTACTGGTAAGAAAATGTAGATTCCAAAATGTTCTCTTTTTACGGCTTCATTTCTCTACCGTTTTGAGAGCGGTGATCGTAAAGCCTCCAAAGTGGAATGGATCATTCAGACATGTACCTCAGTCTGACGTCCTGCCTGTGTCTGGATTATTTTCTATCATGACGTGTTTAAGGGCAACTCCACCATAAGGTCCACAACCTAAGCTTCTACACTTTACTTTGGAGGACCCAAAGGCCAAATTACACCCCCAAAATATTAGAATTTGTGGAAATAACAGAGATAAAGAGAGGGCCAAAAAATCTTCATGGGTATTGGGCTATTTCTGGGGCAAAGACTGGTTGTTGAGAAAGGTAGGATTGCTCTACGGGTTAAGTATTCATTACTAACACCCATATCGTCTTGCTAAAACACCTTTGGAGAGTTGCCACATTTGGTTTGGTTTTTGGTAAAAATGAGGAAATGATGTCTCTGGTTGAAATATGATTAGGTTGATGGTTTAGGCCATGATTTTCATTGGAGTGAGACAATAATTGAATGGTTTTTTACCTGGAGCTAAACCAAAGAGGGGTACGTAGGTGTCTTGTCCGGACCAGGATGTCCAGTATCATTTTTCATTCCTTGACGCTTACAGATAAAGTTACTCGAATTCGAGAGAAATAAATCAATCATGTTACTAGGACCATTCTTTGGGTTTGAATCATAGAATTATTTTTTGTTTTAAACTCTACATTATTTTTTATACATACCAAAACTATATAAATAATTGAAGTAATGCTTCATCCGGCTAATTATCATTTCTAGAGAGATGGCAGAGAATTCACCGGGGTCTGAGTTTCAAATATTGGTTGCCTGATGTTGAAAGAAGAGTTTAGTTGCAGTTAGGGATATAAAAACATCTATTCGGATGGGTTTTAGGTTGGGTATTTGTAACGCCCCAAAATTGGGCTTAGAAGTTAGTAGGTTGGTTTAGTCGGTTTAGCCTGGTTCGAGATTAAATACTTAAAATTTAGTTTTCAATCAAAATAAATTAAGGAAAAATATTTTAAAATCCTTATTTAGCATATATTTAAATTTGGTGAAATAAATTTTGAAATTTGACCCTTAAAACCCTAAGATTTTGAAATTAGTGACTATTTTATAAAAATTGAAAATTCAAGAATAATTTTATAAAACATGTCAAAAATTTGAATCTTTAAGGGCCTTTGATCCAATTATAATCCAAGTTGGTCTAGGCTTTCCAAATATTAATTAATTAAACCCAAAATCAATTTTAAATTAAATAACTTAATTAAACCCAATTTTAAATTCTTAAACCATTTTTAATTAACCTAAACATAACATATTTTTCTATTTTTTTTTTCTCTTTGAGGTAGCCTTTCATCTAGTTTTCAAGGTAAAAAATCATTCTTTTTCAATTAATTTCGTCCCCAATAATTATTACAACTTTCCTTCTTTAAATTTTCTCGTTTTCTCATCGTTTTTTCGTTTTTAAAACCCAAAAAACAATTGGATCGATTTTAGAGGTAAAATTTTGTCAACCTATAAAACAATAAAGTTTTTTACTAAAATTCCCAAGTTCTTGGCTTAGAGAAATCGTTTTAATCCTTCGATTTCATAAAAATCATTTTTTCTGTTAAAAATCCCAATTTTCATTTAGGGGTTTCTACCCACTTTTTTGGATCCTATATGGATTATTTTTAATGTTTTACTATGTTTATAAAGTATTTTTAAAATCCCTAATCCCGAACTATAGGCTTAGGCGAAGTTTGACATGTTTCGGAAAGTTTTCGGTTAAGGTTTTGATAGGTTTTAAGAGCTATTGTATGAGGGTCCGACTTGGGTTTGTTTTGTGCGATTAGGAGCAATAAATTCTTAGTTTTTTATGGTTGAAACAGGACAAGAAGTTGGTGATCACGTTTGAAGAAGTTTTGGATCGAATCGGTGACTTGTCGGACAATAAATGGTTATTGGTGAGTGGATTATGAGGGATGCCAATTTGAAAAGATTTTTAAATGTGTTTTCAAAGGTTTAGGTGTGTAGGGAAGGTGTGAGAAACCTCCCTATACTCGAAAGTAAGTTTAAAGTATCATTTTCTTAAAGGTTCCTATATTATGCCTTGATTTTGCAACGTTATTTGTCATGCTCGTATTGTGTTGTGCATATGTGATTATGCATGTATATAAATGCTCATGAGACTGTTTTTAAAGAGATTTTATATGAATTCGATGTTTCCACAGTTTTGTTTTGAAAAATAAGATAAAAGTGGTTTTATCGATTTTTGCAAGTAATGCGTAAAAGATGGGATACATGTGATTTGAATTCTGCTTTGAATCAAGTTTTGAGCATTGATTTTTGATAATATATATTGTCTAGTTAAGTGATGAACCTTATGAGATAAGTTGATCGATCAATAGGGTCTAGAGTACACTATAAACATTCAAAAGTCGTACATGTATAAATTCCTTGTGTGTTGCATTTTGCCTTTTATTCAAATGCTATGTGATAGAAGTGGTACTATCACATACGGGTTGATCGGAGTGGTACTTTCACCGGACACCAAGGTGAGATAATTCATGTTGAGAGTGGTATCAACATGCGCATGATTTGAGAGTGGTACTAACATGCGGTTGCCTGTTTATCCTAACGATTTGGAATGGTATAAATCGGATCACTAGTACCAATATATGTTTTTACTTTTCAAAGGTAAATATCATGGTTTTCACTTGATTGCGTATGTTATTATGCGTGTGAGGTTTTATACATTGATATGTTGTGATTTGGGCATTGCTATGTTGTTAGCATGTAAGACTTGAGCTTTGTGCATTGAGATGCACGTGTAAGAATTTCTATATGAGTAGCATGTAAGACTTGTGTTTTAGCTTTTAAAGCATGTGATTACAAAATGATTTTTACTAAAATTTAATTATGACGTTATTAGCCTTGGTATGATGACACTTATTGAGTTTTAAAAGTTGCGTTGTTAGCCATGTGTGTTTTGATTTATAAAGAGTATGACATGTTTTTAAATTGATGAAATTGGTTTAATATGGGCTGCATTGCAAGGTGTTTTTTTACTTTTTTTTTATTCACTCACTAAGCTTATGCTTACCCTCTCATTTACCTTGAAATGTAGAGTAAATAAAGTTGAGGCAACAAAGAGAAGAAAGGATTTAGGTAACCGTCAATTGAAAGCTCAAGTATGTCTTTATAATATTAGTAGTAGTGAGAGAGAAATGAGGATGAGTTACCATGTTAAGAATATTATTATATTGATGAGACTTGTAGTAGTCGTATGCTTATACATGTTTGAAGTTTATCTATATTGATATTAGCTTATGACTTTGACTTGAATTGCCTACTGATATTCCTTTAGTTATAATATAGTTATTTTGAAGTTTGATTCTTTAGTCTCCGCTGCAATTGAACTCTGTCCTTGCATGAATATGTATGATCTAATTAAAGCATTTAGAAAACATAAAAAATTAATTTTTAGGGTTGTTTATCGAGGCGAGTCTCCGGATTAGCCTCGATATTTCCTGTGTAGCTCGTTTGAGTCAGGTGGCATCTAGATCGGATCGAGGGAGTTACAGTATTGTTAGTTTGGGTAAAAAAATCAAATACAAGTCATTTCAGGTTGATTTGATGTTTTGACTCGATTCAGATCGGGTGTGTGTCTCTTTCAGGTGGGTCTATTTCAGGTCAGGTTCATTTCAGGTTGGGTTAAAACGGATCGGTTCTAAATCAGATAATTGACAGGTTTATTTCAGGTTGGGTAGATTTCTTGTTGGGTTCATTTCAGTTCAATTTCATTTCAGGTCGGGTTTATTTCAAGTTAGTTTTATTTCAAGTTGGTTTTATTTCAGGTCGAATTAATTCAAGTTTTAAATTCATATTAATTAAAATTATTAAGTTTGAGTTTGGTAGAAAAAAGTAATTAAATAAATAACCGATAGACTTTGGGTTAAATGATTGATCATTCATTCTAACGTTTTTAACTAGCATGAATCCCATTAAAAATAAATATTACGCACTAGACTAAATAAAAATATCATCGAATGATTCATATCTTAAAAATTGAGCTAAATTACAAAAATTAAAAATTAATAAGTAATAAACATTATACTAAAAAGAATAAAGTTTTAAATTAAAAGGATAAAAATTAATAAAATAAAATATCATCTTATTAAAAACCTTAAACTAAATAAGAAAAATAAATAGTAGTCAACTTGAAATAAAAATAAAGTTGTAAGGACTAAATTGCAAAAATTATAAATTAATAATAATTAATTTCAATGAAAATTTTAATTTTAATATACTTTAATACATTATAATTTATATATATAATATTGTTTAATATATTTCAAAATAAAAATATGAAATTTATACTATATATAAAATATATTCTATATATGGAATTTTTATACTATATATGAAATGATACTATGGAAATAAAAAATGTATATTATATATGAAAATATAGAATATATAATATTATATACAAAAATATATAATATGTATGTATGTATACGTATATAATATATAAATATGTATATAAGTATATGTATATTTATATATTATATAGTATACATTAATATACATATATAATATATATTGTATCTATAATTATTTATAAATATGTATGTATATGTATACATGGATATATATACTTATTAATATAATATATATAGGTATAGATTAGATGTATATATTAATATATATATATAATATACATTAATATATTATGTATATAATATAGTTTAATGCATATATAATATACTTTAATATATTATACTTTATGTATTAATGTATTATATGAAATATATAATATGCTTATAATATATGTAATATACTTTAATATATATATAATATACTTAAATGTATAGTAATATGTATTTAATTTATTTATGAATCAATGTATGCAGATGTATTTAATTAATGTATGTATATTATTAATTCTTTAAGCCCAACACTAATCCCCTAAGCTCAAATCACTAAATTAGTTTTTTAAGACCAATTTTCAATCATTAAAGTAATTCCCTATGATCAAATTGAAATAAATTTAAAATATATAATTTGATTTTAATTAAATGAAGACCAAATCAAATAAAAAATAAAATTTAAAATTTAATTTTCAAGTGATCATAACCAAATTGAAATAATTGTAAAATAAGGTGTAGAGCGACGGAAGATTCGGCTTTTTAAGCGAAACCTATAAAAAATATGTATAATTTTTTAACCGACCTGGAGTAGTGTCAAATGAATAAATCTAATATCTTTTTTTTATATTTTTAATTGATTATATTTAATTAAAGTTTATTATTTGATAATAATAATAATAATAATAATAATAATCCAATATTTACTATATATATTAATTCCCTCCAAAATTTTTTAGTAGCTTATATCCCTCCAAAATTTTTACAGTAAAAGTAAATTAATCTCAAACTTAAAAAAATGAGTGACTTATTTCACTTTAAATTTTGTATTTTCACTCTTTTTTTATCAATTGTCTTTTTCTTTTTTTTTCATCAATTGTTTTAGTTTAATTTAATTGAATCATACTTTAGATTAATTTAATAAAAATATATTTAATTTTAGAATTCTTTTAAGGCATAAAGTTAATTTTAATCCTTAATGTTTATAATTTTTTTTATCATTTTGGCTCTCATTCTTTTTTTAGGATAAATTTAACCCTTAACTTATGTCTTTAAATTATAATTAAAAATATATTTTTTATGAAATATTAATTTAAAATTATAATTAAAATTAAATACATTAAAACTAAATAAAATAGTATATAAAATAATTTAATTAAATATATAATATTAAATTTAAATATTAATCCCTAAATTAATTCTTATGTCTAATTCTATTTTTAAGCCTAATTATATTTATCAATATTTTAAATTCATCAAATTATAGATATATGCAATTATATTTCATGTAAATATTAAGTCTTGTTAATATTAGTTCAGGTCAATAACAGGTCGGATTCAAAAAAAGTCAGGTTATTTATCAGGTCGGGTAAAATAAGGTCTCCGGTCGATTCAGTCGGGTAATATCGGTTATCTATCAGGTTAGACTCGGGTTTAGGTTTATTTCAGTCGAATACAGGTCAAATTTTTGGTCCACAGTAACAGGTTTAAATCGGGTTCGGGTTATTCTTGGTCAGACACAATTCAAGTTCAGTTACTATAGTAAAAGGTTCAACTCGGGTTCGGGTCAACAATAGTCGGATACAAATCGGGTTCAAATAATTACATCCTAAGTAAAACCAGGTTATAACTCAAATAAATTTTAATCGGGTGAATTATTTGATGACCCTGAAAGGTACAGAAAACTTATCAGTAAACTAAATTATCTCATAGTGACACGTTCTAATATATATCTTTTTCGGTAAGTGTTCTAAGTCTATATATTTTGTCACTAACTGTTGATCATTGGAAAGCAATAGAACAAGTTTTATGTTATCTAAAAGGTACTCTTGGACGTGAAATTCTATATGGCAATCATGGCCATACTAGAATTAATTTTTTTTCTGACTCAGATTGGGCGAGATGCAAGGAAGATAGAAGATCCACCTCAGGATATTGTGAGTTTGTTGGAGGAAACTTGATTTCGTGGAAGAGTAAGAAGCAAAATATTGTCTCACGGTCTAGTGCAGAAGCCATCTAAGATATAGAGCGATGACCAAGTCCATATGCGAGATTATATGGGTATATCAGCTCCTTGATGAATTTGGAATGAAATTCCCAATACCGGCAAAACTTTGGTTTGATAATCAGGCTGCAATACACATTGAGATTGACTGTCACTTTGTTCGCGAAAAAAATAAAGCAAGGCTTGATATCTACAAGTTATGTGAAAACCGGAGAACAACTAGGTAACATCTTCACCAAATCTCTCAATGGAGTTCAAATCAGTTATCTAGGTAACAAGTTCGGCATGATCAATATATATGACCCAACTTGAGGGGGGTGTTAAGTATGAAAATATATAAATTGAACTTTTTTAGAATATTATGTCTAGGGTTTTACCTTTTGTATTAATTAGTTACCTAAAATATTAGGTTAATTCTTGTATATAATAGCTACCCATCCTATGAATAAAAATCAAGGAGAATTTTATTCTATAGAAGTTTTTAAACTTGAATGACTTATTTGAGATGTAGAGAGATAAATTTTTTATTTATTTATTATTTGTTGTTATATTTCCTAAAGCTAAAATTTTACATATATAATAATAAAGAGAATAAATAAATAGAAGACCCTAAATTAAACTTCTCGTAAACCCTCGACCCGGTCTAGACACTACCTGATTCGAATGAGCTACACGAAGAATATCGAGGCTAATTCAAAGACTCGCCCTGATAAATAACCCTAAAAATTAAACGTTTTTTTTATCTTATCTAGATGTTTTGTTTTGATCCTACATGTTCATGCATATATTATATTCAATTGCAGCGGAAACAAATAAAGAAAGAGTCTTAAAACGTGTTGAAATGCTTCAGAGATCAAAATATAATTTTCCAAAAATTCAGGACTAATTATGAAGATAGTGTTACCAATCTTTAAATGGGTTCATTAAATGCTTGCATCTCAAATTTCATTCCTAAATACACGTTATCCACATATCATATACAACTTACTAGATATATTGCAACCTAGTTAGCAACAATATATTCAAACTCCTAAGGGCATGTTTCAACTTCAACAATCTCATAAACACATATAAGAACAACAATAATATACTCAACATTATTTCTATATACATTCCAACCTAAATAACCACATCATATATTTAACTCATAAATAGTCATACTTCATTATTAACAACACTCAAAGTCATAATAGGGATAACAAGAGTCAAACTTCAATAAACTTTATTATAACTAAAGGAATACCAATAGGCATTTCAAATCCAAGTTATAAGCTAACATCAACTTTGATATTCATCAAATATGTACAGGCATATAACTATTTCAAGTATCACTAACATAAACAATAAGCTTAGTGAGTGAATAAAAACAAGTATAAAAACTCCTTATAATGCAGTCCATATTAAACCGATTTCATCAACTTAAAACCGAGTAAAAAACAAGTAAAACTCAATTTAAAAACCAAGTCAAAATTGATGCGTATGGAATATGCACAATTTAGTACAAGTGAACACGTCGTCAAGTAATAAAGTGATGAGTAAATCGTGCATCGTCTCCACAGGGATTAGTCTACTCAATATGCTTCCTTTAGTCTTCTTGATCTGTAAAGAATTAAAATAAAAACACAAGTGATTTGGGTTTTGATTAAACTAAATAAAGATAGAAAAATTGAATAAAGAAAGTGGCCAGGATCCAGTTGTATTGTAGAGTGGATTCGATCAACTTGTTTATGTCCAATGCAATTGCACAATACTGCCTCGGCAGTACTGTAGATTACTGCCTCGACAGCGATGATGATCGTCCGCACGACAATCTCTTGCTCTTGGGAAGACTTTACCAAAGTTCGATAAAGTATCTTTTAATGCCTCCGCTTATCTCTAAGTCGAAGTACTATTGATTATCAATCCTTGATGATACCTCTCGGCATGAATCAATTATAATCACCAACCAATCCCATACTTCCTTTAGCCGTTGAAACTCTTAACCTATCTTTAGGCCGAGTTAGTGTTTCCCGATTAAAATACCGTACTTATCCCTTTCTTGAATCTAACTCTCTCGATATTAGATAAATGGATTACTCACAAACTTCTGTCTCGAGCTTGAATGCAAGAACAAGGATTGACAAAGAATAAGCAAACTTCGATCTTTTATTGTATTGAGAACAAGAAATAAAGTTTAATCTCTTCACACTAATACTTTACAACCTTCACCTAAGCCTAAAGAAAACTAGAACATAATGTAAAACAAAGAAAACTAAAAGAAGAAATCGGCTAGGTCTAAGCTCTCTAATTCTGAATTATCTAGCCTCGTGTGTCTTTCCCCTTGGACGGCTATGCCTTATATAGGCTTGGCCTAGGGAAACCTTTCCTAAGTAGAATATAACTTGGAGTAGGTAACAAGTCATATTCATAAATAAAATATTTCCAAGTTTATTGAAACTAGGAGGCTTTCCCTCGTGGCCTTTGTCTTGGGCTTTCCACGTACTATTCAACTCCGATCTTTGGACTTCTTGTCCTTCAACGTTCTCCTCATTTTTCTCATTAGCTCACTTACAGTATCGCTTCTTGTCCCTTACTATCTCGGCATCAGGTCCTGCCTCGACCTCAATTGTTGCCGTGACAATACTTTTTCCTACACAGATACAAAAATGCGATAAAGCTTGCCTTTTTTTGTAAATATTATCTTTAACATCAAAATCCCTAAATAGTTCACATTAAGTACATGCATTGGTTCAAGTAGGTGTAGATTTAATGATTATTGCTCATGAAAGGTGTAAAAAGTGATAGCGAGTTGAGCACTTATCACACCCCAAACTCGAACTATTGCTTGTCCTCAAGCAATACAAACCATCAATTTGCCAAACCTTATTCCCCCTTGGTCTTATGTTTCATCTATTCTCCCCACCATAACTATGCCTCTTCTTTGGTTACCTTTCGGTTACCTAAGGATTTTTCTAAAAAACAAATTATAAGGTTTTATGAGTGTGTGCGTTTTTGTGGACAAGTTTGATTAAGGGCCTTCTTAGATAAACTCTAAGTTCAAGACAAATAGATTTTGATTTAGTGTACTCTTCTTTAAAACCACTAATTCTTGAGCTAATTTTGGGCACCTCAAGGATTGTGTTTTCTCCTTAATATTTTCTTCTTTTTACTTGATAATCTTTTAACAATACTAGAGCCAATTTCGGGAACCTCTAGCATGATGAAGAGTAGTTTCTAGAGCCGGTGACAAATATCTCTAGTCCATTTCTAAAAATCTAAGTCTTTATCACCTAAGTTCATTGAAAGAATTCCTCTAGTCAAATAAGTCCCAAAAGTGTTTATAAGATCAACTTATAGCAAGCTTCTAAGTTTTCTTCTTAAGTATCCTAGAGTTAAGCCTTCTAAACAGGATCTAACCATGGTAAGGAGAAAAATTTCTATAGCCTTAAAAGAATAAGCTAAGGCAATACTGGTGAAAAGTGGTGCAAAAGTATGGGCAGTAATTCAATTAAGGCGGTGGACATAAAAATTTTAAAAATCAATTAAAAATACCTCCTTTTTTAGGCAAGGATACGACAGTAGAATGCCTCGGCAGTGGATCTACACCCTCAATCTCAAATCAAGAATTATCTTCAATGCTTATATTAGGGTCACACAGTAGGCAACAAAAAAAAATAAGATAAAGAACAAGTAAAGATAAAGACAACATTATATAAAAAATTAGAGAGACTCCGAAGAGCTGCTGAAGACAATCTATTTTCTAGGTCGTGTTGCTGATTACTTCATCTTTGGTGATGGTGGCGGCCGAGCTTTGACTTTTCGTGGTGGCTGGACTCTTGTTGGTATTGTCCGCTACATTGGAGCGTTCACCTGTCCTTCTTCATCTTCTGCAAATTCCTTGGTGACCATGACATCCGTCCCTCCATCATTCTCTATACCTGCCCGGGAATGGTGAATGGTTGGCCTGACAACGATTGAACTTTGGTGTACATAGGCATCTATCTCAGCTAATAGACTGCCCATGATAATGGGTGATCTTGAGGGAGTGTTGAAAATTGTCCTCCTTTTGGATGGTTGCCACGACAGAGTCTGCTACCCTAGATAGACAAGTAGCATGAAATTGTTGCTGAGTTCCTGTAGGGAAGAATAGCCTCGGTCCTCCTAGAGCTGGAGTCGTCTCGGTGTAGGGTGTAGCTGATAAGTGATCAAAAGTTCTATTTTTTATATCATTCTCCCACTCGATTATTGCAAGTAAAGGAAAGATTTAATGGCAATATTGGATAATTCTGCTTATTTCCATATTTTAGCTTCTCAATAATCAATTTACGAATTAATCTATTATTTGGCATAAAACAAATGCATTTGATAGTTTTCTTTGTTAGACAGGAAACTGCATAATAGGAATTGCCAAATAAGAAGATGGATGCTGGAAGCTAAAACTGAAATATAGATAAGCACCCGCCTCGGCAGCATTTTAATGCCTCGACAACACTTTAATGCCTCAACAACACTTTAATGCCTTGGCAACACCTGAGGCCCCAGCAGCACCTGAAAGGCAAATGTCAATATGATAGGCGATTTGAAGAGAAAAATAAGGTGAACGTTTTAAGACAAGCGTCATAGAAATCAAAGTTGGGAAACACACGAAAAGACAATGTCAAAGGCCACATGGGAAAAGAATCCTAATAGGAATAAACTAGGAAATAAAATAAAGATCTTTTATTTATGTACTTAACTTGTGTTTTACTCCAAGTTGTATTCCTACTTTGAATAGGATTGTTCTAGGCCAAGCCTATATAAACCATAGCCTATGTAGAAAGGAGGTTATCTTGAAATCAAGTGTTCATAGAAAACCCTAAACTCCTCCATCGTACCCTAGGGTTTAGGTAAAGGTTGTCGAGTATTTGTGGAGGATATTGTACTTTGTTTCTTGTTTCAATGCAATAAGAATATCAAAGTTTGCTTATCCTATTTCCATTCTTTGTTCTTGTATCCAAGCCCGAGAGGGAAGTTTACAAGTAATCTATTTATCTAGCATCGAGAGGTGTAGATTCACGAAAGGGATAAGTACGATGTTGTAGACACTAACTCGGCCTATACTCTGTGGAGGCACTAAGAGATGGGTTAAGAGTTCCAGCAACTAAAAGAAGTGTTGGATTGGTTGGTGGTTATCTTCGATTTACGCCGAAAGGTATCGTCAAGGACTGGTCATCAATAACACTTTGACTCAGAGATGAGCGGAGTCACTTACGGACACTTTGCTGAACTTTGATACCTCTTCCCAAGAGCAAGAGATTACCGCGGCAGAGGAGAACCAATGTTGCCGAGGCAGTATCTGCAGTACTGTCGAAGCAGTGTTATGTAATTGCAATGGACAAGAAAAAGTCAATTGAATCCATAATACGACACAATTGGATCCTGACCCACTTTTCCATCCTTGATTTCTTGATCATTTATCTTTATTGTTTTAATTAGTTTTCTTAGTTATAATTCAACCCTAATAATTTGTGTCTTTTATTTTATTGTAGAGTGAGAAGAGAAAAGGTAGCATATTAAGTATACCAATCCCTGTGGAGACGATACTCGATAAATGCTTATCACTTTATTACTTGACGACGTGTACACGTGTACTTAATTGCGCTTTTATTACACGCATCAGTAGCTGTTACGAACATGTTGGTTAGGAACTCTCGAAACTGCACCTCTTGGCTGGGAAAGTTATGGAGCATCAAAGTGTTCTGTTGAAATCCCTTTGATACTCCATGTATCGTTGTTGCCTAAGATCTATAGTTTTCATCCTCTGTAGTATCTCCTGGTAGGGGTCTGCTGCGGTAGTGGTGTGGGCAGTGTCAAGCATATTTGCCGTGTATTGGGCCCTAGCAGTAATGTTGGCAGTGAACTGCTAAGGAGTTGCCTGGATTAGCTCTGTTTGAGTGATCTGCATGATTTTGTGGCAGAAGTCTCTGGTCCATCCTCGTCTATAGGCTGTGAATTCATCCGTTTCGTCCATAGGTACACCTGCAACAGTACAAATTCCTGTAATCAAATAAGGGAAATTTAAAGGTTCTCTATCCTCCTTACCATATTCGTAAATCTCTCTTAGAATAATTTCTCCAACATTCATGCTCGGTTTGTTGATAATGGATTGGATGAGCACCAATCTCTTTTGGTCCATCATGCTATTGTAGGAGGTTGGAATAAGGCGTCTCTTGACAAAGATGTTTCATAGCTTGGCCTCGGGTTTAAGGTTTTGCCTTGCTACTAATCCTCTATGGGCACCGATTTCTCAAGGAGTATTCTCATAGCAAAGGTCGTCCTTTATCAGCTCATAATCTTCAATTGTGATGAATTCAGTATGAATATCACGTATAGGTGTGAGGACGTAGAATTAGTTGATTGTCTCGGCATCGAGCTTTATAGGCCTGCCTCGATAGTGGACATGGAGAGAAGAGTCCTTACTCGGTCCGTGCGTATAGAATTCCCGCATGATGGTGGCATTGGCCTGGGTGGGTTGTAGACAAAAGATATCCCAATCTTGATATTTGATTTTGTCGAACAAGTAGTGCTCGATGCCAAAGTTTTCCTCATCAGAATGTTGGAACCCTTGTTCCTCCCATAGTTTTTGAGCAATGAAAGACCTATTGAAACGATCTTCAACAATGGTTGGGGCAAAGCGGTTGTAGGTGGCCATGGATTAGTATTGGAGAATTTAGCATCTTGTAGACTTTCTTGAGAAGTTCTGAAAATTGTAAGAAAGGCTTGTGAGTAGGTAGAGAGTAATTTGGGAGCAAGATTAGAAAATATTCTAAAGAAAACACGAATGCAAGAGTGAATAGTTCAAGAGGAAGAGATTGCTTATATAGGCCTCGACCTTGTAGCCGTTTTATAGCCGTTTAACTTTTACTGTCGTTTGCTTTTACTACCGCAATGGGAATCTCGACAAATTAGCCGTTACACTATTCTGCCCGTTGAGACTATTGCGAATCTGATACTGTTTTCTGCCCCGGCCGCACTTTTCCTGCTGTGAACTATTTCTCCTTTATTCTTGCTTATTTTCCTAAAAAATTAACATTATCAAGAAAAATAATTAAATAAAAAATATAAAAAATAACTCTAAATTAAACTAATCCTAATATAATAATAAAAAGAAAAGGAAGAGATTATGTCACTAGGGGAATACATGCAAATGCATCTCCTAAGGAGATTATCTCTTGTCGGCCAGAAGTATTCTTTAGATGTTGACCATTCTCTTTGACTTCATGTCTATACCTTTTTGTTTTGATCTTCACTGCAATATGTGTGTTTGGAAGATGTGTTGTCCTATTGGGTTCCTCCACTTTAAGTTTCATGTCAAAAATTCTGCCATAGCAAATATTCATTTTTCTGCTGAGCATGCTGCCAAGGCAGTGGCTGTTGAAAAAGGATAGCTTTGTGCCTGCATCTGTTGTATGGAGGACTTTGCACTCTTTTGCATCATCATACCTTTTCAGATCATGGAAGGCATTGAGTTTGACTTGTTATTCATTGACCCTCATTGTCAACTCTACTTTTTCCACATCAATTAGTGTTCGTCCAGTGGTAAGGAAAGGTCTCCCGAGGATGATCGGTGCATTATCATCTGCTTCACAATCAAAGACAAGAAAACCAATGGGAAAAATGAATTTATCCACTCTTACCAGTATGTCCTCAATCTTTTGTTCGGGTTGCACGTATGATCTATCCGCAAGTTGGAGCATCACGGTTGTGGGTTTTGCTCTTCATATTCCAAGCTTTTGGAAGACAGATTTGGGCATTAAGTTAATGGTTGCTCCAAGGTCGCATAGGGCTTTTCCTTCATAATGGTTACCTATTGCACAAGGTATTGTAAAGCATCTAGGATCCTTCAATTTAGGAGGCATGCGATTGTGCAGCATAGCCATGCATCCTTCAGTGGCAGCCACTGTTTCAAACTCACCAAGCCTCTTTCTTTTAGACACAATGTCTTTCAATAATTCGCGTAGTTGGGCATTTGTTCAATTACCTCAAAAATGGCAAGTTGATGTGGACTTGCTTTAAAATATCCAAGAACTTTTTAAATTGATGGTCTTGTTTCTGCTTTTTCAACCTTTGTGGGAAAGGTGGTGGTGGTCTTATCTCTTCTAGGGTCTCATTAGTTTGGAATTTAATACCTAGCACCACTAGGTCTTTTGTTGTCTCGATAGTTTGTTGAGTTACTGTCGAGTTCTCTGTTGGGACAGTGTTTTCTGTTGGGATTTCTACGACATGATCAGTTTATTTAGCATCTAAGCCTTCTTTGTCTGTTTCTTCTACTGGTTTCATTGAGGGACTTTATCTGCTGGATTTCCTATCTTTTCCTTAAGCTATAGATCACTTCTAGTAGTGATTGCTTTGCATTGTTCATGGCCCATTACCTTAGCAACTTCAGTATTGCTAGGTAGTCCTCCTTATGGTCTAGTGCTTATGTTCTGGGCAAACTTCCTAAACTGAGTTTCCAGTGCCTTGATTTCTGCCTTTTGGTTCTATAACCTCATCTCAGTTCTATTTATGAATGCATCTGTTCTTTTGATGAAGTTACTGTTCTCTTCCATGTATGATTCAGTTTTCATCATAAAGGCTTTTAGAGAATTTTCCAGGGACTTACAGGCTGCTTCATCTGCTGCTGTGGCATAGGCTACTAAACCTGCTACTGCGACGGTTGTAATATCTGCATTGGTTGCTGGAAATCTGGTGGTTGAGTAGTTGGATTCAAGGCATTGTTGGGATTACTCCATGAAAAGTTTGGATGTCTCTTCCATAAAGAGTTGTATGTGTTGGACATCATGTTATTTCGGTTGTAGTTTCCAACATACAAGTTAAATTCTTGATTCTGCATACATTCAGAAGAATTGTGGTTACCTCCACATAAATTGCAAAAAGAATCAATGGCCTTAACTTCATGAGTATTTTATTGTAGCTGCATGTTTTGCATCATCTTGGTAAGAGAGGTCAATTGTGTTACCACTGAATTTGATGTTTCTAATTCGTTCACTGTGCCTTGGCGTCTTACTCCTCCTCGCCTAGATGTAGGGAATTGAAAATTGTTCTTGGCGAGTTTATTCAGAATCTCAATAGCTTCATCAGGTACTTTATCAAGGAGTGTTCCATTGGCCGAGACATCTAACATCATCCTTGTCAGGACATTGGGTGCATTGTAAAACATTGTCACTTGTGTCCATAAAGGAAATCCATACAATGAACACTTGTGCAATAACTCTCGATAGCGCTCTCATGCCTCGTACATAGGTTCGTCATCAGCCTGTCGAAAAGAAGTAATTTCATTATGAATCCTATCATATAAATTGGTAGGATTAAAGTGCGTAATAAAATCTCGATATAATTCATTATAAGATCCTATTGATCCTGTTGGAATGCTATTTAGCTAGGTTTTTGCCTCATCCCTCAGTGAATAGGGGAACAATTTCAATCTTAAGACATCTTCATGGACTCCTTGGATTTTGAAGGAATTGTATATTTCCATGAATGACTTAAGATGTTTCCTATCATCTTCTTTCATTGACCCACCAAACTATCCAATAGTATTTAGCATATTGAACATGACAAATTTCAGTTCAAAGTGGGTCGCTTCTATTTTTGGTGCACCACTCCAGGATTTAACCCATTTAGATCTTCCTCCAGGAAGTCTCTGACAGTGAGTTGTCGCAGCAGTGGTGGCGGCGGAAGGCCTCCATTGCCGGCAGGTAAGTTTTGATCTGCTTGTTTTTCTTGATGGCCTGCCATAGCTCCTTGGATTTGTCTCCTCAACCTTTGATGTGCATGTTCGAGTTCTGGATTTAATACGTACAAAGGATTGGTAGGGTTGATCCTGGTCATACACAAAAAATAAACCAAAGTAAAATAAAAATAAAAATAAAATAACTAAAAAGAAAGAAAATAAAGAAAACAAAATTTAGTTGTCAATCCCCGACAACGACGCCAAAAACTTGATGCGTATGGAATATGCGCAATTTAGTGCACGTGAACACGTCGCCAAGTAATAAAGTGATGAGTAAATCGTGTATTGTCTCCATAGGGATTGGTCTACTCAATATGCTTCCTTTGGTCTTCTTGATCTGTAAAGAATTAAAATAAAAACACAAGTGATTTGGGTTTTGATTACACTAAAAAAAGATAGAAAAATTGAATAAAGAAAGTGGTCAGGATCCAGTTGTATTGTAGAGTGGATTTGATCAACTTGTTTCTGTCCAATGTAATTGTACAATACTGCCTCGACAGTACTGTAGATTACTGTCTCGACAACGACGATGCTCGTTCGCACGACAATCTCTTGCTCTTGGGAAGACTTTATCAAAATTCGACAAAGTGTCCTTTAATGCCTCCACTTATCTCTAAGTCGAAGTACTGTTGATGATCAATCCTTGATGATACCTCTTGGCGTGAATCAATTATAATCACAAACCAATCCCACATTTCTTTTAGCTGTTGAAACACTTAACTTATTCTCTAGGCCGAGTTAGTGTTTCCCGATTGAAACACCGTACTTATCCCTTTCTTGAATCTAACTCTATCGATATTAGATAAATGAATTACTCATAAACTTCTCTCTCGAGCTTGAATGCAAGAACAAGGACTAACAAAGAATAAGCAAACTTCGATCTTTTATTGCATTAAGAACAAGAAACAAAGTTTAATCTCTTCACACTAATACTTTACAACATTCACCTAAGCCTAAAGAAAACTAGAACATGATGTAAAAGAAAGAAAACTAAAAGAAGAAATCGGCTAGGTCTAAGCTCTCTAATTCCGAATTGTCCAGCCTCGTGTGTTTTTCCCCTTGGATGGCTATGCCTTATATAGGCTTGGCCTAGGGCAAACCTTTTCTAAGTAGAATACAACTTGGAGTAGGGAACAAGTCATGTACATAAATAAAATATTTCCAAGTTTATTCCAATTAAGAGGCTTTCCCGTGTGGTCTTTGTCTTGGGCTTTCTGATGAGTGTTTAAAAAGGCTATTATTTACTATTCTTTTCCTAAACAATATGTACTCATTACCCACTAATTTGAACTGATACATATACTTATTGTTCAATAATTGATATTTTGCTGCCACAACATATAAAGATGATATTTGTGAGAAAAGAAGGCTTTATGGCATGTTTTTGTGTGGTTGCAGGAATTACCTACCGAGGAAGCAATAATGCCGAAGGCAGAACCAATACCGAGGTAGTAGCATTGCCGAAGGTAGAAGCAATGTCGCGGCAGCAAAAGTTCCAGTACTGATGCTGGGCGATTGAAAGAGAAAAATGAGCTGAGAATGCCTAGACTTGAAGTGTTTGGATTGAAGCTGATTAGCACGTAAAAAGACCAAGTCAAAGGCCACGCAGGAATAATCTCCTAAATAGAATTAAACTTGGAAATATTATATTTTTATTACTTGTTTCCTACTCCAAGTTATATTCTACTTAGGAAAAATTACCCTAGGTCAAGACTATAAATACATGAGCCGTCCAATGTATAGAGAGAGCCAAATTAGAGAGAAAGCTTTTGCCTAAGAATTGTGTTATTCTTTTACAATATGTTCTAAGCTTTCTTGGGGTTAGGTGAAGGTTGTTGAATATTAGTGTGAGAAGATTGTATTTTGTTTCTTTGTTTCAATACAATAAGAATATCAAAGTTTGCTTATCCTATTTTCATTCTTTTTTCTTGCATTCAAACTCGAGATAGGAGCTTGTAAGTAATCCATTTATCTAATATCGAGAGAGTTAGATTCACGAAAGGGGTAAGTGCGGTGTTGTAGACACTAACTCGGCCTAAAGATATGTTAAGAGTTTCAACGGCTAAAAGAAGTGTGTGATTGGTTGGTGATTATAATTGATTCACGTCGAGAGGTATCATCAAAGACTGGTCATCACCAGTATTTCGACTTAGAGATAAGCGGAATCATTCAAGGACACTTTGCCGAACTTTGGTAAATCTACCCAAGAGCAAGAGATTACCGCGACAGAGAATATTATCGTTGCCGAGACAGTATCTGTAGTACTGCCGAGGCAATATAGTGCCATTGTATTGAACAAGAACAAATTATTCGAATCCACTATATGATACAACTGGATCCTACTCATTCTCTCTATTCGTTCTTAACCTTTTATTTAAGTTTTTGTTCTTTAGTTATTCAACAAATCTTTTTACTTGTGTTTTTATTTTATTAACTTTAGGAGAAAGGAAGGATAAGGAGGCATATTAAGTACACCAGTCCCTGTAGAGAACGATATTCGATAAATACTTATCATTATATTACTTGACGTGTACACTTGCACTTAATCACGCTTTTTATACATGCGTCCAGTTTTTGGCTCCGTTGTCGGGGACTGACAACTAAATTTTGTTTTCTTTAATTTTCTTGCTTTTAAGTTGTTATTATAAAATATATATATAATAATTTTATTTAAAGAAATTTAATCTATTTTATCTTTTGTGTATGACCAGGGCTAACCCTAGCACGCCCTTACGTGATATCGACCCAAAAATTGAAAGGACTTACCAAAGACTGAGAAGACAGATCCAAGTAGCCATGGTAGTGAATCTAGGAAATCAGAACCTACATGAAGGCATTGGAGGCCATCAACAACAACCTCTTCCGTAACTACTGTCGCGGCAGCTAATTATCAGAGACTTTCTGGTGGAAGATTTAAATGAATTAAACCCTGGGTTGTTACACCAGAGATTGAGACAACCCACTTTGAACTTAAACCGGTAATGTTCAATATGCTCAATACTATTGGACAATTCAGTGGGGCTACAACAGAACAGTAAATGAGTATCGCTTTTTATAAACTTGCACTTAATTATGCTTTTTATACATGCTTTTATACACGCGTCACTTTCCACGTGCTATTTAGCTTCGATCCTTGGGCTTCTTGTCCAGCAACGTTCTCTTCATTTTTCTTCTCATCTTGCCTACAGTATCGCTTCATATCCCTTACTGCCTCGGCATCAGGTCCTGCCTCGGCCTGAGTTGTTGCTGCAGCAATACTTTTTCCTACATATATACAAAAATGCAGTAAAGCTTGCCTTTTCTGTAAATATTATCTTTTACATCAAAATCCTTAAATAGTTCACATTAAGTACATGCATTAGTTCAAGTAGGCGTAGATTTAATGATTATTGCCCATGAAAGGTCTAAAAAGTGATAGTGAGTTGAGCACTTATCAAAAATCAATTTAAAAACCAAGTCATACCCTTTATAAAAATAGTCGATCGTGACAAACAATGCCACCTTTTGAAAATCAATAAGTGTATCATGGCTCATAAGACACAAAACCATTTATTTACATATCAAATATACATGCAAATCTCATTGTAAGGTATCGTACACTTACTTTTTAAAACAACGTATTGGTATTAGTGACCCAAGTAGATTATCACTAATCATTAGGATAAACAGAAACGTGTATGTGGCCTATACCGCCAAGCATTCCCGTGGTTGACTAACACAATCCACGATATCTCACCTTAATTTATGGGATATTTTACCATGTCCGAATGTGTTAAGGTCATGGTTATACCACACAACACTAGGCTAACCTCTAATGCATCACTAAGGAATTTTACACGTACGCATTTTGTAATTTATAGTATACTGTACATCCTATTGATCGATCAAATTATCCATATTATAATCCTTTTTAATACCAAAACAAAAAAACAATGCTCAATTCTCGAGTTAAAAATAATGAATCAACCACATGTATCCCACTAACACATGCATCAAATACATAAACTAGTAAAAATCACTTTTCTCATGTTTTCAAAACAAAACCATGGGAGAATCATAGGCATATAAAACCTTTCTAAAAATAGTCTCATGAGTATTGAAAACATATGCATATTAAAATATGCACAAGTATAACACGAGCATGACTAATCATAGTAAAAATAAAGCATAATATGAGAACCTTTAAGACAATGATACTTTAAACTTACTTCGAAATGTAGGAAGATTTCTCACACTTTCCCCACACTCCCAAACCTTTGAAAAAACATTTAAAACCTTTTCAAATTGGCGACCCTCATAATCCACTCATTGATTAACTAAAACTTGCTCGACATGTCACCCAGAAAACTTGAATCGACTTTTCAAACTCCTTCAAACTTGTTCCTCTACCTCCTAACCTGATTCAAGCATCAAAACCAAAGGTTTTAGTACATTAAAAGCCACCCAAACATCCTTGAATTCAGACCAATACATGGCAGCCCTTAAAAACACCATAAAACCTAACTGAAACTCATTGAAAAACTTTCCAAGCACCACCTAAACCTTATGCCCGAGATTATATAATTAAAAGTAATCTTAATTAAATCTAAAACTTCAAGATTCATGTATTTAGATATCAAAAACAACCATATAAAATCATTGAACAAAAATCAAGAAAATAATAGAATTTTTATCAAGAAAACTGACTTTATTGATTCAAGACTTTAAAGATTATTGCAATCAGACAAGAACTTAGTAATTTCATTAAAGAAATTTATGGCTTAGAGGTTTAAATGATTCTCACCTCCAAAATTGATCTAACCTCCTTTCAACGTTTAAAAATAGTAAAATCAAAGAAAAATGAAGAGATTTTGAAGAAGAAAAATATAAATAATTAAGCAAATGAATTTTTATTGAAAATATTGGTGTTTACATTTGAAAAGATGATAGATTGGTTGCCCAAAAGAGAATTCGAAATTCTAAAAATATAGGTTTATGTTTTGATGAAAAATAGGTCTTTAAGATTAATATTAAGTTATTTGGGTTATTAATTAAAATTATGGGTTACGGGTTATTAAAATAGTCTATTGGAAGGCATAGATCAATTAGGATTATAATTGGATCAAATCCCTTTAAAGATTCAAATTTTTAGCTTAGCTTTTAAAATTATCCTCAAGTTTTCAATTTTTATAAAATAATCACTAATTTTAAAATATTAGGGATTTTATGGTCAATTTTAGAAATTGAGTTGAAAAAATTCAAATATATATTAAATAAGGATTTTAGGATATTTTTCTATAATTTATTTTGAGTTAAAACTAATTTTTAAGTATTTAATCCCGAATTAGGTTATATCAAGAGACAAGTGACTGAAATGCTAGCTAATTTTGTGATACAAATCAACAAAAGTCCTTTTGTTTCTCCCTTTTTAATGGTAAAAAAAGATGGGAGTTGAAGATTCTTGTAGATTATAGGCAGATAAATGGAGCTACTGAGAATGATAAATTTCTTATACTAGTGGTTGAGGATTTTCTAGATGAATTAAAAGGAGCAGGATACTTATCAAAGATTGATCTGAGGTCTGGTTATTGACAAATTAGAGTCAAAAGCGAGAATATTCCTAAAACTGCTTTTAGGTCTCACCAAGGGAATTATGAATTCAAGGTTATGCCTTTTGGATTAACCAATGCCCCAACAACATTTTAAGCCTTAAAGAACAATTTGTTTGGACCTTATTTTAGGGGATTTGAGTTGGTTTTCTTTGATGATATATTGATCTATGGCCCCCACAGGAGAGCATGAGGACCATTTAAGGAGGGTATTAGAGATACTTAGGAGGAATCTATTTTTTGCAAAAAGAAAAAAATGTTTCTTTGGACAAAAGCAAATAGAATATTTTAGCCACATCATTTCCCAAGGAGTGGCTATAGACCTTGAGAAAATTGAAGCCATAAAGAACTAGTCATTTTTTAGAACTCTCAAATCATTGAGAGGGTTTCTTGGTCTCACTGGTATTATAGAAAGTTTATTCAAGATTATAAAGGGATCAGTAGTAAATCATTGACCAACTTACTGAAAAAAAAAAGTTTCATTTTGACAAAAGATACAGAGAGGGCTTTTGTACAATTGAATGAAGTAATATGTAGGGCTCCTGTTTTGGGCCTAACTAATTTTGATAAGAGATTTTACCTTGAAGCAGATGTTAGTGCTAAGGGATATGGGTTATGTTAACACATGAAGGCATTCCCTTAGCCTACCTTAGTAAAGCCCTAAGGATGCAAACTTATCCATTTATGAAAAAGAATACTTAGTTATTCTTATGGTTGTGATCAAATTGAGACATTATTTGAAGGAGAATGAATTTGTTATAAAAACATATCATGAGGCATTGAAGTAATTATTAAATTAGAACTTAACAATCACCATTCAGAAGAAAGAGTTTATAAAGTTACTTGGATTGAATTACATCATTTAGTAGAGGAAGGGGAAGACAGATGTAGTAGCTGATGCATTGTCTAGAAGGACTGAGGAAGAACCTAAATTTGAGAACTTACAACAAGTTCCCTAATTTCAGGTTGGGTACAGGAGGTAAAAAAATTATCAAAATAATGTTGTAGCTCAAAAAATCGTCATTGCCTTTGTAGATAGAGAAAGCTAAGAAAGGATGAAGTTTGTCCAAGGGGTACTTAAACATAATGGCATGGTTTACATTGGAGAAACATGAGGATTAAGGCAACAACTAGTGTAAGAGTTGCATGATTCCCCGTAATGGGGTATTACGGGATTCAAGCTTCCTATTAGAGAATCAAACCCTATTTCTACTGGCCAGGGTTAAAGAAAATGATAAGGATATATGTATTGTATTGTGAAATGTTTCAGAGATCAAAAGATAAACACTTTGCCAAACTAGGATTTTTTTTAACATATTCCTATTCCAAATCAGACTTAAGAGGTGTTAACTATCGATTTTGTGAAGGGGCTTCTAACTTCATGTAAGTTTAAGTGTTTCCTGGTGATTATAGATAAGTAAACGAAATATGGGCATTTTTTGCCCTTATCACATCCTACACAGAACTAGAAGTAGGCAAAGTCCAACTGATGAGTGCCTAAAAGACAATTATTTACTACCCTTCTCATGGTACTTTATGCATCTATTATACACCAACTTAAGCTGAAATATAGACTCTTTGCACAATATTAGATATTTCATTATCACTACTTACAAAGTTAAAATTTATAGAGAATGCAGATATTATTACATATTTTGTACATGCAGGAATATCCAGGGCCGAAGTAGCGGTGAAGCAGTGTTGAGGCCAAGGCAGAGATGAGTCCGCGATAGCATCTAGAGTGGTAACATCAATATTGTAGGCGAATGAAAGACAAAAATATAGAGAATATTCTGGAAGATGTAGCGCACCAGTTGGACCAGGCTAGCGCACTAAAAGCCCAAGTCAAAGACCAAACGGGAAAATTCTTCTAGAAGGCGGCAAACTTGGAAATATCAGATCTCATGAAGAAGACTTCTTCCCTACTCAAAGTTAGATTCTATTTAGGAAAGGTTTACCCTAGGTTAAGACTATATATAGCCTAGCCGGTCACATTGTTAAAAGAGCCAATTTTAGAGAAACCCTTCCCCTAAGATTTGTACCTATCAATATTATGTTCTAAATCTCTTAGGGATAGGTGAAGGTTGGGGATATTAGTGAGAATAGATTGTTTCTTATTTCTTTGTTTTAATGCAATAATAATATCAAAGTTTGTTTATCCTATTTTCATTCCTTGTTCTTACATTCAAGCTCGAGAGAGAAGTTTGTAAGTAATATATTTATCTAGCATCGAGAGATGTAGATTTACGAAAGGGATAAGTACGGTGTCAACGACACTAACTCGGCCTAGAGATAGGTTGAGAGTTTCAGAAGCTAAAAGAAGTGTTGGATTGGTTGGTGGTTGTCGTTGATTTACGCTGAGAGGTATAAGGATCAGTCATCAACAACGCTCTGACTTAGAGATAAGCGGAGTCAACTACGGACACTTTGCTGAACTTTGATGTATCTGCCCAAGAGTAAAAAATTGCTACGGCAGAGAACACTAACGCTGCTGAGGTTGTATCTGCAGTACTGCCGAAGCAGTATTGTATAATTGCATTCGACAAGAAGAAGATCAATCAAATCCACTAATTGACGCAGCTGGATCTTACCCACTTTCTCTATATCGTTCTCTATCCTTTATTTTATGTTTTGTTATTTACTTATTTAGTTAGTTAAACAAATCCACTTATCTGTGTTTTTACTTTATCTTTCAGGAGCAAGGAAACAAGGGGAGACATATTAAGTATATCAATCCCTGTGGAGATGATACACGATATACTTATCACTTTATTACTTACGACGTGTACACTATATAGTTGCACTATTATTACACGCATCACCAACTTAAACCAAGTATACAAGCTACATGGTGCCCTTAAAATAGCTATTTCTAATAGAGATAAGGCGTTTACCAGTCTCTTTTGAAGAGAACTGATGAAACAAGCTGGTACCACCACTCATTTTAGTGCCTCATACCACCCAGAGACGGATGGTCAAACTAAAAGGTTGAATCAGTGTATGGAATAGTACCTTAGGTGTATGTATTTCCTAAAACCTAACAGTTAGACTAAATATCTACCACAGACAGAGCAGTGGTATAATATAAATTACCACGCTACTCTAGGAATTACCCTGTCGAGGATTTATATGGTTACAAGCCTCATATTTTAACTTGAAATGCTATTTTCCAAGTCAACAGTATTCAAGAGGAGATAAAATACAAAGATCATATGAATAAGGTGCTCAAAGTATAATTAGAACGAGCTTAACATAGAATAAAATACAATGCAGATAAACGAAGATCAGATAGACAGTTCTTATTAGGGGAAGAGGTCTACAAAAAACTATAACCTTACCGACATACCTTCCTAGATTTAAGGAAGAATTTGAAGTTGATAGCGATATTTTATGAACCTTACAAGATAATTGAAAAGATGGGGTTAGTAGCATATAGACTGGAATTACTCAAACATTCAAAATTGTATTTGGTATTTCATGCCAGTTTGTTGAAAAAGAAGTTGGGAACGCAGAAGCTTACCTCTCAAAAGCCTCTAGACATCACTGAAGATGGACAAGTTAAGGTGTATCCTGCTCTGTTACGTGAAAAACGGATGGTGAAGCGCAACTCTAATCTAGGACCCAAAAATGTTACGTGGGAAGATTTTAGTATGCTAAAGGTCCAATTTCCTAAGTTTAATGCTTGGGGACAAGGATCTCCTGAAGGGGAGGTAAATGTCATAAATAGAGATGCGAATCAAGAGAAATTAGGATTATTTAGGGTGGAATCGGGGATTTCGGACGAAAGTAAGCTACCAGGAAGAGGAGCAACAAAAGTCAACAAGAGTTAATACAGAACGTGGGCAAACTATGATAATTAATGGAGACGGGATCGTTTTAAAGGGCCACACCAATAAGGAATTGGCTCAATTGGGTTATTTGCATGAATAGGCTTACCCAAAAAGCTTTGAAAAAGGGAGTGTCTCAATTATTTGATTAGATAAACTAATTAGTTGATTAATTGATAATTATGTTTGTAGTTATTTTTTGTTAATGATGTCAGTTGTAAACAAATAATAGAATATTCAAACCCTAGGGTATATATTAGATTATAGAAGCTGAGTTGTTATCTTTTACATGAATGAAGATAATTTTCTCTCCTGAAATCTACTCTTCTAATTAATGAAATCTCCTTCTATTTCTTTTACTTTCAACAAAGTTCATTACAAGTATTCTCTATTGACTGCAACATTACCTGATGAAGATGAAATTGATTAGCACTAGCTGATTCTCCCTTCCACTTATCACCTTGTATTCTTTATCAACCATGGAAGCAAATATACTAGTATAAAAAAAGTTTCTGAAGATTAGAGAATCCAAATATTATATGAGGAATGGAGAGTGGAAACATAAAAATAGTCAGATTACAGTGATAAACCTCATGGGGAGGGGTGAATTAAAAAGAGGATAAAGAGTTGAAGAAGATTCATGTAATTTTTTTTGTTTCTAATATAAGCTCTACAAGTTTTTATGCTCAATAGTAGTTTTGTGTAACGAGTCAAAGAAGCGGAGGGAAGAAGTTAACTGCCATCCTGGAATTTCTTTAATTAAAAAATGTTTATTTTAATAGTTTATTTAAAATATTGCGATTAAGGATAAGTTGTGTTGTTAGTATATGTGATTTGAGAACTTTAATTTTGTTATTTTATCAAATGTATAAAGTTTTCTTCTAATTTTTTCCCTTTTTTTGTCTAAGTCTTTCTCATTTCTAAATTTTTTTTATTTTGTTTCAATCAAGTTTGATTCCTTATAAAGGTATCAGAGCTTAGTGATTATTGATAATGGTGGATGAAGTGATAACTCGACTACTCAAGTAGTGTTAGATGCTCAGGCGACTTTGGCGACGGTCACAGCGCAGTTAGATAATCCTCAATTACCTTAATAGAAGAAGAAAATGACTCATTTGTGTGGGGAACTAAATTGTACGGAGGCATGTCTTGAAAATATCTTGATGTGAAGATGAAGGACATGAGGTTGTCGATGATGGTAGATTTACACAAATTATTGAAAATCGCCATGGGGAAGAAGATTCATAATGAAGGTGTAGAAGTATTGAAGCGAGCATATTAGATAGTTCATCAGTGGCGAGTATGGTTGGGGAAATTTGACCAACACCTCGGGTGTAGTCAGTACATGTTACGACAGTTAATCAAACACTTGGAGGAAAATCTAGCAAGGTTAGGGAACATCTGTCAATAGCTGTATAAGGGATTTTTAAACCAGAAATCCATCAAGGAGAGTCGAGTAGCAATCGAAATAAGACAACTAATTTTGCATACAAGCTCTTATGTCCTAAATTCGATGGAGAAGATTTTGGGGGGTGGCAGTCCAAACTCGAACAATATTTTAAAGTTGAAGGTGTACTTGTAGAAAAAAATCCGAGTAGTGATGTTACACTAAGAAGGGATAATACTACAATGGCATCAGTATTTGGCAAAGAATCAGGAAGGGTTCAATCAGCTATCATGGGAAAAATATGTTATCCTGATGCAAGATAGATTCGTATCAAGGGGATTCGAGGACCCATTTATTGAAGTCGTGGCATTGAGGTAGAAGGGAATGGTAGAACAATTCTATGATGAGTTCATTCACCTGGTCAATCAAGTTCAATTACCAGATAAGTATGTATTGAGTATGTTTAAGAATCACTTTCGACTTGAGATTAGTTAATATTTATAATTGCTTCAACCTAATACCTTAATTGATGCTTTTCATCTAGCTAAACACATAGAAAATATCTTTTTTCCTAGTCCTATGGAGAGTTCATGGCAGTCGCTTAGGTCCTCTGCCCCTACTGCTTTAACTATCCCTGCTAGATCATTCCCTAACTCAAGAAGCATTAATGGTTCCTTATATATTTTGAGGAACCTTTCTCCCAAGAATCTGAGTCCAACTGGGAAGTCTTTAGTGGTGCCAAACAAGAAAGGGGAAGGAAAAATGATATCCTCGGATGAGATTGAAGAAAGAAAGAAGGGTTTGTGTTTTGGGTGTGCTGCCAAATACACCCCTGAAAACAAGTGTCCAAAGTCACAATTGTTCCAGATTGTAGTAGAGGATGAAGGGGATCAAGAAAAATTTTAAATTTTGAAGAGAAGGGAGTATTGAGAGAGCAGAAAGCTGTTAATAAGGAAGAAACTAATGTGTTTGTATCATTACATGCCATGTGGAGAGCTCACAGCTGAAAAACTATGAAATTGGTAGTACAAGTGGAAGGATGAAAGGGAATTACTTTAATAGATACTAACAATTCCCACAATTTTTTGAGTTGGTAAGTGGTAAGAAAGTTGGGATTGGTAATGAGTTGGTTGGGAGTCATAAAGACAAAAGTTTGATCAAGGTTATAATAGTTGATGGGAACATGATGAAAACTTTAGAGAAGTGTGGAGGATTTGGTTGGGAGTCACAGGGAAAAAAATTAAAGCTAAGTTTTTGGTGTTATCCTTAAAGCATTATGACATGGTGTTAAAGGTATAGTAGTTGACAGAGTTGGGACTAATTAAGTAAAACTTTGTAAAACTATGAAATTTAAAAAGGGACAAAAATAGATAATTTTACAAGGGTGTCAGCCTCAATCTTCTCAAGTGATAGGGTCTAAAGTTTGTGAGAAGATGATGAGAAGAGCTATGAGTCCTTATATTGGATTATTATGTTTTCTCAATGCTCGGTTGAATATCCAGAGTAGTGGTACTGTGAATTCGAGGAAATTGGAGTTATTACTATACAAATATGAGGATATGTTTACTGAACCGAAGGGGTTAGCTCCAAAGAGGGATACAATCATAGTTTTCAATTAATAAATGAGCAAGTTATGGTTAGGATAAAACCTTACAGATTTTCAACCTCACAAAAAGATGAGATCGAAAAGATGGTGAAGGAGATGTTGGAATCAGTGGTAATCCAACAGCAGCAGTGCTTTTGCGTTCCCAATTGTAATGGTTAAGAAAAAAGATGATTCTTGGCGTATGTGTGTGAATTACAAAAAAATGAATCAAATCACTATCAAGGGTAAATTTTCAATGAAAATAATTAAAGAGTTGTTGGATGAGTTAAGAGCTGCTCAATACTTCTCAAAGTTGGACCTTAGGTCCGAGTGTCACCAAATCTTGATGCATGAGCCAGACATCCACAAACAACATTTAAAACCCATGAATGCCACTATGGGTTCGTGAGCATGCCTTTTGGTTCAAACGCATCTGCGGCATTCTAAAGACTTATGAATAAGGTATTCAAGAGAGAATTAAGAAAATTTGTATGGTGTTTTTTTTATAATATTCTAATTTATTCAGTATCTTGGGAATTACATCTACAAAGTTTAGAAAGAGAACTGAAAGTGTTAAGAAGAAATCAGCTCTTTGCTAAAAAGAATTAGTGTTGTTTTGGGGCTGAAAAGATTGATTATTTAGGTTATATAATCTCTAAGGGGTGATAGCTATGGATAATGGTAAAGTGAGTTGCATATTGGATTTGTCAACACCCAAGAATGTTAAGGAGTTAAGAGCTTTCTTAGGTCTCTTAAGATATTACAGAAGATTTATCAAGGGCTATAGAATTATAACTAGACCACTTACAGATTTATTAAAGAAAATGGGTGGAATGGAAAGAATGAGAGGGGTAAGCTTTTGAAAATTTGAAAACTATTATTAACACTGCCCTTGTGTTAACATATTACTCGATTTTAGTAAAGTGTTTACCATTGAAATTGATGTATCCGAGAATAGGGTAGGAGCAATATTGAGTCAAAGAGAGAGATCATTGATTTTTTTTAACAAAGGTCTGGGATTAAGACACCAAAAATTATTTATCTATGAGAAGGAGATCATGGCAGTGATCATGACTACAAAAAAATGATCGTCTTATTTAGTTGGTAAGCACTTCATTATAAAAACTAACCACTAAAGTTTGAAGTTCCTTGCTGGGAATCAAACCATAACACCTTCGCAACAAAAATAAAAATGGGTGATCAAAATGACGGGTACGATTACGAGGTATAATATAGAAAAGGTGTTAACAATATTGAGGTTGCTACACTTTTAAGAAGAGATAATTTAAAAGCAGTAACACTATGAATGTGTCTTGTGTGACTTCTGAAATATTAAGGAGGATTAAAAATGAAAAATTAAAGAAGATTATTAAGAATCGAAAGGAGGTTCAGCTAAACATAAAAAGTATGAGTGGGACAAGAAAATATTGTAAAGAAAAGAAAAAATAATAGTGGGAAGCAATGAGGAAATTAAGAGAATGTTGCTTAAATTTTTTATAGTAGTGCTTTGGGAGGACATTCTAGTGTTACAGTAACCATTAAGAGAATTTCAGGAATTTTTTACTGAAAGAGATTGAGGAAGGAAGTTAAGAAGTTTATTAAAGAATGTTTGATCTACCAGAAAAACAAAGAGGATATAAGACATCCAAGGGGATTGTTGTAGCCCTTTCTCATACCTGAAAATGCTTGAGAATATGTAAGTATGGATTTTATTGAGGGACTTTTCCTGTACAGAAATAAAAATATAATTTTAGTGATGGTGGATAGGTTAACTAAGTATAGGCATTTCTTGGGATTGATTCATCTCTTCACAGCAAAAGATGTAGCTCATAGTTTCCTGAAAAATGTGTTCAAATCGCATGGAATGTCTCTTGTATTTTCTGTGATCATGATAAAATCTTTATGAGTTTATTTTAGCAAAAGCTATTCATGAATTTGAGAGTGAGTATAAATTCCTCGACGGTCATTCCGAAATAGATAGATAAACCGAAAAAGTTAACAAGTGTTTGGAGACGTACCTCAAATGATGAGAGAAAAATTAAAGTAGTTAGGTAATTGACTTCATTTGGCAGAATAGTGGTATAATAGCGCATACCACTCTGCTATTCAGACCTCCCCATATCAGGCTCTGTACCGACATAAGCCTCCTTCCTGTATATGTTCCCTACTTGACAGGTGAATCGAGGGTAGCTTCAGTAGACAGAAGTCTGCAACAGATGAGACAATTATGAAGATATTAAAATTTTCATTTATAAAGGGCTTAAGTTAGAATGAAAAATCAAACAAACAAGAAGAGGGGAAATGTAAGTTTCAAGTGGGAATGTGGGTTTTCTCAAATTGTAGTCATATACAGTCATATAAACAACAGTCAGTGAAATATAGGAGATATCAAAAGCTTATTCCAAAATGGTTTGGGCCATTTTTTATTATTAAGAAGATAGGGAAGGTTGCTTATGAACTACGTTTACCTGCTGATTCTAAAGTTCACCCAGTATTTCATGTTTCCCAATTAAAGAAACACATTGGAGAGGCTAAGTTTCAATCAAAACATCCAGTGATCAGTCTAAATTGAGGAATTAGCAAAGAGTCAGTTCAAATTTTGGATAGAAGGATCGAGAAGAGAGGAAATAGAGCAGTGATTGAGGTGTTGGTGGAGTGGACAAATTATTTTTTAGAGGACGCCATCTGAAAAGTTTTACACCAATTATAGTTGTAATTTCCTTCCTTTAATTCTTGAGGATAAGGATTATTTGAAGAATGGAGTATTGTAACGAGTCAAAGAAGAGGAGGGAAGAAGTCAACTGTCAGCCTAGCATTTCTTTAATTAAAAAATATTTATTTTAATCGTTTATTTAAAACATTGTGTTTAGGGATAAGTTTTGTTGTTAGGGTATATGATCTGAGAATCATAATTTTATTGTTTTACCAATTGTATGAAGTATCTTTTGATTTTGTTTTGATCGAGTTTGATTCCTTACATTTTGATGGGAAAGGGATTGTTTACTTTCGGTAAAAGTGTTGTATGATTTTTAAAATGATGTCAAAGGTCCTTGTATGCAAGATTAAAAATTTGAATCTTGACATTGTGAAAAAAGAAACAAATAGATTGAGATAGTTATTCTCGTTAAAATTTTATGCAGTTTTTTTTATATTTTCCTTTCCAAATAGTACATCAGCCTTACTAAAGACTAAAGATTGCTAAAAGAAATTGAGGGCAAACTGCATTATCTAATTAATATGTAAGACACTAGAGGATAATAATTTTCTGATTTTCTTTTCAACCTGTCAAGATAATAAAATTTCATTTGATAATAGTATTAGAAGACAAGGTTGATTCTTGATAAATATAATTAGAAATCATCATGGATGATGATGCATGCTTAAGGATATACAAAATTTTGTTCATGGGGAGGCCAACAGATGCCTTCCCTTGCACAAGGGAGAGGAACAAGCTGAGCTATACAGGTAGGATTTTGCTCTCCCGGCATCACCACCGACAAATCGGTTGCATAAGATGTAGATACCTGCCATCACGACGGATTCATCGAACATCAATTTCAAGATCGAATGAAAAATAAAGTTTATTTCAGAAATAAAATACGTGTATATATATGACCAGAATTTGCTTAATTCTGCCTTAAGAACAGTAAGAGAAATTGGTAAATCATTGCCGAGGGACAAAGGGTTTTTAGCTTAGTAGTTGAAGAGTCGAAACTCGAAATTCATGATCGATTATCTGGTTAAAGTTTCCTTGTTCTTAAAGAAATGTTGCCAAAAGAGAGAGAACAGAGGAATATGCAGGGTACATTAACTTAACAGCCTGATGAGATAGAAGTTTACCTGTTGCGAATTCCCGAGTTTTTCGACGGCTCCGGATCTTACAGCATCATCTTGATCGGATGAAGAAAAAGAAGGATTAGGCTGAAAAAGGTGCTCGAAGATGGCCATGATAACAAACATCGATATCAAGATGGCGGTAGCAACAAAGCCAAAAGAAATGGCATTCATGGATGTCCCGAAGTTTTTCAATGGCGGTTCCTTATTGACTACAGGCTGAGACAGACTCGGATCGGAACTTGGGTGTATGTTCCATGGCATTGATCTTCCAGTTCCAAACTCATTCATGGTTGCAGGTTATTCCTCTTATGAAAATGAACTTCCTCGTTCATGAGTTGTCATTGACTCTGAAAAAAGACCAACAAATGTAATCATCAAAATCCAGGAACATACATCCACATTTCAAGGGCAAAATATCACAGAAATTGTCAACATAGTGAGTAGTAAATGAGAAAATGCATTCAATACAAGGAACAATAATCACATCCTGGAGTGATGAAATCAGTACTAATATGCAAATTGTCGAAATTCGCAAGTAAAATTAACGGGAAAGGATGTTGCCAATGACGGTGTGAAGACATGCTCAAGAATTATTTTTTACAGAAAGTTATACATGTATAAAAATTAGCAGTGGTTACACCATATGATCAGCTCAACAGAGAATCATTTTCAGACATTGTAGACCGTCGCATATTCGAATATGGATATTGATAACACTGTCATTTTCAGGTGATCTCAGCCATTCTGTACTTTCAAACTACCCTAGAACTTACATGCTGTTGATGCCGATATCACACAGACCGGATCACCAAATCAAAGATGAACACCAAAAACAGAAAAAAAAAGAACACTGACCCAAAGAAGCAAAGCACCATATCACCTAATGTAAACACTTCAGCAGCACAGATTATAATCCTAGTGGGAACATTACAAATGAAAATGAACTCGAATCAGTGATTACCAAGAGAGGAAAACCAGAAGATATTGACCTTCCTGGGGAGTTATGAACAACAAAAATGAATCTAGAGCTTTGATCCTATGGCTCTAACACTGCCCTGGAAAAATAAGACAAGCACCATTACTCAAGGGCTGAGAGCAGGTAGCTTTTATATACCCAATTGAAAATGTAGAGACAGTTATAAGACAACTCCCAGCAGTGTGCACTTTGCTTTTGTTTTGCTTGAATGAGAATGATGTTACATATTCCTGATGGCTTAATTAATACATTACCCTTGTCTGAAGAAGCAGACTTAAAGAAATCAAAAGCATGGGCCTTGCTGTCTGGAGACCAGAAACAAAAACATAAATTATATAAAATAAAGAAAAAAGAAAAAAGTGTGAGCTATTGACTAATCTATTGGTTTCTTTTTAAAGTTTGTCACTTTTTAGTTGATTAATTTACAATGTTAAGTTGGGAATTCTTTGAATTCATTACTCAATCCTTGCACATGAATTTAAAATCTGGGTGTTAACAAGGATGATACACACTTGAAAAAGATGATTATTACTATCATTAAGAACAAATGAAATTTACTTATGCCAAAATCTTACATATATCATTAAGGGTGATTCTAAACACTAATATTAAATTCTAAAGCCTAAACTTTAATTCTTAAACTAAACCCTTAAAACTACGTTCACAAATTGTGTATCAAAAGTTTTTCTTTATCATTAATGTCTGACCCAGTTCATTAGCAGAACATAAATCATTCAGGTGTAATAATGACAGACATAAGCAAATGCAACATGATCTCCAACTAAACCAAATAAATAAAAAGAACAACAGGATAGAAAGCGCATGGAAAAGAAGAGAATAAGAATTGACTAGAAAGTTTATGAAGAAAAAGAGGTGATTGAGAGAGAGACAGAGAGAGAGAGAGAGAAACCTTAGTTACAGCAATGCATATGCAGTTCTGTAAATGTAATAATTCAAGAGAAGAAGGAAACAATGGCCTGTGGGTTAAAGCAAAGAGTTTGAGAAGAAAAAGGTTGGATTTTTTTAAAGTATATCTTCAAAACAATGGGTTTTTCTTTTTTTCTTGAACAAACCAAAATTGCTTGCTCTCATTATCTTCAAAAAAGCCAAGATTTCATGTAACTAAACTATGTTCTAGAAAACAACATAGAAGCAATAATTAGAGCTGAGGACCCCTTGAAAAAGAAATAGGTTCCTCAACCTAAGATGTATTGAGTATGTCCTCTTTGTCAAACAAGGTAATCAAAGTGTCTGAGAATGATGTGAAAGCCTACACCAATAATATGATAAAAATTCATAAAGTTTTTGAATTTATAATCCTATAGCACTATTATATTTCATAGACAATGATATCCACACCTGAAAACAAAAGCTTCAACAGAAGCAATATTTATTTTACAGAGTCATCTAAGGAGGGGAGGGTTGTAACTTGCAAGGAGGAAGTCATTTCAAAACACTAGAAAAGAAAGTGAACTAGTAAATAAAGGAAAAGAGCTTCTTCCTAAATTTTCTTAGAAATAAACTCCAATAAGCGAAAAATTATTATATGAATTCATTCTGATACCTAATATATGATCCAATAAGCGAAAAATATAATATATTTTTTTCATATCATATTTACATATAAGTATTGTTCAAATCATCCAATTTAATATATTTAATTTAAAAAAAAAATATTACCAAAGATTTCTTATCATTTTTCTCTTTATTCTTTAAAATTTTCCTAATTATTTTTTATATAGATTTGGAATTTAGGGTTTAGGGTTAAAGATTAGGGGTTTAGGGTTTAGTGTTTATGTTTAGAGTTTAGGGTTTAGGATTTAAGATTAGGGTTAGGGTTTAGTGTTTAAAGTTAAGGTTAAGGGTTTAAGGGTTAGGGAAGGGTTAGGGGTTAAAAAAATAATTAAAAAATTGAACTAAAGAGGAAAACGACATAAAAAAATCTTTGATAATATTTTTTTATTTTTTATATCAAAGACATTAAAGTGGATGATTTGGATGATGATTATGTGTGAATATGATATGAAAAAAATATATTATGTCTTAATTTAAATGGTTGAGACCATATCCTAGGTGGTGGAATGGGTTTATGTAATAATTTTTCCCAATAAACACTTTATTAGCACGTAAAAGTAGGGTGCAAATTATTCATCTCTTAATTGTGCTTCTATTGATGCTTTCATTTTAAATTAAAAGGGTTCGGATTTAAGGTTAAAGTTAATGGTTAGAGTTTAAAAAATTAAGGGTACGATGTATTTTTTTTAAAGTGTAAGGTTTAAGATTTAGAACATAGAAAATTAAGATTAGGGTTTAAAATTTAATTTTTAATATCTTTTAACAAGAGACATAGACGAAAGCACGATTAAGAAACAAAAGATTCCTATTCATAAAAGTATGGCCTTAAATAATTATTTGAAATTTTTAACGAAAATTTTTAATTAAATTTCATTAATCAAAAGAAGAATTATGAAGTATAACGTAATCTAATATTCATTGAGATAAAAATATTAGAAAATCAAATAGCATGAAAGATAAAATTAAACACAATCATTTAAAAAACAATATTATCTTTTAAATAAAATTTCAGAAAGATAATCTTTAATCAGAGAGCTTCATGAATCAAGTAACTTTTTTTTTGTTATGAGTTATTAGGACATGACAAATTATCACAAATTTAAAAAATAACATATTACCAGAAAAACAGAAGTAAAATGATTTTTTTAGAATAAAGTAACGAAAAATTAAATTAAAAAAAATGATTGATTCCTCATAAAAAGAATCTTATTTATATAAGTATCGTAACACTAAAAATTAGCCGACAGTATAAAATCATCGTTGTTAGAAAAAAAAACTTTAATAAAAATTTGTCTTTTTAAAAGTAACCATTTTAGAGAAATATTATTAAAATAAAATTTTCAATTCGTAGTGATGCCTGGACAAAATTCTAAAAGCTGATTGATTCCCATGTAAGACATACTTCAAAAGGAGAAGAGGACGACTTTGATGAGGAAAGCACTTGAAAAGAAGGTACAGAAAATTTATTTAATTCAGATTTAACGGATCTTGAATTCAGATTGGACAGGTTTAGAGAAATAACGAATCTAGAGAAATATTTAATAATAGACATAAATTATAAATATTAAAAAAATAAAAATTAATTTATAAAATAAAAAAAAATTAAGTATGAACTTTAGAGAATTAACATTTTTCTCTCTAAAAATCAGATTAAGATTTAATGAAAGTCAAGTTTATGATAAAGTATCTAATATGATATAATAATAATTATATTCAAATCTTTAAGCATAGTAATTATAATACTCGTATCTCAATATTTTCAATTATCTCTCTAATTTATCAAATAAAAATAAAATAATTATTAGGTATCCAGAATTAACAAAATTTAAAACTTGTGGGCAAACATAATTGAAGTACAATATTGTACCAAGCAAGACTAGGAACTGAAAATAAATGTACTTCTAGATTCACTCTTCATACTTTCCCTCAGTAAGCCAGTCAAGCCTTGAGCTTACCATAGAACTTGGCTTTCTCCTGTGTTGTCTGGAAGCGACCATGACCAAACTTGGAGGATGTATCGATGAACTTGAGCTTAATCTCCTTGAGAGCAAGCCTAGACGTTTGGCGCAAGAGGGATTGCCTTAAAGTAACAACACGTTTCTTTGGCCCAACACTGCCGCCTTTGATCATCAAATAATCCTCATTCACAACACCATAATGGGGGAATCTACCCATTGGGGTAATATCCTTTTCAGTCCTGAAATCAGGAGAAAATGGAAGGAATTAAAAAAAATACCTCAGTAGCAATATTTTGCATACCATACAGATAGTATGATTGGAAAAGGGCAGTTGGCTAACCCATCGTTTTCCGTCATGGCAGCATGTGACTCGTGTCCAGCCTTTCCAAGCTTGTATACTTTCTTATTCATCTCGGTGCGGTGATGGTATCCATTTTGCCCAGCTCTGGCAACAGTAAAAGAAACTCTAGCTGGATGCCATGCACCAATACAAGCAACCTTGCGAAGACCACGATGGGTCTTACGTGGGAGACGGGTGACACCCCATCTGGTCACCACACCCTCATAGCCTTTACCCTTGGTCACACCAATTATATCTATCATCTCATCTTTCTGAAACACAGCATCAACTGGAATTGGTTTCTCAAAGAAACTGTAAGCAAAAATCAACTTTCTGGGCAACAGTTCCACCATTGACTTGAATCTCCATTAAATGGGCCTTTTTCTGCTTCAAACCCTTCATTTTTCTTATCTACAGATATATGCAATAAAAGACATCAGAAAAGCGTATAAGTTTACAACATTGAATCAGCAACAATTGTAAGGAGTAAAACATAATTACACATTATGGAAATGCTCGAGGGTGATATATCTGAGTGTGGGCCAAAACTCGAATTACAGTACAATATTTTTTCAGCTTTTCCAACTGCAACTGAATCTCTTTTTTACCATCTTCAGTTTCAAACTTCTTTGAGTACTTTGCGAAAGCTTTCTTCTTAGATTTGCACCAGTGCTTATAGAACCTTCGTTTCACCTCTTCACTCAGATGCTGAGCCCACACAGTGCCCAGAGTACGAAGACCACGGGGAGTTCTGACATATCCAACAACTCCAACAACAACCATTGACGGTGTCTCAATGATAGTAACTGCTTCACAAGTCTCCTTTTTGTGAAGTTCTAGAAGAAAGAACATAAATTCATTATACTAATCAGCTAAACATGGAGAGTGAACCATGCAAAAGAGCACATAAATAGCACTACCATTTCTTAAAGCAATAGAACCACAAAGACTATCTAGAATCCCACAATTTAAAAACCAAGAGTTAGAGAAAGAAGAATTACTTGATCCAGGCTTCTCAACTTCCCTCACTATGTGGGTCATCCCAGCTTTATATCCCAAGAATGCAGTTAATCTGCATGGCTTAGTGGGATCATCCTTTGGGAATGCCTTCACTGAACAATCACAAAAGGAGAAACAGAAATCAGAAGATTTTAACCAACACAATCATAGAGGGAAATTCGATAGCAGGAACTACAGACAATTCACTTAAATATATTGCCACACTGAACATGATAAGGGCCTATAGCAATGACAGCCTCAGAGATCATGTATTGGATTAGAAGACAAAGTATCAAAACAAATGGGGTTCCACTCGGCCACAGCTAGCACAATAATACATTTGAAAAAATGGGGAAATCCAACAATATTACTAAATAATTATCACAGTTCCTAACTATAAAACAATAAAATGGGAATATAGAAAGAAAACCTTTTCCTCTGTGGCGGGAGGCTCTTTTCCTTGGGAGAAACCCCAAAGAGCCGTGCCTTGGATGCTCAAACTTGCGATGAGACCTTCTCTTCAACAATAAGTGCTCTGCGAAATTCCAAATAACTCATTTCCATTTTCAACTTCAGCATAAGTATAATGTTAATGGATTCAAAGAGAGTCCCATGACAACAATAAGAAAATACAAAATAATTGGATTATAAATTAGCTGTGTCTAATGATATTACTCTAATAAATAAAGATATAACTTCAACACAGTTATTAAGGTCTAATGGTAGAAAATATAAACAACAGACAATTCAAGCTAAAAGGATAAGGGGAATTGGATTTTTAAGTAGCCCATTAGATCAAGCAAAAAATACCAAGCCAAATCAAAATCATAACGAGCAAATATGAAGTGTTGAATCTGGATAGAAGCAAACCAAGCATCGTACAATTCTTATTTTAAAAAGAAAACCCAATTAGAAGTGTAAATTAAAACAGTATACTAAAAAGTTAACCCTAGATGTAGAAAAATATGAAGAACAACAGATCTAGCAAACTGAAGGAAATGGACCCCCAAGACCGAAGGCCTATGGCATGAGCTTTATATAAGCACACCGATTCTCGAGCTCCTTTTGGTATTTCTTTCCCAAACCCAATTTTTAGGGTTTTGGCGAGAAGAGCTCTTTTCGAGACACTAGCCTTGATTTACCGAAAAATGTATATTTATGGGGAAATCCACCTCAATCATCGCCAGAAACTGAAGTTAAATCAATATATTTTCATATACCCAGAGCATTATGTAACAAGATTAACAGAAATAGAACAGAAATAGAATAGAAATGAAGAAAAAGAAGAGAGATCTGATTCAGAGAGGAAAAGAAAGAAACAGAAATGAGAGAGAAAATGATAACGGTCACAATAATTACACCTCCTCACTCACACCCTTCTCCCTTTTAAACCGTTTACCATCCAAACGACAGTGTTTGGTTGTATTATATATTTACAGCCAAAACGCACCGTTTCATTTAACCTATAACAAATTCGAAAGAAACAGCAAATAACAGTAAATTAAATCCAGCAACGGTCGAATTGTTTCAGCTGTTACAGTTTTCCCTCCTTTAAGTCAGACTTGTCCTCAAGGCTGTGGCTTGAACTCTGGAAACTGTTGTTGCAATTGATGAAGCACCTCCCAAGTAGCATCTTCAGGGAAGGAATTAGTCCATTCCACCAATACCTCAGTGACTGCTCGGCCACCTTTCTTCCCAATCCTTCGATCTAAGATTCTGACTGGTTCCTTAGCTATACTTCCATCAGGTCCAACCAGGGGTAATTGAGTCTGCACCAGCTCAGTACCAACTCTCTTCTTCAACTGGGATACATGAAATACTGGATGTATCCTTGAATGTTCTGGCAGCTGAAGCTTATAAGCAACCTTCCCTGTCTTCTCAAGCACCATAAATGGCCCAAACTATTTAGGAGCCAACTTTTGGCAATGCCTTACACTCACAGTCTGCTGTCTATAAGGTTGTAGCTTTAGGAATACCCAGTCTCCAATGTTAAATTCACACACCCTCCTTCCCCTGTCTGCTTGTACCTTCATTTTGTCCTGAGCTCGTTTCATATGAAATTTTAACATTTTGATTGCTGCTTCTCTAATCTGCAATCCTCTGTCCACTGCTGCAACCAGTGATTCCCCAGCAATGTAAGGAAGATGTACTGAAGGTTCTTGCCCATATAAAGCTTGATGTGGGGTTACTTGAATGGCTGAATGAAAAGTAGTATTGTACCACCATTCAGCAAGGTGTAACCAATCACACCACTCTCGAGGCCTTTCTCCTATCATGCACCTGAGATAGGTTTCAAGGCATTGGTTCAACCTTTCTGTCTGCCCATCAGTTTCTGGATGGTAGGCAGTTGAGGCCATAACTACCACTCCCAGTTTCCCAAAGAGCTCCTTCCAAAAGGTACTCATGAAAATTCTGTCTCTGTCACAAATAATGTTGTTAGGCAAACCATGAAGTTTAAACACATTCTCCAGAAATACCTGAGCAACCTCTTGAGCTGTGAATGGGTGGGCCATGGCCAGGAAATGGCCATACTTGGTCAATCTGTCCACTACCACAAAAATGCAGTTCTTCTTCTTTGACAAAGGTAGTCCCTCAATGAAATCCATGCTAATGGACTCCCAAATGGTATTGGGAATAGGCAGTGGCTGCAGGAGTCCCCTTGGATGCTGCAAATCACCCTTACTCCTTTGACAAACCATACATTCTTTTACAAATCTTTTGACCTCCTTCCTCCTTCCTTTCCAATAGAATACAGAACCTATTCTATGGATGGTAGCATGAGTTCCAGAGTGTCCCCCAACTGTACTCCCATGGAAAAATTTCAATATTTTAGTTCTGACTGTTGCATTGTTTCCTACCAACAATTTCCCTTTTCTTTTAAGTAGTCTCCCATCCCAAGTATACTTCTGATACTTATGGGACCCTTCCTCCAAAGCTTTAATAATTTTTTTTAATCCTTTCATCACTCTGCCATGTAGCCTTAACTTGTTCCAACATATCAGAACTAACATTGTGCACAGTTAAAGTCAAGCAGCTGCCTCCATATGGCCTTCTAGATAAAACATCAGCCACTGTGTTAGTGCTTCCCTTTTTGTACTGAACTTCATAATCATACCCCATCATCTTGATGGCCCATTTTTGTTGAAATGATGTCACAGCATGATTTGCAGCTAAGAATCTCAGGCTTTGGTGATCTGTTTTGATCACAAAATGCCTCCCAGTCAAATACACAGCCCATTTCTTAACTGCTAGCAGCACAACCATCATTTCTTTTTCATATACAGATAAACTCCTATACCTGGGTCCTAAGGCCTTGTTGAAAAATGCTAAAGGCCTTCCCTGCTGTACCAAAACTGCTCCCACACCTTGGTCTGAAGCATTAGTTTCCACAATGAATACCTCAGCAAAATTAGGCAAAACCAACACAGGGGCACTTGTCACAACTTCCTTCAGTTTATTGAAAGCTATCTCTTCTTCCATATCCCACTTCCAACCTTCCTTTTTAAGCAAATTAGTTAAAGGTCTGGCAATGACTCCATAATGCTCCACAAATCTTCTATAATAGCCTGACAGGCCCAAGAACCCTCTTAATTCAGTTACAGACTTGGGTGTTGGCCAATCCTTAATGCATTGCACCTTTGAATCTTCCATAGCAATAGTTCCATTAGCAATTACATACCCTAGATAGTTCACTTCCTTAGCTCCAAACCTACATTTGGATCTCTTAGCATATAGCTTATGTTCTCTTAGGATGCCTAACACTTCTTTTAAATGTTGCATATGTGACTGTCAGTCCACAGAATAGATTAAAATATCATCAAAAAAAACTAAAACATGCTTCCTCATCTGCTGCTTAAAAACCTTGTTCATAAGGTCTTGAAAGGTGGCTGGTGCATTTGTTAAACCAAAGGGCATTACCAGAAATTCATAATGCCCTTCATGAGTCCTAAAAGCTGTTTTTGGGACATCAGCTTCTCTCATTTTGATTTGGTGGTATCCAGATCTTAGGTCTAACTTGGAAAAATAAGTGGCTGCCCCTAGTTCATCTAATAACTCCTCAATTATAGGCATAGGAAAGCAGTCTTTAATGGTTACCTGATTTAGCTTCCTGTAATCTACACACATTCTCCATGATGCATCTTTCTTCTTTACCATAACCACTGGAGAAGAGAAGGCACTGCTACTATGCCTGATGATACCACTGCTCAACATTTCATTAACCATTCTTTCAATTTCATCTTTCTGGTTAGAGGGGTGCCTATAAGGCCTTACTTTTATCACTGCAGCTTCATCTACCAAGTCAATTCTGTGTTCATGGTTTCTATCAGGGGGTAACCCTTGAGGTTCTGCAAACACATCTTCAAATTGCTGCAACACCATGTCAATTTCCCTTGACAGCTCAGTTTCTTCTTTTCCCATCTCCAATTGTGCCTTCATCATACATATAGAAGCAGTGTAAGGACTGTGATTCTCCCTGAGCAGTTTGTTACACACCTTTGGACTCACAAACTGTAGTGGTTGTACTGGAATCCCTTTTAATACCATATCCTGGTTCTTCTGGCCAAATTGCATTGTCAGCTGAGAAAAATCCCAAGTTATTGGTCCCAACTGAGTCAGCCACTGTATCCCCAATACCATCTCACAATTCTTCAGAGGTATAACCAGAAAATCAATTTTGAACCAGTGTCCTTGGCTCTTCCATTCCAATCCTTTGCACTCCCCCACAGTAGACATAAAGTTACCATCAGCCACAGTGACCTTTAGTTGATTCCTTCTACTCATTCCCAGATTCAATCTTTTAACCACAACCAAGCTCAAGAAATTATGTGTACTGCTAGAATCCACCAAAGCAATGCAAGTCTGGCCTCCAATTTCCAATAATAGCTTCATAGTCTCCCAGTTGGAAGAGCCCCACATAGTATGCAAGGACAAAACAGGATCCTCACCTTTATTTAATTTTGAATTCCCCACTTCTCCTTGGTCTTCACAATCTAAGAAGACTTCTTGATCCTGCTCCTCTTCAGTGCCTTCCACCACTATCTGGAAAACTTGAGACTTTGAGCATCTGTGCCCTGGTGTGTATTTAGCTGCACACCAGAAGCAAAGTCCCTTTTTCCTCCTTTCATCAATTTCACTAGATGTCAGTCTTCTACCTTCTGTCTTTCCACCCCCAGAGGCAGGTCCCTTCTGCATATTAGGGCTTAGTGAAGGGGATGAAAGCTTCGAAGCTACCTGTCCCATACTACTTCCAGTATTCGAATAACTCCTCGAACTGTTCCCAAAAGTCCTACTTGGCACAGCAAGACTGAGAGGGGCTCCCAATCCTTTTCGTCCAGTATAGGGTGTTCCAGTTCTTCTCATATTTGAGCCAAGCATAGATTCCACATGCTTAGCCAAGTGAAAAGCATTCAGCAAGGTTTTAGGTTGCAACAATTTCACCATCTGGCTGATCTCCACTCTTAAATGATTCTTGAAGATACTAAGAATGTAATCATCTGGGAACTGTACTTGATTTAAAAGATTAATGAATTCTTCATAAAACTGGTCCACAGACATATCCTCCCTCTGTTGTAAAGCTATGAGATCTGCAAAAGGGTCATCAAAACCCCCTGGAGCAAATCTTTCACGCATCCAACCCAGATACTCTCTCCATGACACCAAATGCCACTTTTCCTGAGATTTAGCCAAAAATTGATGCCACTGAAGAGCATGCCCCTCCAGATGTAACATAACAATACGCACCTTAGCATTCTCAGGAACATTCTCAGCCTCAAAATATTGTTCAACTTTATACAACCATTCTCTAAATTCAGATCCATCAAACTTAGGACACAATAGCTTATAAGCTAAGTTGAGCGATGGCAAAACGTCCATACCTGACTCCTTTTGGTTGTCCGCCTCCACTAAGTCTATCACTGATGTACTCGCATATTCAGCCATCTTAGCCTTGCCTTTATCCACTGGTTCCACCCCTGAAGTATTGTTAGGCAGATTTGTTGGAGTAGGTAGAAGTCCAGGTTGTTCCATCAAAGGTTCAACATCCAGTTTCTTGCCCAGTGCTAGTTCCAACAGCTTTTGCATGTTGCTCACCATCATGGTCTGCATCCTCATAAGCTTATCATCCATAGCTCATTCGATTCGCGCAACCTCCGATTTCAATTCTTGCTGAAGCCGATTGGTTTCCTGTTGCCATTCTAGGATCTGTGTTTGTGTCTCTGTGGAATTTTCTCCTCCACTGGTTAACGCCGCTTGCCTTCTTGTTTCCACCATTCTAATCGATCAACGAGACCTCTGATACCTTTGTAACAAGACTAACAAAAATAGAACAGAAATGAAGAAGAAGAAGAGAGATCTGATTCAGAGAGGAAAAGGAAGAAACAAAAATGAGAGAGAAAATGATAACGGTCACAATAATCACACCTCCTCACTCACACCCTTCCCCCTTTTAAACCGTTTACCATCCAAACGACAGCGTTTGGTTGTATTATATATTTACAGCCAAAACGCACCGTTTCATTTAACCTATAACAAATTCAAAAGAAACAGCAAATAACAATAAATTAAATCTAGCAACGGTCGAATTGTTTCAGCTGTTACACATTACCAAACAAAACCAGTAATTCACGTAATCAGATAAATTTGACATGGAATTCGCAACGAAAATTTGAACGCTAATACCTTACGATCTGAAAAAAGGAAAATAGAAAATTAAAAAAGCTCGAGAGCGGCTATCAGCTTCTTCTGTTGATAAAAACCTTACCATAGCTTTGCTAGTCCTTTTATAATACAATATTTAAATATCAGAAGTGGACGGTTATGATAAATCTTCTTACGTTGGATATCAACCAAATGGATTTAAAATAATTCAAAAATAAAAAAATTCTTTGTGGACTTTCGGTTTATGCTTATAAATATAGATTTTAGAAAAAGTATTGTCCATAATCCTACTTTGAGAATATAATAAAAGGCTCTCTTTTTATCTCTCATTTTTATACATATATTTTGTATTTGATAGGTTCCAACTTGATCTTTTAAGGTCAATTTTAAACAAAAATAATTTTGGATCATATTTGATTTTATAAAGTATAGAATTGGATGGGATTGAAGTTTAATGCTGTTGTTGTTGTTGTTGTTTTGGTGGTGGTAAATGCTTAGAGGTGATTAACGAGTTGAGTTGTTCATGAGCTACTCGAATTCGACTAGGTGAAAATTTAATAAATATTCGATCTGGAATAACTCAAACTTGATCTCGACTCTATACCTTAATGAGTTGAATCGAGTAAAGTTTAACTCAATTCGATAAATTCACGAGCAGCTCGAACTCGATTCGGTCAAAACTCGATAAATACTCAATTTGAATTGACCCGACTCAAACTCGACTCGATACCTTAACGAGTTGAATCGAGCAAAGTCTAATTCGACTCGATAAATTCGTGAGCAACTCGTTAATTTTTTAAAATATTTTTTTAGTAATTTACTTTAAAATTATTTCATTAAAAAATAAATCCAAATAATAATTATTAATTTATGAATTATTACTTTAATTTTAATATGTTAATTCAGTGTATTTATGGATTGTTACTTTTTAATTTAGACTTTAAAAGTGTTTCAACACTCTTTTGATATTTTTGGTTACATTTATTGATTTATATTAATATCAAGCTTCATATAGTATTACTCAAATTTACTTTTAGTTAAAAATATGGTAAATTTTTTAGTGAGCTTAACGAGCAACATGTCAAGCTTAACGAGTCGAGTCAAGCAACAAATAACGAGCACGGGTCAAGCACAATTTTAACGAGCTTAACGAGCAAAGAATCGAGTAGAGCAACAAATAACGAGCATGAGTCAAGCACAATTTTAACGAGCTTAACGAGTAACGAGTCGAGTGGAGTAACAAAATCTTTTAACGAGTACGAGTTGAAGAATATCCAACTCGCGATCGACTCACTCGATTAACACCCCTATAAAAGTCTGTTTACCAATAATCCAAAATAATTCATGTCCGATTCTAAACGGTCATTCAACAATAAATTTTCTTGCCTTAAACGATCATTTTAAAATAATCAGAATTTTTAACTTCCGTAAACATGTGTTTGCCTTGAACCAAGTTTGAAACTTCAATGACAAACACAACCTAAGACAAAATTATCGTACTCTATTCAATCTAATATAAGAAAAAGTCAAAATTTTAACCTAAAATTAAGATTGAGTGCATATTAAATGGATCATCATCAAACATCAACTCAGATCGATATGTATGTGCGTCGACCAAAACCCTCGACCCATAATTGCTCTTATGTATTGTGTTGGAGTATTTTTTTAAATACGATAATTAAGGATGAGAATGAGTCGAGTCAATTGATTAATAGTGGGTGAATTCGGAAATTTCGATATAGTATCTTTATAAGAGTGTTTTAAAATATTCGCTTTTGTTAACTCTGTTCGTCAACCTAAACCTTAAAAAATTGAGTAATTCTTTTTAAAAAATTATTTGATCATATCGGATACTTAACCCAAGTTTTTTTAAGTTTTTGGGTCAATTTTAGACCAAAATATTTTTTTATAACAGGGTATTCGATTGACCCAATACCTTTAATATATTTATTTTTTAATTTTAAATTATATTTTTATTTTATTTTTTAATATTTTTATTCTAAAATTAAATTCAAATCTCTAAATTCTTTTTATACTTGTATTATATAAATTTAAGTTTTAAAATTTTTAAAAATATTTTTTAAATTTAAAATTAAAAAAATAATATTTTTAATTTCTTTTTAGAAAAATTTTAATGTATATACTCTTATCTTAAAACTAACTTTATATCACTAATAATTTTAACTTTAAATTATTAATATTTTTTGTGTTTGGATTATATATAAACTTTAAATTTTATACATTTACTATATCTAATTTTTTGTGCTGTGACAGTGCAGTGCAGTGGCAGCTTTAAGAATTTTGGTGATTGTGCAAAGTTTTGTTGCATGCAGTGCTGCAATCTGGGAAAACCTTTTTTTTTTAATTTAAATAAATTAATTAACATGCATGCAGGTCTCGGGAAAGAGGGGAATTTATTCCGGTGATAGCTTTAATATGTATAAATAATACAAATAGGCTTATAGTGATTTGATTTGTTAATGGTATAAGTTTTGATAATAATATTTTTTTATTTTTTATATTATTTTTAAATTGTATAAGGGTATTGTAATATTTTTTATTTGAAAGTTATTAGTGTATATTAATTTTCGTGTAGGGGCATTATAGAAAAAGGTAGTATTTTTATTTTTTGAAATATGTTGTATTGTTGATTTTAGAGAAATAAATACGTTGTTAGAAACTATTCGAGTTAAAATTTGAGTTAAGAGGGATAAGAAGAAAGAGAGAAAGAAAGTTGCGGAAAAATTGTAAGTTTACTTTTTTTTTTTTTTATTTGTATAACTTTGATGTTGAATTGAAATTAATAGTTATGTTTGAACCATTATTTTTTTTGATTTAGTATTGTGAAAGAAAATACAGCTTTTGAATATATTTGAAATACTTTTGATTTTTCTATTTGTATAACTTTTTAATATATATACGAAATATTTCTGACATTAAGTAGTTTGTTTTAAAATTATTGTTATTTATAGTTTAAAAATCGTGTATTATTTATAATAATTTTTTTAACATGCAGAGAAAATGAGCAACAACAACTTTTGTGGTGATCGTCCATTACAATAGGCAAATGTTAAAATCTGATGTGGGTATCGTATTTGATTCGAAGAGTCCTACGAAGATGAGATTTAACAAAGAAATCACACTTCGAGTATTGAAAGAGAGGATATTGAAAAAAAAAGAAGCTCGGATTCATTGTTTGTGATATCGATGGTTGACATGTCCAAATCCAGTCAAATATTTTGTAATAGCTCTTGAAGATAATACGGATTTGGGAATAATGGTCGCATAGCATGAGTCTATGGGAATTCAAAATATTGAGTTGTTTGTTGAGGTTCGTGATATTACTGGTCCCTCTAAAAACGCAGTTGGGGAATCAAGTCAAATATTTTTCGATAATGAATTCAATATGTCTGAAGGAAGTTTTGTTGCAATATTGACAACTGGGATATCTACTGTTTCTCATGAAGGTGGGACGCGAAATGTTGATGCTAATATTTAGAACCTACGAGGTCGATAAAGAGAATCACTTGAAGATTCTAACGAAGATAAAGATATTGGGGATCCTGATTTGTTCCTTGATGATGGCGTAGCCTCTGATTTCGGTGTTGGAGAATTTGTTCCGACTCAGGGCGACATTACATTATATGATGTTCCTACTCACATGAACTCTACTGATTTTGATTCGATGATTGCACCGCAATTCCCAGATCTACCCCAATTAAATTCGAGTCAATATGGTGAATTGTTTGAGGGGCTACAATTTAATGAAAAGGATGAAGCTATATTGGCAATTAAAGAGTATAACATCCTACACCATGTGGACTACAAGGTTACAGAATCAAACACAAGAACCTTTTTTGCGAAGTGTGTGAAATAGGGAGAAGGGTATAATTTGAAGATTCGTGCAACCAAGCGTAAGAAGATAGACCACTGGAAAGTCATAAAGTATAACAGAGATCACACATGTCTACGAATATCCATTGACCAGGACTACACCAAATTGGACTCAAGTATAATAAGCAATCACGTGATGAAGTTGGTCGAAGCTAATCCAAGAGTTCTAGTTTCGGCGATTCAAGCAACCATTGCACAAGAATTTGAATATCAAATAGAGTATAAGAAAGGGTGGCATACAAGGGATAAGGTATTACATTCAGTGTACGATGATTATGATAAATCGCATAATGAGCTACCAGCTTTATTGGTTGCAATGACACAGTTCATCCCATGCACCATCGTTAGGTATCAAACAAAAGATGCTATCGACCGACAAAGCCAAGTGAATGAAGGTTATAAACTTTTTCATCAACTATTTTGGGCTTTCAAGCCATGCATTGACAGTTTTTTGAATTGTAAGCGTATGATCCAAGTTGATGGAACATGGCTTTACGGAAAATACACTCATATACTAATGATTGTCGTTGCACAAGATGGTGAGAGTAATATCATTCCAATTACATTTGCAATCGTTGAGGGAGAGACTAATGAAGCTTGGAATTTCTTTTTGACAAATTTGCGTGAACATGTGATACGAGAAGACGGGGTTTGCATTATTGTTGATCGAGGGATAGGTCTCCAAGAAGCAATTAATCGAGAGAGAAGTCGGTGTACACCCCCATGCATACCCTGCATATTACGTCCGTCACATTGGAAAGAACAACTATGAGATGTTCAAAAATAAGTACCTTCGCAAAGAGATTTTAAACATGGGTAAGTGTTATTTTTTTTAAAAAAATCTATTCTATATGCGTATGTAATGATGTCTTTTGATTTTTGTAGATACTAAGTCAAACAAATATGAAGCACAATGAGCAGATATCATATTTAAAAATATACTCTATATGCATATATAATGATGTTTAAAAATTTAAAATATCGTATTTTTTCTAATAAACATAACATTAAACATAATGTCTTACAAACATAATACTCATATAATAGTAATTTATAACATAACATGAAGCACAATGAGCAGATATCGTCTAATAAACATAACATTAAACATATTGTCTTACAAACATAATGTCCTATGTAATTTTTGACAATGAGCAGATATCATCGAAAAGTAGGTGTGTTTTGGAACCCTCTTACGTTGTGACCTATATTCTATCTCGGTAACATCAGTTGCATCCTCTTCAGTATAACTCTCCCCCTCATCCACTGAGGCCATAGGAGTCAGTGTTGTGAACATGTCTATGTTACCACTTTGTCCTTCTATAAACTCTTCTAAATCTAAGAAAGTTTGAATTTTCTAAAAATTCATACATTGTTCAAAGTTTGAGTAATGAGATGATTATGGAGTAATAAACTCAGGTCTGTACAAATTAGTATCATCAAACCCGTGAGTACCTGATGAGCATGGTGCAACTTCTGGTTCATGCGTAGGAGCCGAGTCATATATAGGAGCTAGTTCAGTTTCCCATATAACTTGCTCTACTGGTGCTTGTTCCCAACTAGTAGGCCAACCTTTTGGGTTTTTACTACCAACGGGATTTTGAGATGAGCCTACTGCTTCACTCTTAGAGAATTCAAACCTACCACCATATTTCTTCTTATATCTACGACATTCTTCTCGCTCATCAACCAAAGGTAAGTACGATATTCTATTATTAAGAAAATAGATAAGGTACTTCGACCTTTGAAAATCAAAATCATCCTCTTGAATTGGAGCAAGATATAGTAAATTTGTACCCCTATTATTCCACGTAGTAATGTAATCGGCATATACGAGTTCTTAATTTACATCTACCCTACCACGTTCGTCAAAATCATGTAGAAAGTCATGATTAAATTGAATATACGAAATAGGCTGATGGAAGCCAAACTGGAACAAGACCCTATCGGCAAAGTGGAACTCGACAAACGCAAAATGGATCAATGGTGTAACAAAACATCGTAGTAGAGAATCACAAAGCAGATCTTCTGGTACAAAATTTCGATCATCGTTACTGTACACCATCCAAATAAACTACAAATAATGAATTGTTTATTAATACATCTAATTAATTAATTAATTATAGATATTTAACATCATGCAAACAATTAAATTAAACAGTTACCTATTCCCGGGCGTACAAATCAATCTGAGCTTTAAACACTTTTAGGTTGTTGTTAACCAACCTTGTATTTATTTTTCCCGCACCATCTGTACATAAATCACAATAATATTTTTTTAACAGTCAAATTTAATTTAAAAATTTAATTCAATATCAAGAGAATTACCTAGAGACAGTAGGGAACTAAATTGATGTACGCGTAATCGGTGTCCTAAAGGAAAATCGTTGCCAAGCCCATGCTTGTAACAACAATAAACATCCACCGATACCACGAACCTTATGATCATTGATGGAGGCTATGGAGTCCTTATTAAATTCCACCTTTTTCAGATTGTAATATTTAAGATATCGATCCCATGAAGACTGATTTGATTCTACTACTTCTTATAACTGCACTTACGAAATTAAAAACACAAATAATTGGATTGAGCTGATTGCAATAACTAAACTATACTAAATTATAGAAAGATAATAATGAGAAGAATGAGGTTAGATTGAATGCTTTGTAGAGAATAATCCAATTATATTGCTAATCCACTTATTAATGCAATGGGTTGAACTACCACCTCGGTGGATCGCACAAAGGGTCGTCGCAGCTGCCTAGGCGAAGTTATGCCTTGTTGACGATTCAATTTTTTCATAGTTCAACAGAGCAGTCTTATATGTTTCTTCCTTATCCCTAAGCGAAGAAAACTATTAAAATCCCCGTATCTTGATGACATCTCCCAGCGTTAATCAAGGGTAAATCACAACCTCACATGCATCTTGTTAGTCGCTAAAATCCGACACGGATTAGTCAATGCCCGTGAGCAAAGACCGTATTCTCTCGTTTCATGAGCCTAACTCTCCCGATATTAGACAAATGAATATTTCTTCTTATATTTATCATCTCGAGCTCATATGAAAAGAAAGTTAAGTACCTAGAAAGAATAAACTATGAAATAATTTTGCATTAATAAATATCAATAACAATGTAACTTTCCTCTCCATCTACTCCACAACAATCTAAAGCTCCAAGGGAGTTTAGAACATATTATGGTCGGCGGCTAAGGATATGTTATGTGTGTAAACCGACTTCTTCTCCTCTAACCTAAACCTAATAAGTGCCTTATATAGGCCAAGTCCTAAGTTGATCTTTCCATGCAAGGAAAGAGTTCTAAACAGAAAAGAAATCTAATTCCGAATTAAATTATATTAAATAAATCTTATTTCCTAAAATGTCTCTTCCCGCGGTTTGACTTGGGATCGACCTCCTAATTGAGTTGTCTTCTTTCTGTTACTCTTTGTCTCTCGGTATCTTTTTTCTCTTCCTATTGAGGATCACTTGTCGTCTTTTACGTTGTTGTGGCGGTCTTCAGAAGGCTACCATGGCGGATGCTTCGTCTGCAATTCAACATCTATTTTCTTCTTTGGCTCTTTTTGTGATTTAGTTTCCTATCTAAGAAAGAAAAATATCAAACATATTTTTTTTAAGCCAAACAATGGATAAATTCATAAAATAGTATTCGGATGCTGAGATATGGAAAATAATCAAAAACATCTATTATTGCATTTAATTCTTTGATGCGTGTCAAATATGTACAATTAGTGCAAGTGAACACGTCCCAAGTAATAAAGTGATGAGTAAATAGTGTATCGTCTCCATAGGGATTAATATACTTAATATGCTTCCTTTAGTCTTCTTGCTCTGAAAAGGAAATAAAATAAAGAACACAAGTTAATTGGGTTTGATTAAACTAATAAGGAAAACTAAATAAAGATAGAAAATTTGAATAAAGAAAATGGCCAGGATCCAGTTGTGTTGTATAGTGGATTTGATTGACTTGTTTCTGTCTAATGCAATTCGTACAACACTGCCTTGGCAGAACTGCAGATTACTGCCTCGACAGTGAAGATACTCGCCCGCTGCGGCAATCCCTTGCTCTTGGGTGAACTTTATCAAAGTTCGGCAAAGTGTCCTTAGATGACTCCGCTTATCCCTAAGTCGAAGTACTGTTGATGACCAGTCCTTGATGATACCTCCCGGCGTGAATCAATTATAATCATCAACCAATCCCACACTTCTCTTAGCCGCTGAAACTTTTAACCTATCTCTAGGCCGAGTTAGTGTTTCCCGATTGAAACACTATACTTATTCCTTTCGTGAATCCAACTCTCTCGATATTAGATAAATGGATTACTTACAAACTTCTCTCCCAAGCTTGAATGCAAGAACAAAGAATAGAAAAGAATAAGCAAACTTCGATATTTTATTCTATTGAAACAAGAAACAAAGTTTAATCCTTCACACTAATACTCTACAACCTTCACCTAAGCCTAAGCAAACTTAGAACATAATATAAAAGAAAAAAAAACTAAAAGATGAAGTCGGCTAGGTCTAAGCTCTCTAATTCCGAATTGTATAATATATGATTTTCTCCTTGAACGACTATGTCTTATATAGGCTTGGCCTAGGGCAAACCTTTCCTAAGTAGAGATAGAACTTGAAGTAGGGAACAAGTCAAGTACATAAAATAAAATATTTCCAAGTTTATTCTAACTATGAGGCTTTGTTGCGTGGCCTTTGTCTTGGGCTTTCCACGTGCTATCCAGCTCCGATCCTTGGGCTTCTTGTCCAGCAACGTTCTCCTCATTTTTCTTCTCAGGTTACCTATAATATCGTTACTTGTCCCTTGCTACTGCCTCAACATCAAGTCCTGCCTCGGCCTCAATTGCTGCCGCGGCAATACTTCTTCCTGCATAGATACAAAAATGCAGTAAAGCTTGTTTTTTCTATAAATATTATCTTTAACAGCAAAATCCCTAAATAGTTCATATTAAGTATATGCATTGGTTCACGTAGGTGTAGAATTGGTGATTATAGCCCATGAAAGGTGTAAAAAGTGATAGTGAGTTGAGCACTTATCACACCCCCAAACTCGAACTATTGCTTATCCTCAAGCAATGCAAACTATCAATTTGCCAAACTCTATTCTTCCTTGTTCTTATGTTTTTATCTATTCTCCCCACCATAACTATGCTTTTTCTTTAGACCTAACCTTTCGGTTACTGTAATCACTAATTTTATCCGAGGTTTAAATCTGGGGTTTAATTTTCGTTAAACTCAATAACGAGTTTAAATTTACTTGTTACATGGAAAAATTCAAAGAATTATGTGTTTTTTATAGATATATATCATATATTTATTAAAGTTAAAAATCCAAAAACATTATTATACTATATATTTATTTTACTTTCATTTTATTATTACTATCAACTATTATCCTTTTTATTTTATATTATCAAACTAAAAAACAAAAATTAGATGCTACTTTTTTCCTTCATTCAATCTTTTGTATATATGTTTATTATTATATATTTAAGCGAAAAAATCAAAAATATTATAATATTATCATCTATTTTGAATTTGATTTTCGTTATTATCATTATTAGTTATTTCTGATTCCTACTTTATTTTATTTTATTTATTATTATTCATTATTATATTATTATTATATATAAATAAACAATATCAAATTTTAAAACCCAAAAAACAATTTAAAAAATAAATAAACCTAAACAACCCATATCATTAAAATAAATATCAATCCAACACAAATTCAATAATAATTAAAATTACAAGCCCATGTTCTAATTACAATCAACCCATGTTTTGAGCTCAAACCGTTTAACCAAACCCTAGCCCAGTTTAATTATGAAAAAACCAGAGAAATGCATAACCCTAATGGACATAAATTTCAGAGGCGAGGCAACAATATTTCATAGAGCATAATCGTCCAAAAAATAGAGCATTTTTCATTTTCGATTCGATTGTAATATCGGCTATAAGAACCGATTAAAACATCATTGTAAGGGACTTTTTTTCCCACACATTTTCATCAATACAAAGGAAAAGCCTTTCGAGGTAAAAAAACCTCTCTTAGTTTTTGCATAGACTAAAAAAATAATGAAGATTTAGGTTTCGTCTTTCTCAACTTTTTGTCTTGTTCTCTACTTCGTTTGCTCCGATGACTCTTCGACGATAAGCTCACCGCCGTTGTGCCTTCGATGAGTGGGTCGAAAGAGGAGGAGTTTCTCGCCTTTAAAGTTCGTCTCTGTTTCTTTTTTAGTTTTGGACGGAAGGGGTTTTTATTTTAGAGACAAACGATTTTAAAAGAGGAAGAGAGGATCTTTTGGTTAAGGTTTCAAAAAAAAAGGTGGCTTTTTATTTACTCTAGCCACCACTCACGGTGGCCGGAAACTTGAGTATATGGTGGTTTTCTGGGTTTTATCTATGAATACCAAGAATACTCATGTTCTTTTCTGGGTTTTGAAGAACAAAACAGAGAAAAAGATGGTTTTCCTTTGAGTCTTCGGCACAAAAATGATACAAAAGGGGGTGTTTGAATTGTGTTTGTATTTTATAGTCCTTAAATATTTTAAAAATAGTTTATTCCCGTTTTAAAACCCTCCATCCCATTAAAATAACAAAAATAGTCATTGAAACTTTGTTTTGTCTTTCATTTTGGTCACCAATTCGTTGTAATTGTTGTTTTAAAATTGGTTTTATTCATTTTAAGCCCCTCCGTGCTTCTGGTTAAACTTTTCTAGCCCTTCCTCGTTTGTAAATAACGTTTGGAGGTCCTGAACATTTTCAGAACGTTTCATTTTAGTCACTGTTCGAAATAAAGCTTGTTTCTCTTCCGATTTGAACCACTAAATTTAATTTAATTTTATTTTAGTCACTTCCAGTAGCTTTGTTTTCATTATTTTGGTTTATTTCATTCATTTATTTATTTATTTTACACGTCATTTATGCTTATTCGTCCGTTTATTTATATTTTGTTACATATTTATTTTATTTTGTTATGTTTTTATTTATGTATCTTATTTTAAAGTACATACATATTTTTTGTCACATGCCTTTTTACTTATGCATTTTAGTTATTTATATATATTTAGCATATAATATTTCAATTTATTTTCTCATTTATTTTTTTATTTTATTATTATGTTTATTTGTGTTGTTTCATATATTTATATTGTCATGTTTGTATGCTTATTTTGAGTATTCTTGTACATAATGCTTGGTTATGCTTTTTTAGTTTATTCATGCATACTTATTTATTTTGTTGCATTTGTATTTATTTTTATCATTTTTTATTTATGTTCTTTATTTTATTGTATTTTTATTTTGTATCTTCCATATATTGTGATGTATTTTATTTTTAATCGAATTTCACACCTCCATTAATTAATAAATCTAATTAATTACGTCTTTATTTGGTCGTAACGGATCCGTGTTATCCAACGTAAGAATGGCAGTGTATGCGTTGCCTTCGAATAAAGATACGGTAAAAATAAAACTCAATTCGAACATTAAACAAACTTTAATTTAAATACCACTTTAAAATAAATTTCTAAATTTAATTAAGCGGTTATTTTAAAGGTGTCAATTTTTGGGCAGTTTTTAAACGCTAAACCCGTTTTTAAGCCGTAACCAATTCTCGAACCCAAATCTTTTCGAATCTCTCATTTTAAAGGTGCCTGGCCTACCAAAGTGGTCGGTGGCGACTCTAAACCTTTTTTTAAACCCTAATCTCAAAATTCCTTTTTTTTTTAAATTTCAACCCTTATTTTCAAATCCAATTTCCCCTTTTAATTTCAAGAATTCCAAAGTTTAAATTTCCCTTTTAATTTTATCCTTAATTTTTAAATCCCTAAGTTCATTTTAAACCCTAGCTTCTAATTTTCCCAAATTTCTCCTTTTTAAAATTAAACCCTAAATTTTGATTTTTGAGACAATTTCAATTTCTCAATTTCCCCTCTTTTAAAACAACACCTTCTTATTGTACTTAAGAAACTTAAAAGGGTTGCTACAATTACCTAAGGATTTATCTAGAAAACAAACTATAAGGTTTGTGAGTGTGTGCGTTTTTATGGACAAGTTTGATTAAAGGACTTCTTAGACAAACTCTAAGTTCAAGACAAATAGACTTGGATTTAGTGTACTCTTCTTAAAAACATCAATTTCTTGAGCCAATTTCGGGCACCTCAAAGATTGTGTTTTTTCATCAATTTTTTTGTTTCTTTTGCTATTCTTTTTAATCATACTAGAGTCAATTTCGGGTACCTCTAGCATGAAGAAAAGTAATTCCTAGAGCCAGTTATAGGAACCTCTAGTTACTTTTCCAAAAATCTAAGTCTTTATCACCTAAGTTCATTAAAAGAATTCCTATAGTCAAACAAGTCCCAAAAATGTTTTTAAGATCAATCTTATAGCAAGCTTCTAAGTTTTCTCCCTTAAGTATCCTAGAATTAAGCCTTCAAAACAGGACCTAACCATAGTAAGGAGAAAGATTTCAATAGCCTTAAAAGAATAAACTAAGGCAATACTGATGATGAGCAGTGCAAAAGTATAGGCAACAAATTCAAGTAAAGTGATGGACATAATTTTTTTTTGAAAAAATCACTAAAATACTCCTTTTCATGGCAAGGCCGCGGTAGTTCATTGCCTCGACAGTGGCTCTACACCCCCAAACTCGAACCAAGCATTGTCTTCAATGATTAAATTAGGGGCACACAGTGAGCAACAAAATATGAAAAGGAAACAAGTAAGGATATATAAAAGCAACATAAAAATTTTAAAAGGATTCTGAGGAGCTGCTGGTGACAATAAATTTTCTATGTCTTGCTGTTGATTACTTCGTCCTTGGTGATGGAGAAGGCTGAGTTTTTGCTTGTCTTGGTGGTTGAACTCTTGTTGGTGGTGTCCATTGCATGGGAGCGTCCACTTCTTCTCCTTCTTCGTCTTTAGCAACTTCCTCGGTGACTATTACATCAGTTCCTCCCTCATTTGTTGCATCATCCCAGGCATGGTGAATGCTTGGCCCGACAACGGTTGAACTTTGGTGTACATAGGCATCTATCTCAATTGATAGACTGCCCATGATGATGGGGGATCTTAGTGGTGTGCTGAAGACTGCCCTCCTCTTTGATGGTCTTCTACTGACAGATGATGCCATGACAGAATATGTTGCCCTAGATGGTCCAGCAACATGAAATTTTTGCTGAGGGCCTGTGGGGAAGAATAGCCTCGGTCCTCCTAGAGCTGGAGTTGTCTCGGTGTAGGGTGCAGTTGTTACGAACATGTTGGGGAACTCTGGAAACTGCACCCCTTGGCTGGGAAAGTTATGGAGCATCATCTGGGCAAGTGTTCTGTTGAGGTCCCTTTGATACTCCATGTATCGTTGTTGCCTAAGATCCATAGCTATCATCCTCTACAGTATCTCCTAGTATGGGTCTGCTGCGGCAGTGGTGTGGGTAGTGTTAGGCATGTCTGCCGTGTATTAGGCCTCGAAAGCTGTGTCAACAGTGAACTATTGAGGAGTTTCCTGGACTGGCTCTGCGTGTGTGATCTGCATGATTTTGTGGCAGAAGTCTCTAGTCCACCCTTGTCTATAGGCTGTGAATTCATCCATTTCGGCTGTAGGTACACCTACAACAGTATAAATTCTAGTATTAAACAAGGGAAATATAAAGGTCCCCTATCTTTCTTACCATATTCGTAAGTTTCCCTTAAAATAATCTCTCCAACATTGATGCTCCATTTGTTGATGATGGACTGAATAGGCACCAATCTCCTTCGGTCCACAGTGCTATTGTGGGAGGTTGGGATGAGGCGTCTCTTGACAAAGTTGTTCCAAAGTTTGGCCTCGTATTAAGATTTTGCCTTGCTACTGATCCTTTATGAGTACCGATTTTCCAATGGGTGTTGTTGTAGCAAAGGTCGTTCTTTATCAGCTCATAATTTTCAGTGGTGATGTCCTCCATGAATTCAACATGGACATCACGTACAGGTGTAAGGCCGTAGAATAGGTTGATTGTCTCGGCATCAAGCTTGACAGGCCTGCCTCAGTAGTGGACATAAAGAGAGTCCTTGCTCGACCTGTGTGCATAGAATTCTCACACGATGGTGGCATTGGCCTGGGTGGGTTGTAGGCAAAAGATCTCCCAATCTTGATACTTTATTTTTTCGAACAAGTAGTGCTCGATGCCGAAATTGTCCTCATCAGAATGTTGAAACCCTTGTTTTTCCCATACTTGCCGAGCAATGAAAGACCTGTTGAAACGGTCTTTAATAATGGTTGGGGCAAAGCGGTTGTAGGTGGTCATGAATAAGTATTGGAGAGTTGAGGATCTTGTAGAGTTTCTTGAGAAGTTCTAAAAATTATAAGAAAGCTTATGAGTAGGCAGAGAGTATTTTGAGAGCAAGATTAGCAAATATTCTAAAGAAAACAAGAATGCAAGAGTGGATAGTTCAAGAGGGAGATGTTGCTTATATAGGCCTCGACCTTGTAGCCGTTTAACTTTTAGTGTCATTGCTTTTACTACCACAGCGGGAATCTCGGTAGGCTAGTCGTTACACTGTTCTGCCCGTTGAGACTGCTGCGGCTCTAACACTATTTTTTTCCCGGTAGCATTCTTCCTGCTGTGAACTATTTCTCCTTTATTCTTGCTTATTGACCTAAAAAATTAAACATAAACAAGAAAAATAATTAAAGAAAATATAATTATTAACTTTAAACTAAATTATTCCTAATATAATAATAAAAAGAAATGAAAGAGATTATGTCATTGGAGAAGTGCATGTAAATGCATCTCCTAAAGTGATTATCTCTTGTTGGCCAAAGTGATGCTTCAGATGTTGGCCATTCTTTTTGATTTCATGTCCATCCCTTTTGACCTTTACTACACCCTGTATGTCTGGACAATGCGCTGTCTTGTTGGTTTTCTCCACTCTTGGCTTAATTTTTCTGCCTAGTATTCAGCTGCAGCAAGCATCAATTTTTCTGTCGAGCATGCTGCCAAGGCAGTGACTGTTGAAACAGGGTATCTTTGTGCTTGCATCTGTTGTATGGAGGACTTTACACTCTTCTGCGTCATCATACCTTTTCAAATTGTGGAAGGCATTTAGTTTTACTTGTTGGTCATTGACCTTCATTGTCAACTCTCCTTTTTCCATATCAATTAGTGTATTTCCAATGGCAAGGAAAGGTTTCCCAAGGATGATCGGTGCATTATCATCTGCTTCATAATCAAGGATAAGGAAGTCATCGGGAAAAATAAATTTATCCACTCTTACCAGTATGTCCTCGATTTTTCCTTCACAATCATGAAAGCCTTCAGAGAATTTTCCAGGGAACTTACAAGCTGCTACATCTGCATCTGCTGCTGCGTCATAGGCTGTTGTACTTGCTGCTGCGGCAGATTGTGCATTGGTTGTTGGAAACCAGGGGTTGAGTAGTTAGATTCAAGAAATTGTTTGGATTGCTCCATGAAAAGTTTGAATGCCTCTTCCATGAGGGGTTGTATGTGTTGGACATCATATTGTTTCTGTTATAGTTTCCAACATATAAGCTATACTCTTGATTCTGCATACATTCAAAAGAATTGTGGTTACCTCCACATAAATTGAAAAAGGAATCAATGGCCTTAACCTCCTGGTATTTTGCTGTAGTTGCATGTTTTGCACCATCTTAGTAAGAGAGGCCAATTATGCTGCCACTGAATTTGATGTTTCTAACTCATTCACTATGGCTTGGCGTCTTACTGCTCCTCTCCTAGATGTAGGGAATTGAAAATCAATCTTGGCGAGTTTGTTCAGGATCTCAATAGCTTCCTCGAGTGCTTTATCAAGGAGTGTTCCATTGGTCGAGACATCTAACATCATCATTGTCAGGGAATCGGTGGCAATATAAAATATTGTAACTTGTGTCCATAATGGAAATCCATGCAATGGGCACTTGTGCAATAACTCTCTATAGCGCTCTCATGCCTCGTACATAGGTTCATCATCAGCCTGCAGAAAAGAAGTAATTTCATTACGAATTCTATCATATTAATTGGTAGGATTAAAGCGCATAATGAAATCTCGGCACAATTCACTCCAAGATCCTATTGATCATGCTGGAATGCTATTTAGCCAGGTTTTAGCCCTATCCCTCAGTGAATAGGGGAATAACTTCAATCATAAGACATCTTCATGGACTCCTTGAATTTTGAAAGAGTTATAAATCCTCATGAATGACTTAAGATGTTGCCTGACATCTTCTTTCATAGACCCATCAAACTGTCCAATAATGTTAGCATATTGAACATGACAGTTTTCAGTTCAAAGTGGTCTTCTTCTATTTCTAGTGTAACTACTTCAGGGTTTAACCCATTTAGATCTTCTTTCAGGAAGTCTCGGACAATGAGCTACCGCGGCAGTGGTGGCGGCAGAAGGCCTCCATTGCCGGCAGATAAGTTCTGATTTCCTTGGTTTCCTGCCATGGCTTCTTGGATTTGTCTCCTCAACCTATTTCGTGTATGTTCGATTTCTGGATTTAACTCGTACAAAGGATTGGTAGGGTTGGCCCTGGTCATACAACAAAAATAAACCAGAGTAAAATAAAAATAATAGAAATAATTAAAAAGCAAAAAAAGAAAGAAAACAAAATTTAGTTGCCAATCCCCGACAATGGCGCCAAAAACTTGATGCGTGTCAAATATGCGCAATTAGTGCAAGTGAATACGTCGAAGTAATAATGTGATGAGTAAATCGTGTATCGTCTTCATAGGGATTTGTATACTTAATATGCTTCCTTTAGTCTTCTTGCTCTAAAAAAGAAATAAAATAAAGAACACAAGTGAATTGGGTTTGATTAAACTAATAAGGAAAACTAAATAAAGATAGAAAAATTGAATAAAGAAAGTGTTCATGATCCAGTTGTGTTGTATAGTGGATTCGATTGACTTGTTTCTGTCCAATGTAATTCGTACAATACTGCCTCGGTAGAACTGTAGATTACTGCCTCGACAGTGAAGATACTCGCCCGCCGCGACAATCTCTTTCTCTTGGGTGAACTTTATCAAAGTTCGGCAATATGTCCTTAAATGACTCCTCTTATCCCTAAGTCAAAGTACTGTTGATGACCAGTCCTTAATGATACCTCCCGGCGCGAATCAATTATAATCATCAACCAATCCCACACTTCTCTTAGCCGCTGAAACTCTTAACCTATCTCTAGGTCGAGTTAGTGTTTCCCGATTGGAACATCGTACTTATTTCTTTCGTAAATCTAACTCTCCCGATATTAGATAAATAGATTACTTACAAACTTCTCTCCCGAGCTTGAATGCAAGAACAAAGAATGACAAAGAATAAGAAAACTTCGATATTTTATTACATTGAAACAAGAAACAAAGTTTAATCTCTTCACACTAATATTCTTGATGAGTGCCTAAAATTCAGTTATTTACTACCCTTCTCATGGTACTTTATGCATCTATTATGCACCAACTTGAACTAAAATATGAAATCATTGCATAATATTGGATATTCCGTTATTACTACTTAAAAAGCTTACGTTTATAGAGAATGCAGATATTATTACATATTATGTGCATGCAGGGATATCCAGGGCTGAGGCAGCAGAGAAGCATCGTTGAGGCCGAGGCAGAGACAAGGCCGCGACAGCATCCTGAGTGGCAACATCAACATGATAGGCGACTGAAAGATAAAAATATAGAGAACATTCTGGAAGATGCAGCACACCAATTGGACCAGGCTAGCGCACTAAAAGCCCAAGTCAAAGAACGAACGGGAAAAGCTTTCTAGAAGGTTACAAACTTGGAAACATCAGATCTCATGTAGAAGACTTGCTCCCTACTCCAAGTTAGAGTCTATTTAGGAAAGATTTTCCCTAGGTTAAGACTATATATAGCCTAGCTGGCCACATTGTTAGGGAGAGTCGATTTTAGAGAAACCCTTCCCCTAAGATTTGTACTTATCGAGATTATGTTCTAAATCTCTTAGGGATAGGTGAAGGTTGTAGACATTAGCGAGAGGAGAATGTTTCTTGTTTCTTTGTTCTAATGCAATAATAATATCGAAGTTTGCTTATCCTATTGCTATTCCTTGTTCTTACATTCAAGCTCGATAGAGAAGTTTGTAAGTAATCTATTTATCTAGCATCGAGAGAGTTAGATTCACGAAAGAGATAAGTACGATATTGACGATACTAACTCGACCTAGAGATAGGTTAAGAGTTTCAGAAGCTAAAAGAAGTGTTGGATTGGTTGGTGATTATCGTTGATTCACGCTGAGAGGTGTCGCCAAAAACCAGTCATCAACAGCGTTCTGACTTAGAGATAAGCGGAGTCAACTACGGACACTTTGTTGAACTTTGATACATCTGCCCAAGAGTAAGAGATTGCCACGACAGAGAACACTAACGCTACCGAGATTTTATCTGCAGTACTGTCGAAGCAGTATTATGTAATTGCATTAGACAAGAAGAAGATCAATCGAATCCACTAATTGACGCAGCTGGATCCTACCCACTTTCTCTATATTGTTCTTCATCCTTTATTTTATGTTTTGTTATTTAGTTACTTAGTTAGACAATTCCACTTATCTGTGTTTTTACTTTATTTTTCAGGAGCAAGGGAACAAAGGGAGACATATTAAGTATACCAATCCCTGTGGAGACGATACACGATATACATATCACTTTATTACTTGCGACGTGTACACTGCACAATTGCGCTATTATTACACGCATCGAGTTTTTGGTGCCGTTGCCGGGGATTGACAACTAAATTTTTATTTTCTTTATTTTCTTGCTCTTTAACCATTCTTTATTTAACTTTAATTCTAATTATTTTTTATTAACTTTGACTTATCTAGTGTATGACCAGGGTAAACCCGAGTGGTCCATTGTACGAATTGGATCCTAAAATTGAACGCACAGGACATCATCTAAGGCGCAACCTGTTTCAAGTTATTGATGATCCATCAAGAGGACAAATTTCACCTGTTGATCATAATGTACTACCACTAGCAATGCCGCAGCAACAACTGCCGCGACCATTGCCAAGACATCTCACTGTTAGAGACTTTCTGGTGAAAGACCTAAACAGACTAAACCCTGGCGTAATCATCCTAGAGATTGAAGCAAATCACTCTGAGCTCAAACCAGTGATGTTCAACATGTTGAACACAATTGGACAGTTTAGTGGGTCTGCTACTGAAGATGCAAGGCAACATCTTAAATCTTTCATAGAAGTGTGCAATTCTTTCAAAATCCAAGGAGTCCATGAAGATATTTTAAGATTAAAGTTGTTCCCCTATTCACTAAGGGATAGGGTGAAAACTTGGTTAAATGGCATCCCTGCAGGATCCATAGGATTTTGTGATGAACTCTGCCGAGAATTCATTACAAGGTTCAACCCGACAAATCTCTATGATCGCATCCGTAATGAAATTACATCATTTCGGCAGGATGATGATGAACCAATGTATGAGGCGTGGGAACGCTACAGAGAATTATTAAACAAATGCCCACTACATGGTTTTCCATTGTGAATGCAAGTCTCCATGTTCTATAATGTCACCAATGCCTCCACAAGGATGATGCTAGATGCTTCCGCAAATGGGACACTTTTGGATAGAGCACCCGCGAAGGCTATTGAGATTCTGAACAAACTCGCAAGGAACGACTTCCAGTTTCCTATATCAAGGCGAGGAGGAATGAAACGTCATGCCACGACCCATGAATTAGACACAACCAGCTCGGTGGCAGCACAATTAGCTTCTCTCACCAAGATGGTTCAGAATATGCAAGCCCAGCAAAATATACATGAGGTTAAGGTAGTCAACTCATCTAATTACACGAAAGATGAGGAAACCAGCCTATATGTTGGAAATTATAACAGGAACAATCATATGATGTCCAACAATTACAACCCATCCTGGAAAAGACATTCAAACTTTTCATGGAGTAACCCAACAATGCCTTCAATCTAGTCAACCAAGCCCCTACATTCCAGCACCAAAGTCAAAACCTGCCGCAACAGCACACTCAACAGTCCATGCCGCAGTAGCAGCTTGAACAACAGTAGTCTTTGAACGCACTAGCAGATTCTCTTACGGCATTCATGTCAAAGACTGATTTATACATTGCCGAGAATAGCCACTTCATGAAGTGTACTAATGACCTCATGAATCGAACTGAGATGAGACTGCAGAACCAGGAGGCCGCAATCAGTCTTTAGAAACCCAAGTTGGTCAATTTGCCCAACGACAAAACACTCGACCACCAGGGGGTTTACCTAGCAATACTGAGTTTGCTAAGGTGTTAGGCCACGAGCAATGCAAGGTAATTACGGCAAGAAGTGACCTACAATTAAAAGATAAAGAAGGGCCCTCAACCGATAGAGTCCAACCAGAAAAGTAACATCATGAGGACTCAGAAGCTGAGCAGGACCCTGCCGAAAGCACTGCCCCGGCAGCAGAACCAGCAGTACTTGAAAATCCTGCCGAGACAACTGCAGATAAGGTCACCCCAGGTATTAAACTCAATATCCAAGGAAACCTAGAGGATATAAGACCACCACCTCCTTTCTCGCAGAGGTTAAAAAAGCACAAACATGATCACCAATTTCAGAAATTCCTAGACATCTTAAAACAAGTCCATATCAACTTGCCATTAGTTGAGGCTATTGAACAAATGCCCAACTATGCCAATTTCTTAAAAGACATAGTATCCAAACGAAGAAGGCTAGGGGAATTTGAAACGGTGGCAGCCACTGAAAGTTGCATGGCCATGCTACATAATCGCATGCCGCCTAAGCTAAAGGATCTTGTATGCTTTACAATCCCCTGTGCGATTGGGGATGGTTACGAAGGAAAGACCTTATGCGACTTGGGAGCAAGCATCAATCTAATGCCCAAATCAGTCTTTTAAAAACTTGGAATAGGGCGGGCAAAACCAACAACAGTACTGCTCCAACTTACGGATCGGTCCTATGTGCATCCTAAAGGTAAAATTGAGGACATTCTGGTTAAGGTCGACAAGTTTATATTTTCTGCCGACTTTCTTATCCTTGACTGTGAGGCCGACGACAATGCGCCGATCATCCTGGGTCAAACTTTCCTCGCTACTGGACGCACCATCATCGATGTAGAAAATGGAGAGCTCATAATGCGGATAAACGATCAATAAGTCAAGTTGAACGCCTTCCAGAATCTCAAAAATTCAGACACTCCAGCAGAATGTAAGGCTCTCCATACACCAGACCAGGATACTAAAACATCCTGCCTAGGCAGCACGCTCGACAGACTATTCGGTAAGCGAATAAAGCCCAAAGGAGAAGTCGAATGCACTGAAAGGACTGGCCAACACGCGAAGGAAGATATGATCAAGAAAGAGATAACCAATTTGGGAGATGCATTCACATGCACTCCACAAGTAACATAATCTCTTCTCTTCTCTTCCATTTTATTTATTATATTAGGACTAGTTTTATATGTTGTTATGTTTTATTTTCAGTATTTTATGTTTTTAAGTTTTGTTTTTTTAGGATAAATAAAGCGACGAATGTAGAAAAATTATTTCACAGCAGGAAGTCTGCTGCCGTGGCAGTGCACTGTGTCAGAGCCGCAAAAATCTTAACAGGAAAAAATAGTACAACGGCTCTCTACCGAGAAATCCGCCACGGTAGTAACTGTTCAACAAGGCAGTAAATGCCTAACAACTAATTTTTAACAATCATATTTTTTACAACCTATATAAACAGCTCCCTTGCTTAGAATTACCCACTCTTGTATTCTTGCTAATCTTGTTTCTTTCAAAATCTTTCTCTTTATTACTTTAGCTCTCATCTACTTCTTGAAATTTCCAGTAATCTTTTCAAGTACTCCAGATTTCATTCAAGGCATCCAATAACAATAATCATGGCCGCTTACAACCGTTTTTATCCTGCCGCCATTAAAGAGCGATTCAGCCATTCTTTTGTGGCCCAAAAGCTATGGGAGGAGCAAGGATTTCAGCACTTGGATGAAGATAATTACGGAATCGAATAGTTCTTGTTCGACAAAACCAAATACCAAGATTGAGAAATCTTCTGTCTCCAACCTCCCTAGTGAATGCCACAATTGTCCGAGAGTTTTACGCCCACATGCCGAGCGAAGGAAATTTATATGTCTACTGCCGAGGGAAGCTAGTCGCCCTTAATGTCGAAGTAATCAACCAACACTATGGCCTCATTCCGTTGTCCAATGCACATAGTTATTTTGAGGCGGAGGTCACCGATGTCGACTTCGAGCTAATCAAATATGATCTTTGTTACGATGATACCCCTTGGGAGACCGGTAACCATAGAGGATCCGTAACAAGATTGAGCTTGAAACCCGAGGCTAAGATGTGGTGCACCTTTGTCAAAAGACGTCTAATGCCCACGTTGCACAACAGCACAGTCGACAAGAGACGTTTGGTGCTCATTCAGTCCTTAATTAACAAGAGGACCATCAACGTTGGAGAAATTATTCTCCAAGAAATTTATAATTACGGTAAGAAAGGAAAAGACCCTTTATGTTTTCCTTCTTGAATCTCTGCTTTGTGTATTGCTGTAGGTGTACTAGTCGAGGCTACAGACGAGTACACACCGAGTCAGTCGGGATGGTCTAAAGATTTCTATCACCGAGTGCAGATAACCCAGGCAGAAATTGTCCAAGCAACACCGTTGCAGGTCGCTGCAGACTTTACTGTCGGAGGGCAGTACTCAATAGAAGTACCCACATCTGCCCAGGGCCCTGCCGCAGCAGATCCTGACCAAGAAATTCTGCAAAGGATGACATCCATGAACCTTCGCCTGCAATATTACATGGAGTATCAGCGCGACTTCAACACATCTCTCGCCCACATAATGATGACAAGCTTCCCAAATCAAGGGGCGCAATTCCCAAAATTCTTAGCAAACATGTTTGTCACTACCGCTCCTTATACCGAGACAACACCTGCCCTAGGGCCCCAACCATTTTTCCCACAAAGGCTGCCCCAATAGTTTCATGCTGCCGAACCTTTTAGGCCGGCCAGGTCCGCCGGAGTATCTTCTACCAGCCAACGGCCATCCAAGAGGCGAGCTGTTTTTAACTCTCCCCAACGAAAACCAATCCCTATGCCTAGTCTCAACAGAAACACTTTGTCTCGTGAGATTGACGAATACCACAGTTCGTCACATGAACCAGCAATACCCACTGCCACGATAGGGGGCAGGACAAAAATGATGCACACAAAAAATATTGACGAAGTGGAAGAAGGAGATGAAGTTACTGCATCACTGCACTGTACACCGCCCAATCGAGTTCAGCCACATCGACAAGCCAAACAACAACAATCACCAGCACAAGGGTCTAGACGGAAGGAGTCAGCAGCACGGCCTAGGAGACTGCTCCGTATAAGTAGCTCCTCGGAGTCGTTATAAATGATTTCTTTTAATGCTTTTGTCTATTTCCTTATTGAAATTGTTATTTTCCGCATATATTGAGCATTGAGGATAATGCTCGGTTTGAGTTTAGGGGTATTGTAGGTGCAGAAGCACTGCCGCAACATTACCATGAAAAAAGGAGTATTTTTTTGAAATTTTTGGTAATATTCTCTTTTCTTGAATTACTGTTTTTAATCATGCACTGCTCTACATCAGCTTTGCTTTAGTTTACTCCTTTAAGGCTATAGAAATCTTTCTCCTTACCATGCCTAAGTTCTATTTTGAAGGGATAACCATAGAATACTCATGGAATAAAACTTAGAAGCTTGTTTTAGGGTTAGAAAGAAAATAAACACTTTTTGGACTTGCTTGATTTAGGAATTCTTTTAATAAACATAGGTGATAAAGACTTAGAACATTTTGGAAAAATAACTAGATGTGTCTATCACTGGCTCTAGTTTTGCTCTCCTTCATGCTAGAGGTGACCGAAATTGGCTCTAGTATGCTAAATAGGTGGTTAAAAAGAAAAAAAAGAAGAAAAAGAAGAAAATAAAAAACGAATATCTTGAGGTGCCCGGAATTGGCTCAAGACTTATTGTTTTAAGGAGAGAGCTTTAGTCCAAATTCTATTTATGTTGAACTTAGAGTTTATCTAAGAAAGTCTTGAATCAATCTTGTCCATCAAACGCACACGCTCACCTAGCCTTATAGCTTGTTTCTTAGTAAAAGTCCTTGGGTAAACTAGTGGCTAAAACGGAGAGATAGACATGACCATGGTGGGGAGAATAGATGGAAAACTAAGACCAAAGGGGAGTAAGGTTCAGCAATTTGATGTCTTGCATTTCTTGAGGATAAGCAATAGTTCGAGTTTGGGGTATTTGATGAGTGCCTAAAAGGCAGTTATTTACTACTCTTCTCATGGTACTTTATGCATCTATTATACACCAACTTGAACTAAAATATGGACTCATTGCATAATATTGGATATTCCGTTATTACTACTTATAAAACTTACATTTATTGAGAATGCATATATTATTACATATTCTGTACATGCAGGGATATCCAGGGCTGAGGCAACAAAGAAGCATCATTGAGGCCGAGGCAGGGACAAGGCCAAGGCAGCATCTAGAGTGACAACATTAATATTGTAGGCGAATGAAAGAAAAAAATATAGAGAACATTCTGGAAGATGCAGCGCACCAATTGGACCAGGCTAGCGCACTAAAAGCCCAAGTCAAAGACCGAACGGGAAAAACTTTCTAGAAGGTTGCAAACTTGGAAACATCAGATCTCATGTAGAAGACTTGCTCCCTACTCCAAGTTAGAGTCTATTTAGGAAAGGTTTGCCCTAGGTTAAGACTATATATAGCCTAGCCGTCCATATTGTTAGGGAGAGTCGATTTTAGAGAAACCCTTCCCCTAAGATTTGTACTTATCGACATTATATTCTAAATCTCTTAAGGATAGGTGAAGGTTGTAGATATTAGCGAGAGGAGATTGTTTCTTGTTTCTTTGTTCTAATGCAATAATAATATCGAAGTTTGCTTATCCTATTTCTAATCCTTGTTCTTACATTCAAGCTCGAGAGAGAAGTTTGTAAGTAATCTATTTATCTAGCATCGAGAGAGTTAGATTCACGAAAGAGATAAGTACGGTATTGACGACACTAAATCGGCCTAGAGATAGGTTAAGAGTTTCAGAAGCTAAAAGAAATGTTAGATTGGTTGGTGATTATCGTTGATTCACGCTGAGAGGTATCGTCAAAGACCATTCATCAACAACGCTCTGACTTAGAGATAAGCGGAGTCAACTACGAACACTTTGTTGAACTTTGATGCATCTGTCCAAGAGCAAGAGATTGTCGCGGAAGAGAACACTAATGCTGCCGAGGTTATATCTGCAGTACTGCCGAAGCAGTATTGTGTAATTGCATTGGACAAGAAGAAGATCAATCGAATCCACAAATTAACGCAGCTGGATCCTACCCACTTTCTCTATATCATTCTCCATCCTTTATTTTATGTTTTGTTATTTAGTTACTTAGTTAGACAATTCCACTTATCTGTGTTTTTATTTTATTTTTCAGGAGCAAGGGAACAAGGGGAGATATATTAAGTATACCAATCCCTATGGAGACGATATATGATATACTTATCACTTTATTACTTGCAACGTGTACACTGCACAGTTGCGCTATTATTACACGCATTAACTCTACAACCTTCACCTAAGCCTAAGCAAACTTAGAACATAATATAAAAGAAAAGAAAAACTAAAAGATGAAGTCGGCTAGGTCTAAGCTCTCTAATTCCAAATTGTGTAGTATATGATTTTTTCCTTGGACGGCTATGTATTATATAGGCTTGGCCTATGACAAACCTTTCCTAAGTAGGAATACAACTTGGAGTAATGAACAAGTCAAGTACATAAAATAAAATATTTCCAAGTTTATTCCAACTAGGAGGCTTTCCCGCGTGGCCTTTGTCTTGGGCTTTCCACGTGTTATCTAGCTCCGATCCTTGGGCTTCTTGTCCAGCAACGTTCTCCTTACTTTTCTTCTTAGATTGCCTACAATATCGCTACTTGTCCCTTGCTGCTGCCTCGACATCAGGTCCTGCCTCGGTCTCAGTTGCTTCTGCGGTAATACTTCTTCCTACATAGATACAAAAATGCAGTAAAGCTTGCCTTTTCTATAAATATTATCTTTAATAGCAAAATCCCTAAATAGTTCACATTAAATATATGTATTGGTTCACTAGGTTTAGAATTGGTGATTATAGCCCATGAAAGGTGTAAAAAGTGATAGTGAGTTGAGCACTTGTCAGTCTTTATTAGCAATAAATGAGTGGAGAAATGATGTGAAAATTGAGGACTTTTAGGCACTCATCACACCCTAAAACTCAACTATTGCTTGTCCTCAAGCAATAAAAATGATAAGTTTTAAGTAGGGAATTTTAAAGCGATATATCGTCCTGCCTGCCGCGGCAAAATTCCTTTCTTACCTCGGCCTCTTCTTGGTTCTAGGAATTCCTCGGAACTGGACTATGAGTCTTAGTGTATATGTGCGTAGCTGAGTTAAAGATGATTTTCTAGGTTCTAATCATTTTTCTAGCTCAATACTTTCGACTAAGATTTCTTAATTTTTTTGCTTTATTTCTCCCTAAAATTGATGTATAATTATATATTGCTATATAGTTATACTTGCTTGAGCCAATCATGGGCACCTCAAGTATTTTGCTGATTCTTACTAGAGTTAGTGATAGGCACCTCTAGTAAGTGGGAGAATTCTAAGCCTAAGTCCCTATTGCTTTTCAAAGAAAAGAACTTTTAAAATCAACGAAGACTAGCAGTGTTTTAAGATATTTTCAGGCTCATAGTCTAATCCTAAGTGCTAATCCTAGCAAACCCTTCGGAATTCAAGTTTGGTGAATGGTGCAAACTGCGGCGACGGCTGGAGAATGTATCATTGCCGTGGAGGTTTCAATAAAATTTAATAGACTTAATTTTTTTTGTAGTAATACTTAAGTAACTATGACAAGATTTAAAGCATTAATGAGATATTTCGATTACTTCCATATATTGCATTTACATATTACAATATAGACAAATGCTCCCCCAAACTCAAGGGATGCATTATCCTTAATGCATTGACACAGACATAACCGAAATTAAACGAAAAGAAAAAATAAAAGAAAATAAAAGAGAAAATAAAATAAAAACTACCGCCCTTAAAAAGATGTGGAGGATCCAAATGAATCCTTAGAATCACTGTTGATTATCAGCTTGCGACGAGTGTTCGATGTTTGTTGGGTGGTCGGCTTCGGCGGTTGTTGGGCTGCTACCTTTTACGGGCTCACCATCGGCTTCTTGGTAGATCGGTATGGCTGGACTCAGATAGGAGTTGAGTTTCTTGGATGCTCCTCTTCTGGATCCAAGTCGATTGGGGTTGAAGAGGTTGCCTTTCTCTTCTGCCCTCCTTGTGCTACTTTGAGAGAAATATTCTCCTTTATTGTTTGCATGAAGGATTTCATGTCATCTGATGAGCTACTCCAATCTTGTGAACTAGAATATACTGGTGAGACAACTTTTTGAACAAAGTTTGTTTTCTTTGTTGTCGCTGATGAGGTGGTAGAGAATGGTTCTATTGTGGTGGCCTCAGTAGTAGCTACAAGAGATACGGGTACAGTGGTAGAGGTAGTATTTGTTTGGAAAGGGGCAGATGGATACTGTTGTAGGGTTGAGATGCCGATGTTGAATTCTAACAAGATCGTTTCGTATGTTGGAAGTTCATTTGTGCTTGTGGCTATTATGGCATTGTTGAATTCTTTGACATAATTCATGAATGCCAGCTGCCTCCTCTCTATCCGTAACAGTGTGTTCAGGACATCCCCTAGTGTTGGGGTGGCTTCTTCTTCTGCGCCTGTTGGTTGTGCGGTGTCGGCGAATACTGTAGCGGGAGGAATGAATGCTTGTGGGATAGCTTCCTCTACTTGTATTCTTTTGATGTACATATCCCTGGTCCACCCCTTTCTCTCCGGTGTGTATGTGTCGAATGGCATTGTTGGTACACTTTCTAGTTTGTCCAAGGTAGTTATTAAGCATGGAAAAATGAGTATAACTTTGTCTTTGGTTGCACACTTAAAGATTTTCTTCCTGATGATGTGGCCTCCTTCTATCATTTGGTTGTGGATGATTGAATGAATTAGTGTCATGCATGGTCGATCTACTGTCGGGTTGTGAGGTGTTGATAGTAGATTTCTTTTAATAAATGTGTTCATGAGGACCAACTCTAGCGACTTCAGTATCGCTCGGGAGACCTCATATGGGTCTGCTTATCTATTGTTTCATTTTTCCTACTGTGGTTTCCAGCGCCTTAAGAGTAGCTTCGTTATTCTGTATTCTTATTTCTGTTTTGTCCACGAAAGTGTCAACTCTTTAGATGAACTTGTTTGTATTTGCAATGTATGCACTAGTCTAGGCCATGAATGTTTATAGTGTATTCTCCAAAGTCTAGACATATGTTGTTTGCTGCGGAGTCGGTGCCTGCTGCGACATTTGCTGTTGAGCAAATCTATTATTTTGCTGGAATCTAGTAGCTTGCACTGGTTGATGTTGCTTGTTAAGTGCATTATTAGGATTGCTCCATGAGAAATTAGTGTGCTTCCTCCATGATGGATTATATTTGTTGGACATATTGTTTCTATTAAAATTTCCAATATAGAAGGAAGATTCTGGATTGTGTGGGCATGCGCTCGAGTCATGATTGTCATCACATGTTTTGCAGAGAATGTTGACTGCTTTTACTTCTCGAACATGACTTGGCTTTTGTAGATCTTTCACCATATTTGTCAAGGCCGACAGTTGGGCTAAAATGGAATCCGAAGAATCTAAATTTGTCATGCCTCGTCTATTTATGCCTCTTCTGGTGGTTGAGTATTGATAGTCGTTTTTCGCTAACCTATCTAGAATTTCTATACTCTCATAGGGTGGACGGTCTAAGAGGGTGTCATTGGCGGAAGCATCATGCATCATCCTCGTAGGGGTGTTTAATGCATTGTAGAAGATAAATACTTGAGTCCACTCAGGCAGACCATGCATGGGGCATTTTCTATATAATTCTCTGTATCTTTCCCAAGCCTCATACATTGATTCGTCTTCGTCTTGCCTAAAGGATGTTATATCGTAGCTTGTCAGTCATATTGGTGTAACTGAATCTGGTAAGGAAACTTCGGCATAATTCTGTCCATGAATTCAATAATCCCGACTGAAGGTTATTTAACCACGATTTTGCCCTATCCCTCAGTGAATAGAGAAATAATTTTAGCTTAAAGATCTCGGTTAAGACTCCTAGTAACTTAAATGAATTACAAATTTCCAAAAAGGACTTAAGATGTTGCCGAGCATCTTCATTGATCGAACCTCCAAAATGACACAGGGTGTTGATTATGTTGAACATGACCGGTTTTAGTTCAAAGTGTTCTACCTCTATATTAGGCATCACAACAACATGAGTTAACCCATCTAAATCTTCCTCTAAATAATCTCAAACAGTTCGAGCACGTTCTTGTCTCGAAATATTTACTAGATCAGCTATTGCGATGGTACCACGATTGTCTTCCGCGGCAGCGTTCATACCCACGTTGTTTTGTTGGCCAGGGTCTACGTTCACTCTTAGGCGTGCCCTTAATTTCTGATCTCATGCTATTTTTTTGATTTATGGGTCATAAGGGTATTGATCAATGGTAGGGTTGGACCTGGTCATGCACGAAACAACTCATGGAAGTTAAACTAAAACTAAAGCTAAATAAATAAAAAAATAACTAAAATAAAAATAATATGCAGAAATAATTAGTAGTAAAATTGAGTGTCAGTCCCTGGTAACGATGCCAAATATGATGAAGGGTATGGAGTCCTTATTAAATTCCACCTTTGTCAGATTATAATATTTAAGATATCGATCCCACGAAGACTGAGTCGATTTTACTACTTCTTATAACTGTACTTAAGAAATTAAAAACACAAATAATTGGATTGAGTTAATTACATTAACTAAACTATACCAAATTATAGAAAGATAATAATGAGAAGAATGAGGTTAGATTGAATGCTTTGTAGAGGAGAATCCAGTTATTTTGATAATCCACTTATTAATGCAATGAGTTAAACTGCCGCCTCGGCGGATCGCACAAAGGGTCGCCGCGGCTACCTAGGCGGGGTTATGTATCAAACTAAAATTGATTTTGATATAACAATAATGTTAAAGGACTATTTTGTGATAATTTTTTAAGTCCCTAAGTCAAACTTTATGCTTTAAGTGTAATCAAGAACTTTAAAATAATTTTTCTAAGTGTTTTTATACAGGTGTTTCGATACCGACCTTTATTTTCATAAAAGGTTCTTGAGACGAAGAACAGGCATCGAACCATGGTTCGATACCATTTAAGTTCAAAAGCTCATTGCTAAAGTTTGTTTCGAACCATGTATCAAAACAACCTTTAATTTCTTAAATATTTTAAAATTATGAATCCTATATCGATACCAGTATCGATACACCCCTTAAATCCCAACAGCTATTTTAGCATTAAATGACTTGACCTTTGGTGACAATTAAGGTTTAAAAAATGGTTAACATGTTTCGAAACATGTTTCGATACCAGTATCAAAACAAGTTTCGATACCCCTTGTAATAAATGCACAACTCTTTCTACTTTGATCTGTTTCAAAATAGGTACCCCGTGTGTCATTACCAGTTTCATCAGAGTGTATTTATGATGGAGAGATGAAGCTCCAACGTCTCAATTTATTTTTCCAACAACCTCAACAGCTAGAAATCAATGAGAAGGTATAAAATGAAGCATTTCAAGCAGCATTATGGACCATTTGAACCTCAAGCAACATCCAAGCAATCAAATCCAACTCATAAAGCACTTATTGCATATCTTGACTCCCAACTCTTGTAATTTCAATTTGATTCTTTGTAATTTGAGTTTGGGGAGAGTTTGTTTGTAATTGGGGCAATTTTTATCTTGTGAGAGATTATCATTTGCCTTTCTTTTATTCTTTTAACTTGTGAGGTTGAATCAATTCTTGGGTAGAAGAATTGATTCGAATTGTAACGGTTATCCCTTGAACCGAGAAAAGGGTCGAATTTGTAAAACTAAATTTGATTTTGATATAACAATTAAATACAAGGACTAATTTGAAATAATTTTTTAAGTCCTTAAGTCAATATTTTGATTTCAAGTCAAACAAAGATATTTAAAATAAAATTTCTGCGTGTTTTGCACGAGGGTATTGAACCACCGTTCGATACCCCTGGGGTTTTCAAAGCCTTATTCTTGAGATCAAGAACAAGTATTGAAGCATCATTCGATACGATGAGCTCACTGCCAGCCTCTGTTTCGAAGCATGTATCGAAGCACTTCAAACAATTTTTAAATATTTTAAAATCATTTAAAAATTGACCCCTAGTATTGATACCGATATCGATATCACCCTTAATCCCCAATGACTATTTTAGCATTAAATGTTTTGACCGTTGGTGGCAGTTAATTTTTGATTGGTGATTAGCCTGTTCCGAAGCATGGTTCGATACCACCCTTCACAGTTTCATAAAGGTATCGAAGCATGGTTCGATACCCCTTGGTTTAATGCACAACGGCTCTTTCTACTTTTGGTCTGTTTCTAAACATGTTCTTCGTGGTTTGATACCGCTTGCTGTAGGGTGCATTTATATTGGAAAGATGAAGTCTCAACGACCATATTTACATTCTCAACAACCACAACGGATAGAAATCAATGAGATGGTATAAAATGGAGCATTTTCAATAGCATTAAGGACTATTGAACCTCAAGCAACATCCAAGCAATCAAATCCAACTCTCAAGCACTTATTGTATATTCTTATTCTCTCAACTTGTGTATTTCAATTCAATTCTTTATATTTGAGTTTGGGGAGAGTTTACTTGTAATTAGGGCAAAATTTATCTTGTGAGAGATCTTTCATTTGCCTTCATTCCTTTATTTTATCTTGTGAGGTGGAAGCAATCTTTGGGTAGAAAGATTGATTCGAATTGTAACGGTTATCCTTTGAACCGAGAAAAAGGACGAATTCAATAGTGAATTGGTTTTAAAATCCTTAGTGGGAGCTAAGGTAGTGGATGTAGAGCTTGTTCGAAGCTTGAACCACTATAAATCTCTTGTCTTTCATTTTTCCCGATTAATTTTTAATTGCCAATTCACTCCCTCTTGGCCATTCTTTAACAACAATCAACTCAACATAATTCATTAGTGTATTAGTTTCAAAATCCTTAGTGGAATTTAAGGTAGTGGATGTAGAGTTTGTTCCGAAGCTTGAACCACTATAAATCTTTTTTTCTTCAATTTCTCTATTTTACCGAAAATCTTCCACCACAAAAAATTTTAATTACCAATTCACCCCCTCTTGGCCAACTATCAAGATCGATCAACTCAATAATTGGTATCAGAGCTAGATCTTTGAAGGGATTTACATCCACCAAAGAAGATCCAAGGAGTGTTGATCAAATCTACAAGTCAAATACAATGGCCTCCACCTTCGGAACATGGAACGAGTCTCACTCCATCACCAAACCTCTATTCTTCAACGGTGACAACTACCCGTATTGGAAGAATAGAATGAGGTTCTTCATCAACTCTAATAATTATATCCTTTAGGATATAATTGAAGATAGCCCATCAATTCCAATAAAGATGGAAGGAGATCGACAAGTGCCGAAGAAAAGGAATGAGATGATCGACGAGGAGAAAAGAATGATGTCTACTAATGATAAAGCATTGCAGATTCTCTTTTATGCTCTTGGCCCCGATATCTACTCCAAGATGTCATCTTGTATAAGTGCCAAAGAAGTTTGGGACTCTTTGGAGACTACATATGAGGACAACATTGATGTCAAGGAGACAAAGATAGGTCTTCTCAATCTCTACTATGAGAATTTCAAGATGGAGCCGAATGAAGACATCACCAAGATGTTTGATAGATTCTCAGTGATTATCAATGGTCTCAAGGGTTTCGTTGAGATCATACCAGAAGAGAAACTCGGAAGGAAGCTCATCTATTCTCTTCCTAAGTCTTGGGATAGCGAAAGATCCGTCATTATTGAAGCTAAAGACTTGAAAACTCTAAAGCTTGACGCTCTTGTGGGTTCTCTTCTCACTCATGAGATTATGAACAAAGGAAGGGAGGAAGAGAAAAAGAAGAAAGAGGTAAAGCTTGAAAAGAGAGAAGTTAAAAAGAAGAAGTAAGAGATTGCTCTTAAAGCCTCAATGTCTCAAGAAGAAGTAGACACAAGTGAAGAAGAAGAGCTAGAAGAATTGTCTATGGTAGCCAAAAGATTCACTAGGCTCATGAGGGCTAATCGGAATAGAAGATTCCAAAGGAAGAAAGAATTCAAAGAAAAGGGCAAAGAAGAGGACAAAGATCAAATCATTTGTTATGAGTGCAAGAAGCCCGATCATATTAGGACCGATTGTCCACTATATAAAAGGAAGGGTTTTGAGAAGAAGAAGAAGCAAAAGGCCCATGTTGCCATATGGAGTGATGAGGAGTCATCAAAAGGCCCATGTTGCCATATGGAGTGATGAGGAGTCATCATCCGATGAGGACAATGAAGTGGCCAACTTGTGTCTCATGGCTCTTGATGAGCCCAAGGTAACCCTTGAACCATCTTGTAATGATTTATCTTATGATGAACTATATGATGCATATGATGAGTTACAAGATGTTTATGATGAGTTGGTTTTAAAGTTCAAAGAATCAGTCTTGAAAAACAAGAAAATTATTTCCGATTTAAAAGAGAAAAATGATTCTTTGACAAAATCGATTTTAGATTTTGAAGAAACGTTTGTTATTTTAAATGATGATTTAAAATTTTTTCAAAAAGAAAATATGGATTTGAACAACCTTATTTCAAGCTTGAGTGAGAATCACCATAAAGTGGTGAATGAGCTCAAAGATCAAATCAAATTGGTTGGTAGCCAAAATTTTGAAAAAGATAGTTCTTCAAAAACCAACCATGCGAAAAGAATTTTCACACAAACAAAGAAATTTTCAAAGGCATGCTAGATACAGAAAAATTAAAAGTGTATGGGTTCCTAAGGAGCTCATTGTTTCTAATAATATGAATGCCATTGCTTCTTAGATTCCCAAGGGAACCAAGCTTTTAAGGACTAACTCTCATGGATCCAAAATGATTTGGGTACCAAAAGTCAAAAACTAATTTTTTGTTTGTAGGTTGAGCATTGCTTCAAGGCCAAAGCTTCAAGCCAAAACATGTTGTACCTTGGTAGTGGATACTCAAGGCAGATGACCGGAGACAAGGGATGATTCAAGGAGTTAGAGCTCAAACATGGTGGAGTAGTGACTTTTGATGACAACTCCAAAGGCCAAATTGAGGGTATTGGCTCTATTGATAATCAATCCTCTATCCTTATTGAAAATGTCTTACTTGTTAATGGTCTTAAGCATAATTTGTTGAGCATTAGTCAATTATGTGATAACGGATTCTATGTGTCTTTTAATAAAAGTGGTTGCAAAATAATACATAGAATCTAATAAAACAATGCTCATAGGTCATCGTATAGGAAATATCTATATGGTGCATCTAGATGACATAAACATATCTCATGCATGCTTAGTAGCTAGTGATGAAAATGATGTATGGTTATAGCATAAGAAACTAAGACATGCTAGCATAAGTGTTTTAGAGAAACTAGTCTCCCAAAATCTTGTTAGAGGTTTACCTAAGCTCAAGTTCTCTTTAGATAAGATTTATGATGTATGTGCTAAGGTTAAACAAAAGAGAGTTTCTTTTAAGTTCATTAATGATGTTTCAACTAGTAGAGTATTACAATTGATCCATATGAATCTTTTTGTACCTATTGGGACAACTAGCTTGGGTGGAAAATCATATGCATTTGTAATTGTTGATGATTACTCTAGATACACTTGGGTATAAAATCACATTTTAAGTACAAAAGATGAAGCCTTAGAAAAATTCATCACATTTTCAAATATTTCTCAAAATGATCTTGATCAAAGAATTTCTCATATTAAAAGTAATTATGGAACCGAATTTTAAAATTTAGGTTTTGAGAATTTTTGTAATGAAAATGTGATTAGCCATAATTTTTTGGCTCCTCGCACTCCTCAACGAAATGGGGTAGTTGAGAGGAAAAATAAAACTTTAGAAGAAATGGCTAGGACCATGCTTTGTGAAAATAATTTACCTAAATATTTTTGGGCGGAAGCCACACACTTCTTGTTATATTATTAATCGAGTAATGATTAGGCCAATTTTAAAGAAAACTCCTTATGAGATTTTAAAATCCAAAAAGCCTAACATTAGCTATTCTCACCCTTTTGGATGCAAGTGTTTTGCTCTAAATAATAGGAAAGACAATTTAGGTAAATTTGATGCAAAAAGTGATGAAGCCAATTTTCTTGGATACTCTTTAAATTTAAAGGTTTATAGAGTTTTCAACAAAAGAACCTTAGTTGTAGAAGAGTCAATACATGTGGTTTTCGATGATAGCCTCCTTCCTAGGAAGGATTCTTGTGATGATGATGATGTAGGAATCATTGAAACCATTGATGGTGGACAAGCATTAAAGGTGGATGGGACTCCAACCAATGAGGAAACACAAGATCCTCCAATAGAGGCTTTAGGAAATGTAAAGCTTGAAGAAAAGGAAGTGAGCTACCCAAGAGAGTTCAAGAGTGGTAAAATTTTGGTGATGAATCCAAGGGGATAACTACTCGTTTTTTCTTATATTAATGAATCATATTGATTTTATCTCATGCATAGAGCCTAAGAATATCAATGAAGCCTTAGATGATGATTATTGGATATTGGCTATGCAAGAAGAGTTAAATCAATTTGAGAGAAGTAATGTATGAAAATTAGTTGACAGGCCTAGTGATAAATCTACTATAGGAACTAAATGTGTTTTTAGAAACAAACTAGAAGAGAGTGGTAACTGATAAGTGCTCAACTCACTATCACATTCTACACTTTTCATGGGCATTAATCATCAATTCTACACCTAATTAGACCAATGCATATATTTAATGTGATATATTTATAGAAAATATATACTTTACTGCATTTTTATGTCTATGCAGGAAATGTATTGCCGCGACAACAAACTGAGGCCGAGGCAGGACCTGATGCTGAGGCAGCAGAGGATAATTAGCAATATATCTGGAAAAATAAGGAGAAAAATAAGGAGAGCGTTGCTGGATAAGAAGCCCAAGGATCAGAGCTGGATAACACAAGGAAAGCTCAAAGACAAGGCCACGCGGGAAAGCCTTCAAGAAGAATTAAACTCGGAAATATTTAACCTATGTACATGACTTGTTCCCTACTCTAAGTTGTATTCTACTTAGGAAAGGTTTGTCCTAGGCCAAGCAAATATAAGTCATAGCCGTCCAAGGGAATAAGAGAGCCGAATTGAAAGATAAGAAAATAAGAAGGAGAAAACACAATCCTTGAGGTGCCCGAAATTGGCTCAAGAAATTGTTGTTTTAAGAAGAGTACAAGATACGCTAAACTCAGCCAATATCATGCATATCATAAGCAGTAAAGCATGACATATAAATCTCGTGCATGGTATGATGGTCTAGTATGCTTACCTAACACATGGCATAAATGAGATGTATATTATCATATACAATATATACAAATCAACAGATCACAAAAGGTAATGAGGCCCGCGTCCACACAGCATCGAGATCTTACACTACAAGTAAAGTTTGCATCCACACAATATCGGGATCCCATAATCAAGGATGAGGCCTACGTCCATAGAGCATCGGGATCCTACATCCGTGATTGAGGCCCGCATCCACATAGTATCGGGATCCTCCAAATCCTATACTCAGAATGTCGCATCGAGTATCTTCGAATGAGGCCCGCATCTATACAGCATCAGAATCCTACATTCGAGATAGTCGTCAAATCATCACCCGGAATGTTACATTGGATGACCTTTGACGTGTTGCAACACTTTTGGATATCCGGATTCCATAACACAAGGACTCAAACCACACAAGCAATCCACCTAGGATCTTATCACAACAAGATATATTAAAGCTTATCATACTTAAGTCTTTTGGGGTTATAATTATCAATTTTATTTCAATAATTCATTTCACAACTTTTAGATTCATGGAAGTATCTATTAAAAACACTGAGCCCAAAACTCTACTCCAACTTGGCCCACAAGCACAGGGGTATCGATACCCTTAGGTAGTGTATCGAAACACCCTGCATCGATACCCACCCAAAGAGGGTATCGAAACATGGGTATCGATGCTTGTATCGATACCCTTTGACCAGTCCAAAAGTCAATGAAAAGGGGAGAAACCGCTTTGATACTGGTATCGATGCAATTATACCACTGGATGGTTCGGTATTGAACCATGGTTCGATACCCCTGAACGATAAGCCAAAATTTACTCAGAGGTATCAATACCGGTGGTCCATGTATCGATACCCCCTACAAGAAATTCATGTCTTCACTTAGAAATTTTAAGGATTCAACCCCAAACTCAACATAATTGATTCCAAAGTCTTCCTACTTATTTTTAAGAGTTTTTAAGATGTTTTAACATCAATTTCCATTCATTTAACACATTAGCTTGGATTTCACCATTAACAACCTCTATCAAGCAAACCAAGCAATTCCACATACATACATGATTTCTCTATATGCTATGCATTCTACCATGAATGAATGATGAAAGAAAGAGTTGGGAGTACCAACCTTGAGCTAAGAACAGCAAAAACTGAGCTCCCTTCACCTTAAAGCTTTTCCACCTCTAACACTTGTTGATTGACTTCCAACCTCTTTCTTTACAAAGAGATGTTAAACCAAGAATTAGACAACACCTAGGAAGATTCTCAAAACACCAAAGGCACAAGAAACTGAGATTCAAACCCTTAAACTGCAATCCCATTTTCCTCTCAACCTCATACTCACAACCACCCATCCTTACCAAAACAACATATTCTTACCTCTTTGGATAGATCTCAAACACCTCTACAACACTCTCTCTTGCACCAAAACGTGATTACAACACAAAACACTAAAGATCTTACCTTTGCTCTTGAGGTTTGATGGGAAAAAATGAAGAACAAGAGAAGAAGGATGATGACTTCACCACTCTAGTTTCTCTGCAGCAAAAACTCATCCCCCAAAACCCAACTTTCATCCAATTAGGCAATTATAAGAATGCCTCTAACTCAAAACTCCTAAAACCCAACATCACTCAAAGCCCAACAAGCCTATGGCCCAACAAGGCCCAAACTACACAAACCTGAGCCCAAAATTAAAGCCCAACCCCTTGGGTTAACCCGACACTCGGATACCGGAAATCCGAGTCTTTACACTGAGTATAGGTATACATCTTCGATACTATATGATCCGAGACTCATTCGGAGTGTAAGTTTATGATGCTATATGATATGAGCTTCATTCAAAGTGTATGTTTCAGATGTTGTGAGATCCATGCCTTAGTTTATTGGTGTATGATATGTATGTATTTTTTGATGATCTAATAAGATCTCTATTATGATTGGGTCATTTGTAATAGTTTACGAATACATTGACCTCGAGGGACTGGGTGTCCTTGAGTATTGTGAAGCATTGTGAAGGTGTAAGACTTTTTGTATACATATTGATGTCTTGAGATATCTAATGTAAGAACTCTAGCTAGTGTAGGCTAAATGATAAATTCATAGATAGTGAAGTCATATCTATGCTTTCTAGACTATATTTATCTCATATAAATATTTTATAATATTCACGAATTATGATGGAGTACGTCGTTATTTTTATTTGCAAGTTGAGAGGTTAATCATGATCGATGAGTATATCGTTAAAGGATTTTTTTACACCATATCACTTTAGAGTACAATACGAAATTTAAATTTTGGGCTATTCTATTCATATAACCTTATAGTGGCCGAGTCTATAAATTATATCTGGAATATTAATTTTAAAGATATTTTTTAAACTTAAGGTTCCTTTTTTAAAAAATATTTAATATTATTTATTTAATTTAATTTAATTTAATGAATCAAGGATGATTTATTATTTTAGAACAAGACTAAACTTATGATTTTCAAATTGAAAATTTGATAGATTAAATTTTAAGTGACCCGAACGTAGTGCTTTGAATCCGAATCAATGTCTAAATATTACATTCTTTCCGCTTTGTTTTCCAAAAATGTTAAAAGTTTGAATGGATGCATTCTGTATGCATTAAAAATTGCAAAATGATGTGATAAAATGAATTGGTCTTCTCCATTAATAATTTTCATGTATATATTAGGGTACATTATATCGCAAAATGATTTTTATAAAAATATGTATAATTTTATTTTTAAAATTTTAAAACATAAATTCTAATTCCATAAAATCTAAACTCTAATTTATAATTTTAAACTTAAATTCTAATTCTATATTCTAAATTTTTTTCTAACATTTCCTAAATTAAGTCCAATTATAAAAATTTATTGTCAGGCGTACTCTTTCTAATATTTTATATTTTGTGTATTTAATTTATCACTTAAAATCTGATACAAATAAAATCTCTAATTATTATTATTATTTAGTTTCTGAAAAATTAATTATTAATAACTTTTTTATTTGTTTTGATCGTCTATTGTTTCTCTTTTATTTATGACCATAACTATTTGCTAAGCTATAAGAAATGAAAGAGTGATCAAATTTGTTACTTAAAGAAATTGAATAACCATATAAATAACTTAATTTTATATATTATTTAAAATAATATATTATGATAAAAATCATAATCAGGATTGATCGATGGTGATAGCGGTTTCGATGATAATAATAATAATAATTATTATAATAACCCATTTTCTCAAACCAGTTACAATCCAATAATAAGCCCCACAACCCAACAAACTAAAAACCAACAACCCAGTTAACCCTCAACCCATCACAACTCAATCCAATCCAATCTTAACCCTAACCCTTTTCCAAGTACGGTCAGCCGTCAGTCTCCCTTCTGCCATCTAGTTGTCTGCTCATAGCCTCCATACGCGGCTATTCAAATTCCGCATGACCGTCACGTGCTACCCTATTGTTCCCTCATGCTAGCCACCGACTAGATTTGCTATGCCGCACTTCACCACCGCCCCACCGCTTTCAGATTTGCAAGAAAAACAGAGAAAATCATTAGAAAATAGGATATATGTATCAAATTGGGTTATAAAACCTCAAGATTGAGGCTTTCGGATCGAATAGAAACAAGAAAAAAAACATTTGGACCAGAAACATCACCATAATCAAAGAAAAAACCAAAAAGCAAGAGCAAATATCATAGCAAAACAGAATAGGAAAAAAAATAAAGTAAAAAAAAAGATTTGAATACTCATCTTGTTAGATGAACTCTCATACAGTATTTTTTCTAATAACCCATCCCGAAATCGAACTCCCTACATCGAGTAAAGTCTAAAAAACACTTTTTAAATTTCAGCTGCCGGTGCGGTGATCAGCGACGATTGATGGTGGTTCGGCATCAGAATTTCAAACAAGATAGAGAACCTTATAGATGCTTTGTTTTCTTTCTTTTGGAGAAGGAACAAATAAAGCTTTTCAGAAAAAAGAGGGTCTTTATACTCGAATCAAAATGACACGTTTTGGTGTCGATTCATAGGGCAAATAACAGTGTCGTTTTAAGCCTCTAAACCCGACGAATCAACCCAAATCTGGACCTAGACTCGTATTTAATCCGTATAGATGGGGAAATTAAACCCTTGGTCCTCCCATTCTCAGCGGGTTCATGATTTGGCCTTCCAGTTTGCATCCCCTTCTATTTTGGTCACGGTTTTTATGATTTAACCTTATAATTTCACGTTTTGTTCAATTTTACCCCTAATTTCTGCAATTTTGACACATAATTTCTATTTTATAGATTTGGTCTTATTTCCATCATCATTATCATCATCATCATTATCATTATTATTACTATTATTATTATTATTATTATTATTATCTAACATTTTTATTTTGTAGATCATATTTTAAAACTTTAGGGATCACAATATTAAATTAAAAATCGAAATTATATTTTTGTTCATATAAAATATTTTATGACCGGTAGGTATCGATTTCGGACATTGTGAGGGTGCTTAGCCTTCCCCATGCATAACAGATTTCCGGATCCAACTTTGGTTGCGCATACCCTATTTTGGTGTTTCAATCGCACCGTAAAAAGGATTGGTGGCAACTCACCGAATCATTTTTAGTGATTACAACTAGTGACTCCGCTAAGAACATTTTTCGAGATTCGAGTCTCAAATCAGTTATATTTTATTTAATGAATCGAAAATATAAATTTGGTTTATTTTAATTTTATGATCCCATTTATTTTATTTATTTTATTTTATTTAAAGTATTTTCTAATATGTTTTAATGTTTTTTTAGGACCCTTATTTCATGAGCTCTCAATCTGGGCTTCGTCCAATTAAGTACAAGCATGAAACCACTCCTTCGTGAGGTTCCACCATCGTGTAGGACGATGAATTGCTTTCAGGATATTTTTCCCACTGTCTTCATGAGACTTACGTCTCCGCATAGACTTAGAGAAACGTATCCCCCTGAATCATGCTTATTATTCTTAGTAGAATAATAAGTATCGTTTAGGTACCTTCTAAGACCACACCACATGTAGTGAGCCGTAGAAGCCTACCCTAGTGCTGTCATGCCGAACCTTTGCTCGTTTAGAGAGTCACCTTGTAGGGGCATTTTGAAACAGAATGAGTGGGGGTTACAGTTATTTACGCCATTATTTTCTATTATTTATTTCTGCAATATATTTGCTAACTATTTTATTTTGTTTATTATTATCTAATCTAATACTAACATTTTTGCTTGTTTGTGTTGTCTTGTCTCTCATTTTTGCATTCGCACTTCTCTTTTAATTTTAAAAAAGGTGTTGATACAAGTACAACCGTTAGAAAGGTTCATCCATGAAGAACTATTTTCTTGATGAGGTAGAAAGCAACCTCCAAATCCAAAGATGGTTTGAGGAATCACAGTAGTGGAATAAAGACAACTTGTTAGGAGGAAAAAGTCTAAACTTGGAGGCTTCACCCGTATTTCGTCAACTCAGAACCAGTTACAGGTATGAACAATGTCACGAAGAGAATAAAAGGTTATTTTCCGCCAACTACGGAGAAATTTCATATATCCTGGACATCAATATCGATTATGTACTATTATGAGATTTGGCCCAATTTTGGAATCTCGATTGTAGTTGTTTCACCTTGGGGGATGTTGATATCGTACCGACGATCGAGGAGTACATAGTCATGATTTGATGTCTGAAGTTTCAATTAGAAAATATATATTTTAAACCCTCTAACTTACCGGTATTTCAAAAGAGATAGTTGAAATTGACCGATAAAAACGAGAAATAGGCAAAATCCCGAATTAAAGAAAAGGGAGAAACAAAGTGCATCGCTTGGAGAGACATTCAATACATGATTCAAATAGAAACCACCCGTGAGAAACAAGTCAAAATGCTCACCTTGACTATCAATAGGTTGGTTATTTTCCCGAAGTCACTCGAATACATAAAAGAAGTTGTTATGGAGTTGTTCGGTCTATCCTCATCGAGACCTTTAAATCACTTAGCTCTTGTAAGAGAAAAGGAGAGGGAAGGTTCATCGGTTATGCACACTTGTTACATAGGCATTTTTGGAAGCCGAAAAAGGCCTTGTATATGCTCAAAGAAAGAAAAACATCCCTTATGACCATGAAAAGTCATTCTACGGAATCTACGCGAGAGAGATATCGTGTGGAAAGCAAATTGTTTTTCTCTCAGAAAATCATATATAGATGTGAAGGTTACGATGGGGTTTCTTTACTCGAAATATGGGGGTAAATGGATATGCTCTGTTAATGGTGTCCAGGTCAAGACAGTTTATTCCAGCAAAGAGAAAACTTGATACATGTGAATTTCCTTATAAGGACAGAGATTATAAGAAAAATATTGTCATGGCCGCTAAGACATGGAAATGTCCTATTAAAATAGAGTCATTTGATCGAAGACCTAAAGTAAATATGAAAGATGACCGAATATCTATGAACTATGGTTGTTCAAGCCAAGATTTTGAGTTTGAGGCAAGAAGCTAGAGCCACTCCCCGAAAAAGTTAGAATTTTAAGGATGAAGATCAAACAGTACATGTGAAACAAGACCCACCTTATGTAGAGAAAGCTTTGCTCTAACGCGAGCTTTCTTTTTTAAAGTTGTATTAAGTCAACACCTTATTTTTTAAATGTTTTGTAATATTAATGATAATGTGTGTTTTGCAGTTCGTCTTGGAACAGGTTAAAATTCAACATTCTCAGAAAGCCAAGACAAGTTCTCACTCCAAGAAAGCCAAGAATCTAGAGAATAATGGGGCACCATGACAATGTGATGATAATTGAGATTCTGACCCATCTTTCAATCTATTAAGAAGACCGACAAATCTTGTTGCACCAAGAATTTACAGGAATGAGCATGAGAACTCATCCTTTGCTTTACCAATTAGAACTTTTACTAAGGCAACCTCTTTTTCCCTAATTTTTGGGATAAATACTATATTACCTGTAAAAATTGAAAATCTTTTTTCCTAATCTAGGGGATGAACGCGATATTATCCGTAGAAGTTAAAAATTATACCATTATCATGAGAGGGACATTAGAAGCCAGCATCAATTAGAAATTCTATTGAGGAAATCTCTTTTTCCTAGTTTATGGGATAAACGTTATATTACCCATAGAAGTCAAAAATCCTTCTTTACATGAAAAAAATGAATTCAACTATATATAAGGCTTCGTAAAATAAGAAGACTATACATTTTAAGCCTTCTAGATGCATGTTGCCTCGTTTAATTCTATAGATCTTATTAGCAAGATATGTGGGGCATCACATTTTGTAACTTTGCTCGGTAGCTATCAATGTTTACTGCTTGGGCTTTGTCAATCAGTTGACAATGTTGTTTATGCTGCTCCAGAAACATTCCTAAAATTACAGGGACTGAGAGCATTCTTAATTCAGAAAAAATATTTTCACCAAGAACACCTCAAAAACAAAACATATACTCTACAAACAAAATGGCGTCAGATATATTTACCTGAAGAAGTAAGGCCCAACTATGGAAACAAAACTCCAACAGACAGTCAGGCCAGCTGAATGAGCCAATCTTGAAACAAAATCATTGATATGTGCACTTTGTATTTCATGCTAGGATCATGCATGTATACATCAGACTTGTTAGGATTCGAATTATGTAGTGTATGCTAACCATAAAATTTTGAATCTGTTTTCAATATTGATACATAATTCACTCATCTTCCAATAAATGATGGAATAGACGAATACAACAACTTCTTCATCAAGATCTAGCCATTTCCTCAGATATCGTGTATATCAATTTTTCACAAAGATCTAGTCACTTCCTCAGATATCGTGTAGATCAAATTTTTACGAAGATCTTGTCACTTCCTCAAATGTCGTGCATATTAGTTTTTCATAAAGATCTAGCCATTTCATCAGATGTCATGTATATCATTTTTCACAAAGATCTTGTCACTTCCTCAAATGTCGTACGGATCAATTTTTCATGAAGATTTTGTCACTTCTTTAGATGTCGTGTGGATCAATTTTCACAAAGACCTAGTCACTTCCTCAGATACCATGTAGATCAGCTTTTCACAAAGATCTTGTCACTTCCTCAGATGTCGTGTAGGTCAATTTTTCATGAAGATCTTGCCACTTCCTCATATGTCATGTAGATTAATTTTTCACAAAGATCTTGTCACTTATTTAGATGTCATGCGAATCGATTTTCACGAAGATCTTTTTACTTTCTCAGATTTCGTGCGGACCAATTTTTCACAAAGATCTATCCACTTCCTCAGAAGTCGTGCAGATCAATTTTTCATGAAGATCTTGTTACTTCCTCAGATGTTGTACAGATCACTTTTTCATGAAGATCTTATCATTTCTTCAAATTTAGTGCAAATCAATTCTCTTTCGTTCATACCATATCATGCTATTTCGTTAAATTATTTTGTGTTACTAGTTTTACATATTAAGTTTTCTTTGTAAAATATATTAGTAAATAATTTATTTCGTACAAATGGAGAGGTGACAAATCCAAAGATGTAGGTAAAGTTCAAGCTAATGCTAATATGCCCCATTGAATGATATAAATGTTGAAGGTAGCAAGATGGAGGAAGTTACTGAGCCTGACATGTTTTTGTATGAACATATAAAGGAAAGGAAAAACAAAATAAGGGCAATTCAAACGCCCATTAAAATCCATTCTCGTGAATGGTAAATGAATTAAGCCCTTGGTTTCAACTTATTGTACCCAGAATAATGGTACAACTAGCCCAGAGCAAATGACTACCTGTAAAGGTAAATCAAATTTGTTAATCCTTGTGCATTTTGGAAAAATGCATTGATAGGGGCCATTCAAACGTCCATTGAAATCTCTGTGCATTTGGAAAAAATGCATCTAAACCAATATCACTACTACTTTAGCATTACAGTAGAATGAAATGTTAAAACTCATCCTCTCTTTGATGTTGCAATCAAATCAGACATCGATACTATAGTTGGATTAAATGTCTTAAACAATCTCCTTGGTGGTGGTGTAACTAAACCAAATGTTATACTTCATCCCATCATCAGTGCTACAGATGGATCAAGATTTGTAGACCTTGTTGCTCTGTCGACGTTGCAGCTAGATTAAGTTTTCTTCAAAGATGGAAACATCATCAGTATCGTTGTAGACCAAGCATATTTTATCTCCTATAACAAGTCAAGCTTAGATCGTTTCCTCCAACAGATCGTCGGATTTAAAGATTTTCGTTAACAAGGGCAGTGGAGTAATTCAAGTTAAAGCTCCAAAAGAAGAAGTGGTACCTTACCAAAAAAAAAAGAACCCCTAACCTACCAAAGAAAAACCCTGAAATCATGTCATATAAAATAAGATATTCTTTATCTTTGCTCATTGCCGTTACACAATAATAAGTTAAAAGGGGCAACTTTAATAACTCATTTTCTCAAACCCAGTTACAATCCAATAATAAGCCCAACAACCCAACAAACTAAAAACCAACAACCCAATTAACCTCACAACCCATCACAACTCCACCCAATCCAATCTTAACCCTAACCATATTGAATTAAACCCTAACCCCATTCCAAGTAATGTCAGCCTTCAGTCTCGCTTCTGCCATCCAGCTGTCCGTGCATGACCGCCACGCGCAACTATTCGAATCGCGCGTGACCGCCAAGTGCTCCCCTATTGGTCCCTCATGCCGACCACCGACTAGATTTGCTACGCCATACTACATCATCGCCCCACCGCCTTCAGATCTGCAAGAAAAGTAGAGAATAATCATTAGAAAATAGGATATATGTATCAAATTAGGTTATAGAACCCCAAGATTGATCGATGTAATGAGACTTTTGGATCGAATAGAAACAAGAAAAAAAACAAAAGTGTTCGAACTAAAAACATTACCATAATCAAATAGAAAACCAAAAAGCTAAAGCCAATATCATAGCAAAACCGAATTGGAAAAAGAAATAAGGTAAAAAAAGAGAGATTCGAATACTCATCTTGTTAGATCTACTATTTTATAGTGGTTTTTTGAATAATCAATCCCAAAATCGGACTCCCCACGTCAAGACGAACCTGAAAAACACTTCATTTTTCAATTATGGTCACCGGCACGGCGACCGACGATTATTGATGGTAGCTCAGCGTCGAAATTTCAAACGAGGCAAAGATCCTTATAGATGCTCTGTTTTCTTTCTTTTGAAGAAGGAAAAAATGAAGCTTTTGAGAAAAATGAGGGCCTTTATACCCAAATCAAAATGACACTATTTTGGTACCGGTTCACAAGGCCTAAAATGGTGTTGTTTTAAGCCTCTAAACCCGACGAACCAACCCAACTCCGGACCTAGACCCGCATTTAACCCGTATAGATGGGGAAATTGCACCCTTGGTCCTCTCATTCTCAGCGAGTTCATGATTTGGCCTTCCAGTTTGCATCCTCTTCGATTTTGGTCGCGATTTTTATGATTTAATCTTATAATTTCACATTTTGTTTAATTTTGCCCCTAAATTCATTATCTAACATTTTTATTTGCAGATCATGTTTTAAAACTTTGGGTGTCACAACATTAAATTAAAAATTAAATTTATATTTTCGTTCATATAAAATATTTTATAATCGACAGGTGCAGATTCAGGCATTGTAGGGTGCTTACCCTTCCGCACGCGTAACAAATTTCGGATCCGACTCTGGTTATGCAAACCTTATTTTTTGAATAACTCAAAATTTTTAATATTTATAAGATTTATTTTTAAGTTCGAGATGAGTTCCTAAAACTTTTATGATATATATATATATATATATATATGAAAAAATATTATCACATATGAAGAAATATATATACATATTGTAATCACTCATTTTTATCGAATTTTAGTATTTGTAGTATTATTGTAGTAGTAGTAGTAGTAGTAATATTATTAATAAAAAGATTTAAAAACTGAAAAAAAGGAATAATAATAATAATAATAATAATAATAATAATAAGAAGAAGAAGAAGAAGAAGAAGAAGAAGAAGAAGAAGGAAAGGAAAAAGTTGATGTGAGATTGAAATCCTACATTAGTGGGAAACATGGTTTTCCCCTCTCTCATTGCCTATAAAAGGAGGGAGGGGGAGCCTTTTTGAAGGAAACCAAGTGGGTGAGGATAGTACCCCTATGATTAGAGGTTGCAAACAGGTCGTTCGGTTCGATTTCATTGCGGATTATTTCATTTTGTTCATTTTTTTTTACATTCGGTTTAGATTCAGGTCGGGTCGATTTTGGTTTTGGTTTTAATTTGCTTATATGATAATTCAGGTCAATTCGAATATTGGATCGATGATTTGAGTTAATATCAGATTGGATATTTTTTAGTCAGATCCACATCGGGTCGTTCGGATCAGTTCGGGTCGGGTCAATATTTAAATTTTTGGGTTAATTTGGTTTGAGTTGGACTTAAATATGAATCTAATCGTGTATATTATATATAAAATTATTCATATATTCTTGTAAAAATATATCTTTTATTTCTTTGAAGAGAAAAGAGAAAAAAGTTTAAGGATCAACTTGATAACGATCCCAATAATTATTTTATTCCAAAAAAGAATAGTTCACATCGGTACAAGAAAAATAGTGGGAATCAGATTTTCGGTACAAGATTTGTGTGAAAAGCTATAAAAGGGAAAAGTTTTAATTTTAAAGTTGGATAATCATTTGAACTCGAAATGTAACAAAATTTTGAAGAATGATGTAAGATGACTCAATGATATGATATTTCGTATTGAAATTGTTTTGAATTTTTTGCCTCGATTTTTATTCGAGTAAAGGAAGTATTGGTAATTTAATGGTCAATGTCATTTTTTAAAATACATGGATTCAGATTAAAATTATAAAAAATTATTCATTTTAGGTTTAAAATAAATTATTCGTTCACTTTGTCTCAATTGTGGAGTTAAAATAAAAAATAGTAAAAATAAATTTTTGTAAATACATGGATTCAAATTAAAATCATAAGAAAATAAACAATAGTAAAAATAAATTATTCATTCACTTTGAATTAATTATCGGGTTAAAATCAAATTGAAGTTCGGTTTTGAGTAGGTTAATTTTGGGTTGCTTTCTATTTGGATCAAATCGGTTACGGGTCTATATAGGTTCTTATAGAATTCGAATCGATATTAAAAGTCGATCGACACATCTATCATCGATTATCAGCGATGGATGTTTAGAGAAAATATTCATAGTAGTCTGGCGACGGTAGTGGTGGATTGGTGGTCTTCGATGTTATAGTAAATGATGATAATTTGGAAGTTTGGAGTTTGAAGTTAGAGATTTGAGATTATTTTATAAAAATTTTAAACTTTTATTTTTTTAAAAAAAAATTAAGTTGAAAATAAATTAAAATAAAAAGTAAAAACAATAATAATTGATAGTTAGACACTTAAAATGATCATAATTAAAACTTTAAGTATCTATTTCAAACTAAAATAATTTAAATACAAAATGAAACAAGCATAGTTAAGGTACCTATTTAAGTATTAAGCCTATTTAAAACATAAACATTAAACTTTGCCGTTTATTTATATAAAAACTGGTTTCAGCCTCACGTGACATTGTATTAGAAAGAAGAAAAATGAAGTGATGATGTGTCATCAAATGTTGCGGTTTATTTTATTGTAGTTAAACCAACTGGATCTATTTATTAATCACTTCAAATTTTTGAAAAAATATATATAATTGATAAATTTTTATAGAGTATGATGTGGAAGAAAAGTGTTCTTGAAAGTGTCACCGTGAAAAGAGATCATCCGTTTGGAAGGAAAAACAAGTTAAGTTCAAGGTTTATATGACCGTATAAGGTTACTCTTTTTGCACTTGTTTCCCTTAGGTAAATTTTGAGGACGAAATTTTCTTAAAGGAGGAGAGAGTTGTAACGACCCGGATTCAAATCCGAGTGTCGGTTTAACCTGAGAGTTATGGGTTCGATTTTGGGTCTCGAGTTTAGTGGTTTTGGGCCTCGGTTTTGTGTTGTTGGGCCGGTTGTCGGGACTTTGACTTGTTTGGACTTGAGTGTTGTTGGGTTAGAGTGGTTTTAGTAAGGGGCTTTTGGTCTTTTCCTTTATGGAAGACAAGGGAAGAGGGGAAAGATGTGTATGTGCTGCAGAGGGAGGAAGAGAGTGAGGTCATAAGGGAAACTTTTCTCATCATCTTCTTCATCTCACCTTAGGAGAAGAGTGAAAAAGGTTTGATCTTTGAGTGATAGTTTAAGAATCACGTTTAGTGCAAGAGAGTAAGTTTTTGAGTGGTTAAAGATCTATCCAAAGAGGTAAGAATGTGTTGGTTTGGTGAGGATGGGAGTTTATGAGTTGTGTTGAAGGGAAAAACGGGAATGTGGTTTTAAGGGTTTGAATCTCAGTTTTTAGTGTCTTTGATGTTCTGAGGACCTCCCTAAATGGTGTATAATGGTTAGGTTGTCTTCCTCTTGTAGAGAAAGAGGCTTGTGAGCCATCAACTAGCTTTGGAGGGGGAAAAGCTTGAAGAAGAGTGGGAAGCTCGTTTTGCTGTTGTTTTTGCTTGAGGTTGGTACACCCAACTCTTCTAATTATTTTGCATATCATGGTAGAAGCATTCATATAGGTTTGGTGCATGTATGTGCTTGGTTTGAGCTTGGTATGTGTTAATGATGAAATCCGTATTAATGTGATTAAGGGTTGGAAATTGGTGTTAAAATACTCTAAACATCATTAATATTGAGTAGGAACACTTTAGGATCGATTAGATTGAGTTTGGGGTTGAAAATCTAGAATTTTTAAGTGTAAAACCGTCCTTAGTGCAGGGGGTATCGATACTCGGGCTACCGGTATCGATACTAGTGAGTGTATTTTGGCTTGTTGCCCAAGGGTATCGAACCATGCTTCGATACCGGGAGTCTCCAGAAACTTTTGGTATCGATACGTGTTTCGAAACGGGTTCTTCTCTTTTGTTGACTTTTGAAGTTGGTCAACGGTATCGAACCATGCTTCGATACCAATGGTTTCTAGAAACTTTTGGTATCGATACATGTTTCGAAACAGTCTTCCTTCTTTTGTTGACTTTAACTTTGGTCAAGGGGTATCGATACTGGTATCGATACCTCTGTGTTTCGATACCCTCTTTGGGTGGGTATTGATACAGGGTGTTCCGATACCCTACTTAAGGGTATCGATACCCCTGTGTGTTTTGGCTAAGTTGGGTAGAATTTAAGGCTTCGGTGACCTTAATAAGTAAATACTCTAATCTAAAAGCTATGAAATGAATTATCGAACTAAGGTTGAGGTTATAACTCCGAAAGACTAATTGAGATAAGACTTTAATATATCTTGATGTGATAAGATCCTAGGTGGATCGTTTGTGTGGTTTGAGTCCTTGTGTGTTGGAAATCTGGATATCCATAAGTGTTGCAACACGTTGAAGGTCATTCGATGTAACATGCCGGGTGATGATTGAAGACTTTTATTCCGAGTGTTGGGCGGCCTCACTCGAAGATGTTCGATGTAACATTCCGAGCATAGGGTTGGTTGGGCGGCCTCCACCCTTTCCGCACGTTGGGCGGCCTCGTTCGAAGATGTCTGATGTAACATTCCGGGCATAGGATTTGAGGGCGGCCTCAATCCTGAGTGTAGGATCCCGATGCTGTATGGATGCGGGTCTCACTCTTATGTGTTGACTTGATTGATTTGTATATGCTGTGTGCGATAATATACATTTCATTATGCCATGTGATAGGCGAACATGCTAGATCATCATATCATGCACAAGATTTATATTCCATGCTTTACTACTTTTGATATGCATGATGTTAGCCGAGTTTGGCGTATCCACTGAGCTTGTGTGGCTCAGCGTTCGAAATCTGTTTTTGTGCGTAGGTTAAGTAAAGCAGGTCTCGTGGAGCACCATCAAGGTTTAGATTTCAGCATCGACTTTGTGTTAGGGTACAGTGATAGATGTAGTGGGCTAGTACTTTGTCAAACCTATATGTATTTTTGTAACTCTTTCATTTTAATGGAGTCAAACGTTTTAAATGAGTTTGTAGTAATTTGGAGTTTCGGTGACTTTAACTATTTTGGACTTGAATTGACTTTATTATTGGACTTTCGAAGGAAATTTTAAAATACGGGTTTTGGGCTAGAGGTGTACCCTTGTTTGTTGTTATTGTTGTTGTCTGTGCATGGTGTGGATGAGTTTGAGTGAGTGGTTAGGCAAGGGGCGAATTATTTCGCCCATTTGTACCGTGCTTTGGATCGGATAGCGAAGGCTATTCCGAGGCATGCACCTACCCCAAGTGAGGCACCTATCGAGAGGGTTCGCAAGTAGGGTGCTACGGATTTCTTGGGTTCTAGCTAAGATAATCCTGTGAGGGCAGATCAGTGGCTTCATGATACTTGTTGGATTATGAGACAGATAAGGTTGAGATCAGAGGATGAGTTGTCATGTGTATTGTCGCCTCTGAAGGATAATGCGAGAGCGTGTTGGGGAAACAGTTGAAATGGAGTAGTATTCCGATCAGCCGACATGGGACGACTTTTTGGATGAGTTTAAGAAAAAGTATATGGGCGAGATTCACATCAGTCGATTGAGAGATCAGTTTACCCTTCTTGTGCAAGATAATCGTACGGTCTTTGAGTACGAGCAAAAGTTCTTACAGTTGAGTAGATATGCACCCGAGTTGATAACTACCGAGAAGATGAAGTGTAAGAGGTTTCTAAGAGGTTTGAGGGAAAAGATCCGGACCTATTTGACAGCTAACCCACCGATAATGTTTTCTAAGTGAGCATGCTAGGATGTTGGATATACCTTGTGAGACACTAGATAAAGGTGTTAGTATTGCTAATTCTTCAGAGATACCACAATGGTCAGAAAGAGGTATAGACGATGTCCATTTATAGTTCAGAGGTATGTGTTCCCAGTTGATATGATGGAATTGTCATTTTACAGCCGTGATGTGATTTTTGATATGGATTGACTGACAGAGCATAGGGCTAAAATAGACTTTGAGACCAAGAGGATTTATTTGAGGCTAGCAGAAGACTATGGGATTGTGATTGTGAGTGAGAATGTGAAATTCTTATTGAATGTTGTTTCGACTCTAGAGGCTCAGAGGTTAGTTGAGTTGGGCTGTGAGGCATATCTAGCATATTTGATGAACCCGAACATGAATGAAATCGGACCGCAGGATATTAGAATAGTGTGATTTTTTTTCGAGTGTGTCTCCAAAAGAGCTGCCTGGTTTACCACATGACAAAGAGATTGAGTTGCCATAAAGGTGTTTATATTTTGCTCCTTTTTCGATTGCTCCGTATCGTATGGCACCGAAAGAACTGAAAGAGTTGAAGACTCAGTTGCAAGAACTATTAGATACAAGTTTTATCCGATCGATTTCTTCGCCTTAGGGCACACCCGCGTTGCTTGTGAAGAAGAAAGACGATAGTATGAGGATGTGCATCAACTACAGACGGTTGAATCAGTTGACAGTGAAGAACCAGTATCTACTGCCGAGAATCGATGATATGTTTGATCAGCTTAGAGGTGTTACCGTGTTTTCCAAGATAGTCTTGAGATCAGAGTATTATCAGTTCAAGGTAAAGGAAGTCGGTGTGCTGAAGACGGTTTTTCGTACAAAGTATGGTCACCATGAGTTTCTAGTTATGCTTTTCGGGTTGGCTCGTGCACCACCTGTTTTTCAGGGACATAGTGAACAGAATTTTCTGCGAGCACTTGTATCAGTTTGTAGTTATGTTCATTGATGACATATTAGTGTACTCACGTACTGAAGAAGACCCTGACAGAAACCTGAGGTTAGTATTGTAGACCTTGTTGGATCATCGGTTGTATACCAAGTTGAGCAAGTGGGAGTTCTAGATTAGAGAAGTTTTCTCAGGACATGTAGTGTTAGCAGAAGGGATTAAAGTAGATCCTAAGAAGATAAAAGCGATTGTAAGTTGGAAGCAACCGAAGTCCATCGTGAAGAGTCATAATTTCCTAAGCTTATCAGGTTACTATAAGAGGTTTGTGAATGAATTTTTAAAGTAATGGTTCCTTTGACTAAATTACTTCAGAAGAATGTTCAGTTTGAGTGGTCAGATGCAAGACAACAAGCCTTTGAGAAACTGAAAGAAATTTTGACAGATGTGCCGATTTTGATACGGCTAGTGTTAGGGAAAGAGTATATGATCTACAGTGATGCTTCGTATGTAGGGCTAGGTTGTGTGTATATGAAAGACAGAAGAGTTATAACTTACGCTTTGAGATAGTTGAAGAACCATGAGCGCAATTATTCGACCCATGATATAGAACTAGCCGCAGTTGTGGTTGCCTTGAAGATTTGAGGCATTATTTGTATGGTGAAAGATGCACAGTGTACACAGGTCACAAGAGTTGAAGTATCGGATGACATAGAAAGAGTTGAATCTGATGCAAAATAGATGACTTGAATCATTGAAGGACTATGACCTCAAGATTTAGTACAATTCGGGTAAATTCAACATACTGACAGATGCTCTAAAGAGGAAAGCAGTTGTTGAGTTAAGAGTTATGTTTTCTAGATTGAACTTATCAGATGATGGTGGCTTGGTAGCCGAGCTTCGGGTTAGAACTACTTTGAATCAGTTGGTTAGAGAGGAGAGTTGTAACGACCCGGATTCGAATCCGAGTGTCGGTTTAACCCGAGAGTTATGGGTTCGATTTTGGGTCTCGAGTTTAGTGGTTTTGGGCCTCGGTTTTGTGTTGTTGTACCGGTTGTCGGGACTTTGACTTGTTTGGACTTGAGTGTTGTTGGGTTAGAGTGGTTTTAGTAAGGGGCTTTTGGTCTTTTCCTTTATGGAAGACAAGGGAAGAGGGGAAAGGTGTGTATGTGCTGCAGAGGGAGGAAGAGAGTGAGGTCATAAGGGAAACTTTTCTCATCATCTTCTTCATCTCACCTTAGGAGAAGAGTGAAAAAGGTTTGATCTTTGAGTGATAGTTTGAGAATCACGTTTTAGTGTAAGAGAGTAAGTTGTTGAGTGGTTAAAGATCTATCCAAAGAGGTAAGAATGTGTTGGTTTGGTGAGGATGGGAGTTTATGAGTTGTGTTGAAAGGAAAAACGGGAATGAGGTTTTAAGGGTTTGAATCTCAATTTTTAGTGTCTTTGATGTTCTGAGGACCTCCCTAAATGGTGTATAATGATTAGGTTGTCTTCCTCTTGTAGAGAAAGAGGCTTGTGAGACATCAACTAGCTTTGAAGGGGGAAAAGCTTGAAGAAGAGTGGGAAGCTCGTTTTTTTGTTGTTTTTGCTTGAGGTTGGTACTCCCAACTCTTCTAATTATTTTGCATATCATGGTAGAAGCATTCATATAGGTTTGGTGCATGTATGTGCTTGGTTTGAACTTGGTATGTGTTAATGGTTAAATCCGTATTAATGTGATTAAGGGTTGGAAATTGGTGTTAAAATACTCTAAACATCATTAATATTGAGTAGGAACACTTTAGGATCGATTAGATTGAGTTTGGGGTTGAAAATCTAGAATTTTTAAGTGTAAAACCGTCCTTAGTGCAGGGGGTATCGATACTCGGGCTACCGGTATCGATACTAGTGAGTGTATTTTGGCTTGTTGCCTAAGGGTATCGAACCATGCTTCGATACCGGGGGTCTCCAAAAACTTTTGGTATCGATACGGGTTTCGAAACGGGTTTTTCTCTTTTGTTGACTTTTGAAGTTGGTCAACGGTATCGAACCATGCTTCGATACCAAGGGTTTCCAGAAACTTTTGGTATCGATACATGTTTCAAAACAGCCTTCCTTGTTTTGTTGACTTTGACTTTGGTCAAGGGGTATCGATACTGGTATCGATACCTCTGTGTTTCGATACCCTCTTTGGGTGGGTATCGATACAGGGTGTTCCGATACCTTACTTAAGGGTATCGATACCCTTGTGTGTTTTGGCTAAGTTGGATAGAATTTAAGACTTCGGTGACCTTAATAAGTAAATACTCTAATCTAAAAGCTATGAAATGAATTATCGAACTAAGGTTGAGGTTATAACTCCGAAAGACTAATTGAGATAAGACTTTAATATATCTTGATGTGATAAGATCCTAGGTGGATCGTTTGTGTGGTTTGAGTCCTTGTGTGTTGGAAATCCGAATATCCATAAGTGTTGCAACACGTTGAAGGCCATCCGATGTAACATGCCGGGTGATGATTGAAGACTTTTATTCCGAGTGTTGGGCGGCCTCACTCGAAGATGTTCGATGTAACATTCCGAGCATAGGGTTGGTTGGGCGGCCTCCATCCTTTCCGAACGTTGGGCGGCCTCGTTCAAAGATGTCCGATGTAACATTCCGGGTATAGGATTTGAGGGCGGCCTCAATCCTGAGTGTAGGATCCCGATGCTGTGTGGACGCGGGCCTCACTCTTGTGTGTTGACTTGATTGATTTATATATGATGTGTGCGATAATATATATTTCATTATGCCATGTGATAGGCGAGCATGCTAGATCATCATATCATGCACGAGATTTATATGGCATGCTTTACTGCTTTTGATATGCATGATGTTAGTCGAGTTTGGCGTATCCACTGAGCTTGTGTGGCTCAGCGTTCGAAATCTATTTTCATGCGTAGGTTAAGTAAAGCAAGTCCCGTGGAGCACCATCAAGGTTTGGATTTCAGCATCGAATTTGTGTCAGGGTACAGTGATAGATGTAGTGGGCTAGTACTTTGTCAAACCTATATGTATTTTTGTAACTCTGTCATTTTAATGGAGTCAAACGTTTTAAATGAGTTTGTAGTAATTTGGAGTTTCGGTGACTTTAACTATTTTGGACTTGAATTGACTTTATTATTGGACTTTCGAAGGAAATTTTAAAATACTGGTTTTGGGCCGGAGGCCCAATGTGACATCCGGGTCGGGGTGTTACATTATATCATAGGCTCGGTCTACCACGTTAGTCGTGGTTCTTAGCTAATGAAAATCACCTATTCCGTCACTAATCAGACATGTAATTAATATAATTTCTAAAAAATATATTTTTAAAATGACATGAAAATTATGAGTAAAGATTCATTGGTCGGAAAAAAGTGAGTTAGAGATTAATGGTGAAGTGAGTGGTTATTATTGGATGAGACCACAGCTGACGTGGTAGGTCGGGTCCATGATATAATTTTTCGTATTGGGAGATTATATCATAGGCTCGGTCTACCACGTCAACCGTGGTCCTTAACCAACGAAAACCACCGATTTCGCCACTAATCAAACATGTAATTAATATAATTTCCAGAAATTGTATTTTTAAAATGACATGGAAATCATGAGTGAAGATTCACTGGTCGAAAAAAAATGAGTTAGAGATTAATACTGAAGTGAGTGGTTATTATTGGATAAAACCACGACTGACGTGGTAGGTCGGGCCGTGATATAATTTCTCCTTTCTATTAAGTAATTTTCTTTGTTTGGGGGGAATGCTTACGTAGCCAATCCACGTGGACAAAAAGATTCTAAGAATTAGGGGGTAAAAAATAGATCCGATTGATCTAATCTATTGATCTAATTTAAAATTTTAGATATCCGATTTAGTTTTTATTCTTTAGATAATTTAAATTGGATATTCAAAAATTTTAGATCAGGTACAGATAATGGTTTCACTTTTGGATCGAATATCCGATTATCCAATATCCAAAAATTCAAATTTTTTATGGATATAAATATTTTTATATTCAATATTTATACTTATTATATATAAAATTTTGAAAATTTTATGGATAAAAATATTATTATATTCGAAAACCTAAAATTTCATTGATAAGATCATCAAAATAAAAAAAATACTTAAATTAAGTTATAAATTTAGATACCTAAAAGTCCGGTTCAAAATTTTGAATGTCTAAAAAAATTGAATCTAATTTTCCGAACCAAATACGAATCGAATAATATGAATACACACCCCTAAATCTTAAAATGGCCGACCAGTGGTAACAATGATGATTTGAGAATCTAAATTTTATAGTTTTAAAGATTATTTTAAAGATTTTTAAAATTAAAAGAAAATTAAGCTATTAAAAAATTAATTAAAATATAAATATATTATTTTTATTAATTAATAATTTTAATAACAGATAAATATCACACATCTAAATTTATAACCATTACAACTTCTAAATTTATAAAAAAATAAATATCTAAAATTTAAAAATAATATAATTAAATATTTATTTTATATTTAAGTCTATTTTCAAATTGTTTTGTCGACACTTATCCTTTTCCTAGACACTGTTTTCTATCATCAAGTCCTCTCCACTGTTTTTAATTATAATATTTTGGGGTGAATCTCACAGACTCTGTTGTTGTGTACTCAGCAGTCCAGTCACCAACCACCTCTACCTCGCCTGATCCATTAAGACCCTGAAAACTGAAATTCAGACAACTATACTTCATCGGAGTTATGGACCCTGGAAGAATATAACAATCAACAAGGGATTTTACTAAACACAGAAGGGAATAGGAATACAAAGACAGATCCTATTGAAACACAAACAACGGAAACCAACAGAGACGGCAAGTCGGCCCATGCTTCGGATAAATCTCGGTGAAGACAAAAAACATGACTGAAAGCATAAAACATAAGAGGTTGGCTTTTCATCCCTTGAAAGCAGTTATAAAGTTGGTGATCAAGCTTCGTTTCCACCGTCACCGTGACCTCCGCCACCTTTCATCATCCTAGAGAGAATCTCATTCTTCATTGCCTTCTCATCAAATTTCCCGACCGTCTCCGTATCGTTCTTCTCTATTGCTTCAATGTAGAGCATGAAATCAGCAACCATTTTTTCTTTTGTGGCTTTCTCATCCAGCATGCTTTGTTTCTTTATCTCAAGAACTTCCCGCTCCATAGCCTTGTTTCGAAGCGCCTCGACATCATCCCTCAGCTTCTTTTTCATCCTCCTTGTCTCCTTCCTCTTCCTTTCCACCGCCGCTTCCATTGGATATGTCATATCCATAACTATATATCTCAGAAACCCTGTTCTGTTTCATCCAAAACAAGTTATGTTCATATTTCATAATCTAAGACCATATTACTTACTATTGTAGTTAAGATTGGGGAAACGAACCTACCGTTAGCTGAGCCTGAACCTGAGAGAAAGCTGAATTGAAGTCTGTAGTTAGTTAAGCGTTAACGAGAAATTTGATCTATTTTTATAGAAAAGGAGGAGAGATGGACTTCAACGTGGAGAAACTGGAAATGGCGGTTTTTATTTGATTTTATATTTGTCGGATACTTTTTCTTGTATTAGTCCAAAATTGCCGACATATGAAATTGAGTAGGTCCTCTCCAAAACACAATCTTAAAACATACTTGCCACGGAGGAGAAGAAATTATATTATAAATTAGATAGCCAAATTTTTTTAAATATCAATTTTTTGTCTTGTATTTTGATTTATTTATATCGATATTTGTATAATTTATGTACTTGATTAATTGGGTTAAGTTAAATATCTAATAATTAAAAAAATCAATCTAGATCCAGCCTAATTATTCTTAAGTTGAATATTCGGTTTGATTAAATAAATCTTAAAAATTATCCAATATTTTTATTTTAAATAATCAAATCGAATAATCAAATTATGTAATTTTAACACTCCTAGAAATGCTTACGTTGCCAATCCCAAGAGAGACTAGAAGATTCTAAGAACCAATTGGTTCCTCCCAACAATTTATAAAATTTGGGTGATGGTACTATTACCCCTCCGACTTTAATACTTTTGTCTCTGTGTAGAAAGAATGATGCATATTATTAATATATTACTAAGAGTATATTATTGAATAGAATAAACTATAATAAAAATCACTTAATTATAGATAATGTTATATTTGGATCATTTAATTATTTAAAGTTATCTTCAGGTCATTCATTATTAGGTAAAGTTATATTTGAGTCATTCAATTATTAAAGGTTATATTTAGATCACTAAGATTACATTTGGGTCGCTCTTTATATTTAAAAAAAATATTTATCAATTCATGTATTAGAGTAATTAATGATTTTAAATGAAGTACTCTAATATTAACAAGGGTATACAAGTGATTTAGAAGAAAAAATGACCAAATTAATGTACTTTTAATACGAAGGGTGACCCAAATGTAACATTACTTATAATTGAGTGACTCAAATATAACCTTACCCATAATGAGTGATTCAAATATAACTTTCAATAATTAGATAACTTAGATATAACTATATCCATAATTAAGTCATCTTTGTTGCAATTTACCCTATTTAATATTATTAAGGCTATATATTTTAGATATTAAATCTAATTTAAAAATTTTAAATCAACAATTTAACTATTTATATTTATAAAAAATAATTTTTTAGATATTAGATTTTTAGTTGGATATTTAAATTCATAACTTGATTTAAGTATTTTTTTTTAATTTTATGGGCATATCTATAAAAATTTTAACTTTTTAAATATAACAATTAACAAATTTTTGAGTTGATCGAATGATTAGATTAACCAAGAGGGGATGAATTGACAATAAAAAAATTTGAGTGGAAGATTTGGTAAAAATGAAAAAATTGAAGACACAAGAATTATAGTAGTTCAAGCTTCAAAATAAGCTCTACATCCACTATCTTAGCTCCCATTAAGGATTTTCTAACCAATTCACTAATGAATTCAATCTTTTTCTAGGTTCAAGGGCTAACCTTTGCAACAAGTCAATCTTTCTACCCAAAGATTAACTTAAGCCTCACAAGGATTATAAAGATTAAAAATAAGCAAATAAAATTTCTCTCACAGGAAGAATATGACTCAATTACAATTTGACACTCCTCAAACTCAATTGCAAAGAATAAAAGTGAAGTATAAGAGTTGAGTGTATAAAATTTGACAAAAAGTGCTTGGAGTTGGATTGAATTGCTTGGATGTTTGCTTGAGGTTCAAATAGTTGTTAATGTTGCTTGAAATGTTTGATTTTATACATTCTCATTGAATTCTAACCATTGGTGTTGTTGAGAATGTAATTATAGACGTTAGAGCTTCATCTTCCTACCATAAATGCACTGATGCAACTATCAATATCGGAACTCAGGCTACCTGTTTCAAAATTATACAAAAATAGAAAGAGACGTTGTGCATTTATTATAGGGGTTTCGAAACCATATGTCATGGTATCGAAACGATTAGTCTTTAAACCAAGAGTATATCGAAACGGCTTAAAGGTCGTATCGAAACATTTGAAATTGTGAACATTTGTATCAAAATGCTCTTAGGACCGTTTCGAAATGGGTCAACAAATATTTAAAGATTAACTGTCAACCAATGATTAAAAATTTTAAAACTGAAATAGTTGTTGGGAAAAGTTGAATGGTATCAAAACGCCTTATAATTTTTAAATTACTTTAAAGAAATAAAGCACGGTATCGATATCAATAATATTTGTTTCGAAACACAACTTAGCAAATTCAAATCGTATCGAAATACCACTAGGACCGTTTCAAAACGTTTGGCAAAGCTTGAAGTATTTAGTTAAAACTTAAAGACCATTTCGAAATCAATTTTAGGTGTATCGAAACACCTGGTAAAACTTAAGAACATTCTTCAAAAGTTTAAGCTGGGTTTCGAAACCATTTTTGATAGCATCGAAACACCAGTAACAAAAACACTTGGAAACTTATTTTTATGTTTTTGGTTTGATTTAAAACTGTTTGTTTGGTTTAGTAACTTAAAAATTTATTTCAAAATAATTCTTTAACTTTTTTATTATATCAAAATCAATTTTAGTTTTACATAAATTATGAAAAATAATAATTTTATATTAAATTTAAAAATTTAATATATAATAAGTAAAAAATAAATATAAAAAGATTTATATCTATAAAAGATAAATTTTAGAATAATTAGATATCCAAATTAAAGTAAAACGACTATTCATATTCAACCCAAATTTTTTGAATATATAATCTAAATTATCAAAAAAAAAGGACCATAAATTTAAAATCTCAAATATAGTTTTAAGTTATTTTTATTATAGTCTCATCATTTTAATTTTTGATATATTATATTTATTACGGTACTTTTAAAATTAAATTTAATTAAATTTGATTATAAACAATATCTTTTAAAATAATTATAATTTTTTTACTAATTTTAATCTTTTAAATCAATCAATAAAACACGGATGATTGATCATTCAACTAATTCTAGTAGTATTAAGAAAAAAATATAATTATATTAATATATCTTAAAATAAAATATTAAATCATAACATCACATATCGTTGAACACTATCAACATAATATATCAATATTATTTTTTTAATAAATAATTTGAAAGATTCAAACTATAATTAAAATTATTTTTTAAAACAATAAAAATTATATTTAATATTTTTATATTCTTTTAATATTTTAAATTTATATATTAAAATTATATATTTCAAAAACTTATTAATATCTCATAAATTCTAATAAATTTTATATTATGTTTTAAAAAATTTTGGTGTTCAACACCTATGCCAAAATTCAGCCAAATCGTTAATGATTATTACATCTTTTCTAAACTTGAATACCAAACATATAAATTTTCATTAATTAATAAATTTTCTAATGATAATTAAATATCTTATACTTTAAATTATAACTATTAAAACTTAAAATATTTAGTTTTATAAAAAATAATTTAACACCTAAAATTAAAAAAATAATATAATTTAAAAATTTATTTTTATTTAAGTCTATTTTCAAATTGTTTTGTCGACATTTATCCCTTTTCCTGGACACTGTTTTATAATCATTATATAATCAAGTCAACTGGTCAATTGCTACATTAAAATCATCTGACTAATACAAGATGTCGTAAGGCATGACGATAGGTTTTCTTAATGACCGAAAATAAAACAAAACACATTCTTAAAAAATAATCATTATCTTCATATGCACAACTGATACTACACACCGTTAAAACAACGGCTACATTATTCACCTACAATATGATTCTTGGTTTTAATAAAGAGATTTAATTTGCTTAAAGACTCCATCTTAAATCAAAGATATAGAGATAATTTTAACTCTTAACATTTACAGTTTTTATCATTTTGGCGTTTATTTTTTTTTAGGATAAATGTAGCCTTTTACCTATATCTTTTTGACAAATATCTTATTTTCTAACTAGATTGATGACTGGACCGTTAAAAATTTAACGATGATACATATATATATAAGGAATATAATTTTAAGTGACATGACATGTAACCTATCAAATGCATATATATAGAATATAATTTTATTCCGATATAAAATATAAAACAATTGAAATTCAAATAAAATATTAAAAATTAATTAATTCTAAAATATAAGATTATTAAACATTCTTAACCCTAACTACGATAAAATCAAAATCTTATTGAATTGTGTTTATATTTTTTAAGATGAGATTTTAATTCTATCGTAATTAGGGTTAAAAATGTTTAATTTTTTTATTTTAGAATTAATTAATTTGTAATATTTTATTTGAATTTTAATTGTTTTATATTTTATATTGGAATAAAATTATATTCATATATATATGTATTTGATAGGTTACATTCTATATCATTTAAAATTATATTCTATATATATATATATATATATCATCGTTAAATTTTTAACAGTCCAGTCATCAAGCTAGTTAAAATATAAGATATTTATCAAAAAGATATAAGTTAAGGGCTAAATTTATCCTCCAAAAGAATAAGGGCCAAAACGATAAAAACTATAAATGTTAAGGATTAAAATTATCTTTATGCCTAAATTAAATAAGGTTGTATTTAGTTTTCAAATAAAATTTTTTTGTCATATGTCAAATATTAAAAAAAATAATTAATTTATTATTTTTTATGTATAATTAGTTATTAACCGTTAAATTCAAATAAGATCTAACCGTCCAATTAAACAAATAAAAAAAGAATGGAACTGGTGATCAACCCAGCTCGTGGGCTCCACGCGCATACCCTATGCAGCTACAGCTTCACTCTCACGTGTTCCCCTCCGGACCCCAACTTTCGCCTGCAATAAAAGGAAATAACGAAGAAACATTTTATTTCGGTGGTTAAAAATTGATTATTTTTAAGTATGATAATATAATTTGAATTTGATTTGATTTGAAAAATATTCAAACGAAATTTGATTAAAAAAGTTTGAATCTGAATCTACAAAAGGTTTGAGTCCTATAAGAAATGGATCGGATATGGATATTGTCATGATCCGATCTGAATTTCATCCAAATCCATATCCGATATCAATACGATCCATATTTAAATCCGAATAAAAAATTTAAAATTTTTAGATTTAAAAATATAGATATATTGGAATCCTAATTAAGTTTATATACGGTTAATATTTTAGATGATTAATATCATCTATAATTCATTTATGTTTTCCTATTATTTTATAGGCTTTTGTTGAGTTTTAGTTAAACAATGAAAGTTTGATCGTTATAAACTTTTATCTATGTCCAATATTAATAGTTGAACATTTTTATTATATTTTTAATTTATTTCTTTGGATTTTAATATTTATTAGATATTTTATTATTGTGATATAAAAAATAGATATGTTGTTAGTAGACTAGTAAGATAATAGTAGTTTATGTAAAAATAATTTATTGTTAAGTCTTTTAATTGTAGTTTGAGTTGTTACTTTATTTTGTTTTATATTAGATTGTAATATTTGTTGAGATTTATTTGTGCATAAATTTAAATATAGTTATTTGATAAAAATGTTTTTTTTCATTTAAAGATATATGTTTGAGTTGTTACTTTAAAAAAATTGGATTTGGATTTATGTAAATGGATTTGGATTCAGATTTGGATTCTTTTGAAAGTACGATTATTAATTGGATTATACTTGAATTTCATAAAGTCTGATCCAAACCCGTTCCATTGTCATCCCTAATTATTTTTTTAGAGGTCACAAATTTAAACACTAAAATTATAATACTAGGGGTGTTTATTACCGAGTACCTACTTTGTCGCCCTATGTCCCAACCCGTTATATCCGAGTACTTGTTATTTGGTTACCCAAAAAATCGATTACTGTGTATCCAATTAATGATTTTTTTAAGATTTAAAAAACATATATTAAATAAAAAATAATTTTAAAAAAATTAAACTTAAAATTTAAAAGTATATAATACAAACATAAAAAGAATTTAGGAATTTAAATTTAATTTCAGTATAAAAATATTAAGAAATTTAAAATAAAAATATAATTTGAAATATAAAAAATATATTTTAAAAAATTATCGAGTTGGGTTGGGTACCTGAAAAGAGAAAACCTTCGGATTGTGTCCCGGAAAAAATGTCGGGTCGGGTACCCGGGTCAAAAAAAATTAAAAGTCCTTAAAATACCCATCTATTTTGTATTAGGCAGGCGCATAATTAGGTCGAGTAATTCTGAACACCCCTATATGACACATTGATTGAACAATCAATGAACAACAATAAAGAATATACTCTAAAACAAATACTATTGTATCCATTAAATAAAAAAAAGAGTTTATATTAATACTTTATCATAGTACATACTTTTATTTTTATTGAGAGTAATTTAGTTGATATTATTGAAATAATTAAATAATCTGATTGATAAAATCAGTCAAAGTAGTATTCAATAATTAAGTGACTATTCATGTAGCTTACTGAAAAAGTTTATATCCGAGCTAATACAAGAACTCATCAATAAAAGTCTCATAAGAATTCCTGATTCCAGACAACAAAAATAATTATGATTATTATTATTATCAACGGGAAACTTTTTCATGTCCATTATTGCTGGTAAAGATCCGACATGGACACTTTGTTCTTTATCAATGGGGAGAAAAAGTATCCGATGTAGACGCCATACAAACAAATAAAACAGGAAATCCCATTCTAACTTCTCTTAGCCTAAAATCAACATTATTACAAAAGCTAAATGCCTAGAAAAATAAGTGACACAGAGAATCTACTGTCCATTATTATACGACATGATTTGGAACATAACTAGAACAAGAAAGCACCTTACCCGCTGGCTTCTATGTTTTCCTTCACTGAATTAAATTCCTCGGTATCAACAGTAGTCTCCCTTGGCTTTGACTCCACGTCCTTCACCGGCTTTAACTCCTTGCTATTGAAACTCTTTGGCTTCAACTCTGTCTTTTGTAAATTTTAAGTCCTCGTCATTAACGCCATTCTTTGGCTTCAACTTTGCATCCTTTCTCAGCTTTAAATCCTCTGTATAGAACATATCTTTCTTTGGCTTTCAATCTTCCAAATTTGTCATTTTTGATCCCTCAACCTTGGCAACCTGTTGCAGAGAAAAGAACATTGATACAAGTGTTACTGTTAAATATGAGTTTAATCAATGGACTTGAAGTTCGTCCTAAATCGAACAAAAGTTCCATTAAAGTTCACGTTCAGATTAAAAAGAATACATATTTCACTTCAAAAGATGATGTAATCACGCATGCAAGAAACATGTATGTATGTCAGAACCGAAGAAACTTTATTTTAAGGAGAGAAGAATATATAATGCATATCCAACCGTCTGCAATGGTGCATAAATACCAACTCTACTGAATTCCGGCTCTTTTTGTATTGAAGAATTATGATCAGTTCCTTGGTTCTTTACACCATTAATTGTTGATGGTACAGGCAACTGAGGTGAACTGACAAGAGCAACTTTAAGCCTGTGCTCTTCAATATACCTTTCACGGTCCTTGACAAACTATCAAAAAAAAAAAATTGATGAGTGAAAGTCGCTTATCGACATCAAATAAAGCACAAGCAGAGCATGAAATCACTTACTGTCTGCATCAATTGTTCCAACAAGGACAACTGTGCTTTGAATTAAGAACTTATCTCCGCATATCATATCAGGAGGAGCTTCAAGCTGAGCTTGCATGGTAACTAAATAAAAAAAGGAGAGAGAGAACATATATATATAGTTTGACACAGGGAAGCAAAGAAAAGGATAAAGAAATCATATGAGAAATTTCAGTAACGCACTAAAAATTGGTTTAACCTAATTCGTGATTAAATACTTAAAAATTGATTTTTAATCAAAATAAATTATGAAAAATATCCTAAAATACTTATTTAATATATATTTAATTTTGGTCAACTCAATTTCAAAAATTGACTCTTGAATCCCTAAAATTTTGAAATTAGCGATTATTTTGTAAAAATTGAAAACTTGAGGATAATTTTATAAATTAAGCCAAAACTTTAAATCTGTAAGCGGATTTGATCCATTCCTAATCCTAGTCGATCTAAGCCTTCCAAGTGCCTATTTTACTAACCCATAACCTATAATTTTAATTAAAAACCCAAATAAATTAATATTAATCTTAAAACTTATTTTTTATTAAAATATAAACCTATTATTTTAGAATTTCGACTTCTCCTCTTTTGGTCAGCCACTCCATCATATTTTCAAAGGTAAATAACAATCTTCTCAATAAAAATTTATTTAATTAATTCTTTATATTTTTCTTCTTCAGAATCTCTTCGTTTTTCTTTGTTTTTACTTGTTTTTAAACTTTGGAAGGGGTTAGATCAATTTTTGAGGTGAGAATCATTCAAACCACTGAAACCTAAAGGTCTTTAATGAAATTCCTAAATTCTTGGTTGATTACATCAATCTTTAAAGTCTTGAATCAATAAAACCGGTTTTCGTGATAAAAAATTATTATTTTCTTGATTTTCGTTCGAGGATTTTACATAGCAGTTTTTGATACATAAATACATGAATCTTGAAGTATTTAAATGTAATTAAGATGACTTTTAAGCATGTAATCCCAGACCTAAAGTTTAGATGGTGTTTGGAGAGGTTTTTGGTGAGTTTCGGTGAAGTTTTATGGTGTTTTTAGGGGCTGTCATATATTGGTTAGACTTAAGGGATGTTTAGGTGTGTTATAATGCACTAAAACCTCTGGTTTTGATTAGGTCAAGAGGTAGAAGAACAAGTTTAAGGAAGATCGGAAAGCCAAATCGCAATTTTAGATGACTTATCAATTAAGTTTCGATAAATTGGTGAGTGAATTATGATGGTTGTCGATATGACAATGTTTTAAATGTGTTTTCAAAGGTTTGGGGTGTAGTGAAGTTGTGAAAAACCTCTCTATACTCGGAAGTAAGTTTAAAGTATTGCTTTCTTATAGGTTCTCATATTATGTCTTGTTTTTACTATGTGTTTTAGTCATGCTCGTGTTATACTTGTGCATATGTGAATATGCATGTGTTTCAATGCTCATGAGATGTTTTTACAAAGTTTCCATATTCATATGATACTCTCACGGTTTTATTTTGAAAACATGAGAAAAGTGGTTTTGTCGATTTATACATTTGTTGCATGTGTTAGTGAGATGCATGTGTTTTTATAAATCGTTTTATCTTGAAAACTTGAGTATTGGTTTTGTTTTGTGTTGGGAATTAAGATAATGTTGATGGGATAAGTTGATCGATCAATAGGATGTGAGTGCACTATAATTACAAAATGTATACGTGTTTTAAATTCTTTGAGTGATGCATTAGAGGTTATCCTAGTGTTGTGTGATAGAACAATCACCTTATCACATTAGGGTGTGGCAAACTATCCCAGATACCGAGGTGAGATCTTTAGATTGTGATAGTCAATCTTTGTGAATTAGTGTACGATGTTATTCACATCCCAACGATTGAAGATAAATCCATTCGTGTCACTTAACCAACATGTGAAAAACGTAAGTATAAATTATTTACTGTTTTGGTGTAATTCAAGAATTGCATGTGTTTTGTTAACGAGTTCCAATGTTTTTTAAGCTTTTCTATGAGTAGCATGTAAGACTTGTTATGCTTACAAAGCTTGTGATTTCAAAACAGGTATTTTTTGAAAGGTTTTGTGGTGTATGAGCCAAGTTATACTTGTTGATTTTCAAAAGGTGGCATTCTTTGTCATGATTGACTATTTTTATAAAGAGCATGACTTGTTTTAAAATTGATTTTGGTATATTATGAGTTGCATTTCAAGGTGTTTTTTGAATATGTTTTTATTCACTCACTAAGCTTATGCTTACCATCTCATTTACCTTATAATACAGAGTATTTAATGTGGAGACAGCAAAAAAGAAGCAAGAATCCAGGTAACTGCCAAGTGAAAGCTCAAGTATGTCTTTATAGCATTAGTAGTAGTGAAAGAGCAACGAGAATGAAATGTTATATTGAGAATATTGTTTATATTTCAATGGTTAGGATGATTATTCATGTTGATGCTGGCTTTTTGACTTAGATTTGAATTGCCTATTGATATTCCATTAGTTGTAATAAAAGTTATATTGAAGTTTGATTCTTGATATCCCTATGTGTGAATTTGAGTGTTGTTGATAATGAAGCATGACTATTTATGAGTTGAATCTATAATATGGTTTATTTAGGTTGAAATACATATAGAAATTATGTTGAGTATATTTATGTTGTTCTTATATGTGTTTATATGATTGTTGATGTTGAAGCATGCTCTTAGGAGTCGGATATATTATTGATAACTAGGTTGAATTGTATCTAGCTAATATGTCATGATATGTGCTTAAAGTGTTTTTTAAGTGAATTTGCATATAGAGAATGTCTTGAAACTTTTGGAGGATTTAAATTTGATATGTAATGAACCTAATTAAAGATTGGTAACGCTAATTTTATAATTAGACCCTAAATTTCTAGAAAATTACATTTTGGTCCTTGAAGCATGTTTGTACGTTTTAGGATTCTTTCTTTCTTTCTTTCTGCTGAAATTGAATATAATCTATGTATCAACATGTAGGATCAAAATAAAGCATCCAAAGTTTAAAATTTTTAGGGTTGTTGATCGAGGCGAGTCTTTAGATTAGCCTCGGTATTCCCCGTATCGCTTATTCGAGTCGGTTTTTGTCTATATAGGTCTATACATGAATAGATGTTTTCTAGACTCATAAAAATATTTAGCGACGCTAATGATTTTTTAGATTTCTACAGATGACGACTCCGTTGGGTGTTTTTTCAAAAAAAAAAAAGTGTCGAGCTTTTAAAACAATTACCGTTTTACTAATATTAAAGATTCTGGACTAAAGTGAAAATTGAATTAATATTCAATTGAATTTGCATTTTTATTTTTCCATATTTAAAATTTACATCTAAACCCGTCTTTTTCAAGTAGGGGAAAAGGTTAAGGTTTTTGTGGAGATATCTTTCTCCCATATAAACTTTGTTCGAAGTACCTCTGGGGCTCTACTACCATATGCTTTCGTAAGGATATCGTTTCTTCATATTGACATAAACGAATGTGTCCCCTGAATTGAAATCGGTTAAAATAAGCCTATAATAGGTGATGATCGAGGGCCTTGCTACTCTTAGTAGAGGACAACTTGGACAATTCAGGTCCCTTTTAGCACCAACACTGCATATAGAGAACTAGACCACCCACCTCATTAGAGCCATGCAAATACCCTAGATGAACTAGACGAGATATCTAGGATTTCCCTTCTCTGTTTAATTTTATTCAATTTAATATTTTGAAAATCATTTTTTTGTTTATTGTTTTTGCCCGGTACTAACCTGGTTTTCTCTTTGTTTTTATTCTACCTTTTTGCATCCATCATCGTATTTTGTATTGCATAAAAGGTATTGGTCTGATTGGTTCATCCTATAAAGGAAACCTTCACCATGGATGAGAGGTATCTCAAAACCTGACCCTGAGTGTTAGAAACCAACCAAAGACACCGATTAAAATTTAAATCAGAAAGTCTGATGCCACAGTCTATTGAACAACGAGATTAGGTAATCACCATATGTTTTATCCAAGTCTGTAATAGATCGACTATCGAGAACTTAAACGGACATGAGAGATATGACAGAGAACTACGAGAGCAATATTGGATTCAGAGTTCGGGCTTAGTACCAAATGTTGAGTACAAAATTAGAAGGAAAAATTGATCGAATCTCCCACCTTATGGACAAGGGTATGTTTTTGCTGAACCAAAAGAAGAAGAACAAGATATTGACACAGTATGGATCTAATTTGCTACATTGAAGGCTACTGTTTAGGATTACTGAGAATAATGCCAAATTTTGGATAAAGTATCAGCAGAAAAGAACCACTATTGAGAATTTCAAACAAAAGTGAAAGATGTAACAAAAAACCATAAGAGTCTAACAACGAAGTGGGTACCATTTCACCATCTAGGGTTCGGGTAAAAGTCAGATACATGATGCCAAACTAAAAAGAAAATCAATCGACCTTTCAAACCTGTAAAAAAAAATATCATCAAATTGCAAGAAAGAAAATAGGAGGGGAGTACCTTACGGGCCCACACCATAGTAAATGAAGCCATTGTTTAAAACAATCAAAAATGATCCAGGGTTTTATATGAAGCCGCTTCAGGTAAAACTATTATTTGACTGTAAAAGGTTGTTTAGACAATTGGTGACACCAACCAAAGCCATACGATCTCGAAGGTCAAGGTTTGAAAGGTAATCAAAATACGATCAACTAAACTACAAAAGTTGAATCACTATGATCAGTCATTGCCCCTAATACAATAGAAACTCTCATATTTTCAAGCTTCTTAAGGCCATAGATACGATAGAAATTAGGACTAGTACTTGTGTATAGGACTAATTTCCCCTAATGTTGTAATGAACCCTTTACTTCCCGTGAAAGTAATTCAGTAGGGTGATTACCAACAAGGATTAATAACTTCATTTGCATGTATCTTCACATCATGATATTTGCATCATACATGTATTTACCCATTCAGACATTATTTTAACAATTTGCATATCATGACCGCTTGATAAGTCATCATACTGCCAACTTCTCAGACGTGGTTATAATTGGTGAACACATTGAGGATGTAGTTAAAAGAGGAAAGATCGAGGAACCTTACAACGTAGCCCCTCAAAATGAAGAAGTAGAAGCGGATACTCGTCCATTTAATCAACCTTATGGTCGTCCTCATGATCACCTTCAGTGGTATGTACACTAGGCCTACAAGGGCGTTTCATCTCATTTCTATGATGTACATTGAGGTGCTCCTGATTCTTTTCGAGGAAGGTTTGTTGACCCCTATTCAATCCAAGCCGAAAGAGTCTCCGTATCTAGCAGGCTTTAGTGTCAGTAGGGTATGTGACTACCATTATAGAGGTATGGGCTATACGAATGAGGAATATAGAGTCTTGAAGAACAAGGTCAAAAGGAATATAGATTAAGGTTCGGGGATTGATGACAGAGATAGGTCTGGGGAGGTTTTGACTTCTTAGTTAAACATCGAACCTAAAGTTTCATGCATCTATGTTTTCAAAAAAGAGGTTGGATTTATTACCTTAAGCCCGAAAGGTACTAAGAATTTTTTGTAAAGAGCACTTGTTTTAAAAGATGTCTATTTCATCCAATATATGAGTTCACGTTCAGTGATTCTTTAAACATTTCATTCATTTTTAAGGTGGCGACCCTTGCTTTCCCACATGCATATAAAAGATATTTTTTAAACATATAAATGTACATATCATTACATATTAGGTCCTCATATTTTAAATACAGTAACATCTCTGCTTCAAACTTAATGACCGATTATAAAGTTTTATATATTTAAAGAAGACTGAATTTTGTAAGAATATTGCAAATGAGAGTCCCCACATATCTACTTAGGCCAACAGAGGAATAAAATGAACATTTAAACAATGGGCAAATCTCATTTTGAGAAAGTTTCTTCTTAGGTACTGGTTGTTCAAGATCCTTGAATTGAGAGTTGACCTTAAATTTTCTACCCTTGAAGACTTTCTCAGGACTTCCTTGAATAGGATGACAAATAACATACTCTAAAGAATGAGGTGAGATTAAATAGGGTAAATATAAATATCAAAAAACTATCAGAGAAAAATAGTTGAAAACAAGAACATGATAAAAAAAGAGGAGTTAAATGAAATGAATAAAATGAGGAAAATTTTATTAAAAAAGCAATCCAATGTTCGAATCCTACTAATACGCATATCCGAATAAAAGTGACAATCCTGAGGCACTCCGCTAAAGCTTTAGCTTCATGAGTGATGGTAATATTTTCAAACCGTGATTATACCGAATAATTTATTGTTTACTCCATCAGTAACCTCGAGACAAAAGACTATGATGAGTTGATTTTTTCAAAAAAAGTCATAATAATAATAATAACAGAAACACTATCACATCTATAGTTGATTCAGGTTAACCTTGCTTCAAGGAACGTCAAACTTTGAAGTGCTTGATCGAAACTCAAATGAGGGAAAGATGAGGTAGGATAAGACGATGAGATAAAGAGAGCCACATTAAAGGGGTAGCCTCTAGGCAATGGATTGTTCCTTTAGAAAGCTCAATGGTCGAGGAAAGATAATGTATTTGCGCATATCCTCACAATAGTTGAGGATCCTTTAAATATACTTTTCATTAGAGTTGAGCTTTTATAGATTGGGGTAAATATACCATTGCATTTGACATTTAGGAGGCAAACTTTTTCTTAAATTATTTTGTAATACACTCTCAAACCACATACTTTTTTAAAATTTTTCTTTCATTTAAAACACATGCAAATAAAAATCATTTTTCATGAATTAAAGAAGATTGAGAGTCAGCCTCCATTGAAGTATCTTGACAAGAATAGAAATAAAACTAAGACACAAAGATGTCTGATCATTCATCGTACCGATCTAAATGAGATTCTGGTAAAAGAGAAGCATAATATAAATTGGGGCATCATTGTCCACTAAATGAAGAAAACAGAGCTCAAATCGAGATTTACCAGAAATATCCCTAAAGTCAAAAGATTTTAATTGTCCTGAATAGAAGATGATGCAAGACCAAGGTCATTTGACCTAATACGCCAAATAGAAAATAAGCAAAATCTAAAAAAAAAGCCATTTAAAACATCAGAAGGTTCAATAGTTACAGTCACTTGATGAATCTTACCTGGTAAACAAAAGGATGGCCAAAGTATAAAATTTTTGGAATAAAGTTAACAAAGCTTCATGCATCATTACACATGTATAGATATGTTACATCTCTGTATCCCTAACGTTTCATGAACATATGTATAGAGAAAATTTTATTGCATCATTCTTATTTGATAGTCAGTCTTACAGAATCAGACAGAAAGTGATCAACAAAGGACCTTAATAGAGATTTCATGCACCTTTCCACCTGATACTCACTTTAGTGTCGGTTTCTAACAAAAATAAGTAAAAGAAGAAAAAATAAACTAAAGAGGTCAATGTTTTAGATTTTCAGGTCATCACCTTTGATGACTAGACGAACAGAACCGAGTCGTTGCCTTAAGTAAAAAAAGGGAAAAAATGAAAAAAAAAGAAAAAAAGAGTAGAAAGAAAAAAAAAGAAAGAAAAAAAAAGAATAAAGAAAAAAAGAAAAAAAGAGAAAAACGAAAGAAAAATTGAGCAAGTATCTCAAGACAAAACTAAACAAACAATTTTGAACTCGATAGTGAGTATTATCACCAAAATGAAATATGAAGAGAAGATCGAGAGATAAGACTAACAGGTCACAGAAATCGAGACACTAGTAATCGAGATACCCAAATGTTGTTAGAAAGAAAAAAGATTGACAGTCACTGGGTGTGAGTCCAGAAAAATGTTTCTAGATAAAGAAATTGGCAGCCTTTGTAAGCGTGTGTCCTGATTCAGAAAGCAGATTGTTAGTCTTCCCAGCATGAGTCCCAAAGTAAAAGATTTTTTACAGATACTCTGATGCGAGTTTCGAGAATTTATAAAAAATTGTTAGCCACTTGGAATGAGTCCCAATTTAAAAAGAAGATTGACAGTCACTTGGCGTGAATCTCGACCAGATGTTTCTAGAAAAAGAGATTGACAAACATTATCATGAGTACCGAAAAACTCGGAGATAAATGTTTTATACAGAAGGTAACGACATGATTTTAAGTCCAACAATAAAAGAATTTACAATAATTTTATACAGAAAGAACTTGCATACCCAAAAACAAAAAAGCTCGTGGTTCTATACAGGAAGAGCTATCGAGCAAAAAGTCAAGTCATATTGTGGAGGTTTTATATAGAAGAATATTGCGACATCGAAGATGAAGAGTTTTATATATGAGAGTCCCTCATCTTCATTTTTATCTTTGAGGTTGAAGATTTCATATAGGAAGAAAAAGAAAATCAAGACTTTATGGCGAATGTTTTTACAAAAAAAACTCTAGTTCTGGATCCAGAAGTTAGAGTTCTATATAGGAGGGACTTTGTTTCGCAAAATTCGTCTAGAACGCAAAAGATTTTATATAGGAGAAACCTACAACATGGAAAATGAGGAGTTTCATACAGGAGGAACCCCTATCTTCGTCATCGTTTTTGAATGAAAAGTCTTATACAAGAGGGACACGTAACTCGAAGCTTCAAAGTGAAGGTTTTATATAGGAAAAACCCTAACTTCATATCTAGAAATAAAAGTTCTATATAAGAGGGGATTTTATTTTGTAAGATCCATCCAGGATGCAAAATATTTTATATGGGAGAAACCTACAACGTTGAAGACAAGAAGTTCTATATAGGAAATATCCCTATCTTCATTATTGTCTCAAAGTTAAAGGTTCTATATATGAGGGACCTGTAGCTCCAAGATCATAAGGTAAAGAAGTTCTATAAAGGAAGGACTTACAAGCTTGAAGATTCTGTCGAGAAAAATGGAGAGTTTCAGAAAAACACGTGGTTTCAAGTCACCATACAAGAAAGCAGTAAGATCATTGATACCTATAACACCCAAGAACGAAATACCAATTTCGAAGGTGAAGAATTCTATATAAAAAGAGCTTGTAGCCCGAAGACTCTACCAATAAGATTTTTTTAGAAGTCAATCAGAAGAAGAGAGAACAATTCCATATATGAAGAAATCGCGACCTCGAATTTCTAATTTGAAGATTTTATCTTTTATAATGGATTTTTCATTTTGAAGATCGAAGTTTAAAGAATTGACAAAAAAGAGTAGAGAGTTTCATAAGAACCTGTGATTTTTGAAGCGAAAAACAGAGAAATAAGACAAAAATGATTTTTTTTTATCTTTGTTTTGTTCTTGTTTCACAAGAACAAACAAATATGGACAATTATAATCACTCACTTTTATCGGATTTTAGTTTTTGTATTATTATTGTAGTAATAATATTTTTAATAAAAAGATAACAAAAAAAAAAAGAAAAAAGAAGAATGGAATGAAAGGAAAAGAAAAGGTGATGTGGGATTGAAATCCCACGTTAGTGGAAAATATGCCTTTTTTCTCTCCCATTGCCTATAAAAGGAGGGGAGGGAAGACTTTGTGAAGAGAATCAAGCAGGTGAGGGTAATACCCTATGATCCTAATTTGAGAGCCTAAGTTCTCCCCAAAGTTCTGGGTGGTTTGATCGGAGTCCTATTTGTATCCGATCTAATTAAATATTTTGAGGGATCATGATAGATTTCGGCGAGGTTAACTCGGGGTTAGCCATTCGAATCCTTAGATATATTTTTTCCTTTTTATTTAGGTTAGATTTTGTATGATTTGAATGAAGTATTATTTATATGGTTGGTATATTCTAATTTATGTTTTATTTTTGTTTTGAATTTATGTTTTAGATTAGTTTTAATTTATGTTTTAGATTATTATTTATGTATGTTTTAATTTATGTTTTAAATTAGTTTTACTTTATGTTTTAGATTAGTATTTATGTATGTATTTATTTATATTTTTAATTATTTATCATATTGTATGTAATTTATTTTTTAATTAAGAATTGTATAATGATTGTTTAATTTGTTCAATGTGGGCCCCTAAATTCGATCGTAATCGAGGTCAACTCTAATGTAGCAGTGGTTGTTCGAACGATTACCTTCGGTTTTAGGTGCTTTAAAATAAATACGCACATTCAATTAAACTTTAATTCGATCGTCACTTTAGCCCGAAAAATTTAATAATAATAAAGTGATAATTAAATAAAACACCAATTTTTGGGCGGCGTAGGGTGTTAATCCTTCCTCATTCGTAACTAACTCCCGAGTCCCAATTTTTCAAATCTCTGGTTTTATGGTGTTTGATCTACTTAAATGACCGGTGACGACTCTATTTTTTTCGAAAATCATTTTTAAATTAAAAACCCTCGTTCGGAAGACATTCTTTTTCAAAATAACATGAAAATATATTTTTCAGACTCATAAAAAGAATATTTAACGACACTAGTGATTTTTTAGATCACTACATATATCTTATATGATTAGTGAAAGTCGTTTAAATTATAATCAAACCGTACTATAATATCACACATACTTACAAGTAATTTATAAGAATTCGAAAACTCGTTTCGGCTAGAATTCTTTTTTATCTAGACTCGATTCGACTCAAAAATATTTTGAATGAAAATTCGAATGATAAAATTAAACTTGTTAACTAAAATAATTTGAATTTTTTTATACGACTCGATCGAATGTTCACCCTATTTTAAATACATGGAGTAAATTAAAGAATTTTAAACGAAAATAAATAAAGATAAATTCCATTCAAATTCGATAAATTTACGAAAAAAATTCAGTCAATACTGAACAGAAAGGGAGCCAGCTGTTTCCGCGATGACCGTGGGGGGAAATAGGGACCGTAGATGGCTGTAGAAAAGTGGGAATCAGACGGCCAAAAATCTAAGGAAATCGTATTTCAGGTGAATTTTCAAAATCTCATTCTTTAAAACAAAGCTCGCGGGTACCTTAACAGCATCATTCTGCGAAGCTCAACAGTCTGTTAAAACTGCAACAGAAAGTGAGAAACGCTTTATAATTTTTGAATTCAGATTTTTTGTTTGTTCAATCTTAATATGTTTCTATAACTTTTTCTAGCTATCAATTCCACCGGATTTCGATCCTCTGATCTTCAATTTCAGGATCTGTTTGATGTAAATTTACCGAAAATTTCACCTAATTTTGCGTTTAATTATTGATGTTTCTGGAATTTTGCTTCACTAGCATGCTTCAGAATTTGAAAATTTATCCTCCATTAATGTGTTTCTTTTAAAAAAAAACTGAGTTTTTAGACTTCAATCTAACACTTGCATATGGAGTTTGCCACTTTGAACTTCATTTCCTATTGTTTTCAATTTGCATATGCGTTTATTGATTGTTGTATTCGGCTTCCTATGAAACAGACTATAGAAAATGGCAGATGGTGAAGATATTCAGCCACTTGTTTGTGACAATGGTACTGGAATGGTGAAGGTAAGCATTCATCAGATCTCCGTTTTTCTGTATTAGTTATCAATTATCAATGATATTTCTTGAAATTTGATCTAATTTTCATTTTTCTAATCAATTTTTAATTGTTTTGATTATGTTCGAGAATTGATTTTATTGATTGGTGATTTAGATTGTTTCTGATCGATGTTTAAACTTTCTAGGCCGGATTTGCTGGAGATGATGCTCCGAGAGCAGTGTTCCCCAGCATAGTCGGTCGCCCTCGGCATACCGGTGTGATGGTCGGCATGGGCCAAAAGGATGCTTATGTGGGAGATGAAGCTCAATCCAAAAGAGGTATTTTGACATTGAAGTACCCAATTGAGCATGGTATTGTTAACAATTGGGATGATATGGAGAAAATTTGGCATCATACCTTCTACAACGAGCTCCGAGTTGCCCCTGAGGAACATCCAATTCTCCTCACGGAAGCCCCTCTTAACCCTAAGGCTAATCGTGAGAAAATGACTCAAATTATGTTCGAAACATTCAATGCCCCTGCGATGTATGTCGCTATCCAGGCCGTCCTCTCCTTGTACGCCAGTGGTCGTACAACAGGTGAGCACATTCTATTGCCAACTATCTACTTCTTTGTTCAACATTATGTAAGCGAGTCATCGATATTAGTAAGCTATTGGAGTTAAATTTGAGCTAGCCGATTTCTTGTATCTTGACATATGATTCACGTAACTCACAAATCTAAATAAACTTTTATATTTATAATACACATTTTTATATTAATTTATAATTTTACCGCTATACACGACGAAATATTGAAGCTCCATTCCGGCTTTTTTTTGTTTATTGATTTCATGCATCAATCTGGATTTAGTGATATATTGTATTCCTTCAACTGCGTATTAGCTCTATTATTATTATTATTATTAGCTTAATAAATTTCCAAATTCTTATCCTTAATTGCAATTTATTTGAGGTTTCTTGCAGTGTTCTTTTCATATATGAGTATATAATTTTATGTAGTCTTATGTTTAAGTCTGTATTTGAGTTTGGTAGATCTAAATCAAATGAAAAAAATTAGTTGCAGGTGATACGAGCTCAATTAGAGTCTCAAGTAGTTGAATTTATCTCAAGCCAAGCTTAACTTAGAAAATATATCTTGTCGAGCTCAAACTTCTTATTATTCGAGTGTGACTAGGCTTGATTACATTCCTAGTGCCGACTTCTTCAATCATATAACAGATTACTTACAGTGATGTCAGGGTCTTGAATTTCTTGTTTTGATGAACACAAATGAAAGGTCTGTAGCAAGTAGTAATCCTTTATTACCCGTGTTGTAAATCTTATGTTTCACTTAACTTTTGGATCTAACATGCAAAGGTTAATGTATAGGTATTGTTTTGGATTCGGGAGATGGTGTGAGCCATACAGTTCCTATCTATGAAGGATATGCTCTCCCACATGCCATATTGCGTCTCGACCTAGCTGGTCGTGATCTCACTGATGCCCTCATGAAAATCTTAACAGAACGTGGCTACTCTTTCACGACGACTGCTGAACGGGAAATTGTGAGGGACATAAAAGAGAAGCTAGCTTACATTGCTCTTGACTTTGAACAAGAACTCGAGACAGCAAAAACCAGCTCCTCTGTGGAGAAAAACTATGAACTACCAGATGGACAAGTTATTACCATCGGGGCTGAACGGTTCCGCTGTCCCGAAGTCCTCTTCCAGCCATCCATGATTGGGATGGAAGCTGCCGGCATTCATGAAACCACATACAACTCAATCATGAAGTGTGACGTGGATATCCGAAAGGATCTCTATGGAAATATTGTCCTCAGTGGTGGCACCACTATGTTCCCTGGAATTGCCGACAGGATGAGCAAGGAAATCACGGCATTAGCTCCTAGCAGTATGAAGATCAAAGTGGTTGCGCCACCGGAGAGGAAGTATAGCGTTTGGATTGGAGGATCCATTCTGGCATCTCTCAGTACTTTCCAGCAGGTATTATCTTATCATGTGTTACAAAGCATTCGATAGAACATTGCTTCGACTCATCTTACTTAAAAAAGTATTCATGATCAACACCGATGCCTAATGCATATAGAGAATCGAAACATCATTATTTAAAGATCCTCAAAATATTTGAAAAATTTGTGGGAAATGAATATATTCATTTTAGACATATATTCATATTCGATTTGACCGAGTGACATTGGACATTTTGTTTGCAGATGTGGATTGCAAAGGCCGAGTACGATGAGTCTGGACCATCAATTGTCCACAGGAAATGCTTCTAGTTATGCAAAAAAAACAAGAGATTGGGTGATGAGAGATCCACAGTGCACATTCTCATATCAAGGGAATGCTAATAAACCAAGTGGGTTGCTGTTTTATCACTCCATTTTCCTCCCTTTCGATTATCTGTTCGAATCATGTCAGATTCAAATCTTTTCCATATTCAAATTATTGTTTTTTTATTATAAATCGAATTAAATAATACAGATTTGAATTAAATAGAATGAATATTTTTTAATTCGAATATAAATTTATAGATCCAATGTCGACAAACCCCAATGAAAAACATCTCCGTTTTATAAACTTTCTTAATATCAGCGTATAATAAATTCTCTTCGATAAAAGGTTTAATTCATAATTTTATTTTTTAATAGTTCATATTATTTCATATTTGACATAATCTAGTTGTTTTTATGATGATATTATTATTATTAAGCTTAAATTAAAATCACTGTTAAATATTATTGTTACAGTGATAAACCCAAATTAATAAAAAACAAATACTTAAACATCAATAATAAATAAAATAAAATAAGTTCAAAAGAAAAATACTACTAATAATTTTATTGTATGAAAGAACAACATTAACTCACTCTCGTGATACTCTAGGAATCAAGAAAGATAAGAAATATTAAAATAATAATTATTTTCCGACTATTCACCTTATGATCCTCTTTTATACAAAAATCATTAAATAATGAAGGAAAATTATGCAACAAACATGTTTCGTAGGCTTTGAATTGTTGTCACTGATTTTTAACTCAAATAAAAAAAGAAAAAAAGAAAAATTAATCAAAATCGAATCAAAGAAGAAAGACAATTTGAATTGTTTTGAAGAGAAAAAGAAAAGAAAGCAATTAGGAGAGATTATACTCAAAAATGAAGGAAAATTATTACCAGATTTGGCCAAATTTGAAGAAGAAAAAGAATAAATCAAATCAAAGATTTTAAGGCAATATTTCACATGATTTTGAGTATTTAATATGATTATTTTCTTTGTATTTGTGGGTTGAAAATCCTATATAAACCCCTTTCCCTGTAAACACGCACCACCAAACACCACAATTCACATTCATCTTTCACTCTTGTAACTCACTCACATAGAGAAAGTTCTCAAGTTTGTATTGAAGAGTACAAATTGAATACAAGAAAAATAAGCTTGTTTTTCTAGTATTTTACTCTTGATCTTTTGTTCTTTACCTATTTATTTTTTTATTTTAAATTTAATTATAATTATAACAATTTTATACTTTTCTTAATGTTTTTAAATATCTTTGTTTTTTATTTTCAATATTTTTACATAAACAATTGATAAATTTTTAAAATGTGTCGTTTTGATCTTTATTTTAAAACAGAACTTGAATAATAGTGTTTGGGGACTTTATGCTCATTTCAAAATAAAGTAGGCCTTTTTAATTTCATTTAATTCATATTTTTAAGGGATATATTGTGTTTTAATATTTTTTAATTTCTTTAATTTAAAATATATTTTTTTAATATTGGTTTAGGTAAAACTCTTAGGTTTAGTTTCTTATTATTACAACCTTAATTTAATTTAGAGACTTAAAGTTTAGTAAAAATCTTTTTCACATCAAATTAATAAAACAAACTCAATAATATTTAAACCCTAATAGGTAAAAGTTACTTAGATATCTTTTAGGTTAATAATCACTAACTTAGAATAAAAGTTTCAACTCACTAATTAATTTTTTATTTGATTGTTTAAAAAGTGAAATATAATTAATGCGGTGTTCCATCAAAGAGATGTAATGGTTTAGCGCCAGAAATGTTGGCGGTGATTAAAGTTTATTCTCTTGGCAGTGAGACCATTAAAATAGAATCAAATTCATAAATGAACAATAATTTTACAAACTTGCAAATTTTGACTTTAAAATGTTTTGTAATCGACTATGTACCAATTTTTAGGCATTGTGGGGTGCTAACCCTTCCCTACACGTAACTGACTATTGAACCCATTTTTGTGTTTTTCGTAGACCAAAATTATTATTTTAATAAAACAAAATGATTTTATTAAAATGATTTGTTTTTAGGTGATCCAATCACACCTTTAAAAAGATTGGTGATGACTTTGTTGTTTTATTTTTTAAAGAAAAAATCGCCAAACCGCTTGAAAAAGAGTTTCGACAGCTTGGCGACTCCGATGTGGACTTTTATTTCATTTTTACAAAAAATGGAGACAAGCCACAAGCCAATTACAACTTGTTTTAATGTTAGAATTTACAAATTTATATAAAATTTAACTTAATTATCCATTAATGAATTTGATTCCATTTTACGCATTTAAAACTTATTTTCAAGCTCTATACCCGAGCTATTGCTCTCGTGAGAATTTAATTCTCCGCATGGGCTTAGTAAGTACCTTCAGGGCTCATATGTCCTAAGTCTTTGTAAGGATATTTATCCTTTGCATAGACTTAAGAAAATGAGTCCTCCTGAGTTGAACTTGCTTCATTGAAAGCCTATAATGAGTGAGAATCAGGGGCCATGCTACCTTTAGTAGGGGACAACGAGGATATCTTGGGGACTTTTCTAGATCCATACCATGTGTGTGAATCTAGATGCCCACAATATTAGAGCCATGTGGAAAATCATAGAGTTAAAATTTGGTCAAAATGATTTCATAAGAATAATCTGTGGAGATATGTCCATAAATGTTGGAATACGCTGCCTAGTTATTATTCATACAATGAAATTATTTTGGACTTCTTGAGTTTCATTTTTTATGCTAATCTTTTATTGTTTTGTATGTTTATTCTTTGCATCATGTATCTTATATATAGAATGGGTCGAGTCTGGAGAATATTACTCATAATAGAATATGATTTTTCGTAATGGATAGAAGATTCCTTAGAAAGAGAAAGATCATGCGAGAATAAGCCTTTGTTGAGGTTAACCAACGAGAACCTACAAGTGAGAAAAAGAAGAACAAGTAAGCAACTGAGAATTCGAAAAATAAATGAATTATTGGAAAAAGAAAAGAGACTAGTTATATGGAAAATGAGGGTCTATGAAAACAAAGTCTACTTGTGAAGAAAAGAACAAGGTTTTTTTGTAATGGGTAGAATAATCCTTAGAAAAAGAAGATCATACGAGAATACATCTATAGCTAGAGATTAAACATCGAGTACCTACGAGTGAAAAACAAGTCAGCGATTGAGGATTTGAAGAACAAATAAGATATTGAAAAACAAAAGAGAGTGGTTGCATAGAAAAATGTCCAAAACAACAAAATCCATTTTATGAATTGTTGGAATGTGTGACACTTCCAACAAAAAGCTAAAACAGAGCCTTACTTTTATTGCTAAGTTGTAGATCCAAGTGAAAAACTCGAGTAATTCGCTACACTATATCTGTTGTACACATGTCGGGATTTAGGTTAGTTAGAGTGAGAATGAATCACCTAAAGAAAAACTAGAGACCATGAAGAGCCTCATTCAAAAATTTTAGACGAAGATTTTGGTGGACATCTATGAAGAAGAAATAACTACTAATTCACTTATCTTAGGGAAAAAACTAAGAATCCAAGAACGGGACATTATCAGCAAGAGTTTCATGGCCCAAATCCAAGATGTAGTCAGATATGAGATGTTAACCAAGAAAGTTGAAGCTTTGCACCAATATAAGAAGTAAGATTGAGACTCTTATGGTTGATCAAGGAAATATTTGGGCACTCAGGATAAGAAATACTCGTGATATAATTCTAAATCTTTCATAATAAGGATCTTTGATATCCAATGAAGAGCTACTTCTAAAAGTAATTAATATAACGCGGAGTTCGTCGGAACGAACTTTCCTCGTTAGTTTTGGATCTAGGAATGTTGTAGGCACGTTCCTGCAATAAAAACGATAAATAAATAATTATACGCCATAATTATATTAAGTAGAAAAATTTAAAGATAAACAAAACAACATAAAAAAATATATATAAATATATACAAATATATAGGTGATAATTTTACCGTTTCGGAAAAGACTTCAAGACGATGACGGTGAAGACTTCAAAAACGATCGGTGGTGGAATAACGCTACACTCGAAAGAATTCGAACAATATGTTGAACAAAATCGAATCGAATCTCTTTAACATCGTAGGACTTGGACCCTTTAAATATCAATTTAGGAACTCAAAGTATCAAAGACAATCAAACGAATTGAGTGCCGAATAGTTCTAAAAAGAACCAGAAAGAGAAAGAACTCTCAAATAAAATTTTTTTGATCAAAGTGTGTAACCTTCTTACATAATTTAATTACATATATAGAGAAATAATGGGAATGGATGCCGTTTGAAACATATGGCTCAAAATTAAGGAAAATAGTTTAAAACTTATTCTAAACGACAACCACAAAATTTGAATTGATGAACGTCCAAGTAAATAGCACATGTAAAATGTGCATGCATTTGAAATTAAAAGAATCTGCACATGTCAAATGTGTGTTCACATTTGAGTTTCAAATAATCTGCGTGCATTGGAGTTTTAATGAATTTGCACATGGTTAATTATCCGGCAACAATTGTGCATGATTTGTTTGAAATTCAAAATGTGCATGTGGCACATGTATCATCAACCAATGATTTGGCACATTTTAATGGATGGTGATCACACATGATGTAGTTGCATATTCTTGGCATATGGCTAGTGGCCTCCTATATACATATATGAAAAATAATAAGAATCCATCAAAGTAATATAAACTCATTGAAATTATAAATACAAGGTGTAAATACTCGTACACTTATTCAATAACACACATAAACGTTATAAATAATTTAGAAACAGTAATACCACCATCTAACCAGTCCTTAAAATATGCATAATAGCATATATAATAAGTAGTATAAACTAATATGTCACATATCAATATGCAACACATTATAAAGCCTATGTTCTAAGGAATAAATATTAGCGAATGAATCTGGAATTGAAGCACAAGTAAGGAAAAGAACTTCTCTGAATTTCTTTGCCTTAGATCGAGTAATGGGTCCTAAAGGCAAGACCTCTGGATCAGTGTCAAATGTTGGTGGATGTGCTCACATTAGTAATACCTTAATAGATCGATGTCCCTTCTTATGCATTCATGCATTTGCATTTTTTGTTGTTTGTTTGCATTTGTTTGTGTTTTTACATCATTGCATACATTCAAACATAATAAAGAATTAATCTTAAAAGGGAGCAAAGTTTCACAGAAGTACAATACCAAAGCAATAGCCATTGAGAATAAGTCGACAACTTCAGGAATACACGAACTTATTGGATGTTATTAATCAGATAACAATCATATTGAGGTTTTAGGACCTAAACAAAGAGAAAACAAATAATGAAATTATTGATTTGCTAGAGATTGCTTAGACTTTTCTAGGATCTCCAAAGGAACTTGTCCCACCTAAAGCAAAGTTCCAACTTCACCTTGATTGGTAATCATGAAGAAACCCAAGACTACAAGATGTTTGACCTCGATGAAGTTGTTCATAAGGCCATAATGAGAAAAAGTGGGAAGATTATTATCCTCAAAACCTTTTTGGAGGAAAACATTCAGAGAAAAATAGATGTTAGAGACCTAAGCTTGGTGACTGATTTGTTTGTTCGGTCCTGCATCTCGGTACATTCAGTTAAGCTGGAAAAGTATACGAACATAAATAGATTTATCATGGGTTTTTAGCAAGCAGTATAATCATTTCACTAATATGATCTTGAATTCGCTCGTCTTATAAGGAATGAAGTATAAACACAATGGAAGCTTTTATTAATATGCATAGTGGTGACGAGATATGACAACCCAAGTTCATCCTCCATTGTTGGATAATGAGCTATCAAAGATGGGAAACTTGAAGAAGAAGAAGAATACGAAGAGTGTCCTATTACATGAATGACTTCAACAATTAAATCTTATTGCATCATAGATAGGTTGAGCTTGGATGAAATTCACTCATGTTAATGCTTAACAATTGGACAATAGAAGAGTTTTCTAGTCAATGTTGGATTCATGCGTAGAACCCTTTTGCTTTCAAACATCATAGATCTTTTTAAGGGAATTTATGTTGTTTTACTTGTTTTAAGATTTATTTTTTTATTTTCACAAGTAGCAAACATTTTTTCATTCATTTGATCCGTTTCTCTTTCAAAATACACCTTTTTGGTAGAGCCTCTATTATTGATTGTATGAATGATTCTTGAATCTAATCTCAAGATAGAAGGCAAAAATATATGTTCGTGATTAATGAGAAATTTCCATTTTGAGTGAATTTTCCTCTCAGACATTGTTGTTTAAGATTTTTGAATAAAATGATAACTCTAAAACATCTACCATCCGAATACTTCTTTTTGATGATATTTATGCGTGAAATGATATTTGACATTTTTAATTCCCCTTCTCAAATAAGAAAATAAAAAATCTCTCATTGTCCCCTTTAAGCCTGATCTTTTTTTGTGTTTAAACCCTAATCAAGGATCACTCCCCACATTGGGTTTAAAGAGGATAAAAGGTTGTTTTTACGTGAGAAAAAATATGTCAGATGAAAAAAGACAAGAAAAAAACAAAAAAGGAAAAAGGTTGAAGGAAAAGAGCGAAAAAAAGAAAAAAAGAAAAAGAAAGAAAAAGAAAGAAAAAGAAAGAAGAGTTAAGAGTTAAGAGTTAAATCGTGAAAGAAGATGAAAGCATGGAGCTTGATCTAAATCCTTCAAATCAGGCATGTGCAAAAAAAATGAACTCTAGGGTAAAAACCCAAAATGGGTAGTCTAGAGTGATCATGAGAATAAGCGAACGAAGATTTCATCAAAAAAAGTTGATGTTTGGTTTAATCAACCTCGAATATATATTTGAGCCTATGTAACCTTTCTTTTGCAACCATAACCTATCCTACATTACAAGCCTTAAAAGACCATTTGGATCACACATGAATATTTAAGAAAAAAAGTTTGTTTTTAGAATACATTCCGCTTAATTGAGCTAACCTTTCTTCAAGGACCATTGAACTTCTAATATTTGATTGAGATTAGAAAAATGGGAATATTAAAACTTGGTGAGTTGGTGAGTTAAAGAGAGCCACTAAAATAGGACACTACTCGATTGATGGATTCGTGAATCATTCATATTATGAATTTTGGGGTATCTAACTGTGTTATTTTTGTGTTTGCCATGACTTTCAAGTTTAAAATCTCATTTCTAGCCTTTATGTATGATATTTGGAAAAATAATTGGATATTTTGATAAGTGCTCAAAAGACTATCACTTTTTACACCTTTCATGGACAAATAATTACTTAATCTACATCTACTTAGGTTAATGCATGAACTTAATGTGTGATATTTGAATATTTTGCTTTTATGACATATAAAGATGATATTTATAGAAAATTTAAGCTTTAATGCACCTTTGTGCATTTGCAGGTAGACTTGGGCTAGGGTAGTAACTCTAGGGTCACGACAGCATGATAAGGAAATCTGGAAAGCAACAATGGACAATGAGCGAAAATAGGGCAATGAAACAGACCCTGATCGAACCAGTCACAGATGGAAGCTTCTACTGATGGAAGCTGAGCAGACGCAGAGTTAGACCTCCGTCGGGGCAGCAGATTCAACGGCCGAGGCAGGGAATCCCATAAATACCAAAAGTCAAAATAGTGATCGATTTGAAGAACATAAAAAGCTTGATTTTTCTAGACACTTTGCATGGCAATTGGAGTTCGAGAAGACAGTGTAAAGATGGAAAGAATCAAATTAAAGAGATGCACCTTTTTAAAGAAGGAAACGTCCAAAACAACTTTTCTTGCTCTCCAAGACTGATGTTACCCTAATTTTAGCCTATATAAAGGAGGTGCCGCCCAAGAACACAAGACAGACGAGAAAGAGAGAGTTCATCATAGATCTTAGAGTTTTATTTATTTTCATCATTTTCTAAATTCTTCTAAGGTTTAAGTGAAAGTTGCTGAGTATTTGTGAGAGGAGATTGTACTTTGTTTTCTTGTTTCATACAATAAAATATCAAGATTTGCTTATTCTTTGCCATTCATTGTTCTTGCATTCAAACTCGGGAGAGAAGTTTGTGAGAGATTTATTTATCTAATATCTAGAGAGTTAGATTCACGAATGGAATAAGTATGGTATTTTTTAGTTGGAAAATACTAACTCGGCCTAGGGATAGGTTAGAGTTTTAGCGGCTAAAAAAAGTGTGAGATTGGTTGATGGTTATAGTTGATTCACATCGGGAGGTATCATCAAGGACTAGTCATCAACAGTACTTCGACTTAGGGATAAGCGAAGTCATCAAAAGACACTTTGTCGAACCTTGAAGAAGTCCACCAACGAGCAAGAAATTGCCGCGGCGGACGTAACTCTTTACTGTCGAGGCAGTAAAACTGTAGTTCTACCAAGACAGTGTTGTATAGTTGCATTGGACATAAACAAGTCAATTGAATCCACAATACGAAACAACTAGATCCTGACCTTTCTCTCAATCTGATTTTAGTTTCATTCTCTGTTCTCATTTTAGTTTGTTTTAGTTTAATTCAGAACAATCACATTAATCTTTGTTTTTATTTTATTTTCTTTTGCAGAGAGAGAAGAGAAAAGGAAACAAATTAAGTACACCAATCCCTGTGGAGATGATACTCTATACTCATCACTTTATTACTTGCGAAGTATAAACTTGCACAAATTGCACACTCTTTTTACACGGAACAAGTTTTTGGCGTCATTTCCAGGGATTGACAACTAAATTTTTGTTATCTTTATTTTCTCGCTTTTTAAGTTAGATTTATTAAACTTTGGTTTTTACTGGTGTATGACTAGGGCAAACCCAAGCAATCCTTTGTACGAGCTAGATCGAGAGATTGAACACACACGTCAAAGGTTTAGAAGACAAATCCGAGTAGTTATGATAGATAACCCAGTTAAGGATTTCCCATAAATACCAAAAGTTAAAGTGGTGATCAATTTGAAGAACATAAAAAGCTGGATTTTTCTAGATACTTTGCATGACAATTGGAGTTCGAGAAGACGGTGTAAAGATGGAAAGAATCAAATTAAAGAGATGCACCTTTTTAAAGAAGGAAACGCCCAAAACAACTTTTCTTGCTCTCCAAGACTAATGTTTCCCTAATTTTAGCCTATATAAAGGAGGTGTCGCCCAAGAACACAAGATAGACGAGAAAGAGAGTTCATCATAGATCTTAGATTTTTATTTATTTTCATCATTTTTTAAATTCTTCTAAGGTTTAGGTAAAAGTTGTCGAGTATTTGTGAAAGGAGATTGTACTTTGTTTTCTTGTTTCATGCAATAAAATATCAAGGTTTGCTTATTCTTTGTCATTCATTGTTCTTGCATTCAAACTCGGGAGAGAAGTTTGTGAGAGATTTATTTATCTAATATCTGGAGAGTTAGATTCACGAATGAAATAAATACGATATTTTTCTAGTTGGAAAATACTAACTCAACCTAGGGATAGGTTAGAGTTTCAGCGGCTAAAAGAAGTGTGAGATTGGTTGATGATTATAGTTGATTCACGCCGGGAGGTATCATCAATGACTAGTCATCAACAGTACTTCAACTTAGGGATAAGCTGATTCATCAAAGGATACTTTGCCGAACCTTGAAGAAGTCCACCCACGAGCAAGGGATTGTCGCAACGGACGTAACTCTTCACTGTCGAGGCAGTAAAACTGCAATTCTACCGAGGCAATGTTATGTAGTTGCATTGGACAGAAACAAGTTAATTAAATCCACAATACGATACAACTGAATCCTGACCTTTCTCTCAATCTGATTTTAATTTCATTCTATGTTCTCTTTTTAGTTTGTTTTAGTTTAATTCAGAACAATCACATTAATCTGTGTTTTTATTTTATTTTCTTTTACAGAGCGAGAAGAAAAAAGGAAAAAAATTAAGTACATCAATCCCTGTGAAAACGATACTCTATAATCATCACTTTATTACTTGCAAAGTGTACACTTGCACAAATTGCGCACTCTTTTTACACGCAACAACCTTATTTCTAGCCTTTTTTCCATCTTACGAGTAAAGTAACATAAATTCATAAAAAAAAGGTTTCTTGGTATTAATTTAAAGTTTAAGGTCAATGTTCAACATAGAATAAAGTGCCTCAAGTGAAATATGGGCAACAATGTTTTCCCTTGTTTATGATATAGAAGTTGAAGTGTCAATTTGTGTTCAAATCTTGTTCCTCCACGTTCTTAATGAAAATAGAGCTAAAAGAAATTGAATGTGTCTAAGAAAGATATAACCAATTAAACCAAATCTGTAACTCCCTCGACCCATTCTAGACGTCATCCGACTCGAACTGTAACACCCTGAATTTTATCCCAATTTGAAATTCGATTCTGAAATCCCTAATTCTGAAACCCTAATAATTTGGGAATTTATTTCTGAAATCAGTGACCTATTTGTTTAAAATTTAAAATCATGTATCTATTTTACAATGTTTTTATGAACTGAGGGACCTTGTGTGTAAATTACCCATTTTTCTTAGGGTAAATTAAAAAACCCTTTTCCAGAGGTGAAATCAGTTTGGCTGGGTCATGTGTGGAAAGAGACGCACGATACTTTCCATCTCTCTTGCTCTCACGCAGCTTTCTTTATTTGTTTTTCATACGTCTATTAGAGTCACCGGTTTCTTTTAGCCGTGTTTTGCTCAATCGCCATTGTTAGAGTTATTTGCGTTTTGGTAAGAACCCTTTCCTCTCCTTTTGTTTCATGTTTGATCTGTTATAAAACATTTGGTTCTCGGTTGAGTTAGCTTTAAGCAATTGTCTTTCGCCTTTTGGTTTCTTTCATCGCAGTTTGGTAGTGACAAAGGAGTGGGTTACTCTTTCCCTTGTGCCGACAACTTCTTTCTCTAATATGTTTTTTTTTTCCATTGATAAAGTATTCGGATGAGCAAGATTGCTCTTTTGGTGTTTTATGATTTAAAGTCTGGTTAAGAGTTTAGTTTATATAATCATTTCGGGGTGTTGTTTTAGGAAATTCCTTTACTTTTGGTGTTATTGTCGTTCTTATCTGATCACCGGAACATTGTCATCGTACCCTTTATAGTCGTTTTTTTTGCTTCTATTTCGATTCAGTTTTCCGACAAGCTACCGTCGTCGAACTTGCCTTTGTCGCTGGCCTAGGTCATGTGTTTTGTTGTTGCATCATTCAATGTTTTGAATCTAGTTGAGCCATGTTTGTGTGGTGGGTTAGTGGATGAGTAAGGAGTTGTGGGCTAGAATAATGATATTTTTTTTATGTAAGCCCAAGTGTTGTGGATTTACTATCAAGAAAGCAATATGGATTTTAATTTTACAATTTTGACCTGACCCATGTTTGACCAACCCGTTTGACCGAGTTGACTTGTTGACCACCTTTGACCGTTGACCTTAGACTTGGACCAGCTTTGACTTTTGACCCGTTGACTTTTTATCATTGACCAGTCAAGTCAAAGTTGACTTTTGACCAGTCAAGTCAAAGTTGACTTTTGGTAGTTGACTTTGACTTTGACCGGTGTTGACTTTGACCAAAAGTTGACTTTTTTGGACAACCTTCTCCTTGACCTTTTTCGATGCTCTGAGTTCGAATTCATTTTCTGTTTTGTCAAATTTAAACCCGAAAGTCTTGTTTTAAGTGTTTTTTATCTGATTTGTTCTTAGAGTCTGAAATAAGTATTTTGAGGAATCTGATTCAGAATTCGTCTTCTGTTTAGGTGTCAACATTCCCGAAGCCTCTGGTGTATCTTCAGTTGTTCATACCGATCGGGCATGTTCTTCGTGATCGTCATGTGAGTAAGCTTTCAGATCAAAATTTTATCTTAGTTGGTGGCTTAGAATTAATAATAAATAGTAATATAATTCTGTTACTTCATAGGTTCTGTTTCAGCTAGACCGAGACACGGGACGCGTCCATCTCAGAGTTAGAGCTTAAGTTGCTTAAGGTGTGTCTCTTCTTGTGCTACATGTTTCTGTGCTTATACTATATTATGATATATTCTGTGTGTATTTCTGAAATATCATCTGTACACTGCTTGATTTAATATTTGAGATTGTTATCTATTTATACATGATATCATCATGTATGTCATGTGCATTCTGTTTTCAAATCAAGCATCTGATTTTCTGAAAAATTGTTACTCGTAAGAGTTCTGATTTATGATTTTACGAATCATATCATGTTCTGTCATCTGAAATATTTTCTGGATTTAAAATCAGTAACGTGAGGGAAACCTCCACTCTGGCGAGGGAAACCTCCACTCTGGCGAGGATAATCCTCCACTCAGTATGTTTTCTGATATCGGGCCCTCTGATTTTCTGTCATGCATCCGTCGTCATAACATATCATGTTTCATTTTTTCTTGAACTTAGAAATATTTTCAGAATCTTTTCAGAAATGTAAAACATGTTTTGTTTGTGACTGTTTGCACTTTAGAGACACACTAAGCTCTTTAGCTTACTCCCCTTTAGTCTGCTTTTCAGATTCTCAGACCTGTTTAGGCGAACCAGTACTTAGAGCATCTCGCACATTATTCAAATATATTATTATTCAGTATGATTATGTAATTATTTCAGTAATTATTTCAGTCTTAATGCTTTTATCTGTTATGAAACGTTTAATACTTTTTGAACTTATAAGTTGCATATTTTTCTGAATCTATTTTCGGATATTATAAATATTATTGAGATATTGTTTTAAGCAATTGATTTGGTATAACCGAAATCCCTAATCTGTTTTCCCAATTTGTTAAAGTAACCCTAATTTTAAAATTATTTAACCTAAAATACTTACTTTAGGGGAAAGTTTTTGTAACTTAACTCCTAAGTTTCTATCTAAGAAATTAGGTCGGAATTGGGGGTTACACGAACGAGCTACGTGGGGAATACCGAGGCTAATCTAGAGACTCGTCCCGATAAAGAATCCTAAAAAAATTAAAAATTTTCTTTTATGTTTTCTAGTTACTCTAATTAGATCCTACATGTTCATACAAGGACTGAATTTAATTACAGCGAAAACTAAAGAGAAATAAGTCCTAATTTAATTGAACAAGTTTTATGGACCTAATCGTAATTTCTAGAATTTTATGTCCTGATTATGAAATTAAGGTTATCAATATTTAATTAAGTATTTTTCATGCTTGCACGTAAATTTTTAGCTTAAAGTAATATATACAAGTCATTTTATTGCATGCTCAAAGTTTAAGACTATTTCCAGCCTCCAAAGGTTTCATGACATTCTCTATATGCAAAATCATCTAGAAACACTTTAAGCACATATCATGACATATTATCTAGATGCACTTCAACCTAGTTAACAACAACATATTCAACTCCTAAGTAGTCATGCTTCATTATAAACAACACTCAAATTTAAACATAGGGATATCAAGAATCAAACTTTAAAATAACTATATTAATACTAAAAGAATATCAATGGGCAATTTTATTCAAGGTCACAAGCTAACATCAACTTTGATATTTATCAAATATGTATAAGAATATAACCATTTCAAGTCTCAAAAGCCTAGACATTATTCACAATATGATAACACATCTCCATTGCTCTCTCACTACTACTATTGTTAAAAAGACGTACTTGAGCTTTCACTTGACGGTTACATGGATCCTTGCTTCTCTTTGCTGCCTCCACATCAAATACTTTGCATTAGAAGGTAAATGAGAGGGTAAGCATAAGCTTAGTGAGTGAATAAAAATAAGTATAAAAACACCTTTTAACGCAACCCATATTAAACCAATTTCATCAATTTAAAAACATGTCATGCTCTTTATAAGACAAAACACACATGGCTAACAACGTCACTTTTAAAACTCAGTAAGTGTCATCAAATCAAGGCGAACAACGTCATCATTAAATTTTAGTAAAAGCCATTTTGTAATCACATGCTTTACAAGCTAAAACACAAGTCTTACATGCTACTCACATAGCAATGCTTACACATGCATCTCGATGCACAAAGCTCAAGTCTTACATGCTAACAACATAGCAATGCTCAAGTCACATGCATACCAATGTATAAAACCTCGCATGCATAATACCATATCCAATCAAGTGAAAACCATGACGCTTACCTTAGAAAAGTAAAAACATATATTGGTGCCAGTGATTCGATTTGTACTACTCCAAATCGTTAGGATAAACGGGCAACCGCATGTTAGTACTACTCCCAGAGCATGCGCATATTGATACTACTCTCAATATGAATTATCTTACCTTGGTGTTCGGTGAAAGTACTACTCCAATCAACCCACATGTGACAGTACTACTCCCATCACATAGCATTAGAATATAGGCCAAAATGCAACACACAAGGAATTTATACACGTACGACTTTTGAATGTTTATAGTGCACTCTAGACCATATCGATCGATCAACTTATCCCATAAGGTTTATCACTTAACTAACCAATATATTATCAAAGACCAATGCTCAAGTTTCAAGTTAAAAACTTTGAAATAAATTCATGCATCCCACCAGTACATGCATTAAATGCATAAACCGATAAAAAATACTTTTCTCATGTTTTCAAAACAAAACCGTGGGAGCATCATAATTGTAAAACCTTTCTAAAAACATATCATGAGCATTGAAACATATGCATATTCACATATGCATAAGTATACCATAGGCATGACTAAAACACATAGTAAAAACAAGGCATAATATGAGAACCTTTGAGAAAATAATACTTAAAACTTACTTCCGAATACAAAGAGTTTTTTCACACCTTCCTTATACCCCCAAACCTTTGAAAACACATTTAAAAATATGTCAAATTGGAATCCCTCATAATCCACTCACTGATAACTGATACTTGCTCGCCAAACCATCGAAACGAACCGAAACGCCTTCAAACACAATTGTCGAACTCTTTTCCTGTTTCAAGCATCAAAACCAAAGGTTTTAATGCTTCTAAAATCAAAAAAGAAACTAACAAGTCGGATACACAACAACCCTTAAAACCTATCAAAACTTAAACTGAAAACTTGTCGGAACACACCAAACTTTACTTAAGCCTATAGTCCGGGATTAGGGATATTAAAAACACTTTATAAACATCCTAATAAATTAAAAATAATCCATTTAAGACCCAAAAACAGTGGGTAAAAACCATTGAACGAAAATTGAGATTTTTAGCAAAAAAAAATGATTTTTATGAAATTAAAGGATTGAAACAATTTCTCCAAGCCAAGAACTTGGGAATTTCAGTAAAGAACTTTATTATTCTAGAGGATTGAAAAAATATCACCTCCAAAACTGATCCAATTGCTTTTCGGGTTCTAAAACGAGAAAACGATGAGAAAAAAAGAAATTTTGAAGGAGAAAATTTAGGATAATTATTGTAAATAATTTTTAGTAGAAAAGAATGAGTTTTTACCTTTAAAACTTGAAGAACGACTGCCTCCAAAAAGGGAAAACGAAAATTAGAAAAATATGTGATGTTTAGGTTAATTAAAAAGGGTTTTAAGAGTTTTAAATTGGGTTTAATTAAGTTATTTAATTTAAAATAGATTTTGGGTTTAATTAATTAATATTTGTAAATTCTAGATCATCTAGGATTATAATTGGATCAAAGCTCCTTAAAGATTCAAAGTTTTGGCTTGTTTCATAAAATTGTCCCTAAATTTCAATTTTTAAAAAATGGACACTAATTTCAAAATCTTAGGGTTTCAAGGACCGATTTTCAAAATTGATTTGACCAAAGTCTAATATATATTATTTAAGGATTTTAGAATATTTTTTCTCACTTTTTTTCGATAGAAAACTATTTTTTAGGTATTTAATCCCGAACTAGGCTAAACCGACTAAACTAACCCACCAACTTCTAAGCCCAATTTTGGGGCGTTACAAAATCAATGAAAAGAGCTTAAAAGTTGTTTCCCATGGTCAGATACATCAAAAGATAATGATGCAAGCTTATGATAAGAAGATTCAACAGAGAGAATTTTAGCAATGAGACTTGATACTAAAGAAAATGTTGTCAATTTAGAAGATTCTCAATAAATGTGAGTATTTAATTGAGAATGACCTTATATTGTATCGAAGTTTTTTTCAAAGAAGCTTCGATGGATTGTGAGAAGCTTAAAATTCTTTGAATTTAGGACCAACCCAGAGAAACTATGCCTAGAAAAAGAAGAAAAAATATCTAAAGGTGAAAAACTATAAAGGACATCTTAGATACAAAAAAAGAAAAAAAATAAAAAAAATGAAAGAATAAAGAATAAAGAACAAGGGGGATTCAAGATGAAAATCCGTAAAAGGCGTCTTGAAATCAAAGGATGGTCTGAGTTAAAAACCTGTAAAGGACGACTTAGATAGTTCATAGATTAGGCATACATAAGATAATTTCCTCAAAGGCTTGATAGCTTAGAAGGAATTTTGTTTCTTTGTACATCTTTGTTAGTTCCAAAACTTACACCACAAAAGCAATATTTAAGACATTTGCTAATATTTTAACTCTATATCGACTTAAGGTCTCTAACGATATTGAATATAAAAGAAAGAGGTCAAAACACAAATATTTGCATGCTAACATATCAATTTACTCAACAAGGGGCAAGAATCGAAGAACTAATTAGAAGAATAGAAGATGCTTGGTACTAGTATAACTTTAAGCATGGACGTTTATCTTTATTGGAGAAGATATCTCATGATGTAAGAGTTTTCATTAGATTAGGAAAGTTTTCTTACTTCAGAAAATAAGAAAACAAAAGGAATGTTGAAAATATGATCATCGACTAGATTGAGTAAGCAAAATGAGTAAATCGAAAAGAGATAAATAACAAAGTATGATTGTATATCTTGGTGGAACAAGCAAATGCACTTGCAAATAAAGAAGGAAAATCTTGAAGTGGAAAATCTCAAAGAGCAAAGAAAAGAGAAACTCAAAGAAAAGAATAAGAAATTTGAAAAAAAAATAAAATCCATACTAGGCATCTCTAGGGGAATGTTCATCGTAATTGTGTCTTTTGTTCAATTTGGCAGGTATATGAAATGCTATCAGCAAATAGAACCTGCTTATCTACTCGAGCATGAGGAGAGTAGAACCTACTTATCTATTCGATCATAAGGAGAATAGAATCTACATATCTATTCGTGCATGAGAATAATGGAACCTTTTCTAACTTGCTTATCTATTCGAGCATTAGGAGAATAGAACCTACATATCCATCGTGCATGAGAAGAATGAAACCTATTTTTTCTTATCTACTCGAGCATGAGGAGAGTAAAACTTGCATATCCATTCATACACGAGGAGAATGGAACTCTTTTTTTGCTTATCTACTCGAGCATAAAGAGATTAGAATTTTTTTATCTATTCGATCATGAGAAGAATAGAACTTGCATATTCATTCGTGCATGAGGAGAATGAAACTTTTTTTATATCTACTCGGGCATAAAAAGAGTAAAATCTGCTTATTTATTCGAGCATGAAGAGAATAGAACTTGCATATCCATTCATGCATGAATAGAATGGAAACCTTTTTTTAAACATACTTATCTACTCGAGCATGAGAAGAGTAGAACACACTTATCTATTCAAGCATAAAGAGAATAGAAACTGTATATCTATTCTTGCATGAGGAGAATGGAAACTTTATTTTGCTTATCTACTCGAGTATAAGGAGAGTAGAACCTGCTTATCTATTCGAGCATGAGGAAAATAGAATCTGTATATCTATTCGTGCATGAGGAGAATATAACCTTTTCTCTAACCTGATTATCTATTCGAGCATGAGGAGAATAAAACCTGTATATCCATTTGTACATAATGAGAATAAAACCCTTTTTTGAATTTGCTTATCTACTCGAGCATAAGGAGAGTAGAACATGCTTATCTATTCGAGCATGAGGAGAATATAACCTGTATATCCATTCGCGCATGAGAAGAATGGAACACTTTTTTGAACCTGCTTATCTACTTGAGCATGAGGAGAATAGAACATGCTTATCTATTCGGTCATGAGGAGAATAGAACCCACATATCCATTCGTGTATAAAGAGAATGAAACCCTTTGAGCCTATTGTTAGTTTTGAGCCTATTGTCTAGTGGGTCGAGTTACAGTTCTAGTTGGGAAGTAATCTTAGATAAGGATTGGTTAGTCGGTCTTGGAGTTGTGGATGGTTGAACTTAGGTTGAGTGCCTTGAGAGTAATGTCAGTTGAATTTGGTTGTTATTAAAGAGGAAGGCTGTCTTTTTTGAGGTTTCTTCGGCGAAAGTTAGGTTGCGTAAGAGGTGTCGTGTTCTCTTTAGGTTTGATGGAAGTACGACTAGGTATCTTTTGTTTGGTATGGTGTAGAAAGGGGTTAGGTTAAGGGTGTAACTGATCTAGATTTTGTGTTGGGAAACACCGGTTGGATTTTTAGAAAGGAAAGAAAAATATTTCGGAAAAAAAGTTGAGGTGTTACGAGGGTTTGTGTTTGTCAATTTTTTCATTTACAATTGGCTTTTCTTGTATGTGTTTAGGTTAAGACAAAGGAGAATGTTAAGATGAGTGGATGAAAGAGTGACATTAAGTTTGAAAAGGTTAAAGAGGAAGAATTTTGGGATTGGAAAAAAATCTAAGTGAGATAAGAGTTGGTTGATCACAGTATCGGGTTCTCTGATGGTTTCGTTAGTGAGTTGTTATTTGGGAAAAGTTGTGTGTTATCATTATGGGTTCGAATGGAGTAGTTTAAGAGTATTGTGAAGTTAATAGAAATGTTGGCTTCGTTAAGTTTATCGATGAGTGTTGGTCTAGTGAAAGAGTTGTGGGTGAGGTTTTTCATGGTTGAGATGTACCGAGGTAAGTTGCTAGCGGATGTTTGGTGGAGCCACGCGTACAAGGAATAATTGAGGTTGTGTTGATGGTTTTTAGTTGTGATGTTGATTGTCTTTTATATCTATGAGGCACGCAGTTATGTTGTATGATGTTGAGTTATAATGGTATCTTGATCAAAGTTTGTGATAGTAGTTTGCTATGCATCTGGAAGTAAGAAGTTGTGGCTGAAGTTTGAAAGCGGATGGTGTTAAGTGGACTTATTTCGAATGTGGTTGAGTTGAAAGTGAATGGTTGTTTTATTGGTAAGTTTGCTTGTGTAACACCCTAAACAGGGTCTAGGAGAATAGTCCAATCGAATCATTGATCAATTGTTAAGTGAGATATTTAATGGAAGAAAATTAGAGTTTATAACATGAAATTATAGATAAGTTTTAGTAAATTAATTAATGTAAACAAGTTAAGCATAAGATAAATTTGAAATGGAAGAATTAAGCTAGTCACTTAATAATTAAAATGTCATATGTTAGATCAGTTAACATGTATAGAATTTAATTGAATCAAGAATAAATTAGAGGAGTTTTTATGTAATATGTAAACTATTAAAGGCCATTTAGAATAATTATACCCTTGAATAATCCAAGTTTATATGGATGAACCTTTTAATTAATTATAAAGCCTAAATAACAATTAAAAATAATGCAAAAATTTAGACAATTGTGAGAATTAGTGGCCGGTTATTGTGAATGAGAAGAAAGAGAAGAAAACATTTTCTTTCTTCCTACAAGCTTTGCATGAAAACAAGAGATAAGAGAGAATTGAGAGCAGCCATTGAAGAGAGCTTGAGAAGCTTTGAATGGTTTAGATAATTAGATTAAAAAATCAGAATTAAACAGTTGGTAAGTTTACTCCCTTGGCCTATTGAATATACTATGTATGTTCTTAGTTTTATGATAGTTTCATGATGTTAAATCTTAAGATAGTTATGGAAATGATGTATCTTGGTTGAAAAATGTTAGAAACTAGGTTAATTGATAGATTACTTGGAAGAAGATATGATGGATGTGTTGAAACTTTGATTCAATAGCTATCTCATATGCTAGAATTAACCTTGGCAGAAACTATTTTGAAAAAAATTGATTAGGAGACTGTTTTAGTGTCTCGAGTAAAACGGTAATGTAAATGAGTGATAGAACATGTATGGTTGCTGAGAAAAAATGTGTAAACAACATGAATTTGATAAATTGAATCAATTGGATATGAGTTGCAAGCTGAAAATTAAATTAGAAGTAAACTAGTCACAAGAAATGCTCAAAACCAATGGACTGAATGTATATGCTTAATTGAGTAGCTGAGAGGCTAAATTAAAGAGAATTTTGTAGGGAGAGTTACTATAAATTGATTCTTCTAATATATAGAAGCTTTATATCAATGAAATTTATAATGAAATGAAGAATATAGTCCTTAAACTATAAGCTAGTTGAATCTATCCAGAATGTCATATTCTGGACAAAAACTTTGAAAAATCACCCAAAATAGCATAGGATGAATTTAGAGCTAAAAATTGGCTAAAAAAATAATTTGAAGAGTTAGAAAGGCTAGGGAGAAAACATAGCTCAATTTGGAGTTCTTTACAAAAATCTCGAAGAAATTAAGTTAAGGTATACAAATTACCTTGAAAATCAAATTAGGTTGTCTTTAAATGAAAACTGATATTGATTGATAAGAAAATAAAAATCAAGTCTTATATGGTCTTGTATATAATTTCATTATCTTTCCAATGGTATATGATCGGCTAAATTTGAATAAGTATGTTAAAAGATATAGCAATTTTACTAAAGGGTATATAATCTGTCCAAAACTAAATAAATTTATATTGAAAATTATTATCACATGAAATAATGAACTGCTATGGTTAAATGGATTCTAATGTAATGCATTAATGTTTGTTTACATGTTAGAAGAACAAAATGAAGGTTGAGAGTGAGGAAGAAAAGAGGCTTGAACAAGCTACAAGGAAGAACAAAGAGATCATTATTCAAAACCGTTGAGAAAACTGGAAAAATTACTGAGTGTAGTTAACTTAGGGTTAGGACTTAGGTCCTAACCATTCTTTCACCTGAGTAATCAGCTTTTAAATTTACTAATTCAATAGTTGGTAATCTAAGGAAAGAAGGATTAATGTGTGATAATGAATTTCATGTGAGAATATATAAGTACATAAGCATTATTTAATGATGTCAAGGTAAATACAAGATATCTTGCTTTGCTTGGATCCAAGGTATGTGTTTTATGCTTTTACATGAAATGATGAAATGTTACATGTATGATTGCTCATATAAAATGCATATTGGTGCATGATAATTTGAGACAATTGGTCATATGATATGAAAGTTAGCAAGACAATGATTAATGTGTGATAACTTGTGTGAATGCCATGTTACAATATATAAGTACGTAAGTATTGTTTAATGATGCCAAAGTAATTACAAGGCATCTTGCTTTGCTTGGAGTCAAGGTATTTGTTAGATGCATTTACATAAAATGATGAAATGTTACATGTCTGATTGCTTATATGAAATGCATATTAGTGCATGATAATTTGAGACAATTTATCATATGATATGAAAGTTAACAAGATAAAGAGTAAGCCTTGATTGATAGTTGGTCTTAGGTAGTAAGTCATGCCTAGAGTCTAGAGCTTAGCAACATTTCGGTGTAACTAACATCTGTTGATGTAAATACATCTTAACACGATTATATATTAGTACTTTGTGTACTTAAGTTGGAGGTAAGTCACCTTCTTATTTTGGTGGTAAGTCACCTATTTGTTAAATACCATGGGTATTTTATGACAGTACTTTGTGTACTCTTGGTGTCATGGGCACCTTCCCAGATACTTGTGTATCATCTTTATACGGGTACTTTTTGTACCATCTTCATACGGATACTTTACGTGTCATCTTGTGATTCGATTATCTTGTTCTACTAAATATCAAGTCAATACTTAATCAAAAGACTGGAGTTATAATATAATGTGATACGAGAATATAATGGAAATGTTTAGATTGTTATGAGTAACATGATATAACATGAAAAGCATAATGGAGTGCTTAATATGATATGAATTATATTAAATGATATGAAAGCATGATAGAAATGCTTATCATGATGTGCATCACATGAACTGTCATTGATATTATATTAGAAATTATCAAAAATTGATATGATTTATATGAAAGAAATGTTGTTGGTAGCATACAGTAGGTAACATGTTCATATGATTATATGGCTTGTAATATGTTATGGTTAGTTTGCATGCTTAACTAATTGACTTAGACAACCTGTAAACATGAGATAATAACATGAAAAAAAGATCTAGAAACCTTATATGTATAAGTACATGTAATGGACAACATGTATACACTAATCAATGATATAAAACATGATCTAGAAATTTTATATGCATAGGTACATGAATTGGTCCGCATGTATATTTGTTTACATGATTTCAAATATGATTTAAAAAGCTTATACGCTTAATTACATAGAATGGGCACCATATAAATTTGGTTAAATGGAAAAATCATGTTATTGAATGCTTATATGATTAAATATATGGAATGAGCAGTATGTTTACTTACTTATATGTTTTGAAAAATAAAATAAAAAGGTTATAAGTTTGGGTACAATAATGGACAACTTGTAAAAAAAATAAATGAATGATAATATGACTTGTAAAATAACTTAGAAAGCTTAGTTGTTGAAGCAAATTAATTGGACAAAATGTAATCTCGTTTATATGACTTAAAACATGGCATATCATTAGAAAGACATGGTGTTTTATGATGTAATTTGCTTGCCGAAAGTGCTTAAATAGTATAATCAATGAAATATTGAACTAAATGGTTAGTTCTAGGCACTAGCTCACTAAGTACCTTGTGTACTTACCACTCTTGTTTTCTCCTTTCCTGAACTGTAGGAAATTTCCTAGAACTAAATATTGAACTAAATAGTATAATCAATGATGTAATTTCCTAGAACTAAATGGTGTTTTATGATGTAATTTGCTTGCCGAAAGTGCTTAAATAGTATAATCAATGAAATATTGAACTAAATGGTTAGTTCTAGGCACTACCTCACTAAGTACCTTGTGTACTTATCACTCTTGTTTTCTCCTTTCCTAAACTGTAGGAAATTTCCTAGAACTAAATATTGAACTAAATAGTATAATCAATGATGTAATTTCCTAGAACTAAATGGTGTTTTATGATGTAATTTGCTTGCCGAAAGTGCTTAAATAGTATAATCAATGAAATATTGAACTAAATGGTTAGTCTAGGCACTACCTCACTAAGTACCTTGTGTACGTACCACTCTTGTTTTCTCCTTATCTAAACTGTAGGTTCTCGATCGAAGGAACTACTTTAAGGTTGTTTCGGGCAAGCAAAAGTAAGCATTCAATTAAGGTAATGTATAATTTTGTAACTCCTAGAATTGGTGGCATAGTTATATATTTATGAGCTAGCTAACATGCATTTGATTTTGAGAATTTGGTTATGTATAAAGCCCATGAAAGAGCACAGTTGGTTGTCTATGCTTGATTATTTGTGCTTGATAGATAATTAAGTAAAATGCTTGCTTATGCATGTTATAAGTTAAAGTAAGGCTCGAGTCTTATAAGTATGATTCGAAAGGATGGTATAGGCATGTTAGATAACTTAAATTGCTAAGATTATGCTTTTAGATGTGTTTAAGTGCTATAAGTGTCATGTTATAAGTCAAAAGTAGGTTTGAATCTAACATGTTATTTAATTAGTTAAGCTATTTAATTAGTTAAGCTTATAAACAAGATGTTTGTTTATGAAAATGTAAGACTAAAGTTAAATATATGTATATGGTTTGAATGAAAAAAGGGATATATAAGTAGTCATGACTTAATTGGATAACATGAATGTCTGAAACGAATATGCATCTAGTTAATGGAATGATTGGAAAGTAGAGTTGCTTAGTTCTAAATAATGACTCAATTGGTTTACTTGTGTTTTAAGGAATACCGTATTCTTTACTTTTGTTTTAAGTAAGACTTAATTGGTAACTTAGAGTAAGTTGATAAGTATGTTCAAGAATCGCTAAATGAATAAAATAATGGTATTTTATGATTAAATAATAGTATGATATACTAGTTATTATGATTTAGATAAGAATAATAAGATCCATTATCGAATAGTTTGCGTGCTAAAGTTCAAATAAAATGCATTATCGAATGATAGGGTTATAACCAAATGAGATATGAGTAAAACTTGGTAACATATATCAACGATATGAACATTATGGGATTAGTAATAGGTTCGATTGTTTGTAATGGTTTACAGTTTATTTAATAAAAAGAGTATGTTCACATGATATGATATATCATGATTTGTAATAAGATTTATATGCAATCAAATCTAATTTAAATGGTATGGTGTGGTCTATTGGTATTAATATGTACCTAATATAGTTACTACTTAGCATTTGAAATGTATAATTCACATATAATTTTTGAAGATGATAACAAAAATTAAAAAGAATAACTATGATTAACATGATAGGTTATTAGTTAACTACTAAGACTAATATGAATGCATATGATGGTAACATGAATAGGTTATATGTAAGTGTTTTAATTCTATTCTTGATTATGTGAAATGAATTAATAGCATAAAAAGTTTAAAAATGGCCTTAATTTTCATATGTCTTCAATCAATTGTAGTGATTGAACTTGCTTTGTCTTGACTTGTAAGTCCTGAAATGTGTCTTCCCATGTTTGAGTAGCACTCCTAGCTTTTGAACCGGGATAGGGGTTCTATATTTAGTGGTATCAGAGCTTTCGATTGTGTGATTCTCGAACCAAAACATTTGTTTTGCATCATGTAGGATTAAACTATACCGCCTAGGAGTTGTATACTATACTTGCTTGTGTTTTGCTTAATTAGATTGAATTTCTAATAGAAGTTAAGGAAAGCAAGGCCATTAAATCATTAAAAGGTGTTTAGATGCCTTAAATGTTATGAGATTAAGAACTCCTAAGTCCATTGGAGTTGAAAGTTTGAATTGTTTGAGATACGATTAGTTCAGGACAATAGAAATCCTACAAGTTCTTTGAGTGAAAGAGATACTGTGAGGATGTAATAAAAACCTCCTCAATAACAAGTATAATATGTCATATGGATAAAGAATGATATATCTAAGAATAAGAGAATAAAATATTATAAGAACAAGGATAAAGAAGTAACATATAAGCTTTAACATAAAAGCTTGTGAACCTAGTAAGCTAGCGAGGTAAAGATATTCAAACAACAAAATATAGGATCTTAAAGCTCATGTCTGGTAAAATATTCCTCCCCTAATGTCCAGTCTCTGAGAAACAAAAAATGAAAACCACTTAAAATATAAACGATCTAGAAAAAATACAAGCCTTAATGACAGTCAAAGGAATTCCAAATACTCTAAGAAATTATACTTCAAATTTCTAATAATGATATCAAATAGACTTATTGTAAATATTATATCTACTTCTGATCGAAACAAAAGTCTCTAATAAGTTCAAATTTGATTGAAATTTTGAATTAAAAGCCTAAAAAGGATAAACAAGCTATATAGTTTGAAACCCTATATGTGGGAAAATGCCAAACAAATCGTTTCGTAAAATATGATCTAAAATTATTCAAAACATACCTTTTTCTTATTAACCGGTATGTCTTGCTCACTTACGAGCTTGATCTAGTCCCAATACTAGATTGAGTAATTAAGCATGAAACTTGGATAGAAAGCCTGAATAGAAAATCTTATTTCCAAAGTCTAGAAAAGTAATCAATTACTTCTTATTGATAAAGAAATTAACCCTAATCTTGATTGATATGGTCTCAAAGGAAGAACCTGAATTTAATTTGCCTAGGGTGCATGCTCTATTAGAATATCCTGATATTTCTTCCGAGAACACTTGGAATTATAAGATGAAATGTAAGAATGGTTCAAGAGCCTTATATACTCGAATAGTTAAACACCTCTAGCATGTAGCTTTTGCTTTCTATCTTGGATAAAACGAATGAATCTTTAGTATAAAGAGAATGATCAAAGAAGTAATAAATAAGCTATGACTTATGATCTATTCTTTATCCAACCCATATAGAGTAATGAAATACATACTTGATCTAATAGTATACTAGGAATATGGGATAAAGAAAATAAATGAAATTATCTAAAGATTATGACCTAGAAATCGAAAATCGTCCCTAAAAAAGCCAATGTGGCAGTGGATGTTCATGGTTGCAAATTAATCTTGGCTCCTAAAACGATAAATGTTCATCTCAGAGTAAATCAAAAGCAAGAATTCTTGATTGAACTTCTAGTTCAATTCAGCTTGATCACAAGGATCAAAGAACTCTGTCAATTGTATTGATCTTCAAAAGATCAAATCTAATCTTGTTTAAAGCTTAACTTTGATTTATTCCTCAGTCAAATGGGCTTCTCTATTTCCAGAATAGAGTAAGTATACCTGATAATGAAGAATTGAAATATGAACTGCTACAAGAAGTTCACTAAAGTTCTTTCTCGATTCACCCTTGATCGATTAAGATGTACAAGGGTTTAAAGCCTCTATATTGGTAGTCAAGCATGAAAGATGTTATCTTGAACCTTGTACCAAAGCGCCTAATGTGTTAAAAGATTAAAGTTGAGCAATCAAGTCCTTGTTGGACTGCACCAATCAATTGAATTCCCTTATTGAATATGGAATAGGATTAAAAGGAAATTCCTTAGAAAGGGATTTGGAATCAAAAGGGTATTTTGGAACAGATTTTCAATCTTGATTTGATAATCAATCCGAAAGAATTATCTAATTTCTTAAAAACACCCTAAGAACTTGCCTAAATCCTTGGCCGTAAAGTCAAGGGACTTTAATATAAATCATTTCCCTCGTGAAGATTTCATAGAAAAATCATAAGATGAAAGAAGTTAAAAGAGAAATGGAAAAGACCATAAATGAACGATGTCCTTATCCATACCTTATGGTAAATTCAAGGAAGAATTTATTTTAAGAGAGGAAAGTTGTAACACCCTAAATCGGATCTAGGAGAATAGTCCAATCGAATCATTGATCAATTGTCAAGTGAGATATTCAATTGAAGAAATTAGAGTTTGTAACATGAAATTATAGATAAGTTTTAGTAAATTAATTAATGCAAACAAGTTAAGCATAAGATAAATTCGAAATGGAAGAATTAAGCTAGTCAATTGAGAATTAAAATGTCACATGTTAGATCAATTAACATGATATAGGACTTAACTGAATAAAGAATAGAGGAGTTTGCATGTAATATACAAACTATTAAAGGCCATTTAGAATAATTATACCCTTGAATAATCCAAGTGTCTATGGATGAACTTTTTAATTAATTATAAAGCCTAAATAAGAGAAGAAAAGGCCAAGGCAAAAGGCCATAGTAGACCAGTAATCTAGGCAAAAGGCCTAGAGAAGACAACCAAATGGCAGATGCTTTAGCTACACTGGCCTCAGTTTTCCAAGCAAACAGACCGGAGGATATGATGTTAATCCGGATGCAGAGCTATGAAATATATGCTCATTGCTGCAACTTGGAAGAAAAAGACGACAATCCTTGGTATTTTGACATTCTGCAATACGTCAAGTTCCAAGCTTACCCATCTGGAGCTAACGACGTTGAAAAGAGAACAATCAGAAGAATGGTTGCTGCATACGTACTGGATGATGACGTCTTGTACAGAAAGAGCAGAGATCAAGTATTGTTAAGATGTGTCAATGTCAATGAGGCAAGAAGTATCTTGGAAGAGGTGCATGACGGAATTTGTGGAACGCATGCCAATGGTCTCTCGATGGCACGTAAGATAATGAGATACGGATATTACTGGTCTACTATGGAAGAGGATTGCATAGAGTATGCCAAAAAGTGTTACAAATGTCAGATCTATGCAAATAAAATTAATTCTCCGCCAGTACCGTTACATACGATGAATTTGCCTTGGCCTTTTGCTGTTTGAGGATTAGATGTAATCGGCCAGATTCACCCCAAGGCTTCAAATGGGCATCGCTTCATCCTAGTAGCAGGTTATAAATGTCAGATCTATGCAGATAATTAATTATAAATGAACTTTTTAATTAATTATAAAGCCTAAATAGAGTATGCCAAAAAGTGTCACAAATGCCAGATCTATGCAGATAAAAATTTAGACAATTGTGAGAAGTAGTGGCAGGTTATTGTGAATGGGAAGAAAGAGAAGAAAACATTTTCCTTTTTCCTGCAAGCTTTGCACGAAAACAAGAGATAAGAGAGAATTGAGAGAAGCCATTGAAGAGAGCTTGAGAAGCTTTGCATGGTTTGGATAATTAGGTTAAAAAATCAGAATAAAATAACTGGTAAGTTTACTCCCTTGGCCGATTGGATATACTATGTATGTTCTTAGTTTTATGATAGTTTCATTATGTTAAATCTTAAGATAGTTATGGAAATGATGTATCTTGGTTGAAAAATGTTAGAAACTAGGTTAATTGATAGATTACTTGTAAGAAGATATGATGAATGTGTTGAAACTTCGATTCAATAACGGTCTCATATGCTAGAATTAACCTTTGGCAAAAATTGTTTTGAAAAAGATTGATTTGGAGACTTTTTTAGTCTCTCGAGTAAAACGGTAATGCAAATGAGTGATAGAACATGTATGGCCGCTGGAAAAAAAATGTATAAAAAATATGAATTTGATAAATTGAATCAATTGGATATGAGTTGTGTCAACACGAAAAAAAATAATAAATATAATATACAATAAATAATAAAATATCAAAAAATATAACAGAAAAAAAAACAAAAAAATAATAAAATAAAAAATAATAATAAATAACAGAAAATCAAAAAATAGTAAAAAATGAATAAAAATAGAATAAAATTCAAAAATAAGAGATAAGGTAGTTGAGGATTTTTTGGTTGGTGGAGTGTTTGTAGGGATTTGAATTTTGTTTGGAGTTTTTTACTTCAATCAAAAGTCTGAGTTTGAAGCCTATAAAAGGAGGGGGATTTCAAGGTTAAAGGGGCAGAGAAAAAACGAAGAGAAGGAGGAGTTGAGATCAGAATTCAAAGGAGCAATTACAAGCTTGAGTAAGGGGAAGGATTTCAATCGGTGAGGAAGTAAAGGAGGTCGTCGGCGATAAGTTCTTTTCCTCTTTAGTTTCGGCTTTTTTTATGGATTAGACTCCTAGATTCGAAATTAGTTGTTTTTAGACTTTAATTAGGACTTAAAATTAATTTTAAAGATTTTAAAAAATTTAATTAGGTTCTAAATTAGAATTTAATTTAATTTTTAAGAAAACTTTAAAATTAATTTAACCTAGTTAAATTAAATTAGTTTAACCCTTTTGAACCTAAAAATTAGACTTGAATTAGGTGTAATTTAGTTCTTAAAATTTTGGAAATTATTTTAATTAATTATTTTAAATTAATTTTAATTAATTTCTAAAAAATAAGCTTTAAAATTAACTCACCTAAATTAGGTCTAGTTTAGCCTTAAACCTTAAAACATTCACCAAATTAGACTTAAATTAGGCTTACTTTAATTCTTTAATTTAGAAAAAAATTTTAATTAATTTTAATTAATTTCTAAAAGATAAGATTTAAAACTATTTAGGTCTAATTAACCCAAATTTCACCAATTAAAATTTAATTAGGTCAAGTTAAATTCTTAAAATTTAGAAATTATTTTAATTAAGACACTTAATTAATTTAAATTTCTAAGATAAGGTTTAAAAATCAACTTAATTAAGTTTAATCCAACCCTAATTAAGCCTTTGAACTTAAAATTCACCAAGTTAGATTTAAATTAGGTTTTAATTAAGATTTGAAGTTAAGGAAATTTTAATTAATTAATTTAAATAAAAATTTCTAAAACTTTAAAATTAATTTCACACTTAATTAAATCTAATTAATCTTCAAGGTTTGCTTCCGAGTCCCTTTTTGATCTTTTTCGATACAAGTCCCTTTTTGTACTTTCATGATGAGAATTTTGATGTAACATTGTGTACCCTTGATTCTAATAAAACTGATGAGTTCCTTTTATCTTGTTCTTTTATTTTATTATGTTTTGCATGGCATATTTAGGAAGGTCATTTAATAAACTTAAGTTAATTAATTTAGATACTTTTTAGGACTAGTCGCTTAAATTAATTAATTTAATTAGGGAGAAAATTTAGTAATATAGCATGTGAATCTTATATCTCGGATACACTAAAGAGGTTGGTGTTTTGATGTACCATGATGCTGACCTAGAGAGTGTATCTTGGCATCGAATTCATGTGTTATTAAAACCTAAAATTTTGATAAAATAACTTAGGCTTAGAATTAATAAAATTGATAGGTAAACAACTAGTGGTGTTAGTAACTTAGGTTGTAAACACTTAATCAATGGAGCCTTTTTAGGATTAGAACTCAAAATGGACAAGATAAAAAACGGTCATGCATTTTACTTTAACCTTTTGAGGCGGAAGTTACATTCCTTTTATTTTGGGTGAGGTTTCCTATCTAGAGGACGTCTCGTTCAACTCAAGTTTAAAGGTGGTGTAACTTCTAAATCAAAAGGATATCCAAAATTCAAATAATGCTCAATTAACAATGGAAAATTAAATTAATATCTATCTTTAAAATGTCAATGCCATGTAATGTTTTTCAAGGTATCAATTTTCGGGTGTTTGTAAGGGTCGTCCTTACACGTAACCGACTCCCGAACCCTACATTTTTTTTGAATCTCTGGTTCGTTTTATGGTGTCTGGCCTACCAAAGTAGCCGGTGGCGACTCCAAATCAATTTTTCAAAATTAAGTTATAGATTTTTCTAAAATTTGGGTTTTTTTGATAAAATTCATATTTTCTAAAAATCAATGACTAAGCTACTTTTCACCTAAACTCGCGTTTTTCAAGAGGTCACGACAGCTTGGCGACTCCGCTGGGGACTTAAAAAAAATTATTATTATTTTTTTTGTGAGTTAGGCCTAATTTTTTCAAACTTTACGTGGCATTTTGGCATTTTGGAGTTAGATATTAATTTAATTTTTTATTGTTAAGTGAACATTATTTGAACGAGGATAACTTTTTACTATCATATATCTCGTCATTCATGCATAAGCTCTCGACCTGAGCTTTCACCCTTAAGTGGGAGTTAGATATTATCCGACGTGATGCTTTCCATCTCTGAGTTTCGGATTTTTATCTGCTTCCGGTATACTAACCTTACGCATCGTGGGGTCTTCACCCCCGTTGTAAGGGACCTATACCATCGAATCGATGTCTTATCGTCGTAGTATACGGTAATGACAGTTCGGGAACCCAGTGTCTAGACCAAAAACTCGCATATAGAGTAGAAACCAACCCCTTCTAGAGCCAGAAAGGAACCATAAGATAAGGCGGTATGCTGCCGAAATGCCGCCAAACTTAGGATTTCTCTGTTAACATGCTCTCTGGTTATTTATATGCAATTTAACCTGCTCTCTGGTTAATTTTCATTGCATTATAAACTGCTCTCTGGTTAATTTTCCTTGTATTATAAACTACTCTATGGTTATTTTTCAGACATTTTTATATTATTTTATCTTTGTATTCTCCATACTAACACTTTTTTTGGTGGCATGTGAGTGGGTTCATATAGTATGCATTAGAGATATCGATTCATGAGCTAGTTGTATAGATAATGGTCATAAACTAAATGGTTTGATATACAAGTAGGAGACAATATGCCAGGATAGAGCATATTCGAGAAGACTCAGTACGCGATCAGATTTGGTGTTCGAGAAGACTCGGTGCAAGATCAGAGTTAATGTTCGGGGAGATCGAGTACCGGATATACAAGGGTATTTTAGAAGATTCTAGGTATAGGGTACGTCAACCGCAATTAAGGTATCTTAGTTGTTGTCAGGAGAATGGTTACAACACCAACAACTACGAGATCTTGCTACACCGTCCTAGTAAGTGAAAGGAGTTAGACTTATGTTGGGTTCAATAATTATTCAAGCTTTAGGTCGAGTTTAACAATTATTTAAGTTTTAGGTCGGGTTCAACAATTATTTAAGCTTCAGGTCGGGTTCAGGTGTCTAAGAGGCGAAGATAGTCAGAAAGTGCATATTTGACAGTTTAATTAGGGGCATCCCAAGGAACTATCGAAGGATGAAGATGAGAAATAGAAGAGAAATTTAGAAAGTACAACACGACATGCAGAAAATCAGTTTGCAAGTTTTGAATCGGTGTTTCAAGTAAACAACATGTCAAAAGTCAAATCGAGACAATTACCCGGATGATGCAAAAGATTGAGCCGATGATCAACTTCAATATCAAGTACAAGAAATGTCGGATGTATGTAGATTTTTCTCAACAAAGTAGAAGATCCATCAACAAATTTTTAGCGACATACCAAGACAAATGTTGAACCATATTGAACGAGGTGATCAACCAAGAGGCTCGGACTAGCTATCTATCAATAAATTGTCTTCTCCCTGTATTCGATCTTTTAGTTAGATGAATGTTGTCTAATGATTAGCTTTTGAAATCGGTATCTCTTGCATTCATACATTGCATCATTCAAATATTTCAATTTAGGAGAATAAAAAAAACAAAAATATTGCATTGTGTTTTAAATATTACTTTTAAAGTAGCATTGCATTTTGACAAACATAAATTAAAACATATTAAGATTAAGAAATTTCAGAAAGTTATTGAGGATCACTTGGGTAACATGAAAGATCGGCCGATATCAGAATCAAACATCAATTTTCACATTGCTTGGTCATTCAAATAAAATATAGATACGAGAGATTGATATGAAAATTCATCTCATATAAGGGTTCAATTTAAAAGGTTCTTGCAAGAAAATGAAAAAAGACAGAAAAATGCAAAAAGAAGACGAAAAGAAAAATGACGGTTGAATTTAATAGCTGAACATCTATTGAAAATTTAGAAGATCAGATTTTGAGCTATGAAAAACAGCAATAAAATATTCGATCATGATAACATGAGAAGACCTGGGGCATCTGATCACCCTAAGCGATAATAATGCAGCAAATTTTGTCAAATAATGAATTTATTAGTGTCATCCTAAAGAAGAAATCCAAGTAAAGACCAAACGGTGAGTAGTTCAAATGACTATATAGCCAAGGCCTATATACTACCGAGGCTACCCAATGCCGCGGCAATACCATAAAAGAGAGTAATTTTATCTGAAAATGTTTTATATATTCTCTTTTCTTGAATTTAAGTTTGTAATCTTGTACTGCTTATGTCAGCTTTGCTTTAGTTCACTCTTTTAAGGCTATAGAAATTTTTTTTCTTACCATGGCCAAGCACTGTTTTGAAGGGATAACCATAGGATACTCATGGAGTAAAACTTAGAAGCTTACTTTAGGGTTAGACAAAAAAAAACTTTTGGACTTGTTTGATTTAGGAGTTCTTTTAATAAACTTAGGTGATAAAGACTTAGAACTTGTTGGAAAAATAACTAGAGGTGCCTATCACCGGCTCTAGTTTTGCTCTCCTTCATACTAGAGGTGCCCGAAATTGGCTCTAGCATGCTAAATAGGTGCTACAAAGAAAAATAAATAAAAAAAACAAAGAAAGAAATAGAAAACACATATCTTGAGATGTCCGAAATTGGCTCAAGACTTGTTGTTTTAAGGAGATAGCTAATCCAAGATTCTACTTGTCTTGAACTTAGAGTTTATCTAAGAAAGCCTTGAATCAGCCTTGTCCATTTAACACACACACTCACCTAGCCCTAGAGTTTGTTTCTTAGTAGAAGTCCTTGGGTAAACTAGTGGCTAAAACGGAGAGATAGACATGACCATGGTGGGGAGAATAGATGGAAGAGTAAGACCAAAGGGGAGTAAGGTTTAGCAATTTGATGTTTGGCATTGCTTGAGGACAAGCAATAGTTCGAGTTTGGGGGTATTTGATGAGTGCCTAAAATAAGTTGGAAAATGATCACATCAGAGTTGATCTTTGCAATTATTTTTAAAGGTTTTGCTGCACTTAGTATTGACAGTCAAAATTTTTCAATATTTTCAAAATTAGTAATTTTTTTGAGCTTTTTTTCATATTGTTTTAACAAGCACCTTGCAGATAAATTGATTAGATGCAAAAAGCAAAGGATTTCATGGGTATTACTATGATGTACTAACCCTTTAAGTACAGACAGAGAAGAAGGTGACCTTAGTACTCAATTGTTGATGAAATATGACGAGGAACAGTTAGAGCTCCAAATATCAAGGTATTTGAGCAAGAGCAACAAGAATTCCCTAAGTAAACTTGGGGCAAAGAGAGAACATTGAACATTATTTGGGGCAAAATATAGCCGGATCAATTTATCAACGTGTGGAAATTGTTATAATTTTGACATCACAAGATAAAGAATCTCTACGGGGTGAATACCAGAATGAGAAAACAGGGCAATTATGCTCAAGTTCGAGTGGGGCAATGCTACAAAAGTGTGTCAGAAGAACATACTGTAATGAGAAATTCGAAAACCAAAGCAATGAAAAGGATGAATTCTTTCAGAGCGGATTGAGAATACAAGAGAAAAGATCATATGTTGAAGACGAGAACAAGCGTCATTGAGATCGTGACAGACTTCATTTGTTGAAAAAGAGACAAAGCAAGAAAAGAAAGAATAAATCTAAAGTAAAAACCTGAAAAGGAGCTTTAGAGCAAAAAGCGAAGACTTTGAAAATTGAACCTAAGTTTGAGAGGAATTCTCATATCAGTCAAATAAGATATGTCGGGGGATAAAGCAAGAAATTATGAGCTTTTCCTGAAGCTGAAAGTTTGCCCAAGTGGCCTCAATTAACATTCATGCATCATAATAGGAATATTTGCATTTAGAAGCATGCTAACCATGCATGATACTTCTGTTAAACAGGAATTAAAGAAATCAACAATAACGAGTTTTATCGGCAGCCTTTTGGCGTGAGTCCAGAAAGAAGTGGTGTAACATGAGGAATTTCAAAGTACAGCCTCAAGTTTTATCACTTACGTATGGAGAATTTTGTACTGAGAAGAACAGCTCCATATTCCACTATTAAATCCTCTGGGTCATCAGTAAGTCCTCCGGGCATGATGTTAAATCCTCCGGGTCATCAGTAAGTCCTCCGGGAATGATGTTAAATCCTCCGGGCTATCACCTTCGGGAGTGATGATATCGTTTGCACAATCTAGGAGGCAATACGATCCTAAATCCTCCGGATCATCATTAAGTCCTCCGGGCATGATGTTAAGTCCTCCGGGCCATCACCTTCGGGAGTGATGATATCGTTTGCACAATCGATGAGGCAATACGATCCTAAATCCTCTGGGTCATCAGTAAGTCCTCCGGGCATGATGTTAAATCCTCCGGGTCATCAGTAAGTCCTCCGGGTATGATCTTAAGTTTGAAGAATTTCTAAGTGAGAATAACAGCTTGAAGCTTCAGGGTTTACAGAATTCGTGTTTCTCAGTCTTTGCCCATCTCCTGCTCCGCAGCATTAAGCAAAGAGGGGCAGTTGTCAACACGAAAAAATAATAAATATAATATATAATAAATAATAAAATATCAAAAAATATAACAGAAAAAAACAAAAAATTAATAAAATAAAAAATAATAATAAATAACAAAAAATCAAAAACTAGTAAAAATGAATAAAAATAGAATAAAATTCAAAAATAAGAGATAAGGGGGTTGAGGAATTTTTGGTTGGTGGAGTGTTTGTAGGGATTTGAATTTTTTTTGGAGTTTTTTACTTCAATCAAAAGTCTGAGTTTGAAGCCTATAAAAGGAGGAGGATTTCAAGGTTAAAGGGGCAGAGAAAAAACGAAGAGAAGGAGGAGTTGAGATCAGAATTCAAAGGAGTAATTACAAGCTTGAGTAAGGGGAAGGATTTCAATCGGTGAGGAAGCAAAGGAGGTCGCCGGCGGTAAGTTCTTTTCCTCTTTAGTTTTGGCTTTTTTATATGGATTAGACTCCTAGATTCGAAATTAGTTATTTTTAGACTTTAATTAGGACTTAAAATTAATTTTAAAGATTTTAAAAAATTTAATTAGGTTCTAAATTAGAATTTAATTTAATTTTTAAGAAAATTTTAAAATTAATTTAACCTAGTTAAATTAAATTAGTTTAACCCTTTTGAACCTAAAAATTAGACTTGAATTAGGTGTAATTTAGTTCTTAAAATTTTGGAAATTATTTTAATTAATTATTTTAAATTAATTTTAATTAATTTCTAAAAAATAAGCTTTAAAATTAACTCACCTAAATTAGGTCTAGTTTAGCCTTAAACCTTAAAACATTCACCAAATTAGATTAAATTAGGCTTACTTTAATTCTTTAATTTAGAAAATAATTTTAATTAATTTTAATTAATTTCTAAAAGATAAGATTTAAAACTATTTAGGTCTAATTAGCCCAAATTTTACCAATTAAACCTTAATTAGGTCAAGTTAAATTCTTAAAATTTAGAAATTATTTTAATTAAGACTCTTAATAAATTTAAATTTCTAAGATAAGGTTTAAAAATCAACTTAATTAAGTTTAATCCAACCCTAATTAAGCCTTTGAACTTAAAATTCACCAAGTTAGATTTAAATTAGGTTTTAATTAAGATTTAAAGTTAAGGAAAATTTAATTAATTAATTTAATTAAAAATTTCTAAAACTTTAAAATTAATTTCATACTTAATTAAATCTAATTAATCTTCAAGGTTTGCTTCCGAGTCCCTTTTTGATCTTTTTCGATACAAGTCCCTTTTTGTACTTTCATGATGAGAATTTTGATGTAACATTGTGTACCCTTGATTCTAATAAAATTGATGAGTTCCTTTTATCTTGTTCTTTTATTTTATTATGTTTTGCATGGCATATTTAGGAAGGTCATTTAATAAACTTAAGTTAATTAATTTAGAGACTTTTTAGGCCTGTGCGGCACCTCGGGATACTCGCATACCCGAGGATCAGCCTGAACGATCTCCGATGCTTACTGGTTTTGCCCTCCCATGGGCTCATCAGGGAAGCGGGGACAGCTCCCGACCAGTGTGGTGCACGATCAGTGCGTCCATCCCAGATAGGACGGCTGCTCGGCACGTACTACACTCTTAATGCTATCCCGCTCCCAAGCTTTACGCACCACCAGAAAGCATCTCGCTCAGTCTCGCGTAGTCACGAATCACGGTCCGTGACATTCTCCTCCACCCAATTCATGCACGCCCTCGTGCATGTGGAGGAAACTCTTTCCCTCTCTAAAACGTGCCACGAACTAGTGTGCAATTCTCCCAAACTCGCCCACTAACTGGGCCCCCCTCTAATGTCGGGCACAGGACTCCCTGCAATCACCTCATGGCCATCTTCCACTTTACCGAGGTGTCCCATTGCAGTTCACCTAACCGGAGAACTTTCGCTGCGGCTTCCTGCCTACCCGTCCTCGTCTCAATCTCTTTCTAGAGGACCCACTCGCGAACACCCTCTAGTCGCTTAAATTAATTAATTTAATTAAGGAGAAAATTTAGTAATATAGCATGTGAATCTTATGTCTCGGATACACTAAAGAGGTTGGTGTTTTGACGTACCATGATGCTGACCTAGAGAGTGTACCTTGGCATCAAATTCATGTGTTATTAAAACCTAGAATTTTGATAAAATAACTTAGGCTTAGAATTAATAAAATTGATAGGTAAACAACTAGTGGTGTTAGTAACTTAGGTTGTAAACACTTAATCAATGGAGCCTTTTTAGGATTAGAACTCAAAATGGACAAGATAAAAAACGGTCATGCATTTTACTTTAACCTTTTGAGGCGGAAGTTACATTCCTTTTATTTTGGGTGAGGTTTCCTATCTAGAGGACGTCTCGTTCAACTCAAGTTTAAAGGTGGTGTAACTTCTAAATCAAAAGGATATCCAAAATTCAAATAATGTTCAATTAACAATGGAAAATTAAATTAATATCTATCTTCAAAATGTCAATGCCACGTAATATTTTTCAAGGTACCAATTTTCGGGTGTTTGTAAGGGTCGTCCTTACACGTAACCGACTCCCGAACCTTACGTTTTTTTGAATCTCTGATTCGTTTTATGGTGTCTGGCCTACCAAAGTGGCCGGTGGCGACTCCAAATCATTTTTTCAAATTAAGTTATAGATTTTTCTAAAATTTGAGTTTTTTTGATAAAATTCATATTTTCTAAAAATCAATGACTAAGCTACTTTTCACCTAAACTCGCGTTTTTCTAGAGGTCGCGACAAGTTGTAAGCTGAAAATTAAATTAGAAGTAAACTAGTCACAAGAAATGCTCAAAACCAATGGACTGAATGTATATGCTTAATTGAGTAGTTGAGAGGCTAAATTAAAGAGAATTGTGTAGAAAAAGTTACTTTAAATTGAGTCTTCTAATATATAGAAGCTTTATATCAATAAAATTTATAATGGAATGAAGAATATAGTCCTTAAACTATAAGCTAGTTGAATCTATCCAGAATGTCCTATTATGGACAATAACTTTAAAAAATCACCAAAAATAGCATAGGATGAATTTAGAGATAAAAATTGACTAGAAAATACTTTGAAGAGTTAGGAAGGTTTGGGAGAAAACATAAATCAATTTTGAGTTCTATACAAGAATCTGGAAGGAATTAAGTTAAGGTGTACAAATTATCTCGAAAATCAAGTTAGGTTGTGCTTAAACAAAAACAGGTATTGATTGATAAAGAACTAAAAATCAAGCCTTATATGGTCTTTTAGATAATGTCATTATATTTCCAATGGTATATGGTCGGCTAAATTTAGATAAGTATGCTAAAAGATATAGCAATTTTACTGAAGGGTATATAATCTGTCCAAAATTGGACAAATTTATATTGAAAATTGTTATCACATGAAATAATGAACTTCTATGATTAAAAGGATTCTAATGGCTTGTATTAATTTTTTTTGATATGTTACAAGAGCAAAAAGGAGGTTGATAGTGAGAAAGAAAAGAGGTTTGAACATGCTACAAGGAGGAAAAAAGGGATCATTATTCAAAGCTGTTGAGAAAGCTAGAAAAATTAGTAAGTATAGTTAACTTAGGGTCAGGACTTAGGTCCTAACCATTCTTTCACATGATTAATTAGCTTGTAAATTGACTAATTCAATAGTTGGTAATCTAAGGAAAGAAGGATTAATGTATGATAGTGAATGCCATGCTAGAATATATAAGTGCATGAGCATTGCTTAATGATACGAAGGTAAGTACAAGACATCTTGCTTTGCTTGGATCCAAGGTATGTGTTGTATGCATTTACATGAAATGATGAAATGTTACATGTATGATTGTTCATATAAAATGCATATTGGTGCATGATAATTTAAGACAATTGGTCATATGATGTGAAAGTTAACAAGACAATGATTAATGTGTGATAACTTGTGTGAATGCCATGTTATAATATATAAGTGCATAAGTATTGTTTAATGATGCCAAGGTAATTACAAGGCATCTTGCTTTGCTTGGAGCCAAGGTATGTGTTACATGTATTTACATAAAATGATGAAATGTTACATGTCTGATTGCTTATATGAAATGCATATTGGTGCATGATAATTTGAGACAATTGATCATATGATATAAAAGTTAACAAGATTAAGAGAAAGCCTTTGTTGATAGTTGATCTTAGGTAGTAAGGCATGTCTAGAGTCTAGATCTCAGTAACAGTCCAGTGTAACTGACATCTGTTGATGTAAACAAATCTTAACACGATTATATGTTAGTACTTTGTGTACTTAAGTTGGTGGTAAGTCATCTTCTTGTATAGATGGTAAGTCAATTATTTGTTAGATACCTTGGGTATCTTATGACAGTACTTTGTGTACTCTTGGTGTCATGGGCACCTTTCCAGATACTTTGTTTATCATCTTTATACGGGTACTTTGTGTACCATCTTCATACTGGTACTTTACGTGCCATCTTGTGACTCGATTACCTTGTCCTACTAAATACCAAGGCAATACTTAATCAAAGGACTGGAGTTATAATATGATAGGATACGAGAGCATAATGGAAATTCTTAGATTGTTATGAGTAACATAGTATAACATGGAAAGCATAATGGAGTGCTTAATATGATATGAATTATATTAAATGATATAAAAGCATGATAAAAATGCTTATCATGATATGCATCACATGAATTGTCATTGATAGTATATCAGAAATTGTCAAATTGATATGATTTATATGAAATGTTGTTGGTAGCATACAGTAGGTAGCATGTTTATATGATTATATGGCTTGTAATATGTTATAGTTAGTTTGCATGCTTAACTAATTGACTTGAACAGCTTGTAAACATGAGATAATGACATGAAAAAAGGAACTATAAACCTTATATGTATAGGTACATGTAATGGACAACATGTATACTTGAATAAATGATATGAAACATGATAAAGAAATTTTATATGCATAGGTACATGCATTGGTCAGTATGTATACTTGTCTACATGATTTAAAATATGATCTAAAAAGCTTATACACTTAATTACATAGAATGGGCACCATATAAACTTGGTTAAATGACAAAAATCATGTTATTGAATGTTTATATGATTAAATATATGGAATGAGCAGCATGTTTACTTGCTTAAATGTTTTGAAAAATAAAATAGAAATGTTATAAGCTTGGGTAAAATAATGGACAACTTGTAAAAAAAATGAATGATGATAATATGACTTGTAAAATAACTTAGAAAGCTTAGTTGCTGAAGCAAATTAATTGGACAGAATGTAATCTCGTTTATAATACTTAAAACATGGCATATCGTTAGAAAGACATGGTGTTTTATGATGTAATTTGCGTACCAAAACTGCTTAAATAGAATAATCAATGAAATATTGAACTAAATGGTTAGTTTTAGGCACTACCTCACTAAGTATCTTGTGTACTTACCACTCTTGTTTCCTCCTTTCCTAAACTGTAGGTTCTCGATCTAAGGATCAACTTCAGGGTTGTTTCGGGAAAGTACAAGTAAGCATTCAAGTAAGGTAATGTATAATTTTGTAACTCCTAGAGTTGGTTGCATAGTTATATATTTATGAGCTAGCTAACATGTATTTAATTTTGAGAAATTGGTTATGTATAAATCCCATGAAAGGGAACAGTTGGTTGCCTATGTTTGATTATTTGTGCTTGATAGATAATTAATTAAAATGCTTGCTTATGCATGTTATAAGTTAAAGTAGGCCTCGTGTAACATCGCGATTTGGGGGTTAGAAGTTTGGGTATTAGTTAGGGGAATTCGATTTAGGTCGAATCGGGTTCTTTGGTTTGTTATTCTAGGAAAATATAAAATAATAATAGTTTAGTCGAACAAGTAATAATTTTGTGAGATGGTTTAGGAATATTAAAATGATATTTTAATATTAAAAGAATGTAATTTGAACTTTAAATTGATTTTTAATTGAGCTTAATTATGTACTAGTGATCAAATTGTAATTTTGAAAAAGATTTGCGGACTAAATGTGTGATTTTCAAAAATTGTTATTTTTAGTGACTAAATTGGAAAACAAGCTATATTTAAAATCCTTAGAGGGCCATAAACCCAATTTATTTTTAATATGATTTATCCACCAAAATTATTTTTATAAATAGTTTTAAAAGATGATAATTTTATTTTCTTCAATAACCACTTATTTTCTAATCATTTTCTCTCATATTTTCTCTCAATTTTCTCTCCTTCATCAATTTTCTTCAATTACTTGCTGATTTCTTCATATTTTTCAACAAGATTTATTACATTTTGTTCATCATTTTATTCTCTTTAAAGCCTACTCAATAATTTTTATAAATCAACATCAATTTTCAAGAAATCAGGGAAAGGATTTCTCATATTTTGGTGGATCAAATCCATAAGATAATATTGTTGAATCTTAACTCTTTTTCTAAGGTTCTTTATTGAAATTCCCAAGTATTAGCTTGCTAATCATTAAATAAAACTTGATTTTATGTTTTCAATGCTAGATCTAATGATTTTATGAATATTTTTGTGAAATCCTTTTTGATCTCATTCAATGTTGTAGTTAGATGAATTAATTATGATATTATATCAATTAAATGATTAATTGAATCTTGAATTGATGGTATATTAATTTAATCCCGGAATAATATAATTGGTAGTGTTTTAAGGTGATTTTTAGTTGTTTTAGGGGTTGTTTTAGGTGTTCTGATGTTGCTGGAGATATAAGGATGTTTTATATGTGATTTTGGTTCATAATTGAAGTGGATTAGATGTTAGAATCATTAGGTTTTGGGCTGATGTTGTTCAGTTGCGTTTCGGCTTAGTTTTTGGTCTTTTCGGCTAAGTTTTTGGTAGTTTTGTGGTGATCAGATGTGGCTGCTGTTATGAGCATGTTGTGATGTGAATATGCTCTATTTTTAATGTTGTAGAAGAGGTACAAAAAGGAGCTTAAGTGATTGGTGCATTGGCATTTTCATCGAAGTGTCAGCGAAGGCTCGTTTCGCTTGTCGGTGAGTGATTTCGGGTTACAAGTGAATCGCATTGGTTCGGTTCTGTTTTGAGGACTATGGAATAGTGTAAAAACTTTCCATAGTTCAAGAGTAAGTGAATTAAATGATTTTGATGCATTTTCTCAAGTATCGGTAATTTCGGTAATGGCTTTTATAATGATGAATTGATGAGAATTTTGGAGATGCATAATTATGATCTTGAAATGAAGCATTCATGTGTTAAAATTTGATGAAAATGCATGGTTTATAAGACATCCATGGATTATGAAAACATGAAAAAGAATTTGAATAATATGTGGTTAATTGCCTTACATATGATGGTGCCATTGGGCATGACTTTTGGTTCATTTATCGAACACATTATGGATGCATTATGAGCTGAAAATGAATTGAAATATGATAAGGTTATTTTCTCTATGTTGATAAAGCCGTTGAGCATGATTTATCGTTCACATGATGAACATGATATGAATGCATTATGAGCAACAAGTTAACATGCATGATTGGAAATGATATTGGCGTAGTGACACTAACTTTAGATTCGAATACAAATGACATATCATTAGGATTGAGTGCATTATAAAAATAAAAGAGAATAATGATGATGCCTACACGTAAACAATGGTGACTTTGTGTCCGACCGTGCGTATAGAGCTTGCCTATATGTAAACAAGGGTGACTTTGTGTCCGACCGTGCATATAGTTGACCATACGTAAACAAGGTTGACTTTGTGTTCGATCGTGCGTAGTGGGGGTAACATGTATACAAGGGTGACTATGTGTCCGACCGATGCATGTTGAGACCAAGAGTCTCCAATTATGAAAAAGGGATCCGTGTATTCGGTGAACTAAAAGTTCACATTAAGTGATCACTAGGAAGCCAATATGCATACATGAAGTGAAATGGTATTCTTGTGCATGACACATGAAATGATTTGACAATGTTGATGAGCATGATTTGGTTTTACTTTTTTTAATTAAGCATAAAGGGTGCAAACATGACATTTAAAATGATTTTGTTTTGTGCATTGATGACCTTATATAGAGCTTCCTCAATAAGCATGTTTGCTTAAGCTCTCTTTTCTATGCGTCTGGTGGTTCGGTATTGTGGTAGGAGTTTAGAAGCGAGTGTTTTCGAGTGGACTTGTTTTGGTTATGTTGAGTTATAAATGGATATTTGTCCTACCGGTAAGTTAAGTTCGAGTATCTATTTTCTCTAGATTATTAGTAGTAAAGGTGCCAAGGTTGAAGTCGGAAAGGATCATTATAAGTTTGGTAGTAAGATCTGGGGATTGTATGGAGTTTTCTTATAAGGGTTGGTGGATCAATCGTTTGTTTGAGTACGGTTTTCTTGGGTTTCTAAGTCCAATTAGAAAGATGGGTGAGAAGTATGTCCGTAATATGTTAAAATTCGAGGGTTTCTAAGACCGAATTAGGTTGCCAATTGGATGTTAGGTTTTTATCATCCATGGGTGAATGGATGATATGTTGTGATGTTGTGGTATGATTAATATGACTCTTGTGAAGTTGTTGTTGATGGGGTTTGCTTAAGACAATATTGATAGTTTTGTGTAAAGTTAGTTTGAGACTTGCTGGCAGAGCATCATTGTGTGGAGTGGAGGTTGATGAAAGGTTTAGGTAGTTACCTGGTATGTAGGGGATATCGAAAAAAGAGATTAGTTCGACGGTGGTGGTATGGAAATCGTTGAGCCGTAAGGCGGCGGTTGAGTTGAGAGCAATGTTTGCTAGATTGAGTATTTTTAGGGAAGGTGGTTTGGTGGCGGAGTTGCAAGTGAAACCTGTTTTGGTTGAGATGATAAGGTGAAACAGTTAGAGGATGAAGCGTTGGTGCCTTTTTTTTAGAGGATATTGCTGAGGGTCGACCGACCGAGTATCATTTTGATGATGATAAGGTATTGTATTTTAGAGGTCGGATTGTGGTATCGGATGATGTTGAGTTGAAGCGAGCTATCTTGGTGGAAGCTCATACTAGTCTGTTTGCTATGCATCCGGGTAGTGTGAAGATGTATAGAGATCTCAAGAGTATGTACTTTTGGGTTGGTTTGAAGAAGGATATGACAGAGTTTGTGTCTCGGTGTATGGTGCGTCAGCGGGTGAAAGCTGAACATCAGTTTCCTGCGGGATTGTTGCAACCGGTTCAAGTTCTAGAATGGAAGTGAAAGAGAGTTACCATGGACTTTGTGACGGGTTGCCATTAACACCGTCTAAAAAGGATTCTATATGGGTGATTATTGATAGGTTTACGAAGTGTGCACATTTTCTTGTCGTGCCTACGACGTATTCCATGGATAGGTTGGCGGAGTTGTATGTTTCTGAGGTGGTAAGGTTGCATGGTGTTCCTAAGTCGATTATATGGGATAGAGATCCGCGGTTTACCTCTAAGTTTTGGAAGAGTTTGCAGGCAACTTTGGGTATGAGGCTTAGTTTTAGTACAGCTTATCATCCACCAACAGATGGTCAGCCTGAGCGTATTATTCAGACATTAGAAGATATGCTGGGATGTTGCATCATCGAGTTTCAAGGTTCTTGGGAGAAACAATTACCTTTGGTGGAGTTTTCTTATAACAATAGCTTTTAGGCTAGTATATAGGTGGCACTGTTTGAGGCTTTGTACGGGAGTAAGTGTCGTACACCTTTGTGTTGGAAGAAAGTTGGACAGAAGTATGTTTCTTTGCCTCAAGTGTTGAAGGATACGGATGAAAAGGTTAAGCTTATTTGTGCTAAGCTTAAGGAAACTTCGGATAGGCAGAAGTCCTATGCCGATTTAAAGCGCAGAGAGATAGAGTATGTTGTTGGGGACAAAGTGTTTCTTAAGGTTTCGCCATGGAAGAAAGTCATGAGGTTTGGACGTAAGGGTAAGTTGAGTCCTCGTTTCATTGGACTATATGAGGTGTTGGAGCTTGTTGGTCCTGTTTCTTATAGATTGAGGCTGCTAGAGGAGCTGAGCAGGATGCATGATGTTTTCATGTATCAATGCTTCGTAGGTATAGATCAGATCCCTCTCATGTTGTTCCAGTTGAGGAGATTGAGTTAAGAGCTGATATGAGTTATGAGGAGGAGCCGGTGAGTATCTTGGATGTGGACACAAAGGTTCTTCGAGGAAAGACCATAGATTTGATTAAAGTGCTTTAGAAACACCGAGGTGTTGAAGAAGCAACTTGGGAGACAAGGAAAAGCATGGAGGAGCAGTTTACTCAATTGTTTGCTTCAGGTAAAATTTCGATGATGAAATTTCTTAAGAGGGAGAGAGTTGTAACATCCCGATTTTGGGGTTAGAATTTTGGGTATTAGTTAGGAGAATTCGATTCGGGTCGAATCGGGTTCTTCAATTCGTTATTCCAGGAAAATATAAAATAATAATATTTTAGTCGGACAAGTAATAATTTTGTGAGATAGATTAGGAATATTAAAATGATGTTTTAATATTAAAAGAATGTAATTTGAACTTTAAATTGATTTTTAATTGAGCTTAATTATGTACTAGTGATCAAATTGTAATTTTGGAAAAGATTTGGGGACTAAATATGTGATTTTCGAAAATTACTATTTTTAGTGACTAAATTGGAAAACAAGCTATACATAGAATCCTTAGAGGGCCATAAACTCAATTTATTTTTAATTAATGATTTATCCACCAAAATTGTTTTTATAAATAGTTTTAAAAAATGATAATTTTATTTTCTTCCCTAACCACTTACTTTCTCATCATTTTCTCTCATATTTTCTCTCTATTTTCTTTTCATCTTCTTCATCAATTTTCTTCAATTACTTGTTGATTTCTTCATCTTTTTCAACAAGATTTATTGCATTTTGTTCATCATTTCATTCTCTTCAAAGCCTACTCATTAATTTTTATAAATCAACATCAATTTTCAAGAAATCAAGGAGAGGATTTCTCATCTTTTGGTGGATCAAATCCCTAAGGTAATTTTGTTGAATCTTAACTCTTTTTCTAAGGTTCTTTATTAAAATTTTCAAGTATTAGCTTGCTAATCATTAAATAAAACTTGATTTTATGTTTTTAATGCTAGATCTAATGATTTTATGAAAATTTTTGTGAAATCCTTTTTGATCTCATTCAATGTTTGTAGTTAGATTAATTAATTATGATATTATATTAATTAAATGATTAATTAAGTCTTGAATTGATGGCATATTAATTTAATCCTGGAATAATATAATCGATAGTGTTTTAAGGTGATTTTCGGTTGTTTTAGGGGTTGTTTTAGGTGTTCTAATGTTGCTGGAGGTATAAGGATGGTTTATATGTGATTTTGGTTCATAATTGAAGTGGATTAGATGTTAGAATCATTAGGTTTTGGGCTGATGTTGTTTGGTTGCATTTTGGCTTAGTTTTCGGTCTTTTCGGCTAAATTTTTGGTAGTTTTATGGTGATCGGATATGGCTGCTATTTTGAGCATGTTGTGATGTGAATGTGCTCTGTTTTTAATGTTGTAGAAGAGGTACAAGAAGGAGCTTAAGTGGTTGATGCATTGGCGTTGTCATCGAAGTGTCGGCGAAGGCTCGTTTCGCTTGTCGGTGAGTAATTTCGGGTTACAAGTGAATCGCATTGGTTCGGTTCTGTTTTGGGGACTATGGAATAGTCTGAAAACTTTTCATAGTTCAAGAATAAGTGAATTAAATAATTTTGATACATTTTCTCAAGTATCGACAATTTCGATAGTGGCTTTTATAATGATGAATTGATGAGAATTTTGGAGATGCATAATTATGATCTTGAAATGAAGCATGCATGTGTTAAAATTTTCTGAAAATGCATGGTTTATAAAACATCCATGGATTATGAAAACATGAAAAAGAATTTGAATAATATATGGTTAATTGCCTTACATATAATGGTGCCATTGGGCATGACTTTTGGTTCATTTATCGAACACATTATGGATGCATTATGAGCTGAAAATGAATTGGAATATGATAAGGTTATTTACCCAATATTGATAAAGCCGTTGAGTATGATTTATCGTTCACATGATGAACATGATATGAATGCATTATGAGCAGCAAGTTAACATGCATGATTGGAAATGATATTGGCGTAGTGACACTAACCTTAGATTCGAATACAAATGACATATCATTAGGATTGAGTGGACTATAAAAATAAAAGAGAATAATGATGATGCCTATACGTAAACAAGAGTGACTTTGTCTCCGACCGTGCGTGTAGAGCTTGCCTATATGTAAACAAGGGTGACTTTGTATTCGACCGTGCATATAGTTGACCCTTACGTAAACAAGGATGACTTTGTGTCCGACCGTGCGTAGTAAGGGTAACATGTATACAAGGGTGACTATGTGTCTGACCGGTGGATGTTGAGACCAAGAGTCTCCAATTATAGAAAAAGGGATCCGTGTATTCGGTGAACTAAAAGTTAACATTAAGTGACCACTAGGAAGCCAATATGCATACATGAAGTGAAATTATATTCTTGTGCATGACACATGAAATGATTTGACAATATTGATGAGCATGATTTGGTTTTACTTATTTCAATTAAGCATAAAGGATGCAAACATGACATTTAAAATGATTTTGTTTTATGCATTGATGATTTTGTGTAGAGCTTCCTCACTAAGCATGTTTGCTTAAGCTCTCTTTTCATCCTTGTAGAAAAATAAAGGCACTTGGGACTACATCCGGAGTAAGGAAACCAAGGGGGAAAGATTATCTCAAATTTTGGTATGTTTTGGCAAATAAGTTGGGACTTGGCAATGTGTAAACCCAACCTATGTACGGAGTGTGAATTTTGGCTTTAGTTTATGTTGTAATAAGACCTATGTTGCTTTAATTGTTAATTGATGAACCATGATATTGTTTGGATTGTTGAAGCATGTAGTTGTATGAACGTTATGATTTTAATCATATTCTAGGTAGCATGCCTATAGTTTGTTTGATGTCATTGACGTTGATAATCATGTGTTATATGTTGTTATTTATACTTAGGATTTATGCATATAGTTGGTGGTGATTAATGGTTGTGTTTTGAGTCAATAATGTTCACTTAGTATGACAGAATTTTTAGGTTCTAGACTTAAAGTTTCAAAATCTTAGGGAAGGTTTCGAAACCTTTGTCAAACAGTTTAAAATAAAGGATACTTACCCATTCTTAAAATTTCACTACGAATGTATTGAGTTTTGAATTGTTTGAAACTATTCTTCCCGATATGATGAACACAATACACGGGGCACGCGAGGGAGGTGTCTAACGACTTTCATATCGATTAATAATAGTTTTGATACCTTTCCCTTGATCATATATAATACAGACACCATCTTCTCGTACGACATGTTCACGTAGGTTTGTAAAAAAGAAATTACAAGCTTTCGTTGTCTCTTGCTCCACAATTGCGAATGCAATTGAAAAGATATTGTTATCATCATCTTGTGTAATAGTAATAAAAAATACATGAGAGTATCTACCATATAACCACATACCATCTACTTGGATCATACGTTTGTAGTAAGGGAAGCCATCAATACAAGGCTTGAATGCCTAAAATAGTCAGTGAAAAAATTTATACCCTTGAAGAACTTACCCTTGTTGGTAGTAGGCATCCTTTGTTTGATATCTCACGGTGGTGTCTAGAATAAAATGTGTCATTGCAAGCAATAAAGCTAGTAGCTCCTTGTAAGATTTATCATAATCATCATAAACAGAGTCTAATGTTTTATCTCTGGCACGCCAACTTTCTTGTATTTTATTTGATATGTAAATTGTTGAGCAATTGTTACTTGAATCGTTGAAACGGGAATCCTTGGGTTTATTTTGACCAGATTCTTCATATTGTGGCTTATTACAGTCGAATCTAATTTTCGGTGGTCTTGTGTAATGAAAGTTCGTAAACAAGTATGATCTTCATTGTACTACTGACCTCTCAGAGATTTGACCTCTTACGTTTGGTAATTCGAACCTTCCAATTGTACTCTTACTTGTACTTGACACACTTGGCTAAGAATGTCTTTTGACTGGACTCTACTACGATATAGTCAACGTGGTTCTTGATGTTATACTCTTTCACTATCAATGCAGTTTAATCCTTATCATAAAATTAAAGTCCATTTGATAATTCAATCGAGTCAGTAGAAGTTAATCGGGACACATCTGAGAATTGAACAACTCTTATAGCATCAAAATCCAATGACACCATATGATTAGGAGGTTCATAAAATGTAATATCTCCTTCGGGTGGAACACATTCTCTCATACCATAATTAGGGGAATTATCAACATCATCAGGGAACAAATCATCATCAACAATATCTTCATCTTCACTATAATCATCAAGAGTTTCTCCCTATCGACCGCGTAGGTTGTTCACATCATCTGTTGAAGTCTCAACTAGATTAAATTCACTATCTGTACCACCAGACAACATTGCAAGAAAACTGCCTCTAGGTAGTTTCTTCTCAGTACCGTAATTCATTCGAGAAGATTATCCAATAACAGTTCTAGAAGGATTCAAAACATCAGAAATCTCCGCAAATAACTCGATATATCGAGTCTCCATAGATTCATGTTCAGCAATCATCATTGCAACATCATCATCATTTCAAAATTGATTGCATAATATGTTACGGGATTTTCACATGTAAGCCACCGATAACTCAACCCATAAATCTCTCTTCCAATCTTTTGAGATATTTTCTTCTTCAACTATCGAAACGTGATTTCCTTTTTAAACCACATTTTTGTTGTGTTTTCAACTTCAAATATAATTCTAGCATATGTTCTAATAATTTTTACATTATAATGGATAATTATCATAAATTTATTTTGATTCATTTTCTGTTACAAATCAAATAAAATAAATCAATATAAAATAAAATAAAAAACGTAAAAGATAAAATTATAGCAAACTATAATAAAATAAAATACCCTCAAAATGTACATACATAAAACTAAAAATTAAATTTCGAATATACATATATCAAATTTCACTATCATCAGAAAAATATATCAATTTAAAATTAATCATACAATCTTTCCACCATTTGCTCTATCAACTATAAATTAAAAAAAATATCTATCGACCAAAATAATAACATTAAAAAATAAACACATACCAGTTAAAATCTTCAAATTTCTTCTTACTCTCTACCAATTTTTTTTCCTTACACTTTTTTTTATCAAACCATAAAAAAATTTAAACTGGCTACTTGTATAATATATACCAGTTAAAGTCGGATTTTTTTAATCCAATTTCAACCCACTGCCACCACCTGTGCCTATCCCTGCCCACCCTGCATCATACGTAATTGATTGAAGTCGGATTCAAAAGAACCCGACTTTTAATAGTATCAAACACTATGCTAAGTCTTCATTTGTTTATTTTTTAAAAAAAATCCGACTTCCATGTTACTGTAGAAAATTCTATAGTTTAAAAAATATTTTTAAGTATCTATATTTTAGTAAATAATTTTTTACGGTATCCATGTTCATTTGCCGTTAAAAACAGGAATAAAAAACACAATATTAATGAGAATTTTTCCCGAACCCCTTTGATTCTCTTAATTATTTTTTAGTTTTATTAATATTTCAAATTTTAAAATATTTTTACAGGAACAAATGAGATCCAGCCCTAAATAAATAGCAAAGAGAAAATATTATTATATAAAAATATAGATGTAGGTCAGACTCACTGGTATATTACCCAGCAAGTAATAACATGCTCCCATTCCTTTCAGGCTTAATAGCGAGAAATATTTACTGAAATTAATTAATTTAATTTCTTAATTTTATAATTTGATCAATATTTTTAAAATATAATTTTCATGAAAATTAATGTTAAATTAGGTGATATAAAATAAGCTCAAAAAAAATTTAATATATAACATGTCATGTCATTATGGTTTTAGATTTTAATGACTTTGATTTCGTGCTGGATTAATTAGAGATTGATTTTTTTCAAATCTAAGTAAAACGAGAGTCCCGAAAAGGAAGCAAACAAAACTTCGAGAAAATAAGAAAACTATATTTTTTTCCGAAAATAAAAATAAATAATTAAATTAAATAATCATCAAATTTTAAAATATTTATATTTTAATCATTAAATTTTTAAAATTTATGATATGAAGTTTGAATATTTTTATTTAACCACCATTGAAAAGCTGACGTGATATATTATATTTTTGCTGTCTCTCTTCTATTTTTCTTTTCTTTTTCTTTTTATGTCATATGTTATCATAAATAATTTATAGATTATTTATAATCTTCGTCTTACCAATATCAAATTTAACAAAAGTATTTTTTTGTTTGCTGTAATGACAAATATGTATTATTCCCCTTTTAAAATGGTAAAGTTTTGATTCTATACAAGTATTTGCTTTAATGACATTTAAGAGGAAAATATTGATTGGAATTAAACATTTAATAGTATATTATATGGACCGACTTTTTAAAAGAAGAAAAACATGAGAAGAAAGTAAATATAATATGCTTTGTCATTGTTTTTATAGATGGTTAGCGAGAAAGTTTATTATTGGGGATAAGCATTTTATTCATTCCTATCGGATTTTAATTTGATCTTATTTGATCAGATTAGATTTTTAATAAAAAGTTAAATTCAGGTGAGATTGGGCCGGGTATTTTTAGAGCAACATTTGATCAGGTTAGATTTTGGTTTAGAATATAAAATATCTGATCCGACCTACCAATACTAAATATGTCATTTTTCATAATTTTTTTAAAAATATTTATAATAATAATTCTCTATTTATGCATTTTTATAATTAATCTCTAAAATTATTATTTTTATTTATAATTTAATCCTTAAAATTATAATTTTTTATAACTAAGTTCCTTAAAATTATTTTTTATACTTTAATCCTAAAATTGTTTTTTTTATATAGGTTATGTTGGACTGAAGTTTATGGTTCGAAAAATTCTATCGAAATCGAATTTATGATATTATCGCGACCATTTTAAAATCGGAATGACAAAAAATAGCCTGACGAGTTAATTTGAAAAAAATCGAGTCTATTCCTTTTAATCATGAAAAAACAAATTTTATTAAAAACATATATTATTTGAATTTTAAAAATAATTTAGAGTCATCACCGGCCACTTTGATAGGCCAGACACCATAAAATAAACCAGAGATTCATTTTTAAAACATTTGGGTTCGGGAGTCGGTTACGCGTAAGGACGACCCTTGCGAACGCCCGAGATCAGTACCTTATTAATTACACGTGGCATTTTGGTATTTCGAATAACAATATTAATTTAATCCGTCATTGGCAAATAAATATCGCTTGAATGAGAATATCCTTTTTTAGTAAGAAAATATATTTCTTTTAAATACGAATTTGAATAAGACGTCCTCTAGATAGGAAACCTTAACTCGTATTTAAAGAAATATAAGTTCTACCCCAAAAGGTTTTAAATGCATGACCGGTTATTATCTTGTCGATTTTAAGTTCTAACCTAAAAGGCTTCATAAATTAAATATTTAAACCCTATTAAATTATTAATTTCATCAAGTGTATTATGATAACATCCGAATGTTCGAACACTACCATCTCGACACCTAACAAAATTAATAATACTATTAATGTTTCCAATATTTAATTTTATTTAATTCTAAACCTAAATTATTGAGTCAATTTCTAGGTTTCAATGGCATATCAATACGATACTAAGGTACACTCTTTATTAATTACACGTGACATTTTGGTATTTCGAATAACAATATTAATTTAATCCGTCATTGGCAAATAAATATCGCTCGAATGAGAATATCCTTTTTTAGTAAGAAAATATATTTCTTTTAAATACGAATTTGAATAAGACGTCCTCTAGATAGGAAACCTTAACTCGTATTTAAAGAAATATAAGTTCTACCCCAAAAGGTTTTAAATGCATGACCGGTTATTATCTTGTCGATTTTAAGTTCTAACCTAAAAGGCTTCATAAATTAAATATTTAAACCCTATTAAATTATTAATTTCATCAAGTGTATTATGATAACATCCGAATGCTCGAACACTACCATCTCGACACCTAACAAAATTAATAATACTATTAATGTTTCCAATATTTAATTTTATTTAATTCTAAACCTAAATTATTGAGTCAATTTCTAGGTTTCAATGGCATATCAATACGATACCAAGGTACACTCTTTGGGTCAACGTTATGGTACGTCAAAACATCGACCGTTTAGTGTATCTGAAATATATGATTAAAATACCATCATTACTAAATTTTCTCTCCTATTTAATTAATTATTTAATTAAAGTGATTAATCCTAAAAGGCTCTAATTTAATTAATCTACATAAAAATTAAATGTCACCCTAAACAAAATATACTATATGCTTTTAAAATTTACAAAAATAAATAAATAAATAAAATAAATACATAAATAAACGAATAAATAAATAAATAAACTAAGTTACTTTTATTAAAGATGTGAAAGCTCAAATACAAACATTGGTGATCTAAATAAAATAAATAAGAATAACAAGGTTCAATTAGGACGAAATTGAGGAGATTTTAAACCTTAAAGCTCTAATATTTGGAAACAAAGTTGAAGTCAATGATTCAACGTCCATTCTGCAATCTCTTATTTACCATGAAAAAAAGATTAACATGCATGCTATGATTCAACTCATATAAATCTATCACCACGCATTCATCACATGCAAGAGAGATAAGTTAACAGCATGCATACATAAATGCAAAGGTTCAGGACAAATTTGATGCAAACCTACAACATTAACTAATGTTATGCTCTTTTAGATGATCCGAAATCGCCAAAGCTCACTGTAGTTTGCAAAGTTCTCGAAGGAGCTTGTAGTACAAGGACTCGAATTGAACCACGGCATCAAGACCATCAATTTTCTTAGCGTAGAATTTTTCTTGTTCTTTAAAAACTTGAACCGTTTCTGAAAAACTTCAATCCATTCCCTAATCTTTTTTGTCTTCTTCCCTCACTCTCTCCTTCGGTTTTTTCTTCCATCTCCCCCCTTTTTGTTTTTTATTTTAATTTTAAGAATCATCCGCCGCAGGTAATCCCAATAACAGAAAATCTTCCAACCTTATCCATTTTATTTTTTAATGTTTTATTTGTTTTATTATTATTATTATTTGTACTATTTACTTAATATATATTTACGTAGGTCTCTAGTCAAAATTCGGGTATGACAGATATTTATATTCAAGTCAAGTTTGGTAGGCCAAAAATCTAACCCGATCCGTGTCATTCATATCTATAATGAATATAATTTGGAATTTCAGTATTATATTATAACATTTAAAAATTTAATAGTTAAAATGAAAGTATTCATAAAATTTGATGACAATTTTATAGTTTACCCATAAAAGTAGTAACCAGCCAGAAAACTACCAACAAAACCTCGTTTTAGAACATATATTAAATTTTATATACGTGAAAAGTAAAATGATGATTTCCACTACAATCTGGGAAGGATTGAAAGAGAATGCTAAAGACATTGGAAATTACAGTGTGAAATTTGTCAGCACTGAACAAAATCTATTGCAGGATTTTGCAAAATTTGCAGACAATATTGAACTCAATGTCACATCATTATCCCTTAAATTTTATTAAATATTTATTTATATCTAATATTTTTTTTTATAAAACTATATAAAAAAATAATAAGGGATCAATTTTGTAGGACGAATTTTTAAGTAAATTTTTTAATTTAAATTTTAGAGATATAAAATATGTTATTTTATAGTTAAAGATTTAAAATAAAATTTATAATAATTTAAAGATACATTTACAAGTGATTTTTTTCAAAAAGTTAATAAAGTTTGAATCATCAAATTATAATATAAGATAATATATATGATTTAATTATTGATTCACGAGTAAAAGTTAATAATTAATCTTTATAAAATCTGAATTTATTATTAAAAATAAAAAAAAAACATCACCTTATGACATTTTCTTTAATTATTATAATTTTTATTATAAATTTTTAAATATAAAATAAAATATCTTGTATCCTTAAATTTTCAAATAATTTATAATAATTAACTAAAAAATATTCACTAGTGTTGCTATAAAGTATAAGATTTGGAGGCTACAAGTGATGTACTTGTGAAATATAGTTTTTTATAGTGTATTTTTTTTTCTTCCTAAAAGAGTAAAGGAAAGGCAACTGACAAATTCCATTTTTCTTTTTTATTAATTTTATTTTACTTTTAATTGACAGACAAAGTTCCTGAGCCGACTGCACTCCCCTTGCTGGCATGGGGTCAATTTCAGTGTCAGGTGTCTAACTTTTACCTTTAATAAGAAACGAGTTCTATTTTGGTGAGTGAGACATGAGTTTTCTTATCTACCATTTTCATGACCCACATTCACAAACAAAAAACCCATGAACGGGCAGTAGCCAGTAGGTAAAGCTAATGGAAACGGGTTCGGGATCAATGACAGACTCAGGTGGTTCTTCCACCAACTCATCCACTGAGTCACTCAACGGCTTGAAATTTGGTCAAAAGATCTACTTTGAGAATACATCATCTGGTGTTGGTGCAACAACTGTGGGGACTCCAACAATCTCTGGTCCTGGGTCTTCAAACTCATCCGGGTCGGGTAAGAAGGCCAGGGGTGGAATGGTGCCTCCAAGGTGTCAAGTGGAAGGGTGCAGAGTGGATCTGAGTGATGCAAAAGCTTACTATTCAAGGCATAAAGTTTGTGGTATGCACTCTAAGGCACCCAAAGCCATCGTAGCTGGTCTTGAGCAAAGGTTTTGTCAGCAGTGTAGCAGGTCAGCTTCATTTGTCTCCTTGTCCGAACGTTTTTAGCCATTTCCTTTGCAGTAGTAACAGTTCTCTTAAATGGAAGCTGTTTAATCCAAGTATCTTGTTTCTTTGCTTAAACTCATATAAAGTGGGGTCAGATTGTGGGTTCTTACTGCTTTTTGTTTTGCTTGATGTTGCTGGTTCTGTGTTTGGATTTGCCCAACGGAATTTATTCTAGTGATGGGGTATGGACATAGTACTAAATTGCGGTTGCGGACATTGGGTCTGATTTCTTTTCAAAAATAGGGTTGATTTTAGATGTTGTTGTGGTTTTACTATGGAACTGTTGCGATGTGTTGCAGCCTCAATTTAATACCAAGTTCTTTCTTAATCTAGTTTGATATGTCTGAGGATTGGGAATTGTGCAGTATGCCGGCTAACTTTCCTGATTGTGGATTTTGTATGTACGGATGATTATTTTAGGTGACAGCAGCTTAGACAATGCTCCAGTTCCATGCATGCTAACTGTACTTGTCATTGGTTTTTAGGATTTATGTTTTTCTTGCCTTCCTGTGTTGCAAAAATAAGAACCATTCTTTGTTGTATCTTGTTCTTTGTCTGGTTTGATTTCCTATGTGGTAGTGGCTATTCAGATTTCACCAGCTTCCTGAATTTGACCAAGGGAAACGGAGTTGCCGTAGACGGCTAGCGGGGCACAATGAGCGTAGGAGGAAACCGCCACCAGGATCATTATTAACCTCTTGTTCTAGCCAGCTTTCGTTGTCTATTATTGGTTAGATTGTTGTCACCTGTTATTTTTAAAACTACTCTTTGTTAGGTAGAGTAATTCACAAGGGAATGACTTTGCAGTTTCTACTGTGTGTGATACTTAATGGTGTCCTCGTTTTGATGCTTATTATGACAGAAAGAGGCAATAGAGGTGGAAGCTTTATCATGGATTTTGCGGCTTACCCGAGGCTTTCCAGAAGGAATGTGGGGTCAACATTGAGACCGCCCGAACAAGTATCTGCAAATCTAAACACGGGGACAGAATGGTTTCCATATTCATGGCAAAACAATTCTGAGAATCCTCCCCCGAACCTTTTCCTGCAGGGAACTCCAGCTGGGATTGGTGTTTCTAGTGCCGGGATACCTCCGGGAGAATGCATAACGGGAGTTTTTGACTCGAACCGTGCTCTCTCTCTTCTGTCAAATCAACCATGGGGTGCTCACAATCAGGCATTGACTCTCGGGGTAAATGACATGATAAACACTGAGGTCTCTTCTTCTGTGTCTCAACAAGCACTGCCTCATGGTGCAGTTATGAACCCTTATCCAAATGCCTCATGTTTTTTCAAAGGTGATGACTCTGGTAGTAGCTCTCATGAGATGCCGCCTCATGTCGGTTTGGGCCGGTTCTCAGAGCCTATTAACAGGCAGTTTTCTGGTGAGCTTCAGTTGTCTCACCAAAGCAGGAGGCAACACATTGAACTCGAGCCCTCTAATGCAGACAATACCTCCATGCAGCATATTCACCACACACTCTGAGGTTGCTGTGATTCCCATTCCTGTGATTGTTGGTCAATTTCTGTACCTAAACTTATGCGTACTTTCCAGTGTTTTCAGCTTCGGATTCCACTCTCTGCGGGTGCATATGTTGGTCTGTTTTTGTGCCTGAACTTATTTCATGGGTACTTTCAGCATCTGATATCCCCTGTTATTTGTGTAACCTATCCTGTACTGCAAGCTATTGGATGTTTTAGTGACTGTTTCTAACATAACATGCTCCGTTTCATCTGAAAAGATCTTAAAAATGGTTGTGAATCATGGCTTGGAAAAAAGTTATGATTCCATGGCTCTATCAAGACCATTCCCCACCTCTGTAGAGTTTTGCCCAACAGCCCAACAGTGTTACAAGTGCAAATATGGAGACACAGTATGTCTTGTATGCGATGACTTGAGAATCATGACACATTTGGCGGTTGTCTTTCGATCAATTTTCTGCAATGTGGGAAGGTATGCGGTACGGAGGCCTGTTTTAAGGTTAAATTAAGATTTGGAAACTTGTTTAAAAACAACTTAATTACAACATTTTCTGTTATTTGAATAAGTTTCAAAATTTATTATTTTTTAAATCTACGAAGACTCACCTCGGGCTTTTATAATAACAAACCAGTGGTAAATATACTTGGAACTCATCCAGGACACATTAATTAAACTTAATTATAAAGAAAACATTTTGAAGTGGAAAGTACTGGTAACGCATCTAAGCAGTCAAAAACACGATCCAATCACAAGGACTAGCACTGACCTACTCATATTATTTTTTTTCTCGTGTTGTTTATCGTATTGGTTTTTATTGCATTAAACTAAATGAACTATCGATTGTATTTAAACAACTTTTTATTAAAAGTAGAGAGTTTACATTTCAAGCGATAAACACATACAAGTAGTATAACATAAAGATTTATTCAGCCAATTAATGATTCTGTATTTAGATAACTTAAATATTGAATTAGAGTTGAGTATAACAAATACTTCATGGAAACAATAATAGTAGAACAGAAGACATAATTAAGCTTGACATCTCAAGTTAAATAAATTTGATAAAAAAACATACAACGTTCAATCCTTAAGATAAAAGCATAAGATCATAAAATACAATGTTTAATCCACAAAAACATTAAATGTATATAAGAATTTAAAATTTAAGATTTAAGGTTATAATTTAAAGTTTTTAAATCTCTAAACATATTACCTTAAACCTAAATTCTAATATATAAATCTTAAACTCCAAATTAAATCCTTGAACCTTAATTTGATTACTAGGATAAGCTTTCTGGCTTCTGTCATCAGTTTTTACCTAATTCTTTCCAAAACGTTACAAATATTGTAACAAATTATCATTGGTTAACATTTATAGCCACCAGCCATTGGTTTACCTTATGATAATAAGGTGCTTCTCCGAATAAATGAGCGGTTTAACTCACAAATCCAATGTGATTTCTACAATCTCGGTGCTATCAGGACAAAATTTAAGAGACAAAAGCACAAATGAGAAGAAAAAGCTGGATAGAAAGAAATTTCAGAATTAGAATTCACAGGGATGGAACAAATGAACCACAAGACTTGCAGAACCCTAGGCTAGGTTAACAAAACAAAAATAATAAATTATTGCTTCTCTTTTCATCAAAAAAGAATGCTACATTGACATTGAGATGAGCAAATGTATAGCTAATGGCATCTCCGCACATTAGCCAAGCCATAGATTTTTTTGTGCTGATCTCAATTACAAAGGGTGATTCTCAGCCGCCTGAGGAACTGGAAAAGGGTTGACACAGAAAGAAAGAAAGAAAGAAAGAACTGTAAACTATTCTATAACTCGTTAAAACATGCAGCATGCCTGATATATCAGTCACCTTGTAGGCAGTACAGTTGACGAACATTTCCCGAAGCTGCCATAGTATATCATCAACAAACCAATGTAACAACTATAACCACGAAAATGTCTGAACAATAATGAAAACCACCACGTATGGAAATGTAAAGATGAAATTAACAAAGGAAGAGACAGAATGTTGGACTTACCATACAACCAGTCTCTGAAGTACACATGAAGAGCACTTGATAACTCTCTTTTACGATTTTCTTCCAGAGGAGCTTCTCTCAATATTTGCTTTATCTCATTTAAATTATTTTGCTGTTGATGACATTGGAAAGAAGGCAAATCTCAGTTATTTCAAAACTAAAAGATTGAAAATATCAAGCATTAATTTTAAATAAACAACATTGATTCTTATTGTAAGGAAAAAACAACTCAAACTATAAAGTCAAGAAGTTTGTCATCCTCAGGCTGCGCATATACCTTTTTCTGCTGGGATGTCAAGTACGCATCAGGTAAGGGGAAAGGGTTGTCCTTTGTCGATCCAGTAGATGCACCTTCAAACCAGTTTGGAATCTGTGTTTTAAGAAAGAAATGTTTGTCATGCTCGAACAATATCAAATAATTCAAATAAATAAATAAATACAAATGCACAAGTACTCCAAGCTAAGCTATGAAATACACCAAATCTTACAAGGAAATTTGTGAACTGATCGGGATCTAGGCGTGTAGTTGACTGGGCCTGAGCATCAGAAACACCTGCAGGATGAGATATTGACTCGTGAGGATCAACCACTCCAACTGGCAAAGCATCATCCCATCTATTGATAGTTGACACAATGCCAACTTCAGTCATTTGCTCCTCCAATTGGGAATAGTACGTATTATATGGAGCCACCTGACAAAATTTAAAAAAAGAATTTCAAGACTGTCAATATTCCCAAGTATTGAAACAATTTGTATCAAGATTCCCAGAAGAAAGTTCCAAACCACACACCATTACAAGTTAACAGATAGAATGGTTAAGACAAACAAAAGGCAATCAAGGATGATACTGTAAAGAAATCAAATGCTAAATGCAAGCTCATCAAGTGTTCAAAGACATTTAGTTTAGAAAATGTGTATGAAAGATCACAAAAGTTTTAGCTACAAAGTATTTTTTTGTTTGTCAGTCAACCAAGTTGTTACAATAATCTTCTAACATTCTCCCTGAGATGTAAGGCACTACATATATGTACCCCTTGTTCCCCCTATCGAGCATATAGATCACTGACAAATTGAATTTCTTTCCCCTATCAATTAAGACTCAGAATTATTTACATTACTTGCCACAAAACTCAAGCGTGACTAAATTAAATTCTAGTTGCAATGCAAAATGGTTGGTTTAGTTCACTAACCTGTAGCTTGTGGTTATCGCCAAGAACAAGGGGACGTTGGTTCACTCCCAAAAAGAATACACACTCACGACAATTGGCAATGCAGACTCGTTTCGCTGCTATAATTACATGAACACGTTCACAGTGTTCAACTCTTACAGCCTGCCATGACCAAAGAAATCATATTAGATTTGTGACTGAGCATATCATACTTCAACTGGGCATTTTTTAAATAAAATTATTATTTTGTCCATTAGCAAATTTAACAGGCATTTTTTTTCACTGGGCTTAAATTAAATCAAAACCTATTATTCTTCTAAGTTCTAACACGTCTTTTATGTATTGTTTTTCCTTTTTCTATTGTTTCTTCTTCCATGGTTTTTCTACTACTGCTTCTCCTGTTGTTCTTCTTTCTCTTAAAGTTTTCTTTTTAACACACCTCAGTGATAAAAGGCGTCGCTTCGCGCGCCTCACTTTTTCGGCGAAAACGTTCGGAAACGCATGCTTTTTGTGTATCGCTCCGCCTCGACCTCTAGATGCATTTTTTTCGACGACTCGCAGCACTCGTCTCACAACACGCTTTTTAATACTAACCTTGATCTACCTTAAAAATGAATAAACTTAAATCATAGGTCACTTAATTATTAATAAAGTGACAAATGGGTTATTCAATTATTAAAAGTTACAATTAGGTTACTCAATCAAAGTTTTATTTATGCTTGGATCATGCCTTTGTTAAAATACAAAGGAGCATCTAACAAGATTTGGTATAATGATAGTTTCAGTCTTCGAAACTTTATATATTCTACTAATTTAATCCTAATTCAATATAAATTCAATAATTTTAGCTCTTAATACTTAAAAAGACATCAATTTAATCATTTTCTTCTCCAAATTGCATGTATATCCTTATTAACATTGGAGTACTTAATTTAAAACCATTAATTAATCTAATACACAAAATTTATAAAAGTAAATATATTTATAATTATTTTTAATGTTAGTCCTATAATTGGTATCGACATTAAAATTAAATTCATTGAACTCTATTTAAAATTATTTATGAAAACCTTTGGTTTTAGTCATTGCTACGCAGTAATTTTCTACAAAAGTTATGGTTTTCGTATTATTATATAGTCTTCTTAATAATTTCATATATTTTTGAATGACTTCATGATTTCCCTTTTATTTTTTAAAAAATTAACAATTAAACTTCTTTAAGTTACTGAGTTTTTATTATTCAACAGTTTTCATAAATTCTTAGCAAGTCTATGTCATTAAAAAAATGAAATTGATAAAGACTTGGTGATAGAAATTAGTGATCATTCATATAAAAGCGTGGGAAGTCATTTTAGATGGTTTCAGTTACAATATAAAATGTTGTGTACAAAGCATTAGTTGTAAAACTGATGTTCTGGAATGATTTGATTAGGGTAAAAGTTTGTATAGACTAATGTGAATTCATCAATACAGTGTTTTATTAAAGAGAGTTAGTAACTAAATCATAGTGGACCTCTTACATATATATTTAGGCATGGTTGAATAGTCTTTTGACCTGTCACTTATGAACATCTTAAGTAATTTTTGATGATTTTTCAATCTACTCTTATTTTACATATGATGTATTTATTATCGGTGGGTAAACTATCAAGTTTAAATTTCTAGATCCTCTTGAGCAAGAATGTTCTATTGGTTCAAAAATTAATGCAAAATAAATAGCTAACAGCACAAAAGACAATGATACCTTGCCAACAGCTCCAAGAACAATAGTAGCATCCGAGCATCCATAAATGACGGCATATCTCAAAGGCGCTAAAATGTAAATAGTTGAATCATGACAATTAATAACCTGAAATTATAAAATCATGTAAAGTTAGAGGTGTTTTATGCCACAACATACATAAATATCAAACAAGCACTGAAACTTATTGGAATAATTGGATCAAACGAAAATTATTGGAACCTTGAATTTTGAGGAAAGGTGTGTGTTAATTGGTTTATGCCAACAACTTTTAGATTTTGCCAAAGTACACGTAAATACCCCAAGAAAGTTGTCAGGTTTCATGAAACCCCAATGCAAACATAAAACTAACCTTCACAGAAGAATTGTTAATGTCAGATGCCTGCTTTACATAAGATGATTTAGAGACTCCCTCAATGAAACATGGACTCCTAACATCATGTGAGGCTTTGGCTGAACGTGGACTAGCATCAGCCATAGTAACATCCTGGTCAGAGCCACTAGAAGGACCATTTTCTTTTGCAGAAGCTCTTTCAGTAACATTTTCCAAAGAATAAGCTATAGTTTGCAGAAGCCAATCACGAGCTTGTGATATTGGAACAGGTACGGCAGGCATGTCTGGATCTGAATTAGCAAAAAAAGGAGCAGCTTGGCATAAAGGAACTCCTTCAGATCCTTTATCATCACACTGAATCAGGAAACCAAGGTGCTCAAACCCTTCCATAGTTAAAACCTGAAAGAACAGTAGTGACATGAGCAAACCAAATCATAGAAGTTAATTACAAGCACAAAAAATGGAAACAGAGTAGAGATACAAAACAATGAGAACGAAGATCAAGAATACATAGTAAGAAAGTTATGACTGTGAGTTGATACGATATTAATAGGAATTTGAGTTAGGATCTATTAATTAGAGATAATGTTAGTAGAATTAAAAGTCTTAAGTTAATAGGATTAAAAGTCTTAACTAATTAGGACTTTTAACCCTATTCAAACTCCTATCTAAAGCCTATAAATAGACATTAGTTTGTGTAAACAAAATCATTCACTTAACAATAAAACAAAACATAAAGTTTCTGTATCTCTTCCAAGTTTTCTATTTTCTTTACATGGTATCAGTCTAAGATCCTATCTCGGCAAATTCTAATGGTTTCTTCTTCGACAACCATTGAGAAACAATCTACAACAGAAATTTCTACTGGCCTGGAGGATTTTTCAGATGTTTCTAGCACAGTGTGACATGCCATCGACTAGTTGGCCACAACTATCTCCAGTGGTCACAATCAATCAAACTTTTCCTTATTAGAAGAGGTAAACTAGGCTACATCACAAGAAATATTCCACAACCGTCTGTTGCAGATCCAAACTTTGAAAGATGGGCTCGAGATTGGCTCATCAACATAATGTCCCCTGAAGTTGTGACTAATTTTCTCCTCTTCAACACAACAAATGAGATCTGGAATGTTGTGAAGGAGACCTACTCCAGTAGTGACAATGTCTCTGAATTATTTGGTATTGAAAGAAAAGCTGTCAAACTTAAACAAGAAGAGATGATTGCCACTGTGTTGGACCAACGCCTTGACCAGTTTGTAGCAACAAATTAATTTACATGAGAATCATGAGTAGGAGACACCGACTGATGCTACCTTTTACAAGAGAATTACAACTTAGAAAAGAGTTTTCCAGTTCCTTAATGACCTCCATAAAGAATGGGATGCAAAAAAAATCAAGAATTCTGGGCAGCAAACCTCTCTCATCACTTCGAGAGGTATTTTCTGACATTCACAGGGAAGAGAGTAGAAGGACTTTTATGGCTTATGCTACCTGAACCTACTCCCACAGAAGGTTCTGCTTTTAGCAATTAGACCTCAGTTAAAACTAGAGAAGGCAAAATTATGTGTGACTATTGCAAAAAGGTGAGACACTTGAAGGAAAAATGCTAAAAACTACATGGAAAACCAACAAATTGGAAGTCATCCAACAATAGGTAACTCTAACCACTTTTTCACTATTGCACATCTTTCCACCAAAGCCAACTCATCCTGGATCATTGACTTTAGGGCCTTAGATCACATGACTGGTAATAGTGAATTATTTTTCAACTTTATGCCTATTTACTCTGAAAGCTTAATCAGAACAGTTGATGGCTCTCTATCTCCTATTAAAGAAAATGGTTCTATTGTTGTTAATGAAAACTTACCACTTGAATGAGTACTATTTGTACCAAAACTTGCATGTAACTTGCTTTCTGTTAGTAAGTTTTTCAAAGATTTCAAGTACTATTTGTACCAACTCATCTATTGTTGTTAATAAAAGTATTGTTTCTATTAGGATGAATTCCTATTAAATAGGAATTCTATAGATTAGGATAATCTTCTATTCTTTAGGAGTTATGAGTCTTTTAAATCTCTTTAAGAGGTTAGAGTCCTATCTATTTAAGCTTTTAATTATTGTAAAACACTTATAAAAGAATCTATATATTAAGCCTTTCGGCTAAGTAATAAACTAAGTAACAAAGACTATTCATACTCTGTTTTTTACATGGTATCAGGTTAGAGCGATCCTGATTTTCTTCAGTTCGAAATTAATTTTTTTTTATCCTCTTTTCCTTGGATAATCTTCTCTTCATGACTAATCCAGAGCAATCATCTTTTGAGATTAGTTCTTAGCCTTAGTCAAATTTCTCTCAATCAAATTGTGTAATATCTGACTCATCCTTCTTTTCGATAACTTCCTACAAACAAAATGGCAATAACCATATGTCATGGTCCTAATCCGTACGACTTTACATCACTGGAAGAAGGGAGATTGAATATCTCTTTGACTCCATGATCATCCCAAAAACAACAGACCTAAAATACAACACATGACTGAGTGAACATACCATGATCATGTCATGATTAATTAACTCTATGCTTCCTAAAATAGGGGAGAATTTTATGTTATACCAAACAACAGCAAAAATTTGGGAGGCAACAAGGGACACCTATTCGAGTGCTGATAATACCTCGGAACTCTTCCGAGTGGAAAATCTTATTGAAGATCTTCGACAAGGGGACCTCTCGGTAGTGCAATACTTTGGTCTTCTCAACAAGTATTGACAGCAACTTGATTTATACAAAAAGAATGAACGGAAGTGTGAGGACGACCTCTTTTATGACAAACAAAAGAACCAGAGGCGAGTATTCCAGTTTTTATCTGGATTAAATGGAGAATTTGATGGGGCCAAAGGAAGAATACTGACCACAAAACCTCTCCCCTTGGTGCGAGAAGTTTTTTCAGAGGTTCGAAGAGAATAGAGCAGAAGAACTTTAATGGTATCACCAACACCACAACCAGAGACTTCAACCCTTGTTACGAGTTCTAATTCTAGAAACCAACAAAGAAGAATCGTCTTCGGTATGAACATTGTAAGAAACTTGGCCATTTGAAAGATCAGTGCTGAAAACTCCATGGGAAACCTCTTGATTGGAAGCCGGATAGGTCTAGATTTCAGACTGATGCTAATGTAGCTATTCAAGAAGATTTTTCGAGTACCTTTAGTAAGGAACAAATTGTAGCATTACAACAATTCCTGAGTAATATGACACCACAGTCTTGCAACATTGCTCATGCTACTACTGCAGGTACTCTTTTATCCAATTCTTCTGTTCAATGGATAGTAGACTCTGAGACATCAGTCCATATGACAGGAGACTTTACCCTACTAGAGAATTATGGTGCTCTTGATTCCTCGACATCTATCCGAATAGTTGATGGTACACTTACTCAAGTCAAGGGGAGCGGTTTAGTTACCTTAAACAACAATTTAATTCTCCACAATGTTCTTCATGTTCCAAAATTTGCATGTAATTTGTTATCTGTCAGCAAGCTGGTTCATAAATCCAAGTGTAATATTCTTTTTAGCATTGGTGGTTGTATCTTTCAGGAACAAGACTCGAGGAAGACGATTGGCAATGCTAGGCTGCTCAAGGGCTTATATATGCTTGAAGGATGTGTCTTTCTTCATCATACCCTCTCCACTACTCTTAGAAAACAAGTTTTTCTTTCCACTCTTAGCACAAATAAAATTTTGTTGTGGCACTATAGATTAGGCCATCCAAATTTCTTTTATTTATCAAAGATGTTACCACATTTGTTTGCTAATAAAAATCCAGCTTCTTTTAATTGTGAATTTTGTCAATTTGTCAAACATTCTCGCAAATCTTATACTTCAGTTAAGTATGAACCCACAAAACCTTTTCCACACAATGACATACAAAGGGTCCCTCCTCTATCAAAATTATATCTGGATATAGGTGGTTCATCTACTTCATAGATGATTTCTCTCAGACCACATGGGTCTACCTTATGAAAGAAAAATCATAAGTCAAAACCATCTTTAGAAATTTTTATAAGAAAATTTTCACCTAGTTGAAACAAAAATCAAAATAATCAAGAGTGACAATGGGAGTAGTGCTTGAGCAACTCTCTTAGTTCTTTCTTTCGAGAAAAGAGAATAGTCCATCTTACTTCATGTGTCAATACACTCCAACAAAATAGGGTCGCAAAAAAAACAGACATATTCTAGAGGTTACAAGATCCCTCCTATTTTCTGCTTGTGTACCTAAATATCTTTGGGGAGGCAATTTTGACAGCTACCTACCTCATTAATAGGATGCCAATTAAAATTTTGAGGTTTCAAATTCCTACTGAAGTTCTTCTTAGTCAGTTCCCTGACCCTTGAATTCCAAAATTCTTTTTAGAGTTTTTGGGTGTACTGCCTTTGTCCATATACATCAAAATAATCGAAGCAAATTAGATCTTAAATCTGTCAAATGTGTTTTTATAGGGTACTCTTCCAGTCAAAAAGGCTACAAATGCTATTTCCCATCAACAAGAAAAACTTATGTTTCTTTCGATATAACCTTTTTTGAAGATACACCTTATTTTTCCAAGGCTGGAATTCAGGGGAAAATTCTAAAGAATTTTAGCATGTTCAAATGATGAATTCTCCGGTACAAATCTGTCTGCATGAACAACCTGTCCTATCTATCCCCGCTACTATTTTTCCTTAGCCAAATACTCAAGTATTTACTGAAAACAATGAGACTGACCAAGAGGGTGTATCTACTGAGTTATCTTCTCCCTTATCCAGCAACCTAATCTTTCTACCTTAAAAACTCCACCCAATAATGATCTTGAAACTATGACACCTCAACTCCATGTCTATTCAAGAAGGAAAAAAGCTATTGCAGATCAGCCTAGCATCAACCAAAAACCAGACTCGATTTCTGCTATTGAAACAAAAAGTAATGGGGCTAAAACCGAGAACAATGGTGCTGAAACTGAAGGTGATAAAGAGACTGAAGCAATTGAACTCGATGACTTTTCTATTGCCATTAAAAAAGGAGTAAGAAAATGTGCTACGCATCCAATAAATAGATATGTTGCTTATGAAAAATTGCAATTTGATTTCAGGGCATTCACTGCCAGCATTAATAGTGAGAAAATCCCCAAAAATGTGGCAGAAGCATTTCGAATTCCAGAATGGAAGAAGGCTGTGGAAGAAGAGATAAAAGCCTTACAGAATAATAACACATGGAGGTTGACAGATTTACCACGAGGAAAGAAGGTTGTTGGGTGCAGATGAATTTTCACCATTAAATACAATTCAAATGAGAGCATAGAAAGGTATAAGGCAAGGTTGGCTGCTAAAGGTTTTTCGCAGACTTATGGTATTGACTATCAAGAAACATATGCTCCAGTTGAAAAGTTGAATACTATCAGAATATTATTATCAATAGCTGTCAATATGGATTGAAAGTTACATCAGTTGGACATTAAAAATGTCTTTTTAAATAAAAATCTCAAAGAAGATGTATACATGGAGGTTCTACCAGGACTAGAAGGGAAAATCACTAAAAATATAGTCTACAAACTTGAGAAATCTCTATATGGTTTAAAACAGTCACCTAGAGCATGGTTTGATCGATTTGCCAAAGCAATGATATAAGGAGAATTCAAGCAAAGTTAAGCCGACCACACTCTATTCAAGAAGGGTAGTCCTAATGGTAAGATAACCCTATTAATAGTATATGTAGATGATATTATTACCACCGGCAATAATGAAGAAGAAATAGAAGAGTTAAAGATGAACTTGGCAAAAGAATTCAAAATTAAAGATCTAGGAAACATGAGGTATTTCCTAGGTATGGAGGTTGCAAGATACAAAGAAGGGTTGATCACCAATCAAAGAAAATATATTCTAGATCTTTTTGCTGAGATAGGAATGTTAGGCTGCAAACCAATTGAGACTCCTATGGATCCAAACTTAAAATTCAGTAAGGAAAAGAATGGGAATCCAACAAACAAAGAAACCTATCAGAGGTTAGTGGGTAAGCTAATTTATCTTTCACTTACCCGATCAGATATTGCTTATTTTGTTAGTGTGGTCAGTCAACATATGAGCGATCCCAGGGAAGAACACATGGAAGAAGTAAATAGAATTCTAAGATTCTTGAAGTTTACACCAGGAGCTGAACTTATATTCAAGAAAAGCCAAGATAGAACTGTGAAAACCTATACTGATGCTAGCTGGGCAGGTGAATTAACAGACAGAAGATCAGTGAGTGGTTATTGTTCCTATGTTTGGAAAAATCTTGTCACATGGAGGAGCAAGAAACAAGTTGTGGTCTCTCGAAGTAGTGTCGAGTCAGAATTCAGAGCTATGCCCTTGAAATTTGTGAAAGGATATGGATCAAAAAGTTACTTACAGAACTAAAGCTGGTAGGTGACAAAAGTTTCGAGATTTTTAGTGATAGTCAATCAACTATGAGTATAGCCAAGAACCTAGTTCAACATGATAGAACAAAGCACATTGAGATAGATCGACACTTTATACATGAAAAAGTCAACAGTAGAGTGGCAAACCTACAATATGTGTCTACAAAAAAGCAGCTGGAAGATATCTTCATCAAAATTCTTTCAAGAGTCACTATTTTGAGGGAGAGCATTAGTAATAAAAGTATTGTTTCAATTAGGATGAATTCCTATTTAATAGGAATTCTATAGATTAGGATAATCTTCTATTCTTTAGGAGTTATGAGTCTTTTAAATATTTTATCTCTTTAAGAGATTAGAGTCCTATCTATTTAGGCTTTTAATTATTGTAAAACACTTGTAAAAGAGTCTATATATTAAGCCTTTCGGCTAAGTAACAGAGACTATTCATACTTTGTTTTCTACAAAACGATCGAAACCTATGTTGCACTGATACGGATACGAGGACAGGGACGAAAAACGACAATTCTCAAAATTACAGGGTATGGGTACGACAAATATAAAATAATAATATTATATATATTAATAAAAGAACAAAAGACTAATAAAAAATAAAAATAAAAAATAATAATATTTTAAAAAAATATTCATAATTACATAAAATAATAAATACACATTATGAATAATAAGATTTTTTCATATAAAATAAAGTAATAAAAATTATATTTATAGATTACGTTATAAAATATCTAAAATAATTGATAAAAATAAAATACTAAACAAAGTAACAACAAAAAACATACTAAAATTAATCGTAAAATTAAAATAAAACTAAGATCAAATTATTTATTTTAGTTTCTTTAAGTTAAGATTGATACTTTAAAATATATATTATATAATCAATTTTTGCTTATTATATATTTATTTTAAAAAATCATCTTTTAAAAATAATTATTATAAATAAATTTTAATTTTTATATTAATTTACATTAAAATTAGTGTTGAATTTAATTTTTTATATTGATTTATATTAAAATAATACAATTATTTAAATATTAGAATCTTAGTAATATTTTTGATTAAATAATTATTAATAATAAAATTTAAATAGAACAAATAACTTTTTGTGGACCCCACGAAAAATTAAAAATACAAAATCACGGGTTTCTCAAAAATTTAAATAGAAACTTACAAGTGACGTGGCAATATTCCTACTGAAGAACATATAGCAGACATTCTAACAAAAGCTCTCTCAAAAGTTTCTTATGAAAAGTTCAAATACAAGTTGGGATTATACAATGTATATTCTCCGGCTTGGTGTCTATACTATGTATATATAGTACTAGTAGGAATTTGAGTTAAAATCTATTACTTAGAGATAATATTAATAGAATTAAAAGTTTTAAGTTAATAGGATTAAAAGTCTAGAGTAATTAGGACTTCTAATCCTATTTAAAGTTCTATTCTAAAACCTATAAATAGACATTAGCTTGTGTAAACAAAATCATTCACTCAACAATAAAAAGAACATAGTTTTTGTATCTCTTCAAAGTTTTCTATTTTCTTTACAATGACAGCCAGTCTTTGATAACTAGGAAGAATCAAGAGAATACAACAAAGAAAAACAATATAAAATGATAGGGCATAAAGAAAGTCATGAATGCCGCGGAATGGGAACAAGAAGATTCATAAAAGCTCCGATCTGTATTCTGAACATTTTACGAGGTAACAAGAAGAGTCATACAAATGAGGCCTCACCTTTCCTTGCATCATAGCAACAGGTTTAGCACTAAAACAAACCATTCCTAATGCATCAAAACCAATGAACAAAGAGAGAATCTGCACTATGAGGATCTGATTGTTTCATGACAAATGGAAGAGTTTTTCTACCTATCGCAAAGTAATAAATAAAACAATCCAAGTAATGCCCTCAAAAACTAAAAAATAGACCACCTAAGGATATTCTATAAACAGACAAATTTACATCCTAGCTCAAACTATTCCACATGATTGTTTGGCTCTACTAAGTGCAACCACTTAATTTGTTCTACTTAAATTATTCTACAGCGCTTTCACCTTTTATCCTAAAACTACAGTTACCGCATGGTGGACCTATAAAATTGTATTCCAGATATAAACTACAAAGACAAATAATTCGAATGCAACAAAAGATCATTGTGAAACTAACAAAAATAATTGCAACCCTTGGCTTATATTTAAACTGTTTCAGTTTTGATTGTATTAAGAAATGCAATACAAAACCAAGAAAAATAAAAAGAACACCCAAACTACATATAGCGAAAAGTAGTACTACAAACCATAGACTCTTCGCCTTCCCCCACAGGCTCTGACAGAAGAGAGAGAATGTTAGCCAAGTGCTTTTGTAGGTAGGAGAGCTGATGGGCCTCTTCATCAGCCGATGATGGCATAAATCGACGGCTGTTGCTGCGGACAAGCTACAATGAGAAGAACCACCAAAATAAGGGTGTAATTCACTGTAAAGTTGAAGTTTACAATCATTTACTTTGAATAGAAAATAGATCTATACTTCATACAAATGATGAGAGAACGGTGAGATCCATATTAATGAGATAAATAGCTGGATATAGTGATTAGCAAATTCTCTCACTATCTCAGAAACTAATAACAATCTCCCAGTCACAGTGCCAGCTAAATTAATCATATTTTACAGCAATCTTAAAGCAAGGGAGAGGGAGATATAAAAACACTAACAACCAACTAAATAATTTAAAACTTCCTCTCAATTTCTATTTATTGTATTTTTGCACAGCACCCATCCCAACTTCTTAGAATTAAAAAATGCAACACTACATTCTTTAGAACTAAAAGCAGCAATGCCTTTTATGTAGAAGTAAAAAACGAAACAAATAGTAAAACCAAACACAACGTGAGCTATAATTTTCTTTATGCTAACCTTTAGTTATTACTTTTGACCCCCACCCTCTTAATGGTTTATTTGGCTGCTATTGGGGCTTATGACTTATTTTCTACTATTTGCTTTTCACCTCCTAAAATGTTATTAAAAACAAAAAGTCAATAATTTAAAGCAACTTAATAATTGTTAAAAATGAGTTATACTCACACATTTTATTGTAAAAAGCAATTGTATCTTAATTTTAAGCTACTAAAATGCTGTTTGTTTCTTTATATGCAGTTTTAATAACAAAAAAATAACTACATACAAATTGAATTTGAAAATTCCCCAAAAAATAAAGCAAAATCATATTTTTATCAAAATAAATAAATAAATAAAATGTAACACATACCCAAACATAAACTTTTTTTTAGAATTCAAACATAATTGTTGAATATAAACTATAATCATGCAATGTTGGCATCCAAAAGTTAAATTAATACTTCAAAAATATTGTTGCCTTTAGTATATTAAACAATCTTTTGCATCCTATTTGCAGTTTTGCACCCAAAAGACAAGTAATAATACCATATACCAGACATAGCGTCAATTACCCAAAAGATTCAAGACATCTTCCAGGTTGCCAAAATATGGAATCAAAATTAGCTCTTACACAAATGCTAACCAAGAGTCAATTTTTCGTGAATTTTCTAAAATGACCATGAACCTAACATATTGTATAAAATAACATTGATATTAAATCAATAACTACATAAGTTTCAACAACTACATATCCAATTAAAAAAAAATATTTCACCCTAAAAACAGAAATGGCGAAGAGTCAAATTCCTTACCTGCAATGGCGAAAGGACCGACAAGTAACCATCAAAAGCTGACGTGGAAGGCCATACATCCGCAACCGCGGCGGGGTCCTTGTGCGAGCGAGGTAAAATCCTCTTATACGATTGAATGTACAGAAACAGGATCAGATCGCGCAAATCGACACCAACGGAATCAACATCATCCGGACGGGCGGCCACGAGCGGGTCGGTTTCAGAGTGAAGAACCGACGCGATAGTTTCGATGACTAGACGGGCATGGTCCGATGAGATCTGGAGCAACTCGGTAACGGCCGCCGAGTCGACTCGTTGAGTGGAGGACAATGCAAGCTTTTGCTTTAGAGGGGTTAGTGCTTCAACCGGGTCGTTGAATATGAACTTCTGGATTGGTAGGAGACCGTGGTCGAAAGGCTCGCGTCGCGGGTGTATGACAGTGGCTGGTATTGGATTCGGATCCAGTTCGGCCGGTGACATTGATGGCACGATGGGGTCGGCCATCGTTTTGATTTATGATCAGCTTTCTTTAAGTGGAATGAAAATAGAGTTTCATTTTTTGAAGCTCTTCGAGGAAAGCATGATGTTGTAGAAGGGGAAGAGAGGATGATTGGGTGAGGTCAGATATAATGAAACTGATTACGTGGCTGGATTTAGTAGGATGTAATGTAATTTAACGCTAGTGGATACAATCATTTTTATCGAGGGGTGGATACTTTTTTGTTGTTTTAGTGCTATATTTTTTTTTTGTAAATCGAGTATTTGGTTACTTAATTATTCTTTTTGATGAATTATATTTAATATTTTAATTTATTTTAATATTCATTATTAAATTTAAGAATTAAATTAATTAATATTATAATGGATCATGTTATAATAATTATTTCGACTTTTAAACTTTATACTCTCTCTGTCCCATATATGGTGTCTATTATTAATTTTTTAAAAGTCAAATTTTTCAACTTTGATCACAGTTATTTTAAATATTTTAATTTATTAAATTTTATAAAAATATATATTTTTAAACTACTTGATTAAAGATTTTTAAAATATATTTTTTATATTTTTATCAATAATAGATTTAAAGTTATAATAAATCAAAGATGAAAAAATTTGACTAAAAAAAGTCAATAATGAATAAAAATAGTGGGACGGAGGGAACATATTTTATTGAATAAGTTTTAATTTAAATAATTTAATAAATCTTTAATATTTTAAAATTTTATTAATTTGTTTTTTTATTATAATTTGAAATTATTGAATAATATTTTAATAATTTAAAATTTTTTTAATAATTATTTATTTAGTAAAAAAATATTAAAAATTTATTAAGTTTTTAAAATTAAGAATAATTTTATAAAATATAAAAATTTTAAAATATTAATATATTATATTATGTCACTATTTTTTTATGTAAAAAGGAATGCAATTACGAGCCTCATTAAAAACCTCCCTAAACCTAATTGGAGGAAAAGAGTACTCGTAGTGGCATTATATAAACTTAATCAAATACTTAAAACCCACAAGACATCACGCTAAAACTACGGACTTGTACCGATCAAGTAAAATCCGAACTACATTAGGTGTTTCTAAGAACACATGCACCAAATCCTCAGTATTTCGCATGATCTTAGCCAACAAGTCTACTACACCATTAGCCTCTCTTCTCGCATGCACAATCCTAATGTCTCATGCACGTACAACTAGCCCACTAATCAGTTGAACAAGATTGCGATGGGCGACATCAACCAACATCCCTTGTATCAAAGCCATAATCATAGTGCTGTCAAGTTCAAGCACCACCTTACAGTACCCTAAGTCTCAGGCCAAGGTTAAGCCGCTAAAAGCAACCTACAATTCTGCGCAGATCACCGAGCAACAGCTAACGCGCCGCGCAACACCACAAATCCATTCACCATCAGCATCTCGAATGATTCCTCCAGCAGATGCAACCAAAGGATTTCCTTCCATCGCTCCATCCGTATTAACTTTAACTCATCCTATATCTGGTCGACACCATTGTTTACACAACCCTTTCCGCTGCTATTGTTTACGGATTTCCATGACAACCACAATTTCCTTTGCATACGCCATATAGTAATCTACAATATTACCAACTAATTATCTTCCTCTATCAAACACATAAACACATCGTCTTTTTTAAAGGATCCAACAAGTTGTTGCAAACAATATCATCCACCAATTACTACTAATCTTTAAGTTGGCTTGCGACCAATCATGGTCACTCGCGTTAAAGAAGCTACGTCATAGGTTTTGCGGCACCAGCTTAGTTCAAATATGCCTCGCCCGGATATACATTCTTAATACATGGTTTATATCCTCATCTTCTACGCCGCACACAGGGTATAGGTTGCAGTTACCGAAATGTCGCGGGTTCTTTCCTTGTTCGTCATCAACCTATCATGGTTAACTAGCCATAAAAAAGTTTTGATCCACTGCGGAACCGATAGACGCCAAATGAACTTCCATGAATCCTCTTCCTCAAGAAGAATCCTGGCCCCAAAGCACTATAGGCCGATGCAGTTAAGAAAGTACATGTTTCAGTCCATCTCCAAACAAGCGAGTCACTCCAAATTCAGCGCGTGATGGAATAACGCTTGTTAGCCGATCTAAGGACTCGTGAGGCAATGTCAACACAACTTTTCTCCAATCTCAAGCCCCTATTGCTGTTAGCATGCTAGCAACACTAATGTGAGGGGGATTACTAGGTAAAAGGTATTTTTCGCTAAAGGTTCTCTCCCATCTAACCACACATCCTACCAAAATTGACTTTCTACCCGTTACGGACTTACCAATACATGTTTTGCTTTATTGTTTCCGAACAATGACACACACCTTGCCAAAGCCTCGAGGAGTTCCATCGATAAATTTCATAGGCAACTCTCCAACCCATTTATAATTATCCCTTAGTACTTGGACCCATATCTTGTTTGTACTACAAATCAAGTGATATCCTACCTTCATAAGAAAAGCAAAATTTTGGTTTGCGAATCACGAAAATCTAGTCTTTCGATATTCGATAGCTTCTTCATCGTATCCTATTTTACAAGGTTAATAACATTATGGTTCGATGTTATACCCTAAACAAAACGATGAATGCGTTTTTCAATATCACAAATACCTTTCGGAAGCCAAGTAGTTTGCATTGTATAAATTGGTATAGCTTGTAACTCAGCCTTCGCCAGAGTATTTCTCTCTGTTAGTGCAAATGATTTTGTTTTCCAACTCAATAAGCGCTGATCAATCTTCTCTATCAGATATTGGTACGTGGCCCGTATAACACGTTTATGTAGGAGTGGCACACCCAAGTACCTTCCTAAATCCTCCACTACCTCAAACCCAAAGTGATCCATTATGTCTTGCTTCCGCTCTAAGCTGCAATTATTAGAAAAGAATATCTGGGTTTTAGAAACACTAACCTGGTGTCCTAACGACATATAGAAATCCTAAAGGACTTCATGAACAATTCGAGCTTACTCCAACGATGCCTTCGCAAATAGCACTAGATCATCCGCGAAGAACAGGTGAGACAAGCCTAGGCCACCACGAGAAAGATGAATCTGCTTCCATTTCCATCAAGGATTTACCGATCAATGGCCTTCGCCAATTGCTCCATACAAATGATAAATAAATAAATAAGGCAAAAACGAATCCCCCTATCTCACCCTACGAGAAGGCTAAAATGAGTTTATCATCTCTCCATTATAAAAAATTCTTATAGTAATCGAAGATATACATTTTAAAACCCACCAAATAAAGCGGTCAGGAAGCCATAACCCATAAAAAGAGCTGGCTATAAAATTCCAGTTTAATCTGTCATAGGCTTTTTCCAAATCCATCTTAATTGTCATCCAAGGTTTGAAGTCTTTCTTCTTTTCTATCGTATGAATTACCTCTTAGGCCAGGATAATGTCATCTGTGATATTATGTCTTGGTACGAAACTCGACTAAGTTGGAGATATCCAAATCGGTAACAAAGGGTTGAGTCTATTAACCAGAATCTTAGTAATAACTTTGTACAATACCGTGTACAGACTGATAGATCTAAATTGTTTAATACTCTATGGCTTAGCAACTTTAAGAATTAACACAAGTAAAGTTTGGTAGTGATATCGACTAGATATCCATTCGCGAAGAACTCCCGAACAGACACACCATCGAATGCCCTACAACATCCCAGTTCCTCTAAAAAAACCCAGCATGAAAGACATCAATACCCGGTGCCTTATGCAGATTCATCAAAAATATAATCGCATGAACATTAGCTTGCGATACATCTTGTAACAACAACCTTCGTTAGCTTTCGGACACCTACAAATGGTCACTCAAATAATTTAGGTCCAAATTGACAACCGGTTCGTTAGTGTAAAGCTTCGAGAAAAAAATCAATAGCATGCTCCTTTAAAACGGTCGAATCCAAGCACCAACACCCGTCATCTAAGCAAAGCATGCGAATAGTATTGTGCCTCCTCCAATTAAGAGTGGTGGAGTGAAAAAAAATTGTATTACGATCACCTTGGGTAAACCATTTACTCCGAGAAATTTGAAACCATAAGCTTTCTTCTGGCTCAAGGACGACATTCAACTCAGATTTCAGTTTGATCTTTAAGTCCAGAAGAAACGGATTATACCTTCTCTCAATAGCTCTTTCAATTCCCCAAATTCGGGCAAGAAGTCACCTCTTTTTTTTTCAATGTGGCCAAACACAGCCCTATTCCATTGATAACTTTTTTTCCTAAAACAAAAAAGGCTATCAAACACATTGATATTGCTATCCTAGCTCTCCTGTAATAATCACTCAAAATCTAGGTGATCATTCCATACTGCCACAAACCGGAAAGGTCGACGACCACTTCGATTCCTATTTGCCTTAGTCACTAGTAAAATTGGATGATGATCAGACCTCATCAAAGTCAGATGTAGGACATTAGAAAACGCGGAAAATCATATCACTTTGCGTTGCAAAGGAAGCGATCAAGCCTTTGACTATAATGGACGGATCCAAACTTGCTTGCATTGTATATAGTTCATTTGAGATTGTATTTATTCATTGCGTAACTTTCACAGTTTGTTGTTTCCCATCAATCTTTTTTGCCTTCCCGTTCTTACGAGACAAAGGGCTTGGAGTAGTGCCACTACGAGCACTTGTCTTGCTTATTTTACGAATCAAACCTAACATTGGCTTTCCATTATTATCTTTAAGGACCCATTTCTGATTTTCATCCGCAATATGAATAACCGTATGTTTGTCCGTAGGCAACTTAGAGGGAACAACATGCACCGTGCTTTGTGCCCCATTATCAATGTTGGCCACATGCAAACACTTAACATGTTCCTTCTCATTACATACCTTAGGAGTGACAATCACTGCTTCTGTGATCATCTCATCTGCATTCATTTGCGACCTAGAAGCTTCCATAAAAGGAACAACATTAGATGACCCTGATATGACCGTGATGATTTGAACCTATTATGCACCCTTATCTACTATTGGCTCATGAACCACCACAACCTCTTTACCTTTCACTACCCGTTTTGAACTAGGACCATGATCGACCCTAGGAATCGGGGCCTTGTCGATCCCTTGCGTCGGAGTTTGCTCTTCTACCGTATTTTCATTATCTATTCCAACATTCAACACGACAAACCGCGAACTCGTCGACTTAGCAGTCCTCGAATTAGAAGTGTTTTGTCTATTAGCAAATAGATGGGTAACCCATCTTCGTTTTTTCATCTACATGCCCGGCCCATACATCTCATCAACTTTTAATCGGATACTACAGTAGAAAAATAATATTATATATGATTTATTAAAAGTAAAAATTCATAAATGATTATTAATTTTTAATCAATTATTTAATTTGATAGTTAACTTTTAATTATTTTAATATATTAAATTTTTAGTTTTATTCTAATTTAAAAACTAATTCATCAACGGTCATTAAAATAATATATGATAATTAAAATATTTTATATAATAATACATTTAGTTCTTTTATATTTATAAATTTAAAAGATTAAATTTTAATTTAAAAAATAATAAATTTAATTTTTATTATTTATACGTTATTTTAATTTGAACCCTCCTAAAATCAATTTCAACAATATAAACCTTAAACCCTCCTAAAAATAGTGAAATCTTTTTACACTTTATAATCATTGCAACTTCGATCTTCAAAAATGGCAAATAATAGCTCAACTTCAACCAAATTTAATTTCCTCTTGTCTCATATAACCAATACAACCACTCACAATCGAGATCAGTTCTTTGATAAATTAGTTGCTTTCTCCTCTCTTGTACTGCTGATGTTATCTGTTTAATTCCCGAGAAAATGTAAATATTGTTTCATCCCATCTAGTAAATGAAACCCATCGAAGAGAACAAAACAAAAGGAAGAGTTGTACTCGTTGTACCTTATTGCAATGCTATGTTCGAACATAATATGTGCTTGTTTATTACTATTAGTGGAACATAAGAGCCGGTGGCGGATGCACGCTTATGATAGATAACTTATTATCACGGACTTAATTCACTCAAACCCAATCCGTATGGCGTTAACAATTCCCGAACAATGCTAACAAACCTTTCTAATGCGCAACTTGTTGGCTAAACAAAGAAAGAGAAGAGAAAGGCAAAGGAATTTGTGAGAATGCTTTGTATTAAGCTTTTTAAGTATGCTCTTACAAGTATGCTTCAACTCTTGAGTGAGTTGCAAAATAAAGGTGGTGGCCCTATTTATAGGCTCCCACCTCCCAAATGGACGTTTGTGATCGATTTGATTGGGCAGCTAATATGTTGTCTCTCAAAATATCTACAAGAACTACATGCTTATAGAGATATCTACAAATATCTACACATATCTATATGTATCCAAAATGTTCTAGACAACTCCAGGGTCTTCTAGAGTAGTCCCGAGCTTTCTCGAGTCTTCTAGGTCATCCCGGGTGGGTCTAGACTTGGGTAGAACATCTCGGACCTTTTTAGAATGTTGTTCCATGTGCTTGGCCGTCCTAGTCCCTTTTAGTGCCTTCCTTGGTGCTAGCTTGCTTCAAAATGACCTAAGGATGGCTAGGACCTCAGTTTGGAATAGTGGGAAAATAAGTGGGCGGTGACATTATGGTAGATAGATATGAGCTTATCCGAAATTTTTTAAAATTTATATATTTATTTTTAATTTTTTAAAACTTTTATGAATTAATACTTAGGTTTTTAATATTTAGATTTGTGTTCACTCTGAGATTTCAAAAATTTATATGTACCTACCCTCAAATAAATTTTTGGATCCGCCATTAATAAGAGTCTTATGATAGGTTGAGAAAATCTATAAGAGTGTTCAAGATAAATTCAAAATATTTAGATTATGCAACCTCCACATAGGAGTCATCACGAAAGAAATTCAAGTCATGAATTCACTAGTATATGCATAATAGAATTTGTTCTAATTTTATGTTAGTAATATTAATTGGTTATTATTTTGTTTCCTATAATCATCCTATTTTTAGAGATGTGATAGAAGAATTAGGAAATTTTTTATTTGTTTATGTTATTAAAACTATTCAAAAAAAAGAATAAAAGGTAATAAAATTAAATTAATTAACTTCTTGCGGTTTGTTCTTACTCAAAGTAGAACGTTAGAAATTCTTTGAGCTTTGATCGAGACCTATCATTAGTGACAAAGCCAGTTAAAATGACTACAAGCAAGAAATTTATAGAAAATTTTAAAAACTCTCTTAGATCTGTCCAAGACTAGTTGAGCAAACTTAAAAAGTGTTTAGTTGACAAGATAAACAATTGGAGAATGGATTGAGCAAAGCTACCGATGACTTACTTTCAAAGTAGGAGCCTACCTCTATTCATATGAACTCATCCACTTGTCTATCTCAACAAACTAGAGAAGAGCCACGAGGCAATGGTCATTCATTGTCCTTTATTCAACTGATGAAACTTGAGTTTTCAAAGTATGTCAGAAATGATCTCACTAAATGGTTTACGAAGGTGGACCAATTCTTTGAATTCTATGGTACTATGATTCCAAAAAAGCATATTTTGCTTATTATCTTCAAGGTGAAGCAAACCAATAGTAAAGGTGGTTACGTCAGTCATTGATGAAAATAAAATTATTTAGGATTTTTTCATCGATAAATTATGAGTTTGATTCGGTCTTACAGATTATGAGGATTTTCATGAAGTATTTTCCAAGTTCAATCTAATTGGGTCTTATGTGACTATCAAAAAGAGTTCAAGCGGTTGAAAAATTGGGTGCAAGAATGATCATAAAAGACACATTCATGGGTGGTCTCAAAAATAAAATTGATAATAGAATAAGGATGTTCACGCCTAAACTCTAAAAGATGCCGTTAGTCTTTGAAAGATGTATGAGAATAATTAAAACGTCAACGAAAAATTCAATGATCAATTCATTTTGTTATCAATTCTTCTTTATCGACGAAATCCAAAATAACTTTGTCTATGAAACAGTTCACATAAAGCAAAATGCAAAAAAAAAAAACCCTCAAAAGTTGTGCTTCAACTATGATTATAAGTTTACAACATACCATAAATGTCAGGGGTTACAACTTCTAATTTTAAAAGGAAATGATGATAACTATGTAGAAGAGACAATAGAGGATACATTAAAATTGCAACCTGAAATTTTCTTATGTGCTTTCAGGTTGGTCATCCCATAAAACAATGCAAGTATTGGTTAAGATTGATGCACATGCAATCGTAGTCCTGATTGATAGTAGGTATATTCATAATTTTATTAGTAAAAAGATGACTACAATTTTATAATTATCTATCCTTTCAATTAAATCTTTCAATGTAAATATAGATAATGGAGAGTCATTCTAGTATCGAGACAGATTCAAAATATTACGATTAATATTCATGGTATCCCTTTTTTACTCACTTTATATGCTTTTATCACCAAGTGGGTTAGACTTGGTTCTAGGAATTTATTGGCTAGAATAATTAAAAACAGTTGTTTGCAATTAGAAGTAATTAACAATGAAATTTTAATAAACTAACTTGACTCACAAATTTCAAGGCATGTATACAACAATAATTCAGCCAAAAACATTGAAAGTTATTATCAAGGAATCATAATGAGGGTTTATGTTTGTCATTGCTCTACCTTTCACTATTGATCCAATGGTATCAATTATTAAACTTAAAATAAAATATTTATTAAAAAATTTAATGATGTATTTTAAGAGTCAAATTAAGTATCACGTATAAGAGACATTACACATCATATTAATTTATAAGAGGTTATCGAGCTCATTAATGTCCGATCATATATGCATGCCTATTTTTAAAAGTTGAAATTGAAAAACAAATTCATGACATGCTAAAAGTGAGGCTAATAAGATCTAGCACTAGTTTAGTTTTTTCACCTATTTTATTGGTTGAAAAAGATGGATCTTAATAATTTTGCATCGATTATAGAGCACGTAATACTTCAATCAGCAAAAACAAATTTTCTATTCCTAAATTTGATGATATACTGAATGAACTTTATGGAGCTACCTATTTCACCAAACATAATTTAAGGGAGAGATATCACTAGGTACGAATGCATGAACAAGACATTCCTAAAATTGTTTTTCATACGCATACCGGTCACTTTGAATATTTAGTGATGTTATTCGAACTTTGTAATATACCTTTCACCTTCCAAACCATTATGAATTTCATATTCTGTCCTTACCTTTGTAAATTTATTCTTATTTTCTTTGATGACATCTTAATTTTTAACTTTAATTGGCACATGCATTTTGAACATGTTAAAGTGGTCTTTGAAATCTTAAGGAAATAATATTTTTTCATCAAATTTAGTAATTGTGCTTTTGACTTACAAAAGATTAAATATTTGGGTCACATTGTTACTTCTCAAGGTGTTAAAGTTAATTAAATAAAAAATTCAAATCATGCTAGATTGACCTACGTCAACTAATGTTTCAAATCATTCAAATCATGCTAAATTTATGTGCAATTATGGAATCATAACAAATCTTCTTACCAACTTTTTGAGAAAGGTAAATTTGATTGACACATGAAAGCTGAAGTTGCCTTTCAAGAATTTAAGATAGCCGTGACTTTCACTCCAACACTAGCAATGCCCAATTTTAATGAATCATTTTTTATTGAAGTAGATGCATCAGGTAACGATATTGATGCAATTTTGAGTCAACATGGGTAACCAATTGCTTTCATGAGTCGAGCATCAGGTATCTCTGAATTCTTCTTATCTGTTTATGAAAAGAAAATATTGATAATAAATCATGCAATTCGAACATGGTAGCCATATTTGATAGATAATAAATTTTACATCGAAACAAATCAGATGAGCCTCAAGTATCTCTTTGACCAATGTATTGACGCATCCAAACAACAAAAACAAATCACTAAGTTATTGAGATATTGCTATGAGACTAATATAAGTTGGGTGTGAGAATAATGCGGTTGATGCACTATATCGAGTAATTGACAACCCTAGTCTTAATTCTTTATATATGTCACATACTTATCGTGACCATTTTTAAAAACGGATAATTGAGTTTCGAAAATCGGGTTTTCTACCATTTTTAATTGTTATTTTAAAAAACAAGGTTTTAGATTAAAACAAGTTTTATTTTAACTTTAAAACAATTTAGAGTTGCCACCGACCACTTTGGTAAGCTAAACACCATAAAAAAACTATAGATTTTTTTAAAAACATTTGGGTTCGAGAGTCGGTTATGCGTAAGGACAACCTTACAAGTACCCAAAATAGATACCTTATTAATTATACTTGGCATTTTGATATTTCGAACAGTAATCTCAGTTTAGTTTGTCATTGTCAAATGAATATCTTTAGAATGAAGGTATCCTTTGGGGTAAAAAAAATACATTTCTTGTAAATATGAGATTGACTAAGACGTCCAATTACATTAGGAAATCTTAACTCGTATTTTTGAAGAAATATAATTTCTGCTCTAGAAGATTTTAAATGCATGACAAATTATTATCTGGTCAATTTTAAGTTCTATCCTATTATGCTTTATTAATTAAATAATTAAGTCTCTAAAATATTATTAATTTTTCAAGGGTATTATGGTAACACCCAAACAATTGGGCACCACCATCTAGACATTTAGAGAAATTAATAACATTGTTACTTGTTATTCTAGTTAGTTACCTAATTAATTTTAATTTTATACAAACCTTATATTATTTGTCATTTTCTAAATAAAAATGGTATATCGAATATGACACTAAAGTATACCCTTGGTCAACGTCTTAGTACGATGAGAAACCGACCAATTTAGTATATCCGAGGTATATTATTAAATACCATATTTATTTACTATAATTATCTTCCTATTAGAATTATTTAATTAATTAGAGTAATGTAGCAATCCCCCCTAAAAAACTTAACGTGTGGTAAAGGTTTACTAAAAAAATGAAATTTGAATTTTAAAAGGGGAATTTTGAGAATTTTAAAATATAATTAAAAATAGGGGAGAATTTTGGATTAAAAAACGGGGATCTTGCTTTGCGCGAACGAAGTTATGATTAGGGCCTTTTGGAAAATCATAAGGGGAATAAAAAACGGTTAGAAACACGGAGTTGCCACCGGTCACTTTTGGTAGACCGGACACCCTAAGACCAAAGATTTGGAATTTTATAGAAAGGGGTTCGGGAGTCGGTTACGGTTAAAATAAGTACGACATTTTGGACCGCCCAAAATTTGGTACCTTTGATAAAAAGTTATCGCTTACTTAATTTCGTAATTTTTAATTTGAGTGGGATTAAATTGGCTATTTATTTAATAATTCGTGTGTATTTTAACATCTCCTTGCTCGGAGATAGACACATACACCGCCAACACTACGGTTGAAGGCGGACCGAGCAAAGTGTTAATTAGTTTATTAATTAATGTATTGATTGTATTTTCGATTCAAATATTGTACATAAAAAGAAATAAAACATTACATGAAAGCAATTAAATAAACCATACAACAAATAGATAAACAAAGTAAAGCATATCAAGAAATTAAATCACCATAAAATAAAATACATATGTAAAATAAATTGAACAAAGATTCAAAAAAAGCTACTAGAATAGGGATTAAATTAAAATAAACACTGAAATTCAGGGGTTAAACAGAGATGAAAATAAATTAGGGACCTAAAATAAGGGATTAAAATAGAAGTTTTCGAAATCCAGTGACCAGAACCAAAAAGAAAGGGGGAAAAGGGGGACTTAATCGCAAAACAACTGATTACCAGGATGTCATGACTAAAATGTGATGAAACCAAAACCTTCAGACGCTTACTTCAATATTTAGGAACAAGGAAGGGTCTGAAAATTAACTTGATGACACGGGGGATCTTGCAGGGGTTTAACCAAAAAACGGATGACCAATGTTTAGCCAAAATCGGAACGAAATAAAAGAAAAATAAAAGTCGAAGGGACCTGGGAGGTTATTTTTAAAACACGGAGGGGTTTAATGACTAAGATTAACCCATTTTTCTAAGGATCAGGGTATAAAACACATTTTCTAAAAAAAATATTTTCAACCTCCCCCTTTAGCCAAAAAAAACGAGAGGAAAGCTCTCATCTTTCCATATTCTTTACCATAAACATTAAGAACTCTGAAAGTTCTTCTGGAAAAATGAAGAACAAGGAAGAATAGAGTCTTCCTAAACCAAAAAATCAACTTCAAGACTCGAAAAAAGGTCGTATCGACCACTAATAGCGACGGCCGATGAAGCGAAGGGTGAGCCTTCCTTCTCCATGCAGAACCCTAGATGAGTGTGAACCCTCTCCCTTAAACGAAAACCAAAAAAAACAAAGAAGAAACCCTTACTTTCAGAGGAAAGACCATAACCAAAAAAAGGGGGACAAGCTCTTTTTCAAAACGGAAAGGGAAGAAGAAAAGGGGTGATGACCCTTCGTATCTCGGTTCACCCTTAATAGCACGACGACTGTGGGATTGTGACCGGAGAGGAAACGAGAGGGCAACCGACTCTTTCTAAGGTTAAAAAACTAACCCTCTACCTTCCTTTATTAATGCATGTTTAGAAAAGAAAAAAATTAGAATAATAATAGTAATAATAAGTAGGGTAAACTACACAGATAGTTACCATACTATGAGTTTAGTATCGATCCGACCATAATGCTTTAAAAAGAATCAAATATCAAATTATTTTATTATAATAAAATTATAACTAAATTATAAGACTTCAAAGCTTATATCAAATTAAACTTTTGTGGTTTGTTCTTAAGCAAAGTAGAACGTTATAAATTCTTAGAGCTTTGATCGGGACCTATCACCTATCGGTTTCTCAATTTTCAGAACCTAATGATCGATACTGTTGCAATTTATTTTAACAAGGCCAAACTTAAACATTGGTTTTGTAATGACCCGGATTCGAATCCGAGTGTCGGGTTAACCTGAGAGGTTTGGGCTTCGATTTTGGGCCCCGGATTGAGCTTGGGCCTTGTTGGGCCGTAAGCTTGTTGGGCTTTGAGTTGGGTTTTTGTGTAAGCCTTGTTGATGAGGGTTGTTTGGTAAATATCAAATAAGATGGCATAGGGAAGGGGGTTTAATGTTTTTGCAGGCCATGATATCATCTTCCTCATCTTTATCATCCTTATTTTCTTCCTTCTCACTCTTGAAGCAATAAGAGAAGTTAAAGGTTTAACCTTTAGAGTTTCTTGTAGTAATCTCGTTTTTGTGCTGGAAAAAGGTTTGTAGGGCTTGCAAGGATCTATCAAACAAGGTAAGAATGTATAGGTTTGATGGAGATGGAGGTTTAAGAGGGGTTTTGAGTTGAGTTCGGGTTTGACTTTTGGAGGGCTTAAATCCAGTTTTTCTTATTGTTTTTAAGCTTTGAGGATCATCCTAGGACGGTTCTGAGTTGTTGTTAACCTTCCATTTATAGAGAAACAAGTGGAAGACCTATCCTCAAGCTTTAGGAAGGAGAAAGTTTGAGGTGGAGCTTGGAGCTCGGGTTTGCTGTTTGGTTGCTATTTTGCAATAGGTTGGTACTCCCAACTCTTTTAATGATCATGCATTTCATGGTAGTTAGCATACATGTAGGTTTTGTGCATGAATGCTTGGTTTTATGTTTTGGGTGTTTTAATGGTGAAATCCGTATTAATATGATTAAGGGTTAGAAATTGGTGTTAAAATACTCTAAACATCATTAATATTGAGTAGGAACACTTTAGAATCGATTAGATTAAGTTTGGGGTTGGAAATCTAGAATTTCTAAGGTTAGACCCATCCTTAGTGCAGGGGGTATTGATACTCGGGCTACCGATATCGATACCCATGGGTATGTTTTGGCTTGTTGTTCTAGGGTATCAAACCTTGTTTCGATACCGAGGATTCCAGAAACTTTTTGCATCAATACGTGTATCGAAACAACCCTTCCTTCTTTTTTTTTGACTTTGACTTTGGTCTAATGGTATCGATACTGGTAACGATACCTATGTGTTTCGATACCCTTTTTGGGTGGGTATCGATATAGGGCGTTCCGATATCCTACTTAAGGGTATCCATACCCCTGTGTATTTCGGGTAAGTTGAGTAGAGTCTTGGGCTCGGTAATCATAATAAATAAATACTTAAATCTAAAAGCTATGAAATGAATTGTCGAACTGAGATTGAGGTTATGACCCCGAAAGACTGATTAAGATAAACTTTAATATATCTTGTTGTGATGAGATCCTAGGTGAATCATTTGTGTGGTTTGAGTCCTTGCGAGTTGGAAATCTGGATATCCATAAGTGTTGCAACACGTTGAAGGCCATCCGATGTAATATGTCGGGTGATGATTGAAGACTTTTATTCCGAGTGTTGGATGGCCTCACTCGAAGATGTTCGATGTAACATTCCGAACATATGGTTGGTTAGGCGGCCTCCACCCTTTCCGAATGTTGGGTAGCCTCGTTCGAAGATATCCGATGTAACATTCCGGGCATAGAATTTGAGGGCGGTCTCAATCTTGAGTGTAGGATCCTGATGCTGTGTGTACGCGGGCCCCGCGCTTGTGTGTTGACTTATATGATTGTATATGCTATGTGCGATAGTATACATTCATTTATGCCATGTGTTAGGCAAGCATGCTAGACCATCATACCATGCATGTGATTTATATGCCATGCTTTACTGCTTTGATATGCATGATGTTGGCCGAGTTTGGTGTATCCACTAAGCTTGTGTGGCTCAGTGTTCGAAATCTGTTTTCGTGCGTAGGTTAGATGGAGCGGGATTCGCGGAGCACCATCAAGGTTTGGACTTTCAGCATCGACCGTGTTGTCAGAGTACAGTTATTAGATGTAGTGGGCTTAGTACTATGTTGAACCTTATTTGTATTGTAACTCTGTTATTTTTATTTGGGTCGAATGTTTTTAAATGGTCTGTAATATATTTTGGAGCTCCGATTTACTTGAATTATTCTGGGTTTGTTTTAATTTAAGTGGACTATGAAATTGGTTTTAAACCTTACGTGATTTTCATTACTGGACTTTCAAAGGAAATTTTGAAATATGGGTTTTGGGCCGGAGGCCCACTGTGACGTCCAGGTCAGATGTTACATTTAGTGGTATCAGAGCCCAGGTTGAGTCGGTTCTAGGAGCCCCTGGGGGAGTTTAGTGTGTTATATAGGTGTTAGACTAGTACTTGCCCACGAGTCGATATAGTACTTCTCTTAAAGCTGAAATTTCGATGGTGTAATCCCGTTTGTGGTTGTTGTACAGAGGTTGCCAAGTATGCCTAGACGCGTGAGAGATCAGGAGGAGAACCGGGGTTCTCGAGGGGGAGACTCCGACTATGAGTATGAGCCCGATGAGGAGGTGCCATCGGATGATGCCGTTGGTCAAGGGGCCAACTACTTTGCTCAGTTAAACCGTACACTGTGCAGGATAGTGAGAGTTATACCGAGGCCGTCTTCTACGCCTCATGAGGCACCGGTTGAGAGGGTGTAGAGGCAAGGAGCTTTCGACTTCTTTGGTACGGGACAGTATAACCCCGTACAAGCGGATCAATGGTTGTACGACACAAGGTGGATCATGAGGCAGATGAGACTGAGGTTAGAAGATAAGTTATCATGTATGTTGTCGCTTCTAAAGGGCAACGCGAGAGAGTGGTGGGAGACTGTTGAGTAGGGTTGGTATCCCTATCGTCCTAAGTAAGAGGACTTTCTCGAGGAGTTTGAGAGCAAGTATGTGGGCGAGACTCACATTGACACCCTGAGAGAGCGGTTTACCCATCAGGTTCAGGGGAACCGTTCGGTCTTCGCTTATAAGCAGGAGTTCCTTTAGTTGAGCCGGTATGCCCCGGAGCTTGTTGCTACCGAGAAGATGAGATGTAAGAGGTTCTTAAGAGGTCTGAGGAAGGAGATCCAGACTTATCTTACTGCTAGACCACCTACGGTGTTTTCAGAGTTGGCTGCTAGTGCTAAGTCGTTGGAGCAGGTTCAGGGTTTGACCTATGGGTCGTCTATTGTCTAGGGAGTCTCCGGTGGAGCCAGTCAGATTCGTGCAGGTAACTCTCAGTCCCACTCTGGTAGGAGTAGGACCCGTTGGAACTAGAATAGAGGAGCATCGAATCAGAGTTCAAAGTTAGATCAGAGGTCAGAGTTTGCGGGACGTAGGAGGCAGTCTGTGTCTTCTTCTGCTAGGGGTCCAGAGAGTTTACAGAGGAGTGTCAGCGTTAGTGTTCAGACTTGCAAGCATTGCGGCCGGAGCCATCGAGGAGAGTGTTGGGGCAATGCCAGAGCTTGTTTTCAGTGTGGGTCCCCGGATCACCTTGTTAGGGACTGTCCTGAGGTTGTGACGTCTCCTCCTGGTCAGGCTCAGAGGACTGTGTTCTAGGCTCAGAGAGGTCGTGGGTTCTCTCGTGGCGGAGTTAGCCATGCTTCAAGGGGTACCTTTCAGTCCATCGCCAGAGCACCGGCGAAACAGTATACAGTGAGGGTACAAGAGGACTGTGTAGCCACAAATGTGATCTCAGGTACGTTCAGTTAGTTTTCTGTACCTATAGTTGCTCTTATGGACTCGGGGTCTACCCACTCGTACATCCGTAGTGGGATATCTCAGTAGTGGGGGTTACCAGCAGAGGATCTTGAGATAGGGGTTCATGTGACAAGCCCTTTGGGGTTGGATGTGTTGGTGGATAAGGTGTACCGGAGGTGTTTGATCAAGGTGCAAGGATCTATCTTCCTGGCCGATCTTATGGTCTTGCCATTTTAGAAGTTCGACGCAATCCTAAGGATGGATTGGTTGTTTGAACACGATGCAAGTTTGGGGTGTAGAACTAAGAGTTTGAAGCTCAGAGTGGTAGATGGTTCTAAGCTTGTGGTGAAGGGTGAAAGAAATCCGTGTTTACCAAATGTAGTGTCAGCGTTGTCAGCTCAGAAGTTGATCCAGCAAGGTTGTGAGGCTTTCTTAGATCACGTGGTGGATGTGAGTGTTGACAACCCAGCTTTAGAGCACTTGAGGATAGTTTGCGAGTATCCCGACGTTTTCCCAGAGGATTTACCTGGTTTGCCTCCCGGTCGTGGTTTGGAGTTCCGGATAGAGGTGTTACCTAGTACGGCACCGTGTCCATAGCACCGTATTGTATGGCACCAGCGGAGATGAGAGAGTTAAAGCAGCAGATCCAGGAGTTTCTTGAGAGAGGTTTTATTAGACTGAGTGTGTCACCATATGGAGCACCAGTTTTGTTTGTTAAGAAGAAAGACAGATCGATGAGGATATGCATCGACTACTGTCAGCTCAATAAGGTCACGATCAAGAATCGTTATCCTTTTCCTAGGATTGATGATCTCTTTGATCGGTTGAGGGGTGCCCGTGTGTTTTCTAAGATAGACTTGAGGTCAAGGTACTATCAGTTAAAGGTGGTGGATGAGGATGTCTAGAAGACCGCTTTTAGGACGCGGTATGGACACTATGAGTTTCTAGTGATGTTGTTTGGGCTCACGAATGCACCCATAGCTTTTATGGACTTGATGAACTGGATCTTTCAGACGTATCTAGATCAGTTTGTGGTTGTGTTCATCGATGATATCTTGGTGTATTCACGCTCGGAGGAGGAGCATGACTACCACCTTAGAGTTGTTCTTCAGGTGTTGAGGGATAGGCGTCTGTACGCCAAGTTCAGTAAGTGCGAGTTTTGGTTGTCTGAGGTGGCATTTCTTGGCCACATAGTTGCAGCGGATGGGATCCGAGTAGATCCATAGAAGATACAAGCTGTGGTGGATGGGAAACCACCGAGGAATGTATCGGAAGTCCGTAGCTTTCTTGGACTTGCCGGATACTATAAGAGGTTCGTTAAGGGTTTTTGGATCATAGCAACACCTTTGACCAAGTTGCTTTAGAAAGGAGTTCCGTTTGTGTGGAACAAGAGAAGACAGCAAAGTTTTGAGCAATTGAAAGCTTATCTGACCGAGGCACCGGTCTTGAGGCAACCGGAATCGGGAAAAGATTATGTGGTGTTTAGTGATGCTTCCTTGAATGGGTTAGGTTGTGTGCTTATGCAAGAGGGTAAGGTGGTTGCTTACGCCTCGAGGTAGTTGAAACCCCATGAGAGGAATTATCCTACACATGATCTTGAGCTTGCAGCAATTATATTCGCTTTGAAGATTTGGAGGCATTATCTCTATGGGGAGAAATGCTACATCTACACCGACCATAAGAGTTTGAAGTATCTGCTTACCCAGAGAGAGTTGAATCTGAGACAACGTCGGTGGATAGAGTTGTTAAAGGACTATGAATGTGTCATAGAGTATCATCCGGGCAAGGTGAATATGGTCGCCGATGCTTTGAGTAGGAAGTCCATGTTGGACTTGAGAGCTTTGTTTGCTCGGTTGAGGATGACCGATGATGGAGGTCTTTTTGGCTGAGTTGCGTATGGAGCCCACGCTTGTTTAGGAGATTAAAAGAGCACAGGTGTTAGACGAGGAGTTGGTAGCTCAGTTAGAGGCTGATCAGAGAGGTAAATCGTCAGACTTTGAAGTACGAGATGGTGGTTTCTTGTACTTTCAGGGTCGGTTATGTGTTCCCGCCTTTGAGGATCTTAAGGATCGTATCTTGAAGAAAGCTCACCGTAGTCTGTTTTTTGTTCATCCGGGTAGTAACAAGATGATCTAGGATCTTCGTCCTTTCTTTTGGTGGCCGTGCATGAAGAGGGATGTGTCAGAGTTTGTGACAAGGTGTTTGGCATGTTAGCAAGTGAAAGCAGAACATCAAGTTCCTTCAGGTTTGCTTCAGCCTATCCAGATTCCATAGTGGAAATAGGATCGTGTGACCATGGACTTTGTCACCGGGTTACCGATGACATTGAGGAAGCATGATGCTATATGGGTCATAGTTGACCGATCAACCAAGTCATCTCACTTTTTACCTGTGAGGATGGACTTCAGTTTGGAAAAGTTGGCTCAGTTGTACATCAAGGAGATCGTGAGGTTGCATGGTGTACCTTCATCGATCATATCGGATAGGGATCCGAGGTTCACAGCGAGGTTGTGGAGGTCTATCCATGAGGCTCTAGACACCAAGTTGCACTTCAGTACAGCTTTTTATCCCTAGACCGACGGACAGTTTGATAGAGTTATCCAGATCTTGGAGGATATGCTTCGGTATTGTGTGGTAGACTTTGCTCGTAGTTAGGAGGAGCAGTTAACGTTGGTAGAGTTTGCTTACAACAACAATTATTAGTCAAGCATCCGAATGACTCCTTTTAAGGCCTTGTACGGGCGCAGGTGTAGGACACCTTTGTGTTGGATAAAGCTTAATGAGAGGAAGATAGTGGGTTCAGAACTTGTTAAGAAAACTGAGAAGAAAGTTCAGATCATCAAGAAGAGGTTACAAGCGGCTTTTGATAGACAGAAGGCTTATGCGGATAAGAAACGTAAGCACATCGAGTATGAGCTTGGTGAGAAAGTATTTCTTAAGGTATCTCCATGGAAGGGTATCATCCGGTTTGGCCGGAAGGGAAAGTTGAGCCCAAGATATATCGGGCCGTATGAGGCATTTCAGAGGATTGGACCGGTAGCTTATAAGTTAGCTCTACCTCCAGAGTTGGCACGTATACCCGATGTGTTCCATGTGTCTATGTTGAGACGTTACCGTTCCAATCCCTCACATATGGTCCAGCTTGAGGAAATCGAAGTCAATACGAATTTGACTTACGACTAAAGACCCATTAGAATCGTGGATAGAGGAGTCAAAGAACTTCGGAATAAAAGTATACCTTTGATAAAAGTGTTGTGGAGGAATTATGGAATCGAAGAGGCCACGTGGGAGGCGGAGAAGGACATGAGAGCTCAGTATCCTCATCTCTTCCTGACAGGTAAATTTCGAGGACGAAATTTTCTTTAAGGAGGGAAGAGTTGTAACGACCCGGATTCGAATCCGAGTATCGGGTTAACCCGGGGGTTTGGGCTTCGGTTTTGGTCCCCGGGTTGAGCTTGGGCCTTGTTGGGCTGTAAGCTTGTTGGGCTTTGAGTTGGGTTTTTGAGTAAGCCTTGTTGATGAGGGTTGTTTGGTAAATATCAAATAAGATGGGATAGGGAAGGGGGTTTAATGTTTTTGCAGGCCATGATATCATCTTCCTCATCTTTATCATCCTTGTTTTCTTCCTTCTCACTCTTGAAGCAATAAGAGAAGTTAAAGGTTTAATCTTTAGAGTTTCTTGTAGTAATCTCATTTTTGTACTGGAAGAAGGTTTGTAGGGCTTGCAAGGATCTATCAAACAAGGTAAGAATGTATAGGTTTGATGGAGATGGAGGTTTAAGAGGGGTTTTGAGTTGAGTTTGGGTTTGACTTTTGGAGGGCTTAAATCCAGTTTTTCTTATTGTTTTTAAGCTTTGAGGATCATCCTAGGACGGTTCTGAGTTGTTGTTAACCTTCCCTTTATAGAGAAACAAGTTAAAGACCCATCCTCAAGCTTTGGGAAGGAGAAAGTTTGAGGTGGAGCTTGGAGCTCGGGTTTGCTGTTTGGTTGCAGTTTTGCAATAGGTTGGTACTTCTAACTCTTCTAATCATCATGCATTTCATGGTAGTTAGCATACATGTAGGTTTTTTGCATGAATGCTTGGTTTTATGCTTTGGGTGTTGTAATGGTGAAATCCGTATTAGTGTGATTAAGGGTTGCAAATTGGTGCTAAAATACTTTAAACATCATTAATATTGAGTAGGAAAACTTTAGAATCGATTAGATTAAGTTTGGGTTAGAAATCTAGAATTTCTAAGTGCAGACCCGTCTTTAGTGCAGGGGGTATCGATACTCGGGCTACCGATATCGATACCCATGGGTATGTTTTGGCTTGTTGTTCTGGGTTATCGAACCTTGTTTCGATACCGAGGATTCCAGAAACTTTTTGCATCGATACGTGTATCGAAACAACTCTTCCTTCTTTTTGTTGACTTTGACTTTGGTCTAGTGGTATTGATACTGGTATCGATACCTGTATGTTTCGATACCCTCTTTGGGTGGGTATTGATACAAGGTGTTCCGATACCATACTTAAGGGTATCGATACCCCTGTGTATTTCGGGTAAGTTGAGTAGAATCTTGGGCTCGATGATCGTAATAAATAAATACTTAAATCTGAAAGCTATGAAATAAATTGTCGAACTGAGATTGATGTTATGACCCCGAAAGACTAATTGAGATAAACTTTAATATATCTTGTTGTGATGAGATCCTAGGTGGATCATTTGTGTGGTTTGAGTCCTTGCGAGTTGGAAATCTGGATATCCATAAGTGTTGCAATACGTTGAAGGCCATACGATGTAACATGCCGGGTGATGATTGAAGACTTTTATTCCTAGTGTTGGGCGGCCTCGTTCGAAGATGTCCGATGTAACATGTCGGGCATAGGATTTGAGGGCGGCCTCAATCCTGAGTGTAGGATCCCGATGCTGTGTGGACGCGGGCCTCGCTCTTGTGTGTTGACTTATATGATTGTATATGTTGTGTGCGATAGTATACATTCATTTATGTCATGTGTTAGGCAAGCATGCTAGACCATCATACCATGCATGTGATTTATATGCCATATTTTACTGCTTTGATATGCATGGTGTTGGCCGAGTTTGGCGTATCCACTGAGCTTGTGTGGCTCAGCGTTCGAAATCTGTTTTCGTGCGTAGGTTAGATGGAGCGGGATTCGCGGAGCACCATCAAGGTTTGGACTTTCAACATCGACCGTGTTGTCAGAGTACAGTTATTAGATGTAGTGGGCTTAGTACTATGTTGAACCCTATATGTATTGTAACTCTGTTATTTTTATTTGGGTCGAATGTTTTTAAATGGTCTGTAATATATTTTGGAGCTCCGATTTACTTGAATTATTTTGGGTTTGGTTTAATTTAAGCGGACTATGAAATTAATTTTGAACCTTACGTGATTTTCATTACTAAACTTTCAAAGAAAATTTTGAAATAAGGGTTTTGGGCCTCCGCGTCACAGTGTTACAGGTTTACATTTTTTTAGAATTAAGATTAATTTGTTTTAATGTACAAATATAAATGATTAAATGTGTTATTATATAAAATATTTTAACTATCGTTAACAGCTACTAAAGGGTCAGTGGTAACATTGAAGCAAAACAAAAAAATTAAACAGTTGAAAGTTTAATTACTAAATTAGATAATTTATTATCGTTCAATTATTATTTGTGAATTTTACCTTTATTAAGATAATAATTGTGTGAATGAAACAGAAAGACAAAAATCGATAAAATATTAGCCACTTGGGGTACGAAATTATAATAGAGATTAAAATTCTTTTTTCGTTATAAGTAGGTATATACATCAATGTTTATTTTTCTCTTGTGATAAATAATTTCTCGTGGTCATGATGCGATCTATAGATTTTTGAGACACTTTCATTCTGATTACTGAACTTTTAAAAATTTTATTGAATATACTCAATTTTTATTTTACTTTTATATTGACGTGACTAATGTAGTTTTCATTTTTCTCAATAATATAATATATTTTGAATTCCTCTTTTATTTGATTAAAAATATATATCATCTTACGCGAACTCTTCTCTTTTTACTTCTCAAAATTTCATCATCAACAATAATCCTCCATAGTCCTCCATGATTCTCAGTTTCACCAAAACAACCTATCAATCCCGCCAATTGAAATCATCAACTACATTTTATGGCATGTTTGTGTTAGATACTTGTAGATGATTAATAGAGTACAAGTCATACATGGTGTATATTTTTGTGGTATTTTGACGATTTTTACAATTGTTAAAAAGATATTTTTAACTTAATATTTTTAAGACATATTTTTCTAGTTATTTCTATGCAAGACAAGAAATTTAATGAATTTATTTTAAATTAACTATTTAATATATTGATGGTATATTTTGGTTTAAGTCTTCTGATGTTGTACCTTGCAGATCCTATTTGCTGATTCTTCATCTCTGTTACTAAAATAATTGGTAGAAATTCATGACATGTTTTTTCTTCTTCTTATGTCCTTCAATATCTTCTATAAACCTCACGTTTTAGTATATGTTTAGTAATTGCTTGAAGTTGTAATTTTTATAATTTAAACTTCGATCATACAATATTCTCAAGTGGTTGCTTGATGTAGAAGAAAAAAAATATTCTCTCGTGTTGTACGTCAAATAGATTTACATCACCTATAATTTGGGTGCTTACACTTTAGAGGGGAATTTAGATAATGTAGAGTTTTGACATGCAATAACGGTGAGGAAGATGATGAAGGAGAGAAAAAAAATATAAATATAGAAGATTAAATATATAATAAAATCGAATATCGTTTGAGATTTTAAGAAAAATTACTCTTTAAAGAGTACAGTACGATGAAAGTTGTAAGTTGTGTTTGGGAGAAGTTATTGTTTATCGTTGGGTGTTGGCCTTTATGATAGAATCAGTCAGGACTTGAGTAGGGGTGAGCAAAACTCGACTCGACTTGAAAAAATCGAATAACTCGACTCGAGGCGAAAATACTCGAGTCGTTTTGACTCGACTTTAAATTTCATAGGCTCGACTCGAAAAAATTTTAAATAAAGTTTGAGATGTAAAATAGAAATTCAAATAACTCGAAAATTTTAGTAATTAAAGGATTAATTTTTATGTTTGAGATGAATCTTTAAATTTTTTATGATATATATGCATTGATATATAAAAATATAAAAAATATTGTTACATATGAAAAAAATATGTATATCCTATATGATTAGAGAAAGTCATTTAAATTAGAAACTTGAAAACTCGACTCGAATTTCTTAAACTCGACTCGAACCGAAAAAATTCAAATAAAATTTGAGTTATAAAATAGAACTCGTCAACTCGAATAACTCAAAATTTTTACTTAACTCGACTCGATTGAATACTCACTCTTAGACTTGAGAGGCAATGGTTCACCCTATTACGGATGTCAATTGTTTTACATAATATATTTTCCTAATTTAAAGTAATTAATATATACACACGAATATATTTAAAAAAAAAGTATCGATATCTTTGAAGGAAAAACCTAGTCAAAAGATTAAGGGTAATTCTAGGAAACAACTGTTAAAAGTCAACTAAAAAAAGGTTGATCAGTTTACTCGGTCATTTATGTACACAATTGGTTACAAAGTATGTAAACAATTACTTACAAAAACTTTAAGCAAAAAGGTATATACATAAATTGTTACAAACGTGAGGATTTGTGTATATACAAAAATCCTTACAAATATTGTAAGAAAAACGATATATAAATAAAATATTACAACGTAAGAATTTGTGTATATACACAATTTACTACGAGAATACATAAATTGATACAAAAATTGTAAGCATTTGTGTATATACACAATTCCTTACAAAGTATACACAAATGTTTATGAAAACTATATGGAAAAATTTATGTACACGAATCCTTACAACTTCAAAACCATGAGCTAAAGGAGGCCATCCAAGGGTAAGAATTTGTGTCCATACACAATTGGCTACGCGAACACATAATATGACACAAAAATGGTAAGGATTTGTGTATGTACACAATTCCTTACAAAGTATACACAACGACTTATGAAAACCGTAAGGGAAAAGTTATGTACACAAATCCTTACGACTTCAAAACCATAAGCTAAATAAGGTCATCCAAGGGTAAGGATTTGTGTACATACACAATTGGCTACGAATATACATAATATGACACAAAAATGGTAAAGATTTGTGTATGTACACAATTTCTTACAAAGTATACACAACGGCTTATGAAAACCATAAGGAAAAAGGTATATACACAAATCCTCACGACTTTAAGACCATGAGCTAAATGAGGCATCCAAGGGTAAGGATTTTTTTACATACACAATTGGCTACGAGTATACATAATATGACATAAAAATGGTAAGGATTTGTGTATGTACACATTCCTTACAAAGTATATGTAACGACTTACGAAAACCGTAAGGAAAAAGGTATGTATACAAATTCTTACGACTTCAAAACCATGAACTAAATGAGGCATCCAAGGGTAAGGATTTGTGTACATATACAATTGGCTACGAGTATACATAATATGACACAAAAATAGTAAGGATTTGTGATTGTACACAATTTCTTACTAAGTATGCACAATGACTTATGAAAATCGTAAGGAAAAAAGGCATGTACACAAATCCTTACAACTTCTCACCATGAGTTAAAGAAGACCATCCAAGGGTAAGGATTTGTGTACATACACAATTTACGACGAGTATACATAATATGGTACAAAAATGGTAAAGATTTGTGTATGTACACAAATCCCTACAACGTATACACAAATGGTTACGAAAATCGTAAGGAAAAAGGTATGTACAAAAATTCTTACAACTTATCACCATGAGTTAAAAGAGGCCATCCAAGGGTAAGGATTTGTGTACATACACAATTTACTACTAGAATACATAAATTGCTACAAAAATGGTAAGAATTTATGTATGTACACAAATCTCTACAAAGTATTCACAAATGGTTACGAAAACCGTAAGGAAAAAGGTATGTACACAAATCCTTACAACTTCTCACATTCGAGTCAAACTTATTAGATATTTTGATTAAAATATTTGAATATTTTGATTCGAATATTAAATATTCGTATATTATGATTTAATGTTTTAATGTTTTAAATATTTTTTAATTTAACATTCAAATCAAATTTATTGGATATTTATTATTTGAATATTTGTTAAAAAATATTTTTTCGTATATTTTTTATTTCAATATTTTTATTCAAATAATTATTATATGAATATTTATTATACGGATATTTTTATTTGAATATTTTTATTCAAATATATTTATTCAAATATTTATTATATCAATATTTTTATTCATATATTTATTAAACAAATATATTTATTCGTATATTTTTATTCAAATATTTTTATTAGAATATTTATTATATGAATATTTGTACTTGAATATTTTTATTCAAATATTTATTATATGAATATTTTTATTCATATATACTTATTTGAATATTTTTATTTGAATTTTTATTATATGAATATTTTTATTAGAATATTTATTAAATAAATATTTTTATTCGTATATTTTTTTGAATATTTATTATACGAATATTTTTATTCGTATATATTTTATTCGAATATTTTTATTCGAATTTTTATTATATGAATATTTTTATTCAAATATTTATCATATGAATATTTTTATTCGTATATATTTTATTCGAATATATTTTATTCTAATATTTTTATTCGAATTCTTATTATATGAATACTTCTATTCTAATATTTATTATACGAATATTTTTATTTTTATATTTTTTATTCAAATATTTTAATTCAAATATTTATTATATGAATATTTTTATTCCTATATTTATTATTCGAATATTTATTAGATGAATATTTTTATTTTTATATTTTTTATTCAAATATTTTTATTCGTATATGTGAAACTAAATTTGATTTTGATATAACAATTATTTATAAGGACTATCTTGTAATAAATTTTTAAGTATTTAAGTCAAATATTTGTTTTTAAAGTCAAACCAAGAACCTTGAAAGAAAATTCTAAGTGTTTTTCATTTGAGGGTATCGATACCCTAAGAACAAGTATCGATACACCTGGGTTTTTTAAAGCCTTGTTCTTGACATCAAGAACAAGTATCGAAATATGGTTCGATACCTTTCCATCACTGCCAATACCTGTTTCGAACCAGGTATCGAAACCTCTTTGTATATTTTAATTAATTTTAAAATATTTAAAATTATGACTCTAGGTATCAATACACCCCTTAAACCCTAACGACTATTTTAGCATTAAATGAGTCGATCGTTGGTGGCAGTTATTTTTTGATTGGTGGTTAAGCATGGTTCGATACCCAATATCACAGTTTTATAAAGGTATCGAAGCATGTATCGATACCCATCTATTAAATGCATAATGGCTCTTTATACTTTGGTCTATTTTGAAACAGGTAGCCCGTGTTTCGATATCGCCTGCAGTAGAGTGCATTTATGAATAGTAGATGAAGTCTCAACGGCCTTATTTGCATTCTCAACAACCATAACGGTTAGAAATCAATGAGAATGTATAAAATGAAGCATTTTCAACAGCATTAAGGATTATTGAACCTCAAGCAACATCTAAGCAATCAAATCCAATTCAAAGCACTTCATTGCCAATCCTATCCTTCCAACTTTTGTACTTCAATTTGGTCATTTGTAATCTGAGTTTGGGGAGAGATTGTTTGTAATTTGGGCAATATTTATCTTGTGAGAGATCATTCTTTTGCCTTTATTTTCTTTATTCCATCTTGTGAAGTTGAATCAGTTCTTGGGTAGAAGAATTGATTCGAATTGTAACGGTTATCTCTTGAACCGAGAAAAAAAGTTGAATTCAATTAGTGAATTGGTTTCAAAATCCTTAGTGGGAGCTAAGGTAGTGGATGTAGAGCTTGTTCGAAGCTTGAACCACTATAAATCGTTTGTTCCTCTTTTTTCATGTTTTTACCACAATTTTCTTCCACCAATTTTTAAATTGCCAATTCATCCCCTCTTGGCCATCTTCCAAAGATCGGTCAATTCAACAATATATTTTTATTGAATATTTTTATTCAAATATTTATTATATGAACATTTTATTTATTAATTTAAAATATATTAATTTAAAGTTTGATGACCTAATTGACGATTTCTTGAGTTAGATGGCCAAAATAAGTATCCTTAATTAGTTAGGTGGCCACTAGTGTAGTTTTCCCTTTTCTTAATAGGTGTAACCGGTTAACCTGTTAACTCATTTTAATCTAATGGTCAAAATGGATGGACTACCATCCAACGACCAATATCACTTGGCCATTTTTTAGCCGTGATTTAAAGAGCCAGTTTTTAGCCAAAACCAAAGATTAAATGTTATTAAAATCTAAACACATTTCGATCAAGTAAGTGGCTATAGTTTAGTGGTGAGAATTCCACGTTGTGGTCGTGGAGACCTGGGCTCGATCTCTAATGGCAACCAAGAGATAGACCCCCGTTAAGTCCAAAAACCCAGATCTCGTTCGGGGTGTAGGCAAATATTCCAGGTCTAAGATCTACCACAAGCGTGGCCTTTGGGCCATCAAGTCCAAGCGCGACGACGTTTTCCCTCGCCATGATCCCCAACCTAAGACCCCCGTTGCCGCCGAGAAGCCACCCAAGTTTTACCCGGTTGACGATGTCGAGAAGCCTCTTCTCAATAAGCGCAAGCCTAAACCCACCAAGCTCAAGTTTTTATTTGAAATTATTTATTCTTTTGTTGATATCTCTGAAGGTTGTTTGTTTCTCATTGATGGGTTTTGCACTTTTGTTTTATTTGTTTAGAGCAAGCATTACTCCTGGGTCATTGTTGATTTTGTTGGCAAGCAGATTTATGGGGATGCGAGTTGTATTTTTTGAAGCAACTTCCTTTTGGGCTTCTTTTGGTCACTTATAATTTATTCCTTTTTACTCATTTTTGCTTCATTAATATCTATATGCACATACATAAATACATATGCATATGTTTGTTTCTTATCTGAATGCATTTTAAAAACTGTACTGTTGAAACGAAACTAATAGCTGTGATAGTAGTTTTAAATCTGTCAGGATGAAGCCAGGGTTGGGGGCGAAAAAAATTTAAATGGGTGACAAAGGTGAATTTTTTTGGGGGGTGTGGGTTAGATCAGAGCCGGCCCTGGGCCTGGGCAATAAGGGCGACGGCCCTAGGCTTGGGCAATAAGGGTAACGACCCAGGGGCCAATGCAGTTAGGCTTAAAGATTATTAAAATAAATATTAATAATTATTAAAATATTAAAATAATTTTTTTCACCGTTAAAAATTAATGGCAGTTGGGCAATAAAGACATCTGAAAGTATTTAATGTGCAGTCTTGAAACTTAAAATTAAATTGCGTTTACTTTTAATTTTGTTTTGAAAAACATAATTTGTCGTTAAAAAGTTAAAAAGATAACTTACTTTTATTTTTTTAATTTTTATTATTAAATAAATTTTAAAAACTATTATTTATATATTTTATTATTAATTATAAAATTATCAGTATCTAATTAGCTAGGTGTTAGTGTATTATAGGGTCATAATTAATATTTAAATAATATTTTTAAATTAACAATAAAAAATTCATATACATCTATAAATAATATTTTCATTGGTTTTGTTCTTCACATCTCATCTTTTTACCACTTTACCTCTTTCTTATGTTATTTTTTCTAACTTATTCTAAAATTTTTATTTATAATTTTTGATTCGATATTCCAAGAAGGCAAAGATCCATTTATTCAAAAAGATCATCGTTCAAATATATTGTTGATATCCTACAATCAAGTTTGAGGCAAAGCTTCAACAATAAAACTTAGGTTCTATCACTCTCTATTTTTTTTTATAAATTTTATTGAATAATATTTACGCGAAAATATGCTTCCGGTAGTGAGAAAAAAAGAAAACAAACATAAGAATTGGTAGAATCACAAAAATGAGCTTTAGATAATTTTTTTCGAATCGAGTAGAAGAACCTTTAGACGATGGTGATGCGTTAGAAATAAATGAGATAATATTGAACATTCTAATGAAAATTTAAATGATAAAAATTTAAGTGATGATAATTGCCTTAATGACAATAATAATAATTTGATTAATAATGATAATATTAATTTGAATAACGAGGATAATAATGTACTTAATGAGTTTTTATATTGATATCGATGAACATATAATTTTACCTTTCGATATCTATGATCCTAGAAATTAGGATATTTTTAATACTAAAACTAGAGACATTTTGATTGAAAAAGGACCCATTAGAGAATTGAGTCTCATATTCCCCAAAGATAGTATTTATAAGTATTTTTCATACTCATATTATTATAGAAAATTTAGCAATGGAGAAACTTTAGATAGAAAATGATTAGTTTATTCTAGACATATGAATAAAGTATATTGTTTTTGTTGTAAATTGTTCACTTCTCTAAATAATAAAAGTCTTTTAGCAAATGATGGATTGGATGATTGAAAACATTTGAGTGAGAGGCTTAAACAACATGAAAATAGTGTTGAACATATGACTCATATAAATACTTGGAATTAAACAAGAATTAAATTAGAAAAGAATAAAGGTATCGATAAAGATTTACAAGAAGGAATTTCAAAAGAAAAGGAAGGTTGGAGACAAGTTTTAATAAGAATTATATCCGTTGTGACATGTCTTGCCAAAAATAATTTAGCTTTTCGTGGACGTAGTGATAAACTTTGTGAGGATAGTAATAAAATTTTTTTAGGTTTAATTGAAATGATAGCCGAATTCGATTTAATAATACAAGATCATATTAGACGAATCCAGAACTAAGAAATTCACTATTACTATCTTGGACATACAATAAAAAATGAGTTGATTTCTCTTATGCCTCATGGTGTTAGAAATTTCATAATAAAAATCATTAAAGAGGCAAAATATTTTTCGATTATTCTTGATTGTACCCCAGATATGAACCATCAAGAAAAAATGAGTTTGATAGTTTGATATGTTAATGTGACAAGTAATGAAATAAAAATAAATGAGTTTTTTAGAGTTTTTAAATGTAAATGATACTTCTGGATTGAGCCTTTTTAACGAATTATTAGGTGTATGTAAGTCACTTGATTTAGATATTAATGACATTAGAGGTTAAGGTTATGACAATGGTTCAAATATGAAAGAAAAACACCAAGGAGTTCAAAAGAGATTACTTGAAATAAATCCAAAGGCATTACGTATGCCTTGTGCTTGTCATAGTCTTAATCTCACTATATCGAATATGGCACATTCTTGTGTGAAAGCTATTTCTTTTTTTGGAATTATACAACGCATATACTTTATTTGCAAGTTCTACCAAAAATGAAAGATTTTAGTTGATAATATTAAAGGTTTTACAGTAAAATCTATGTAATACTCAATGAGAAAGTCGAATTAGAAGTGTTAAAGCTATTAGATTTCAAGCACCTCAAATAAAATTAGCTTTATTGACATTGTATAATTCTAGTGATGAAGATGCCAAAACAAGAAGTGAAGTGAAAAGTTTAGCTAATTCTCTTACAAGTTTTGAATTCCTACTTAGCTTGGTGATTTGGCATGAGATTTTATTTATTATTAACAAGGTGAGTAAGAAATTGCAATCTGAATCTGTTTGCATTAGAACTATAATTAGTGAAGTAAAAAGTATAATGTTATTCTTTGAAAAATATAGAAGTAAAGGGTTTGAGTCTTGCATGGATATTATCAAAAGTCTTGCATTGAATATGGATATAGAACCAATACTACTAATAAAATGTCATAGTTCTAGAAAAAAAACAATTTGATGAGAATAATGATAGAAAAGAAGTACAATCACCCGAAGAATATTTTAGAGTTAATTATTTTCTTGTGGTTGTTGATTTGGCTATAACTTCTTTAAAAAATAGATTTGAACAATTAGAGTTACTTGATAATATTTTTGGATTTTTATTTGATTTTAAAATATTAAAATCTTTAATTAATGATCAATTAAAAAAAATCATGCACAAACTTTAAGATTATATTTTCTCATAATGTTTTGTCTGATATTGATACAAATGATCTTTTTTCAGAATTAAACGTATTGCAAGTGAGTTTGCCAAATGAGTTGATGTCGACATTAGAAATTCTCAAGTTTGTCAAAGTTGCGGATTGTTATCAAAATACTTCAATAGCTTATCAAATCCTCTTAACTATGCTAATGACAGTTACATCTGCTGAAAGAAGTTTTTCCAAGTTAAAATTGTTGAAAAGTTATTTGAGATCATCAATGTCACAAGAAAGGTTGAATGGTCTAGTCATTTTATGTATTGAAAAAGATATGTTAGATTGCATTGATGTAGATAATATTATTAGTGATTTTGCATCTAAAAATGCTCGTAGAAGTTGTTTTGTATAATTTGTTTAATATTTAATAAAATTTATTGATATTTTTCATTTGATAATTATTGAGTGTAATAAAAAATAATTTATAAATAAATTAAAATTATTTTTTTTATTCTTTAAGTTTAATATTTTAATACTTATTATTAGGGGCCCTATTTTTAAATTTGCCCCTGGGTCATCAAAATCTCAGAAACGGCTCTGGGTGAGATTGCCCTCCCCACAACCATTTGGCTCCGTCACTGTATTGATCGGTTAACTGAACTTTAGTATAATGTTATTGGTTGACTGCACAGAATTGTTGGTTAGATTGTTAACCTAACTAGATTGATTTTGGTTGGTTAATTCAGTTTAACTGAAAAATGGAACACTCTGATCCAAGATAGTGGCTAATCATATAGTTAAGGATTAAATTATGAGTTTTAATTGTTTACTTTAGTATGGGCTGTGGCTGTTTGACCTTGATATTTTCTTTGTTTTCTCGAGCAAAATGCTGTGGTTTTGCCTTGGTTACACACCTGCTTATGTCTCAGATTCCGTCATGATACAACCCATATAACCATTCAACATGCCTTTAAAGTGCTGCAAACATGAAATCATAACCTGGATTTCCTCTGGTGCTATTTGCTTCTGTAGATAGTATCTATGTTTTCCTCTTGTGGCTTGTAGTTATTGTTACTCGTTCATTGTTTGTTATAAACTAGTTCTTTTTATTAGAATTTTGTGCTTTGCTTCTATTTGGAACTTACGTTCATTGTAGGACCATTCAAGATCAATGGTGTTCCTCTAAGGCGGGTGAACCAATCCTATGTCATTGCAACTGCTACCAAGGTTGACATTTCAGTAGTTAACGCAGAGAAGTTCGATGACAAGTACTTTGCCAAGGAAGGTGAGAAGAAGAAAAAGAAGAATGAGGGAGAGTTCTTCGAAGCTGAAAAAGAGGTTAGTTATATTGCATTTAGCGTAGTTCAAGCTTGTCCTGAATAATCAAATCTAATCGTAGATGCTTTACTTTTCCACAAAATATTATATAGGATAAGAAACTGGCGGAAGACAAGAAACAAGACCGGAAAGCTGTTGACGCCTCTCTATTGAGGGAGTCTTTGATTTTAAAGCCTACCTCGCTGCAAGATTTTCCTTAAAGTCTGGCATGAAACCTCATGAACTTGTCTTCTAGATGTAACTTTTGCATTTAGCTAAGTTGTTTTACTTTGGTGTTCTTTTGGTTGCGTATTTAGTGGTCGTATGGTAATATTGGTGTTATTGGATTTATATGCCAGAACCATTTTTTTGTATACCATCTTTTGATATGCATGAATCCCAAATTCCCATTTTTGTTTTGTGCTAATCTGATTGGAGCTTGTTTCTATTTTCTTTTCAATTTTTTTTGTTTGAATCTATATATTATGGAATTTTGCACTGCCTAACTGAGCTAACAATTGATTATTGGCCACTGGAAACGATGAGTTGAAACTTTCCTTCTCAGATTTTTCTCGTTACTGGTATTCTCAAGAATTTCTCAATTAAAGTTAATAATCTTGACCTACATATCTTGATGTACTGTTTCTTAAGAATTACAAAACAAATAAATCCTAAATTAAGAATCTAAAAAGCATGGCAAAAATATATCAAAAACCACGTTTAGCAAAAAGGAAAAAGAAAAGAAAAACAAAGGTATGTTTTTAGACTTAAGATCCACCACAGCAACTACCTTGATATTGGGTTTGCTCCTGATTGGGAACAATAATCCGGGTTCCCTTAAGAAAACCAGCACGGCCATTGGCCTCCGACTCATTATTAACAGCATGCGTTTTCTTGCTGATTATGAGGTATATCTCTGTTAGAATTGTCAAAAATGCAGTTTCGACATTGGTCGATTCTAGAGCTGATGTCTCCATGAAGAACAGATTCTCTCTTTGAGCAAACTCTTGTGCATCTTCCCTTGGAACTGCTCTCAGATTCCCCAAGTCACACTTGTTGCCGATGAGCATTACTACAATATTCTTATCTGCATGTCCTCTCAATTCCTCTAGCCACCTCACCATGTTGTTGAACGATTGACGCTTGGCCATGTCGTAAACTAACATCGCTCCTACAGCTCCTCGGTAGTATGCACTAGTCACTGCCCTATACCTGATAGAACAAATAAAAGGGTCACTTTCAGCAAACCACACATCATGAAGGAAACAAAATGCAGTTGTTTGATGCAACAAAACAATTCCAGGAGACATGTTACGTTGGGAACTGATCTGTAAGTTCAAATATAAATATGAAATATGAAATATCAAAACCGGAGCAATTAGGCATATACAAAAGAAGGCTCAACTTTATATTGTTTCATATGGAGTAAGCCTGGACTGGGATTACAATGTCAAAGACAGATTATCATTGTTTCATATGGAGTAAGCCGGAACAGTGATTACAATGTCAAAGACAGATTATCAACATTCAATTGTTGCTGCAATAGATTGTGATCAGTGTTTAACGCAAAGAAATTGTCATCAATAACCATTTCTTCTTTCAGCTAATGCATGCACTAATAAGATGTGCTTGATTATCACATTGGATGATATGTTCATGACCAGTAATGACCCATTAGCATGCATGCTGCATAAAGTAATTAATGAGGGCTTATGTTATAGCTGCAATATCATTCTGGAAGTTGGAAGAACTTCTGGATATTTTGAGATAAGAACTCACTGTCTGTCCACATTTATGCAGACAAGAGTCTATTGCTAAAACTCATTGATCTTCTTGAACTACTCAAATTCTTTTATAGCACAAATTAAATATGTTTTCTAAATTCTAATGTAGCATTAATCTGCCACACGATAGGATTATAAGAACTCACTATCCTTCACTTTATAGTTTATACGGTCATGAATCTATTACTCAAAGTCTCAAACTAATCGGTCTGCTTGAACTGCTCCAAAAATCTCGAAAGATGATGTCTGTTAATGCAACAATAAGCTGCTTGAGTAAATATGATTTGATTAGATTCATGAAACTTTGCTGAACACTAATTCTCTCCTATAACACCTAATGATCTTTTTCTGTTACCTGAACTTCTCATGTACAAATGATTGTTTGAGATTGTTATTTTTCCTTCGGTTTTCGATAACTCTAAGTTATCAAGCACTTAAATTTTTCATTCCTTCCCATCAATTGTTTGTTACTTTCAGCAAGAATCCAGCCCAAGAATTAAGAATAAAGCATAAAGAAGTTCTAAACAATGGAATATTATGTCAGAAAATACTCGAGCCTAGCATTCGAGAAAACTAATACAACTGCATCACACATGAAAAAGATAAACAGTCTATTAATAGCATAAATTACATGGAAATGCTTTACAGAATCAGAAAAATATCTTCTAGTTAGAAATATTTTAGAACATGTAACCGGCAGAAAATGAGTTTGTATCTTAAAAATAGGACTAAGAATTTTCCAGCATACCATCAAAAACCATTCCTATATATGTACTGGCCGCGCAGCTCAACTGTTATGTCCATGACATTACCTTCCACTCTGAACAGCCCTTTTAGTGAGAACAGTAACTAAATTGAAAAAGAAGTAATATTAATAGCTTCCTAATTAGAAAATCTCAACCCACCAAATCCATTGGGTTCAACTAAGTAGTCTTTAAGCAACCAATGCATCATCATCTCCAGAATTTAACCATAAGCCAAGCAACTATGATGTTTACATAATCATCATAAAATATATGACTACTTTCTTATCAGATTCTTGTTTCTCTCACGTAATTTCGGTCTCATTTCCAATGTAAGTCATTTGCCTATTACAAGTATAATCTATTTTTTCCATTTCCTCAAATCTAAAATTTGTGCATATCAACTAATTGAAAATTTCAGGTATATACAAGTAAAATCTAACCTTTCTTGGCCAGCAGTATCCCAAATTTGCGCTTTAACAGTTTTGTTATCAATCTCAAGGGTTTTAGTCTGAAATTCAACGCCAATTGTGGCTTTCGAATCCAAACTGAATTGGTTTCGAGAGAAACGCGCAAGCAGTTGAGATTTCCCAACCGCTGAATCCCCAATCAAAACCACTTTGAATACATAATCAATCTTTTGATTGAAATCCCCACCGCGGTTGCTTGACATTATTACAACCACCCAATCAAGAATCCCTCCCCCCCAAAATCGATCCACCGCTCAGAATCCAGAAATTAATTCGATCATAAAAAATTACAACAATCCAGTCATATAAAACATAGAAGATTACGATTAATCATGTTCATCTGGAGGATTATACAAGAGGAAGAAATAAGTTACGCATGGCATGATTATAAATCAAAGAGAAACATTTGGTATGAACGATGGTGAGTGGAAAGATGTCAAGATGGGCATGGAAAATTAGGGTTAGGGTTAGGGCTAGAGGAGGAACAGAGAATTTTGGGATTTTTTGAAAGGCATGTTTTTTTTTGTTAAGACGTGAAAACACCAACGGTCAGTGCGGGACCCATTAACGATCAGTTTGGGTGTATTGCATGCGCACCGATTTTTTGGTGTAGTTTCGTTTTTTTTTGTGTGTGCGCGCGCGCTTATTTTCATTAAAATGTGATTTAAGTCTTAAGTATTCTTTATATCATTTAGAATTTAATAAGATTTAGTCTTATTAATTTTTTTAATTTAAAAACTCTAAGTTTGATCGCCAATACATTAAACTTTTTTGTTAATTTCATACACATTATAATGCCATTTTGCGTTATATGGACTCTAAATTATTATATTTTATTTTAAAATGCTATATCAATAAAATTAACATGGAAATAATAGCAATTGAATTCGTAATTTTTCAATTTAAAAAGTAAAGAACTAATTTCCTAAAACATAAATACGTAAATTTAAAAATTTTGATATACGAACGGAATAAACTAAAATTTATATATGTTTAAAAACATGTTTTAACCGTTTATTTTAGCTTATTTATTTATGATAAAAATTTTGATATACTAATGAAATAAACTAAAATTTATATATGTTTGTTAAAATTAGTGTTGAGAAGTTAGTTTAGGGTTTATGTGAAATGACTTAGAGTTTGTGGTTTTAAGTTAGATTTCAGAGTTTAGGTTATTTGAATTTTAGATTTTATAAAAGGATTTTATAATTTTTTATATATTATGTATCAAAGCATAACTTTTTACTTAGGTTAAATTACGTAAATCATCACTAAGCTATACATCTAATATTGTTTTGATCATTAAAATATTAAAATATTTAATTTACTCACTGAAGTTTAGACATCAAACATTTTTTGTCACTCATCTGTTAACTTTTTGGTAATGCACATTAACTGACAAAAAAAAAAATTCTAAGATCAGAACAATGAGAAACTTCAGCGACATGAGAGAATTAACATATTAAGAATGAATTCCATCCGACGATAGAGGAGGAAGATCGTCGAGAGAGAAATTATAAGATTTTTTTACTGATTCATGAATTTTAGAACACTTTTTTTATAACATGAAAGTCAAATTCAGACTTAGAAGGTGAGATAAAGTGATTCCTGAAATTTAAGACCTAACAATCATCATTCACAATCATTTGGAGTTTAAGAGTAATAAAAAACTTTTAGTTTTTAAACTTTAATGAGTAAATTGATCGTTTACGAACTTAAACAACCATAATAAGTTTAAGAATAAAATTCTTGTTAATATTTTATGTAATTTACCCCTTTACTAATGTGTCCATATTTTTTTATCTGAGCGAGGAATAATTTTTTTTCTCTACCACAATTTAAGTGGGTCTAAATGGCCCGTTTATAAATATGTTCATATTTTTCTTATCAATTCTAACTTTAACGTTTTATTTTGATCCAAAAAATTATTTATCAATTGACGTTAAATGACTTAGAATGATGAAATAAACCTAAATAACAATGTACATTGACATAACAATACCATATAAACAAATGTGTATACCTAAAATTGTTATACCGTTAAAAAAATTCTACAAAATATAAAATAATTTTTTCTGTTGACTTATCATTCTATGAAATTATTTTAATCTGATTCTAATAATTTTTTTTAACAATTTTCTTCCGTATAGAGATATTTAACGTAAAATAAAATATTAAGAGTTAAATTGCTTTAAGAAAATATAAATCGAAGTAATTATTCAGTTAAATGTTTGACTTTATACTTAAAATCCTTTTAAAATTTCTAGTTCTTAAAATATCCTTATTTACGATCAGATTTCCTATTTATGTTATTCCCGAAAACTTGACGAAGCAAGAAGTAATAGAACATTCTAAAGTGAGGAATGAAACATAAAAGATAAACACGTCCTATCTGCCTTATGAAAGTGTCTATTCGGTGGGAGGGAATTTTGTGACAAAACTGTGTACATTTAAAAAGATAAACATAATCTGAAACTTCTTTTTACGTTATATTCACAACTGGTTGAAAAAGTAAGGATTATCTGTATGTGATATGTTAGAAAAAGTTGTTAATCTAAGAATAAAATAAAAAATAAAATAAATTATTATTATTTAAACGAACATAACAAAATAAGAATAATATGAAATATTTAAATTAAACCGATTTAATTAATATTAGAAACGTGTTGAGGCCTGTACGAATGTAGTTTCTTTAAAATAGATTTTCGGTCGCTTCTATGATACTTGAGTTTATTGGTCGTTTGTCTCCTAGGATACAACAAAAAGAAGATCTTCGAAAAAAAAACAAAAACTGTAGAGATCTCAAACTTGTACTCTTGCCTTAGCCAATCAACGAAATAAAAAAAAATGAGAGAAGAAAAAGGATTTTTTATGTTTTAAAAATTATAGGGAAATTAGGTCAAATGTGTAAAGAATATTCTAAAATTAATTCGAATATTACTATGAATAATTAAATTTATCTATTTAATATTCGTATTTAAAGAAAATTCAAATTCTCCTTAAATTCGTATTTACGTTAAACACAATTTCTTCTTGAATATTAAAAAGTAAGAAATTTAAGGAAATATTCAATCACAACGGGTAAAATATCTGTAAGCCTGCCTACGAAGGGCTCGATGACATTCGCGTCACCCACGTCGTACGAGTGCATCTCAATCCAAATGAGATTGGATTCACACATCTTGCGCGTGAGGTACAAAGTCATCTCAAGTCATTCAATGACAACAATGTGGTTAAGTGTATATAAACGCTTTCTACTCCATTTATCCCATCCATGTGAGATAATGAGGGGTTTCTTCCTTACTCTATTCACAACATTCTTACTAGGGGTGAGCAATGAAACCGAGAAAACCGATTCAAACTGAGCTATGTGATTAGGGTCGAATTTATATATTGTAATTCAGTTTTTCGATTCGATTTAAAACTCAAATTTTGCAATTCGATTTAGTTTCGAGTTTTCCATATGGAACTTGTTTATTCCATATCAACCTGAATTAAAAAAATATTATGACCCATATCAAATCTGTTTTAAAGATTGTGTCTTGAAATATTTGTATTTATTTTTTAAATTGATCTCTTAAAATATTTAGATATGATTTTATAATATTAAATTGATTAGTAATCGTGTTTCAAATATTAATATGTTTTTATAATATTTACTATTTACAGTTATTGTATGACAGAATATTTGATTTGGTCTTTAATCAAACAATATATTAGGATAGATATATATGTTTAGGTTAATGATATAGAATAATTGAGTGTATATTATTTAAATAAATATTTTTTATGATTTATTTTTTAGATATATTGTTTGTTTTATAATTATTGTTATTTTTTTAATTCTTATTTAAAATCTTAGATTTCTCAAAGGCTCAAGACATGTGTTTTTTTGTTCTTAATGACAAAATAAATTGATATTGAAGGGTCTAATAAATATTTTATTTATTTTACTTATTTTTTTGAATTAAAAAACCATTAAAACCGCGATTTTTAACCGAATCAAACCACAAATTTTTTTTTTAAAATTTTTTTATACCATTCGGATTCACTTTTCTTTTAAAAAATTGCAGATTGCTTTTCAGTTCATATTTTTGATAAAAAAACGAACCGAACCGAATACACCCCTACTTACTTTGAGCATCAATTTCTCATTCATCACTCAACCATTTTGAGCATGTGAGATATCGTTATAAAGATCTCATGGAATAAAATAGGAGCCAACGGATTTCTTATTTGAATCTTCATCTTTACTATTCCAAAACAAGACTCAAAGTTGCTCATTTCTCACTGTTTTTCCAACAATCTCCCAAATGAATGAAATTGATGATTTTATCAAAATATTTTGACTTGATGTGGTGATAGGTTATACGATCGATAAATGCATATGATAGGTAGGTTTCCTCATTTGAACCTTTTCTTGTGAAAATATATTTACTTTACTAGTTACTCAGTAGACGTGATGTCCTTGAATTGTTCAACCATTTGTATGAATGATGATATACTTCACAAACTATCTCTCTGACAAGAATTTTAGTTCTCATGGTTACGTCCATGTAACTCCCTTGACCCGGTCTAGACGCCACCCGACTCGAACGATCTACACAGGGAATACCAAAGATAATCCGGAGACTCGCCCCATTCCGATACGATTTGTGTCTTTAAAATTTGGTTTCGGAATTCAGGATCAGCGTATCGATACGCCTGCTTATGTTCATCATACAATATCAAAACCATAGCTTACCGTTTTGATATCCAGTCTTATTTTTCAGATTATCCCTCATTATTTTGCCTAGGTATCAAAACTATAAGGTACCGTTTCGATACCGTCTGCCTAAAAGCTGCATGATTTCTAGTTTTCAAGCATGAAACGTAACCAAACATATCCTAGATGCATTTTTCACCTATAGGCATAACTCACATATTTCAACACATTTTCTAGATACATTTCATCCTAGTTCCATGAGTTCAACACCGAATGGTATAAACATATATCCATATCATAATCCAACATAAATAACATGGATGAGTTATAAATCAAATATCACATACTTTATTACTATCAAATCATACCGTAATGCAATATCATCATCTTCCAGCCAGAATAACATGAATTCAAATGTTCAATATCATCATCTCCATTGCTTTCATCTAGCCAGAATAACATTGAATTCAAATGTTTAATATCCCAACATTCGCACATAGATTAATCATCACCTTGTTTGAAAAAAGCGATATCATTTCTAAGCTGCGTGTTCAGATTTGGTGGATTATACCGCAACAAAAAGCTTTTGCAAAGATTAGCCCATGACTCCATCGAATCGGATGGTACTCCATTCAACCATGCCCTTGCTTGAACACATAAGGAATAAGGAAATAGTTTGAGCTTCAACATATCCTCATGCACTCCTTGTTGACGAAATGAGTCAAAAACTTTTAAGAAAGCAAGAAAATGTTGCCTTGCATCTTTATGCGGCATACTACCAAATTGCCCAATAGAATTCAACATATTGAACATAATAGGCTTGAGTTTAAAGTTAGTAGCTTAAATTTCTGGTGCATTAATACCAATATTAAGATAATCCAAGATAGGATTTAAGTGATCCCGAATAGCCCTTGGTAGAGGTATAGCAACATTCTGATTTTCCACGACATTTGCGACTACTAATTCTTGCATTTGTGGTGCGTCTTGATTAGGAATAGCTAGGTTTGGAACATCGTACATAGCTCGACGCTGAATACGTCTTCTTTGTCAAAACAATCGCTCAATTTCAAGCACTATAAGGTAGAGATGTCCATCGGTAGACCTTCTTGTCATGCACTGAGAAAAACCATGAAAAGTAAACCAAATAAAACAAGTAAAACTAAACTAAGAAAATAAACAAAGTAAAATGAAAATGCAAAGATAAAAAAGATAAACTTCTACTTTCTAGATCCCCGACAACGACACTAAAAACTTGGTCTGCATTGTGTAGTGCAATAAATTACGTGAAAATATGTATAAGTATGCACAATCGAGTAAAGTAAAAAAGGGTGAGTGAGTATCATTCCCACAAGGATCAAGTGGAAATTTAAGTCAGATTTTCAAGGCAAAAGGATCACTAACTATAAAGGAAAGTAAATAAACTGGTATACACAAATGGAAATGTAGTGACAAATGACGTGAATGCAAGATGGAGTAGGTGAAAGTGTAATGTTGAAATGCTATGAAAACTTAAGAATGCAAGCAAGCAAATAAAATTGTCAAGGCAAACTGGGAATGGATTATGATTGCAAAGTAGAAGTATGAAAGCAGTGTATTAAGAGTATGGTAATGTGATTGCAAGTAAACTAGTAAAAAGATGAAACACTTTGTAAATGCCAAGACCAAAACAAAATGAGAAAACACGAGTAAGCAATATGACTTAATAATCCTCGATTGATAAGCTCTACTAGGAATGAAAGATGGATTTCTTAAACTCACTTATTCGAACAAATAGATGCTATATGGCCTATTCACTCAAAATAGTTTCCTAATATGCTCCCGCTTTCTCGAGTCAAAGGAACCTGACAGCCTAAAATGTCACGACATATCCTCTCGGTCTCAATAGTGACATCTAGCCTATTGAAAAAGAACTATCCTTTTAGTCATTAAAACCCTCTACTTAAGTCTCTCTCGAGCACCTAAAGTCGGGTTAGGCTCTAGTTGCGGTCTAAAACCCATTGCTCATGTCGATCCTCCCTTAGTTTTTCTTGAACACTAAGGATATATGGCTAAGTTTCTCTCGAACACCTAGTATTATACCTAAACATAGGACACTCTCATACCTCTTACAAGCTTAGATAATTTAAAATAATAAGCAAAACAAATAAATAAACACACAACATGCTAATATATTCATAAGAAACAAACTTAAATCATCCACAAAAACATCCAACAAACAAAGCTTAAACATGATGGCATGAAAGTATTTAGAGAATATCATCCATATTCGGTTGAAAGACACCCTTGGTGCGTGCTACCACCGACTCTCCGACCGCCATATAGACGCTTTAGTGTGCTAGCCCCTATTGGGTGCCTAGCACGCTACTCTCTTCAAGCTCGATGAATGGAGGAACCCTTCGGACAGTGGTTGGGTGAAGAAAGGTGAAAGCTTTCCTCTCCTCTTGTTCACTTTTTATGCCTCAAAAGCAGTTCCAAATGTCCTCCTTTTCTCGTAGGTCACCATTCCTTATAAAGTGGGGGATGAATACCCTAAGGTTTAGGGGAAATTCCCTTTGTATCCTCACTCACGTGATAAACAAATCTGCCAAGGTGATAGTGGTTTCCTCCAAGGTGGTTATGGCCAGCCTCACTTACAACATAAGTTGGTTCTTCTCTCAAAATTTCTTTTTGTCCTTTTTTGCAGCTCTAGATGTCTGCATATTTGCAATGATATTTTCCTTTACTACCCTTCTATAAATTTCATGAAATATCTCCTTTGCTTCCAGCTTCGCTTTACATGCACATCATCAACCACATCACGACCTTCCCTATAAAATAGCATCTATTACCGTACCATAAAACCTATTGGAACTAAAAACCTATTTTGGTTATTATAGAACTCTCTCTCTTCCGTTTTCTTACTTCCTCTCTGAGTTGTTCCTCCTTTCCCTTTTTTTTCTCTTTTTCTTTGCGTTCACTAGAGAAGTCCGTTCGCTTCTTTTGTTTCTGGTGAAACTCCGGCTCCGTGCAACGACGACATCACCATCTTCCTTCGATGCAACTTCTGTTTGTGGGTCCATAAGCTTTGGTTTTGTTTTGAGGTTTATGGGTGAGATTAGAAGGGGTTCTGTTTTAGGGAGTTGTTCGGTTAGTTGTGGAGGGGGATAAACTTGTGTTAGGGTTCGGTTTGGTCATTGTGGCTGGGTCGTCACCGGTCGATTGGGTGTCGGACTTTGTGACGGCCACCGCCGTCAGGATCTTTGGTATTAAGGTTTGAGTGGATGTTAGCCTAGGGTTGTGAGGGAAGAAGGGTTTGAACCGGACTAAATCGAATCTAAATAGGTTCTATTGAATCGGTTGAGTGAGGAGTTAGATGAACCGGACCGAACTGAACCAGACCTATTATGTGACCTGTGGCCCAAAGACTGGACTCGAGTTTTGACCCGACCTGTGACCCATATTTGACCCAAAACCCAACCCGAACTTCAACCAACCCGGTTTGACCCTTGACCCAATGACGTTAGCGATGACATCACCCGTTGACCTTGATCCTTTGACTGTTGACCGTTGACCGTTGACTCTTTGACCGTTGACCCGAGTTGACTTTTTTTCAAAAGAACCTATTTTAACCTTTTTCGACACCCTGAGTCTGTTTTTGCAGTCCGTTTAGCCAAATTTGAACCCGAAAGCCCTGTTTTGACCCTTTTAATTTATAACTTGTGTTAGTGGACTTGAATAAGAATTTAATTGGAATCTTATGGTCTTTTTTAGACGACACAGACTCTAAAGAAGATGTTTTGCCTCCACTTCATGTTCAACCGGACCCTACGAGTACCGCTCGAGACTCTGACTCAACTAGAGCAGGACCTAGCTCGGATCGTGGGAAACGTCCGTGTCAGTAGTAATATGTGTGCTTTGAGAGGTGTATTCTCTTCTTGTGCGAGATTCTATACAATATGCTTATCTGTTTAACTGAGACTGTGATATTTTAATATGTTTTGCGTTACTGTGAACTTTGTGTTGCGTTATGAATTTGTGATCAGAGTTATTGAACTGTGTAATTCGTATTTGTGCGTTTAATTGTTGTGTGACATTAAGATCATTTGCATTCGTAATGTTACATGTGCATGTGGTGGATTATACTGAGGAAGGTGGTTTTACCACACTGTATTTTGGATAAATAAGGGGTGAGGATTTCTGGGAAACTACCTCCACTATGATCGGTTGGCTTTGCCACCACTGTGTTTGGCATTCGGAGTATGAGACTGCATTCTCTGTGACATTGCATTTATCATCCATTGAGTCATTTACTGTAAAAACTATATGTTCATATATCTGTTGTTGTGAATTGAATGTTATGTGACCTGTAACTGATCTATAGAGACACACTGGGCTTTATAGCTCACCTTTTTGTTTTAATATTTCAGATACTCGGTCTTAAGAGTTGGTACTCGGAGATATCAACTAGATATTTGTTTCCAATCATTATTTTCAGTATGTTAGTTATCAGAGATTTCATTATCGCTGTTTTGGGATATTAGGTATTGAGATGTTTTAAGTTTCACGCATGGGTTTGGATGTTTAGCTTTTGTTATTCAAAGTATTTATTTGAACTATAATTTTACCGTTTGTGATATAACTTTGATATTTAAAATTCGCTTTTCATTTTTTTGTTTTACTTACCGAACAAGTTATAACATATTAATCTTAAACCTATCGTACACTTCAAGTCAAGAATAAGGGGTTACAAAGGTACCTTGGCTTATGCTAGTGGTGCTGATGCAGTGGTGACAGTGTGGCTGGTCTCTCTTTTCTTCAGCGGGGGCAGGCTGAGTTCTTGGTCGAAATCATCATCTTTATCTCATGGTCGTGTCTTGTCAAAAACAATAGTGGATGGGCTCGTTTGTCATCCAGCCGATACCTTCAAACAATGCTTGGACTTCTTTGGTGGCGAGGACATCTTTGGTGGTTCTGGCTGCGTTTCTGGCTCTATTTTTGTCTGGCAGGTTCATCAGGCTGTGGAGGCTCATCAAGCAGAGGATGTTCAAAAAGAGATGAGGTAAACTTGGTTCATACTCTATTGCGGTAGTCTTTTCCTGTTGATATTGTGGGATCTAATCTTGATCATCCAAAAATTCCATGGTATCTTTCGGGTCTTGGTCTGGTTTAGTAGCTTGAGCTTTCGAAGCTAATTTTGCTGATTCAGGTTCTTCTGTTCGAGCTTCTTTAGAAGGCTCAACTGGGGTCGATTCCTCATTGAGATCAGGTGCATCTTGCCGTACAGCAGTTGAAGTAGCATGAAATGTCGAGGTATTTGCAGAAGCTAGCAAGATGGAATCTGGGAATAGCGAGAACTCGTGAATCAGATAGGGGAACAACTCGCCCAGGTAGGATTGAATAACTTCATCTCTTTTCTTTATGTATCCAATGAATTTACGCAGGTCGCTTGTTAAGTTGTCCAACCTTGTCGTTGCATTTTTAGAAGACTCTAACATATCGGCCCATTGTGTCATGGCTTTTCCTCGGACAATTACAACTTGCGAAGTTTTCGACTGCTCTTCAATACTTACCATCAAAGCTTACGCTTTCTCTATAGTTATACCTTTAAATCCTTCTAAGATCTTATCGTAGTCTTGCTCTAGACTTCCTTCTTGCGGCAAAGAGCAATTATTAGATTGGTAAAAGTCAGAGGGCTTCTCGGTCTATTGAGGCAGGCATTAGTCTCCTAAACGATGATTTTTCCTACATACATAGGGCAACTGTAGAGAATGGAATAGAGGAGCATCAACCGAGATAAGCTTACTGTTGTGTGATGAGAGTTTCGCATGAGCTTGTGGCGCAGAAAATAGTTCCACAACCTCGCATGTGGCAAGAGCCGCTCTTAGTTGACCGAACTTCAACTTGCTTGTTGGCCTTTCCATTTAGTGTCGGCCACGCAGAGATCTTCCTTCACTCCTTGTTATATCTCATAATCGACACCCTCCTCCTTTTTCGTCTGCCAGTTCACTCCTTGTGAAATCTTGGAGAAACGGTTGATGGAGTGTTAGAGAAGTGGATGTTCTTGTCGTGGACATAAATTGATTTTTGCTCTGGGCTATGGGTGTTGGCGTAAAACTCTCGCACTATGGTTGCGTTAACTGTGCCCGGATGAGAAGTAAACTTTCTCCAGTTGTGATGCTTCACCACGTCTGTCACCTCTTTTCCAAAGTCCTCACCGAAGAACAAGAATCTAACTTAAAGAACAACTTTCGGTTTTACAAAAGTTTGAACCTTTCCTCCACCTCATTGTTGATAAAAATTGCAGAAGGGGGTTGAACAAAGCTAGCTGGTCTTGATCTCACCATTTTTACTGACAAACGACAATATAAGAATGAAAATGTTTGAAGTTTTGATAGTGCTGATTTTCGGCTAAGGAGGATAAAATAAAGAAGAAGATGATAAAATAGTGATAAAAGAGAAAAGAGAATAAAAATAAGATAATAATTGTTATTGGTATGGGGGAGAGGAACGTGTGTGGTGAGGGTTTGTTGTAATCATGAGAGTGATTAAAGTGAGATAAATAATTAAAAATTAATAAAAAAAAGATATTCCATCCTTTTTGTCTTTTTTATCACCCAAACCTCAAAACTTAGGTTTTTATAACTTGTTCTCTTGGTCCCTTCTCAACTGTTAGCTTCATGGTTCGATATTTAACCTAAAAAACAAATACGAGAAAGACTTAGTGAAATAAAGCATATAAAATAGAATAAAAATAATTTATTTATTAACATCAGGAAATTAAAAATGCATGACATTTTTGAATGTAAGACATCCTGAAGATAGGAGGTGGGTTTATCACGCATAATAGGGGCCTCAGTGTAGATCTTCAAACGCTGGCCATTAACTTTAAAGGTTATCTCATCATCAATGTTTTTGATGTCTACTGCTCCATAGGGATAAAGATGGTGCACTTCGAATAGCCCAGACCACCTTGATTTTAGCTTCTCAGGAAAGAGTTTCAGCCTTGAGTTGAATAAGAGCACTTGTTAACCAACTTGAAAATGTCGTGGCAAAACTGTCTGGTCATGCCATCTTTTGGTTCTCTTTGTAGAGCTTGGCATTTTTATACGCTTAGGCTCTAAATTCTTCCATCTAGTTCATTTTCAAGAGCCTTCTTTCTCTAGTTAGTTGGGCATCAAAATTGAGCTTCTTAATTGCCCAATAAGCTTTTTACTCTAGCTCGACTGAGAGGTGATATGTTTTTTCATAGACCAATTTAAATGTTGACATTCCAAATGGGGTTTTGAATGCAATGCGGTATGCCCATAATGCTTCATTAAGCTTCAGTGACCAATCCTTCCTTCTTGGATTCACCACCTTTTCCAATATCAACTTGATTTCATGATTTGAGACCTCAGCTTGCCCATTGGTCTAAGGGTGATATGTCGTGGCAATCTTATGTCTTACCCCGTATCTTAATAATGCCTTAACAATTAACTTGTTGTCAAAGTAGGTGCCTTCATCGCTGATGATAGCTCTTGGTGCGCCAAATCTTGTAAAAATGCACGTATGAAGGAACTTAAGTATAGTCTAGGAGTCATTCTTAAGCGCCGCAATCGCTTCAACCCACTTGGACAAGTAGTCTACTACCAATAAGTTCTTTCCTAGTTAGTAATGTCAAAAAGGCAAAACAGCACTAAAAAGAAAAATTAACAAGGTCAGCATACTACAGAATTTCCGTGTCATAAAGAATTTTCTCGTAAGTGAATTCATCATTAATTTCCATTTTTTCATGAGATTCGTGGTTAATTTCTAGCCTAGACAGATGATCAATGACTCGATTTTTCGTGCCCTTCATATCTACCACTTCTAAATCAAATTCTTTCAAAAGTAATATTCATCTTATAAGTTTAGGTTTGACATCCTTTTTAGTCATTAAATATTTAATAGTTGAGTGACCAGTGTGAACAATAACTTTAGCGCCTATCAAGTATGCCCTAGACTTATCAAATACAAATACCATGACAAGTAACTCTTTCTCTACGGTAGTGTAGTTAAGTTTTGCATCATTTATGTTCGACTAGCATAATAAATAACATAAAAAATCTTACCTCGACGTTGACCTAAGACTGCTCCCACGATATAATCAGTAGCATCATACATTAGCTCGAACGAAAATGTTCAATCTGGGGGAACAACAATAGGTACGGTGATGAGGCTTTTCTTTAGGTTTGTGAATGCGCCCAGGCATTTTTGATCAAACACAAAAGGTTGATGAACTTACCGGCAACTTTAGGTTTTACTATGAGAACCCGACTTGTTCTCTCTAGCCCTAGGAGTTGGCTTATATAGGCTAAGCCTAGGTTAAGTCTTCCATAAAGAGAAGAGTTCTAAAAGGAAAAGAATACATATCCTTATTAAAATATGACACTTAGTTATATTTCCTAAAATAACTCCTTTTATTTCCGCGTTGACTTTGACCATGACTTGACTCTATTTTTCTGCTTCTGTTTCTTCTTGCATTGTGTCTATCTAAATCGACATATTTATCTCTATCTACCGAGAACCAATTATCATCTTTATTCCGTTGTCGTGGCCTTCAGAGTGATGTCGTGGCGGGTGCTTATCTGCAATTCAATTTTTGTTTCTAGCATTCATCAACTTATCTGGGTTTTCCTGTGAGGTAGTTTCCTGTCTAAGAAAGAAAATCATTAATTACATCTGTTTTATGTCAAATAATAGATAAATTCATAAAATCCATGTTGAGATGTTGGAATATGGAAAATAAACGGAATTATCCAATATTGCACTTAAATCTATCCTTTATTAGCAATAATTGAGTGAGAAAATGATATAAAATTAGGACTTTTATGCACTCACCAACAAAATTAGTGAAGCTTAAGTTAGAAGGGTGCAATTCAATAGAAATGACATTGTTAGAATATGAGCTTAGATAAATATATATATAAAGATTATGACCATATTTAATAATTAACAGATAATTAATAGTGGATTATATTAATTGATTGTATAAAGTGTTCCATAAAATTAATAGATAAATTTCAATAGTTTAATAAGAGTTTTATTATAGACAAACCTAAGATATGCTAATAAGATAATAACGTTCTTATAATTAATGCTTATTTAACTTTTTAATAGAATGTAATAAATGTAATAATTACATTCCTGAAAAGTTATTTTTAATTTAGGTAATTAAATTTTAAGGATTTAAAGGTTTATAATTTTATGGTTAGGATTTTAGAGATATAATTTAGAGTTTTAGGATTTATTTCCCAATGTTTAAGGTTTTATATTTTATGGTTTAGGAAATTGTTTCGACCCTATCGTTGATTTTAAAACGATAAGCGTAAAAAATCCTCGTTAGGTTAAAAATGGGAGATTAGGGATTAGGTTTAAAAAATTAATTTAAAAAAGAGAATTAAGGTTAAAAATTAGGGATTTTATCAAAATTGGAAATTTGAAAAGAATTGGAAATTTTAAGTTAAAAAGGGAAATTTAGGAAAATAAGAAATCGCTGATTTAAAAATGATAAGTGTATTTTCGTCGCTAGGTTAAAAATGGGAAATTAGGGATTAGGTTAAAAAATAATTTGAAAAGGAGAATTAGGGTAAAATTAGGGATTTTATCAAAATTGGAAATTTGAAAAGAACTGGAGATTTTAAGTTAAAAAGGGAAATTTAGGAAAATAGGAAATGTTAGAAAAGGATTAAAAAAGGGTTGGAGTCGTCATCGATCACTTTTGGTAGACCGGGTACTATAAAATCAGAGATTCAAAATGATTTGGGTTTGAGAGTCAGTTACGATTTAAAACGGTATTAGCGTTAAAAACCGCCCAAAATTGGTGCCTTTACAAAATAAGAGCGTAATTAATTTTGAATTTTTTGATTTAAAGTGACATTTAAATTAAAGTTTGTTTAAAAATTCAAATTCAAATTTATTTTAACTGTATCTTTATTCGAAGGTAAACAAATATACCACCACTATGACGCTTGGTGTCGGGCCCGCTATGACCGAATAAAGATGTAATACGTTAGATTCATTAATTAATGAGGTGACATTAAACAAAGATTAAAACATAAACAATATAAGAAAAGCATGTATTAAAATAACAATACATCATAAAAAGATAAATACACACACAAATATATGAACAATAATATAAACATAAATAAATACGAATGCATGGCATAATAAAACAAATATGTAGCAACATAAATAAACAAAAAAATATACTAAAATTAGGATCAAATTAAATAGAAAAAAAAGAAATTAATGGACCAAAGTAATAAAAATAGCCACTGGAATGGTATAAAATGAAAGAAAACCAAAATTTTACGGCAAAACGAAAAAAATGAAAACCTTATTTTCGAACAGTGACCAACATGAAATGATTAAAAAAATTAGGCCCTAAAATTGTTATTTCGATATGAGGAAGGGCTTGGAAAATAAGTTATAAAACACGGAGGGACCTTTAGGTAATTAAACCATTTTGTAAATGACGATTATTATCGATATAATGACGAAATTGAAAGATTTTCAAAAGTTTGGAGGACCTCGGCGATGGTTTCACAGACACAAAGGGAGTTATGAGGGGATTAAATCGTTTTTAAAAGGACCTAGTATATAATACACTTTAAATCTAAAAAATGACCCTTTTTATCTCATTTTTCCATTCGAAAGAAAAAAAAACTTCTTTCCACTTCGTTTTGAAAGCCCTAACCTCTAAACACCTTCAGTTTTGCAAAGCAAAGATCAAAACTTTTTTTCTTGATAAAAACAGAATCGAATATACTTCTCTCCTTTTGATTTGAATGAAAAACAAACGAAACGAAACCCCTCCACTCCTCTTTTGTTTGGGCTCACCACGAGAGGCGCAAGGTTGTTAAGATTATTACCGGGGAAGAAGGACACGAGGAAGGAACTCCTCCCGTTCGACTCATCCTCTTAACGACATAGTGTCCGTAGGCTTATCGTCGATGTAGAAGGAGTTCGGCGATACAAAAGGTAAGAAACGAAGCCCATTTTTTATGTTTTTATTCGATATATGCAAAAAAAACTAAAGAGTATTTACCTCTGGAATATTCTTGCTTTTTCTATTGATCGAATGTGTGGGAAATGAGGTCCCTTACAATTTGTTGTTCTCGGTTTTTATAACCGAAAATTTATTACATCCAATTGAAAAAGAAATTAAAATCCTAAATGTTATTGATTGTATCTGTGGATTTGTTTGTATTCGTCTAAAATTTTTGCGAATTTGGCTTTGTTATTCCTCTGGAATCCTTGATTTTTGGTTGGATATATTGCTGGAATTTGCTTGTTTTGGCCCTCTGAAATTTGATGAAAATTGTCTGAGTTTTCTGAATTTTTTTGCAACCATCATTTGTACTTTTGCGTTTTGTTAGTACGAATCTGATATTTGGTTTGTTTGCTTGTAAATATGGCTTTCGGAATCGAAGAGGGAACCACCGAAGGTTGACGCCGACGAGAAGAGGAAGAGTCTTTCAACATTCAAAGGGTCGGTGCGTGCACCACACGCACGCATGATGGGAGATGAACGGCCAACGCGTGGGCACGTTAAGGATCTGAAAGGCTTCTTTTCCTTTGATCGTGCGGCTGCGCAAGTGAGAAGGATGTTAGGGTTTTTAGTTATCAGATTAGGTTAAGAGTTTTAGGGCTAGAATTAGGTTGTGAAATAAAACATGGGCTTTTAACTATTTAATTTGAGTTGGGTATATATTTGGTCTGTTTAATTATTTAATAAAAGGGGCTGATTATTTTATATGTGTTTTTTTAATGTGTTTTGGGTTTTATTTATTTAATATTTGATATAATAATAATAATAATAATAATAATAATAAAATTATAAAACAACGAATAAAGTAATTAAAATAATAAAACAACGAAATACAACTAAAGTTAAAAAAATTTATAATATATATATATATTTTTTTGTTGATTTAATAATAATAAAAAAAAACAAAGGAAAAAAATATAGATATAATGTTTTTTTTAATTTTTCAAAGGTTATAATATATAATAAAAAAAACAAAGCAATTATATATATATATATATTTAGATTTTTCAAAATAAAGCAACAAACCATAATATCATTAATTTTTTAAAAGTATAATATATAGTAATATTTTTTTATTTTTATTTAATAATTATAAGTCCGTTATTTAAATTAAAATGAAAATTAAAACTCGGGTTTGAACCGCGGATAAAATTAGTGATTACAGAAATTATGATTTAGAATTTTATATTTAAGATTTAGGATTTATAATTTAGTATTTAAAGTTTAGGGTTTAGGATTTATGGTTATAGATGTATAGTTTAGGGTTTTAGGTTTATTGATTATGGTCTATAAATTTATAATTCAGAATTTATAATTTTAATGTATATAGTCTAAGTTTTAAGGTTTAAAATTTAGAGATATAATTAATTACATTAATTAAATTTTATTAATTTGATGGAACACAACTTTTTTAAAAGATTCTATTAAAAAAACTAAATAAATATTAATTATAAAAAATATTATCACTCTTATTGACAGTCTTAAAGATTATATATAGCAAAACCATTTTAATAAGTATTAAATTTAGATATATTTTTTTATTTATAAATAGGAATGACAAACGAGTGGGTGTGTGAATACCTCCTCTGTACCTATACACATATACATCTAAAATTTTTATATTCATCATCTACTTATCACCCACAGTAGGTATACTATTCAAATTACATCCACCCATACGAGTACATTCTTATATTCATCCTCACACCTATCGTTAATATTGTGCTTATATCTACCTACAAGCAACAATAATATCGAATTATATAAAAATAAATCATAAAATTTTATAAAAAAATAATAAAACTTTATATATTTTATTGATTGATCAAGTGTATGTATAATATATTTATAAAAATATAAATTTAAGGATAAATTACACGGCTAGCCACAATACTATGGGGTTAGTATCGATCTGACCACAATTCTTTAAAAAGAATCAAATGTACCGGTAAACTATTAATTTGGTATTAAAATAGCCATCTGTCGTTAAATAAGTAACGAACTGATGACGTGATAATTAAAGATAAAATAGAATGATTACACATTTAGTCCTTGTTATTTATACATTTTTATAATTTAGTCATAATTTTATTATAAATAATAAAATAATATAATTATTTAATACGTGTCACCACCTGACTAAAGAAAAAACAAAGTAAATTTGTTTACACTACAAAGGAATTGAACCTAAGACTCCAAGGAAAGGAGTGGATGTGCAAACTATTGAGCCAAATGGTTTTTTAGGAAATTAAACACCAACATTAATATTTATCTACTATTATTGTCTATATGTTTTACTTTTCATCTTACGTACAAACATATATTTATTTTTTAATTTAATTAAAATATTAATTAAATTATTTTATATATAATAAATTATTCCCTTTAGAATTTATAAAGGAAATAAGTGGTGAATTATTCCCTTCGAGTGTTATGAGAAAAATTATCAATATCCAATTGAGTTGGATCAATAACGCTATTATTTTCGCCACAAAGAAAATCTGTTTTATTTTCTTTAATTTATCATTCATGATTATGGATAAAGTCCGTAATACTTCGGCGTTTGACAAGTACGAGATCAATGGTTTGTACCATCACATTGATAACATAAAGATTTTGATATGATCTCTATCATTCTTGTCATCTTTATAATTCCATTTCTTGTGTATATAAGCATTCTCAAAATAATCATCTTATCCATGTCTATTTTATGATCTCAATCATGACCATAATTACTAATGTGTCATTTATTCTTTCCGCTATAAAATATCATATTCACTTCAGGGAATAGAGCGAAGACTAATAGGTATTTAAAACTCTTGTATGATATTGTGTCTGTAAGACAACATTAATATGTGAAAAGTGGAGTATGTTTTTCTAACATGTAACACCCAACCCGGATGTTACAATGGGCCTCCGGCCAAAAACCCATATTTCAAAATTTCGTTTTAAAAGCCCAATAATAAAAATCACGTAAGTCCAAAACCAATTACATAGTCCACTTAAATTTAAAACAAGCCCAAAACAATTCAAGTAAAACGGAGCTCCAAAATATATTACAGACTATTTTAAAAACATTCGACCCAAATAAAATAACAGAGTTACAATACATATAGGGTTCAACATAGTACTAAGCCCACTACATCTAATAACTGTACTCTGACAACACGGTCGATGCTGAAAGTCCAAACCTTGATGGTGCTCCACGAATCCCGCTCCACCTAACCTACGCACGAAAACAAATTTCGAACGCTGAGCCACACAAGCTCAGTGGGTACGCCAAACTCGGCCAACATCATGCATATCAAAGTAGTAAAGCATGGCATATAAATCACATGCATGGTATGAAGGTCTAGCATGCTTGCCTACACATGGCATAAATGAATGTATACTATCGCACACAGCATATACAAACATATAAGTCAACACACAAGGGCGAGGCCCGCGTCCACACAGCATCGGGATCCTACACTCAGGATTGAGGCCGCCCTCAAATCCTATGCCCGGAATATTACATTGGTCATCTTTGAACGAGGTCGCCCAACGTTCAGAAAAAGGGTGGAGGCCGCCCAACCAACCCTATGCTCGGAATGTTACATCAAACATCTTCGAGTGAGGCCGCCCAACACTCGGAATAAAAAGTCTTCAATCATCACCCGACATGTTACATCGAATGGCCTTCAACGTGTTGCAACACTTATAGATATCCGGATTCCAACACACAAAGACTCGACCACAAAAATGATCCACCTAGGATCTCATCACAGCAAGATATATTAAAGTCTTATCTCACTTAGTCTTTCGGAGTTATAACCTTAACTTAGTTCGACAATTCATTTCATAGCTTTTAGGTTTAAGTAATTATTTATTAAGGTCACCGAAGCCTTAAATTCTACCCAACTTAGCCAAAACACACAGGAGTATCGATACCCTTAAGTAGGGTATCAGAACATCCTGTATCAATACCCACCCAAAGAGGGTATCGAAACACAGAAGTATCGATACTGGTATCGATACCCCTTGACCAAAGTCAAAGTCAACAAAAGAAAGAAGATTGTTTCGAAACATGTATCGATACCAAAAGTTTATGGAGACCCCCGGTATCGAAGCATGGTTCGATACCCCTGGGCAACTAGCCAAAATACACTCACTGGTATCAATACCGGTAGCCCGAGTATCGATACCCCCTGCACTAAGAATGGTTTTACACTTAGAAATCCTAGATTTTCAACCCCAAACTCAACCTAATCGATCCTAAAGTGTTCCTACTCAATATTAATGATGTTTAAAGTATTTTAACACCAATGTCCAACCTTTAATCACATTAACAAGGATTTCACCATTAAAGACCCATTTTCAAGCAACCAAGCAAAACAACATACATGCATGATTATCTCTACATGTCATTACACTCTACCATGAATGGATGATGAAGAAGGAGTTGGGAGTACCAACCTCAAGCAAAACAACAGCAAAACGAGCTCCTCACTCTAGTCAAACTCTTCCTCTACCCAAGCTTGTTGATGGCTCACCACCTTTTTTCTCTACAAGAGAAAGATGAAGAACGGATTAAGAAGAACTTAGGATGATTCCTCAAGGTCTAAGAACACAAAAGGGACTGAGATTAAAGCTCTAAAACTCAATCCCGAGCTCAACCCAAAACCCCACAAGAACCTCCATCTAACACCAAAACCATGCATCCTTACCTTATTTTATAGATCCTTTACTGCTCTATAACATCTCCTCTACCATAAAAACGAGATTCCAAACATAGCTCTTAAAGATCTTACCTTTAACTAAGTCTTCTTGCAAACAAGGGATTTGAAGATGGGAAGAAAAAGGAAGCAGGAGATGATATCATCTCTACAGGGGAAATAAAACCTCCCTCCACTCCTTCATCCCATTTAGGCATTTACAAAAATGCCCCCATCTAAAAACTCTTAAGGCCCAAACCACTCAATCCCAACAAGCCTATGGCCCAACAAGGCCCAACCCACACAAACCCGAGCCTAAACCCGAGGCCCAACACAACGGGTTAACCCGACCCATTAAACCGAGAATTTGGGTTGTTACATAACATATCCTCATCAGTGATACTCTTGCACATAATTGAGTTTTATTCACTAACCATATAGTGAATTATCACGTTTACATTCACTTAAAGGAATGGAACAAATTCAATAATCGCATGGAATAAACATCATGCTTGCATTCACTTTAGGGAATGACATAAATCAAATAATCGCATGGAATAATCATCATGCTTGCATTCACTTCAGGGAATGTCTCCCATAAAAAATCTTTGATCAAGACGATTTTCGTAACTTGAACTTGGGACAAATTTATAGTCGTGTTTTTTCGACAAAAAATAGTATTGCTTTCAAGCAAATATAAACTTTATAATATTCATGCTATTAAATAGTAATTGATCAACCAATATATATACAATTAAGGAACAAAAATTTAATCCTTATATGTAGCGTTGTTAAACCAGTCCACAAGATCCTTTAAAAAGAATCTCCTTTGAGATCAGTAGCCTCGCAGAACGGGATGTCCAGCCAATATACTCAGATTAAACCAACATAACAAAGAACATATTAATTAAAGGTTTAATATTTCTTCTAATATCATGTAATACTTAGAACATGATTAAAACATAAACTTTTATCATAATAATAAAATAAACAAATACTGGTTATAATAAAGACAAAAATCTCAAATTAAATAAGTAAAACATACCGAACTTTTCACTATATGGTAGATTTAGTTATCAATATCTTGTTAAAATCTTTTTCGAGAATTGTCAATAAGAACCACTGTATTTGAGTCACTTTATCGCTACAAAAATACCAAACAACCAAAGATTTTTAATAAATTAAAAATCAAATCAAAGATCAAGAGAGAGAAATAACCGATAATTAAAATATAATTGAGGGAGAAGAACTTATCTTTGATTTATGCTAGTAACAAATTCTTTTCAATAACTCCTTCAAGATTCAAACGAAAAACGCATCCGTTGGTTAGAGTCTCGTGCTGATAACGTGTTATAAATAAAATAATAAAGAAATAAAACAAGAATAAATAACAAGAATGAAAGAACAAAGAGAAGATATAAAAAGAGATATTTGTATTATTCTCAATATTAACTTTTATACAATACCTTCACATACTCATCTATTTATAGGCATAAACAGTACATAATGTATTAAACTCTAATTAATGAAGATAATATTTCTAATGATAGAGTTCTTATTATGATATACATCCATATAGATAATATTTATAACAATTTAATCATTTAACCAATTAATTATATTTTGATACAGTTGTATCTTTATCAAATAAGATTACATTAAAAATGTTTTATATAACAAAAATAAAAGTTGGCAAAATTATAAAATTGAAATCGTAAACCAATATTAAAAAATAACATTTAAGTAAAAGTAGTGATATTTTGCTTCGGTAAAACATAATTTTTGTTTTCATAGTCATCGTTTTATTTTTTTTTTAATTAGCCGCCGCATTTAGTTTTAGTATTAAACGTGGATCGCCGTAGTTTATTATTTTGGCATAAAGATAATTTTAATCTTTAATGTTTATAACTTTTATTATTTTGATCCTTATTTTTTGGATAAATTTAGTCCTTAACCTATATCTTTTTGACAAATATCTTATTTTTAATAAACATGATGATTGGACCGTTAAAAATTTAACGATAATAATATATCATATGCATATGATAATATATTTTAAATGACATGACATCTAACCTATCAAATACATGTATACAGAATATAATTTTATTCTAATAAAAAATATAACACAATTAAAATTTAAATAAAATATTAAAATTAATTAATTCTAAAATAAAAGACTGCTAAACATTCTCAACTAGGGGTGTTCATTTCCGGGTACCCGGTTTTCGGGTACTCAAAAAATCAGGTACTCGATTCCTTCGGGTCATAAAAAATTGGCCTGTGTCGCGGCCCATTTAAATCGGGTATTTGTTACAGGGTACCCGTAAAACCTGGGTACCCAACTAATCGGGTAACGGGTACACGGTTCATAACTTTTTTATTTTTAAATTAAAAAATTTAAATTTTTTTTGACAAATATCTTATTTTTAATAAACATGATGATTGGACCGTTAAAAATTTAACGATAATAATATATCATATGCATATGATAATATATTTTAAATGACATGACATCTAACCTATCAAATACATGTATACAGAATATAATTTTATTCTAATAAAAAATATAACACAATTAAAATTTAAATAAAATATTAAAATTAATTAATTCTAAAATAAAAGACTGCTAAACATTCTCAACTAGGGGTGTTCATTTTCGGGTACCCGGTTTTCGGGTACTCAAAAAATCAGGTACTCGATTCCTTCGGGTCATAAAAAATTGGCCTGTGTCGCGGCCCATTTAAATCGGGTATTTATTACAGGGTACCCGTAAAACCTGGTTACCCGACTAATCGGGTAACGGGTACCCGGTTCATAATTTTTTTTTATTTTTAAATTAAAAAATTACATATTAAACATATAAGTTTTAAAAAATTATAATACATAACCAAACATAAAAACGAGTGATTTAAAGTTAATTTTAGAATATTGGAATTTATATATACATCTATATTTATTAAATTTTATCACTAAAATGACGTTAAAAGTATTAATCCCGTTTGTTCTTTCGGTATTAGTAAATTAATAAAAATATATTTAAAATTTTTAAAACCTAAAAGTATATAATACAAACATAAAACTAATTTAGAGATTTAAATTTAATTTTAAGTATAAATATTAAAGAAATCTAAAATAAAAAATATAATTTAAAACTAAAAATATATATAATAAAACTAATCGGGTCGGTTCGGGTACCCGAGAATTCAAAATTTTTGGCACAATCCTTGTACACTAATTCTCGGGTAGGATACCCAGCCTGATCCGGTAATATTTTTCGGGAATTACCAGATATTTTTGCTTCGGGTCATCGGGTCGTTGGGTCGGGTCAATTGTAACACCCAACCCGGAAGTTACATTGGGCCTTTGGCCCAAAATCCGTATTTCAAAATTACTTGAAAGTCCAATAATAAAGCCAATTCAAGTCCAAAAACGATCCATAAAATCCATTTAATTTAGAACAAAAGCCCAAAATAGTTTAAAATGACCGGAGCTCCAAACTATTACAACCCATTTAAAATATTTGATCCAATTAAAATAATAGAGTTACAATACATATAGGGTCCAACATAATACTATGCCCACTACATCAAATAAATGTACTCTGACAACTCGGTCGATGCTGAAAGTCCAAACCTTGATGGTGCTCCACGGGACCCGCTTCACCTAACCTACGTACGAAAACACATTTCAAACGCTAAGCCACACAAGCTCAGTGGACACGCCAAACTCGGCCAACATCATGCATATCAAAAGCAGTAAAGCATGACATATAAATCTCGTGCATGATATGATGGTCTAGCATGCTTGCCTAACACATGGCATAAATGAATATATATTACCGCACACAGCATATACAAATCATAACAAGTCAACACACAAGAGTGAGGCCCGCGTCCACACAGCATCGGGATCCTACACTCAGGATTGAGGCCGCCCTCAAATCCTATGCCCGGCATGTTACATCGGACATCTTCGAACGAGGTCGTCCAACGTTCGGAAAGGGGTAGAGGCCGCCCAACCAACCCCATGCTCGGAATGTTACATTGAACATCTTTGAGTGAGGCCGCCCAACACTCGGAACAAAAGTCTTCAATCATCACCCGGCATGTTACATCGGATGGCCTTCAACGTGTTGCAACACTTTTGGATATCCGGATTTCCAACACACAAAGACTCAAACCACACAAACGATCCACCTAGGATCATAGCGCAACAAGATGTTTAAGATTATCTCAATTAGTCTTTCAGAATTATAACATCAATCTTAGTTCGATAATTCAATTCACAACTTTTAGATTAAAGTATTTATTTATTAAGAAACACCAAGCCCCAAAACTCTATCCATCTTGGCGAAAATACATAGGGGTATCGATACCCTTAGGTAAGGTATCGAAACACCCTGCATCGATACCCACCTAAAGAGTGTATCGAAACACATAGGTATCGATACCAGTATCGATACCGTTGACCAATTCAAAAAGTCAACAAAAGAGAAGGGACTGTTTTGATACAAGTATCGATACAAAAAGTTTCTAGAATCCCTCGGTACAGAATCATGGTTCGATACCCTTGTTCCTCAAGCCTAAGTTCCTCTTAGGGGTATCGATACCGGTGGCCCGTGTATCGATACTCCCTTCACGAACCTCTAAGTTTCACTTGAAAATTTCTAAGTATCAACCCCCAAACTTAACCAAATCGAACCTAAGGCATTTCAAAACATTATTACTGATGTTTAGAGTGTTTTAACACCATTTTACAGTCTTTTAACTCATTAACACGAATTTCACCATTAAAGCACCAAAAGCTTAAAACCAAGCAATCATTCCCAAAATTTACATGTAATGCAATCTACCATGAAATGCATGAAGATTAGAAGAGTTGGGAGTACCAACCTTAGCAAGCAACAGTAAAAACGAACTTTTTCCTCCCACTTAAGCCTTCTCCTTTTCTAAGCTTGAAGATGGTGTTCCAACTTGTTTCTCTACATGAGGAAGATAATCTAACCATTAGACACCATTTAGGGAGGTCCTCAGAACCTCGAAGACACTAAAAACTAAGATTCAAACCCTTAAAACCCCATTCTCGTTTTTCCTCTCAATCCAACTCATAAACCCCCATCCTCACCAAACCAGCACATTCTTACCTCTTTGGATAGATTTTTAACCACTCAACAACTTACTCTCTTGCACTAAAACGTGATTCTCAACTATCACATAAAGATCAAACCTTTTCACTCTTCTCCTAGGGTAAGATGAAGAAGATGAAGAGAAAAGCTTCACTCATGACCTCACTCTCTTCTACTCTCTGCAGCACACACAACATTCCCTTCTTCCCTTATCTTCCATAAAGGAAAAGACCAAAAGCCCCTTACTAAAACCACTCTAACACAACAACACTCAAGTCCAAACAAGTCAAAGACCCAACAACACAAACCTAAGTCCCAAAACCACTAAACTCGAGACCAAAATCGAAACCCATAACTCTCGGGTTAATCCGACACTCGGATCCAAATCCGGGTCGTTACAACTCTCTCTTCCTTAAAGAAAATTTCTTCTTCGAAATTTACCTAAGGGAAACAAGTGCAAAAAGAGCAACCTCATACGACCCTATAAACCTTGGACTTAACTTGTTTTTCCTTCCAAACGGATGATCCCTTTTCACGGTGACACTTTCAAGAACACTTTTCTTCCACCTCATACTCTATCTCTGTCAGTTTCAAATCTGCATACGATTTCTGCCTATCTGAAGCTGTCCTTAACTGATCACAAATCAACTTCAATTTCTCGGTAGTCTCCTTAAGCATAACTGGCAACAATATCAATTCTAACATGCTTCAACCCAACAAAATAAAGTTATGTACTTTTTTCCATTCAAAGCCTCATACGGAACCATCTAAATACTCGACTGATAATTGTTGTTATACGCAAACTCAACCAACGGTAGGTGCTTCTCTCAAGTATCTTGAAAATCAATGATACAACATCAGAGCATATCCTCAAGAATCTGAATCACTCTCTCTGACTGAGGATGATATAAAGTACTAAAATTCAAACGGCTACCCTAAAGCACTGTGCAAACACTCCCAAAATCTGGTTGTGAATCTCAAATATCTGCCAGACACAATCAATTTCTGTACATTATGCAGTCTCATAATCCCACTGGCGTACAATTTTACCAACTTACCTAACAAGTAAGTCGTATGAACAACAATAAAATGAGCACTCTTTATGAAGCGATCAACTATAACCCAAACTGATGTTCTTCTTTCAACGGTTGTAATAAACCAGACGGAAACTAATATTCTGCTTTAACTCTCTGACAAACCATATACTTACTCACATAGTCGGTAGCATCTCTCTTCAGACCAAACCAGAACTACTCATCCTACAAACCACGGTATATTTTCGTACTACCTAGACGTGTAGCAAGAAGACTATTATATATTTTGGTCAGAATCATACATCTTCAATCACTGTCATTCGGTATAACCACTCTGTCTTTGAAGCACACTACACCACTATCTCTGAAATTGTACTTTGTAGATCTTCCTTCGATTATATCTTGTACGTGAGGTACCAAAGATCTATATGACAATTGTTTCTCTCTAACCAACTGACACAAAGTAGTTCTAGCCTGAAGCTCGTCTACCAAGTCACTATCATTTGATACGTTTAATCTAGCAAACATAACTCTCAACTCAACGGCTACTTTCCTACTCAAGCATCTGCACTACATTGATTTTACTCGAATGATACTAAGTCTTGAGGTCATAGTCCTTCAATGATTCAAGTCATCTATGCTGCCTCGGATTCAACTCTTTCTATGTCATCAGATACTTCAAATCTTGTGACCTGTGTACACTGCGCATCTCTCACCATATAAATAATGCCTCAAATCTTCAAGGCAAACACAACTGCGGCTAGTTCTATATCATGGGTCGAATAATTGCGCTCATGGTTCTTCAATTGTCTCAAAGCGTAAGCTATAACTCTTCCGTCTTTCATAGCCCACAACCTAGCCCTACATACGAAGCATCACTGTAGATCACATAATCTTTCCCTAACATTATCTGTATCAAAATTGGCACATCTGTCAAAACTTCTTTCAGTTTCTCAAAGGCTTGTTGTCTTGTATCTCACCCCTCAAATCGAACATTCTTCTGACGCAACTTAGTCAAAGGAGCAGCTATCTTTGAACATCCATTCACAAACCTCTTATAGTAACCTGATAAGCTTAGGAAACTATGAATTTTTATGACAGACTTCGGTTGCTTCCAACTCACAATCGCTTCTATCTTCTTAGGATCTACCTTAATCCCTTCAGCTGACATTACATATCCTAAGGTAACAACTTCTCTAATCCAGAACTCCCACTTGCTCAACTTGGCATACAACTGATGATCTAACAAAGTCCACAATACTAACCTCAAGTTTCTGCTAGGGTCTTCCTCAGTACGTGGGTACACCAATATGTCATCGATGAATATAACCACAAACTGATTCAAGTGCTCGTAGAAAATTCTATTCATCATGTCCATGAGGAGCAACTGGTGCATTAGTCAACCCGAAAGGCATAACTAGAAAATCATAGTGACCATACCTTGTACGAAAAACTGTCTTCAGCACATCGACTTCTTTTACCTTCAACTGATAATACTTTGATCTCAAGACTATCTTGGAAAACATGGTAGCACCTCTAAGTTAATCAAACATATCATCAATTCTCGATAGTGGATACTCGTTCTTCACTATCAACTTGTTCAATTGTCTGTAGTCGATGCATATCCTCATACTATCATCGTCTTTCTTCTTCACAAGCAACGCGGGTGTGCCCCAAGGAGAAGAACTCAATCGAATAAAACCTATATCTAATAGTTCTTATAACTGAGTCTTCAAATCTTTCAATTCTTTCGGTGTCATACGATATGGAGCAATCGTAAAAGGAACAGAATCTGAACACACCTTTATGACAACTCAACCTCTTTGTCAGGTGGTAAATCAGGCAACTCTTTTGGAGACACACTCGAAAGAAAATCACACACTGTTTTGATATCCTGCAGTCTGACTTCTTTTATATTCGGGTTCATCATATATGCTAGGTATGCCGTATAGCCCAACTCAACTAACCTTTGAGCCTCTAGAGTCGAAACAACATTCAATAAGAACTTCACATTCTCACTCACAACCACAATCTCATGGTCTTCTTCTAGCCTTAAATAAATTCTCTTGGTCTCAAAGTCTATTCTAGCCCTATGCTCTGTCAGTCAATCCATATTAAAAATCACATCACAACCGTAAAATGATAATTCCATCATATCAACTGGGAACACATACCTCTGAACCATCAATGGACATTGTCTATACATCTTTCTGACCACTGCGGTATCTCTGAAGAATCAATAACACTAACACCTATATCTAGTGTCTCACAAGGTATATCCAACATCCTAGCATGCTCACTCAGAAAACATTACCGGTGGGTTAGCTATCAAATAGGTCCGGATCTTTTCCCTCAAACCTCTTAGAAACCTCTTACACTTCATCTTCTCGGTAGTTATCAACTCGGGTGCATATCTACTCAACTGTAAGAACTTTTGCTCGTACTCAAAGACCGTACGATTATCTTGCACAAGAAGGGTAAACTGATCTCTCAATCGACTGATGTGAATCTCGCCCATATACTTTTTCTTAAACTCATCCAAAAAGTCGTCCCATGTCGGCTGATCGGGATACTACTCCATCTCAACTGTTTCCCCATCACTCTCTCACATTACCCTTTAGAGGCGACAATACACATGACTGCCCATCCTCCTATCTCAACCTTATCTGTCTCAATATCCAACGAGTATCATGAAGCCACTGATCTACCCTCACAGGATTATTTTAACCAAAACCCAAGAAATCCGTAGCACCCTACTTGCGAACCCTCTCGATAGGTGCCTCACTTAGGGTAGGTGCATGCCTCAGAATAGCCTTCGCTATCCGATCCAAAGCACGATGCAAATGGGCGAAATAATTTGCCCCTTGCTTAACCCCTCACTCAGACTCGTCCACACCATGCACACACAACAACAACAACAACAACAACAACAAGCAGGATTACACCATCAAAATTTCAGCTTTAAGGAAGGTACACTATTGACTCGTGGGCCATACTTGTCTAACACCTATGCAACACACTAGACTCCCCCAGGGATTTTCTAAAATAGACTCAACCTAAGCTCTGATACCACTAAATGTAACACCCAACCCGGATGTCACATTGGGATTCTGGCCTAAAACTCGTATTTCAAAATTCCTTGAAAGTCCAATAATAAAGCCAATTCAAGTGCAAAAACGATCCATAAAATCCATTTAATTTAGAACAAAAGCCCAAAATAGTTTAAAATGACCGGAGATCTAAACTATTACAACCCATTTAAAATATTTGACCCAATTAAAATAACAGAGTTACAATACATATAGGGTCCAACATAATATTATGCCCACTATATCAAATAAATGTACTCTGACAACTCGGTCGATACTAAAAATCCAAACCTTGATGGTGATCCACGGGATCTGCTTCACCTAACCTACGCACGAAAACACATTTCGAACACTGAGCCACACAAGCTTAGTGGACACGCCAAACTCGGCCAATATCATGCATATCAAAAGCAGTAAAGCATGGCATATAAATCTCGTGTATGATATGATGGTCTAGCATGCTTGCCTAACACATGGCATAAATGAATATATATTACTACACACAGCATATACAAATCATAAGAAGTCAACACACAAGAGTGAGGCCCGCGTCCAAACAGCATCGGGATCCTACACTCAGGATTGAGGTCGCCCTCAAATCCTATGCCCGAGTTACATCGGACATATTCGAATGAGGCCGTCCAACGTTCGGAAAAGAGTGGAGGCCGCCCAACTAAACCCATGCTTGGAATGTTACATCGAACATCTTCGAGTGAGGCCGCCCAATACTCGGAATAAAAGTCTTCAATCATCACCCGACATGTTACATCGGATGGCCTTCAACATGTTGCAACACTTATGGATATTCAGATTTCCAATACACAAAGATTCAAACCACACAAACGATCCACCTAGGATCATAGCACAACAAGATGTTTAAGATTATCTCAATTAGTCTTTCGGAGTTATAACATCAATCTTAGTTCAATAATTTGTTTCATAACTTTTAGATTAAAGTATTTATTTATTAAGAAACATTAAGCCCCAAAACTCTATCCATCTTGGCCAAAATACACAGGGGTATCGATACCCTTAGGTAGGGTATCGAAACACCCTGTATCGGTACCCACCCAAAGAGGGTATCAAAACACATAGGTATCGATACCAATATCGATATCGTTGACCAATTCAAAAAGTTAACAAAAGAGAAGGGACCGTTTCAATACAGATATCGATACAAAAAGTTTCTGGAATCCCTCGGTACCGAACCATGATCGATACCCTTGTTCCTCAAGCCTAAGTTCCTCTCAGGGGTATTGATATCGGTGGCCCGTGTGTCGATACTCCCTTCACGAACCTCTAAGTTTCACTTGAAAATTTCTAAGGATCAATCCCCAAACTTAAACAAATCGAACCTAAGGCATTTTAAAACATTATTACTGATGTTTAGAGTGTTTTAACACCATTTTCCAGTCTTTTAACTCTTTAACACGAATTTCACCATAAAGCACCCAAAGCTTAAAATGAAGCAATCATGCCCAAAATTTACATGTAATGCAATCTACCATGAAATGCATGAAGATTAGAAGAGTTAGGAGTACCAACCTTAGCAAGCAACAGCAAAAATGAACTCTTTCCTCCCACTTAAGCCTTCTCCTTTCCTAAGATTGAAGATGTTGTTCCAACTTATTTCTCTACAAGAGGAAGACAATCTAACCATTAGACACCATTTAGGGAGGTCCTCAGAACATCAAAGACACTAAAAACTAAGATTCAAACCCTAAAAACCCCATTCTCGTTTTTTCTCTCAATCCAACTCATAAACCCCCATCCTCACCAAACCAACACATTTTTACCTCTTTGGATAGATCTTTAACCACTCAACAACTTACTCTCTTGCACTAAAACGTGATTCTCAACTATCACATAAAGATCAAACCTTTTCACTCTTCTCCTAGGGTGAGATGAAGAAGAAGAAGAGAAAAGCTTCCCTTATGACCTCACTCTCTTCCACTCTCTGCAGCACACACACCATTTCCCTCTTCCCTTGTCTTCCATAAAGGAAAAGACCAAAATCCCCTTACTTAAACCACTCTAACCCAACAACACTCAAGTCCAAACAAGTTAAAGGCCCAACAACATAAACCTAAGTCCCAAAACCACTAAACTCGAGACCAAAACCGAAACCCATAACTCTCGGGTTAACCCGACACTCGAATCCGAATCCGGGTCGTTACATCAATCGTGTCAGGTAATTTTAAAAACCCCTATTCTCAACCCTAACTATGATAGAATCAAATATATCTTAGAAAAATATGAACGCATTCCGAAAAGGATGGGTTTTATAGAGTTTGCTACCGGTGAAACAAAGATAAGAGATTTTGATACTAATCAATTAGATTTTTATTATTTTAATTTAAAAATTAGGTATTTTGGTGTTTAACCTATATTGGAAGGCTCAGAATTTTTACAAAGATTTTTTAACGTATAGATTGTGTCGCTCTTCGATCACTAAGACAACATATTTGATTATTTTGAATTTATTGTAGATATTTTATTTTTGATTTGTATTATATTACTTTTGTGATTTTATTATTATAAATGATAATTTACTGCTAGAAATAATTTTTTTATTTTCAAGATATTATATATTTGTGTTGAATTTTTTATAAATATTTTAGTTGGATCGTATATTCTTTTTTAAAGAAGAATAGAGAAAATTCTCCACTGAAGCAACTGTTCTACAAGAAAAACTAAACTTCTAAATAAAGACATATACGTAAACTGAAAACTAATTATACTTAATTAAAATTAGGGAAACTCTACAAAGCTTTTCTTTTCGAACTGTGTTCATATATTTTTTTATGATATGGTTTTGATTCTATCATAGTTAAGGCTATGAGTGTTTAGTAACATTTTATTTTAGAATTAATTAATTTTTAATATTTGATAGGTTAGATGTCATGTTATTTAAAATATATTATCATATACGTATGATATGTCATCATTGTCAAATTTTTAACGGTTCATTTATCATACTAGTTAAAAAATAAGATATTTATCAAAATATAGGTTAAGGGCTAAATTTATCCCAAAAATAGAATAAGGGCCAAAATTATAAAAGTTATAAACGTTAAGGGTTAAAATTATCTTTATGCCTATTATTTTTTATGTTTTGTTTTTAAATTTCAATAAAAATTATATTTTTATGATATGTAATTTTTTTTAGGTATGTTATTTATTAATTTTTTGGTTTATTTTTTTGGATAAATAATTAGTTTTCTATTAAACAGTAGATAGTGTGCAGCTGCATCTGCATCTGCATCATAAGCTTCTTTGGTTTTTATAATTAGTATAGGTTGTTGCAACTAACTTTGAAAAAGGTTGTTAGGGTGTATCAGTCTCTAAAAGCCTGCATAAACAAGAGCTTAAGTCTTTTGTATTCTCAAATTGTAGATGAATGAAATCGAGTTTTATCTCATTATATTCTTCTTTATTTTCAATGATCAACACTCACAGTGTTAACTTTATAATTTTATTTCGTATGTGATCATAAAAAAGATTAATCCTCGCTCATATGATGATTTGTTAGCAAATGTAATAAAAATTATATAGAGGAATAATTTGCTTAATATTTTAGTTTGCTCACCATTTCTTTTTTATCCCGTAAAGCGTCTCCTTTAACTAAAATCATGAAGATTCATAAAATTTTTGAATTTTGATGCTATGCTAATCTTCATGGAAGATTTTGTTTTTCTTTTCACTTTTGTATGAGATTTTTAGTGAAATAATTTTTTTCTCTCTTTTTGATACATTGCGTCTGTAATATCTTTCATGGGGTTTAATAAAAGGGTTATGCTATTGACACACCTAAGGCCTATAATGTTTATTGGATTTTAAATAGAGTATAATTAATTACACCCTTAAAAAGTAGTATTTCATTCATTACATCTCTAAACCTTAAAACATAAATACTAATCTCTAATCTCTAAACATTAAACCAAAACCTTAAACCTTAATATTAAAACATTAACCCTAAATCTAAATCTTAAACTCTACACCTAAATACTAACTAATAAACCATATATCCTAAATCTTAACTGTTAAACCCTAAATTTAAATATAACCCTATACCTAATCCTAAACTCTATATCATATGCAATCTTAAGTGAATATTAATTAAACATAATTTTTTAGGAATGTAATTAATTATAAAAAATTATTAGATTGTTATCGACCGTCTTTAAGTTTATCAATAGCAAAATCTTTAATAAAATTTATGTCATTATTACAAAATATTTTACGAAAAAGGTTTGGACAGTATAAATATTGTACATTAATTATTAGAAACATTTTTACAAGTATTTTATGATATTCTAACAAGTATAGAATTCAGATTTCTTTCCATCTCTTTCCCTTATTTCGTACCCTAATCTCAAATAGATCTTTTCTTTATAAAACAAGATGAGGATCATAAGTTGAAAACAAGCCAAAACTTCACTCTATGAAAATGTGGTTTAATGATGAAAAATATCAAAGGAAGAAGACAGGATGGGCATCTCTATCCAGCCAAACTCTTAACAATTTTCCTCACAGTGGCGAACATCTCATTACTTGTTTGCCCACAAAAACACACAACTTCTAAATTGAAAAGCTAAAGAAAAAGATGCCAACTAAAATGGGTTTCGGACAAGACATACCTTCTCTTTAAAAAAAAAAGAAGAAAAAAAATACCCTCTATTAATAGATTCTCTATCTTTTTTGTACTTAGATTTGAACAGATTCAGACAGTTGCTTGCAGTAAAGTGATTTCCTTAATCTTCATCTGTTTGATACAGAGCGATCCACCATATGTGTTTAGAAGAGAATTTTTAGAGTTATCGATTTTATCACACATCAAAAATTCATGACTTTAGAGTTATACCGAAATTAATTAGTGGATTGATTGAGCATTGAAGACAGGGTATACATACCTTCCATATGTCGTACCAGGAATGCATAATTACTTTTAAAGATGTGACTATACAGTTTGGTGTCTTAATTTTGGGTACTTGTTCAAAGCGAATATTTTGTTGAAGTTATCTACTACAAATATTTGGGGATGCACACCCGATCAATGTGTAAAAAGGTAAATATGTCAAGTTGATATGGTTGAAGAGTGAATATCAAGTGGATTCGAATTTTGTTCTAAAAAAAATTAAATGTGCTATTTGACAAATCGAATTCTATAGTGAACATGCAATACCTCTTATTCATTTTGAGCAAGAAATTTTAGATGGAGATCTACGATTTTAGGTCTTTACTACTATAAGTTATGCAAAACATTGAAACAATTCCTCGTACATGATAGACTGTGGAATATTGATAATGTAGTGTTGCTTTAGTTAGTTATGAGTATGATATAGACTTTTATTTTTAGCACTAATTCGTAATGTTTGGATTGAATTCTCACCCGTTATAAGATAATAATATTCATTTTGAATAATAATTTTAGATGTTAGTAATGAAATGCATGATGTATATATTTGTATTATGCAGATAGAGCCAAAGTTCCAAAGCAACTGGTTGAAGTATAATTTAATCTTTGAAGTTAGAAGGATGATTAACATGTTTTACCAAAGAGTATGTAAGGCTAATTTGCTTGATCAATAGTTGCATTATTTAATTTTTTAAATCTAATTTTGCAATAATGCACGTATTGTTGTATTTTTGATAGATGTAATATTTAAATGATGATAGTCGAGAATTGCTACTGAATGATACCTATAAAGATTTCGAAATTTGTTATTTTACAGTCAGATTCTTAGACAATTCGAATACCACTAGCATGTGTCAGGGGAGTGACCAATATGGTGACATGGAATAGGTAGAATTAGGGGATAAAAGTGAAGTGAATTGGCCTGACAAATATTCCACATGTTGTATGGTGGCATGGAAGATCACACAGATTGTTGAATTGTTATCCCTTCAAGCGAATGAATTTGATTTTGCATACCATCAATGGTGTATGGTAGACAACAAAATGTACCTGACAATCGAAGTCAAATAAGAATCTTATCTTGTTTTATTTAAGAAATAGATAGGAAAATAACATTGAGGGGATCATCATTGGGTGAAGGTAGAGGTAGCTTCAACAGGATATCTGAAGGTAAATGCTTAATAAAAAAGGCAGAAGCAAACCTGAAAATCCATTGCAGACCAATGTGGAGGTAGAGGCTTTTGATGTCAGCTCTTATCCATCTTTAGAAAGTTTCTCGAGTTGAAATCTAACTCTACAAAGTACACCAAGGCTATTGCATTCGCAAACTTCATATGAAGCTGATATATAGAGAAGCGAATATGATAATCGGGGAACTCAATAAATTTTTGTAGCACAAGGACAAAGATAAATATGTAATTTTGAAAATATTTATATGCTAGAGTTTCTGGTTCTATAACCACAATATTATGATAGTCAACATTATGATTGTAACACCCTAAACCAAAAGTTACATTGGGCCCCAAGCCTATATAAAAAATTCTCGAAACATTTAATCCAAGTATTGTACTCTTCAATATTTCGATGTTTTGAGTCTTACCACACTGAGTTCCTTGCAAGCACATAGTAACCTAGAGACTTGCGTAAGGGAATAATAATTACGAACACTAAGCTCGGAAGCTCAATAGATACACCTCTATTATACCATGCTTCAAGAAACTCATAAACATGAGCATATAATCACAAAGATCCACAATCAAACACAAATTTAAGGCCTCAAAAAGTGTAACATACCGTGTCATTTTATAAGAGAGTAAGATCAGGTCACATAATATTGGAACAACACTCGGGGTGAGACTGAGTCACATAGTATCGGAACATACACCTTGAGTAAAATTTAATCACATATCATTCGTACACATCTTAGGTGAGTCTGAGTCGCATAACATTCGTATACATTCAAGGTGAGACTGAGTCACATAACATCAAAACATACACCATATTAAAAAATGTTTCTAAGTACAAACGAATGAAAGTTTGAGTCACATAACACCAATAACCTAAAAAACCCTTATCATGATATTGCAACACAAGCTTGGGCGTAAGCACTTGAGAAGAACACTGCACAGAATTTCTACAAAAAGGAGACTCGTGGAATGAGATTTCCAACGGTCATTTTAGAGTTCTCCTCAATGGTTGCCGCTGTTTATGGTTCTTTCTTAGGTCGGTAATTTGGTGTAGGGGCGTAAACGTGTCGAGTCGAGTTTGAGTAATAGTAAGTTCGGTTCGATTATTAAGATTTCGAGTCAAGTTTGAACTTGAATAATTTTAAACTAATTTAAAAATTCTAAGTTCGGCTCAGTTGGTATGGTTATATCGATCCTGACTAATCTTCCAATATATTATATGTCTCTATTCCCTATGCTTATATCGATCAGTTAAGGTTATCTAAGCTTGTAGCTAAGTTTCTTTGGGGGCTCCGTTAACAGTAGAATTGTCCATTGGGTTAAATGGAGTACTGTTTGCTTATCTAAAGAAGTGGGTGGCCTCAGCTTATTTGACTTTAGTACAAAAAATAAAGCTTTACACAATAAATGGTTATGAAGATATGGTAATGAAAGTAACAACTAGTGGAGGAAAGTCATCAAAGCCATATATGAACAAAAATCATGCTCAATTTTGCCTACTAATCATAGGTAACCGAACAAAACTTGGGTTTAGAGAGGAATATCATCTCAAATGGTTTCTAGTAATTACCCTTTAGGTCAAAATATTGCTTTGTGTGTTGGTGACGGCAAACTGATTCAATTTTGAACAGATTTTTGAATTAAAAATTCATCACTCAAAGAGGTATTTTCGAGGATCTTTGAACAGATTTTGGTCTTTTGATGAACGGTAAATGGCAATGAGAAATTACTTTGCGTAGAAAACTATTTGATTGGGAGTTTGACATCTGGAATGAATTTTTTAATCTATTAAATCATATTCGAATTAACCTAGAAGCAATTGATAGTATAAGATGGATCCCTCCATTCAAAGGCCAGTTTAGTGTCAAATCTTTCTATTTGCTTTCTACTAGTCACAGGGGAGGCAACGAGTTTATATGGAAATCAATTTGGTGTAATCTAGCTCTGCCTAATACATAAGCTTTTGTTTGGAAATAGATGCATGACAGGATTCCTATAAAATTGAATTGGCGAAAAGAAAAGTATCAGCTAGGTCGATAAAGTTATCTTGCACCTTGTGTAGCAAAGATCAAGACACTATTAACCATCTTTTTTGTCATTTCCCTCTTGTGTGTAGCCTTTAGAATCATTGGCGAAAGTTTTGGAACATACACTTTATCATGTCTGATAACTGTTAAGCATTGATTAAAAGCTTCCAGAAGTTTGGTTGTTAGTTAGTTTTAGAATCAGTTTTGTTTAAGCTAACTGACTTTCAGTTAGCCGACTTCTTCCTAAGCTCACATCCTGTGTATAAATAAGTGAGCTTGTGCCTTTGTATAAACAGATTCTTGAGTTCAATAATATTGTATTCCTGTGAAATCTTTGTTTTGAGTGAGTTCTTTACAATAACGTTCATACATTCTTTCATCAATGGATGTTCTTCCCTCAAACTTCAATTTATAACCAGGTTTGGTCTCTCACCTTCTTCTGCTTTGTTTGGAGAATTTGGATTTGTAGAAATGATGTCATCTTCAACGGAGCAAAAATTGACTTGTCTGCATGTATTCTGAGATTGTGCTGATGGTGTAAAGCTAAATGGCCCATGTGTGGCATTCACATATTTGACGTGGTCTCGAATCCTATTAATTTGTCCAAGATTAAATTCAACTCAACATTAACAAAAGCCATTAGTTGGGTCACCTTCTTTCTGAAATTCAATACTGATGGTGCCGTTTGTGGATCTTTTGGCGACGTCGGGATTGGAAGGTGTTTAAGAAATGATGATAGCAGTATTTTGATAACGTTTTTTAGATCAGAAGGTAGAACAGATTCTACATCTGCGAAGATCTTAGCAATCAAAGAAGCGATTAAAACTCAAACTAGAGCCAAAAAAGAAAATTAATTGTTGAATCCAATACGAGAATGGTAGTGGAATGGCTTCAAAAATCCAGGAAGCCAATTATCGATTCATGCTTAAAACTACGTGATAGAGGAAGCTACAGGTTTACGTTTGTTAACAAAGGCCACGAGTTGTCAGACTCTTTAGCTAAGAAAGGTTGATTTAATTGAGTTTTTACTAAGAGTACTGTTTTTTTAACTGCATATTGAATCTTGAAGGTGTTATTTTCATGTAGATTCATTCTCGTTTGTATTAGCTTAACACAACGCACTTTTTTTCACTTAGGTTTAAAAAAGTTTTTTAATAAGGTCTGTATCAATGCTCACGATTATCGTTTAATGCAATACTTCTATTTTTAAAAAATAAAACTATAAAAATTATTCTATAAACTATTTTCATCATTTAATTTATGGTATTACCCAATTAAGTAAAATAATATCATTTTTATTTTTTTTACATAATACTTTTATAAATTAAAATTTATAATTTATTATCTTCTTTCTCATACTTAGACAAAAATAAAATAATAAATTTTAAACAATTAAAAATTCTAAAATTAATATATACGTTTGAACTGCAAAACTTCCTTTATTCGTCGATTCGAATTATACAACTTTTTGAAAATTTTCTATCCCCACGAATTGTACTAGGTGTTACTAACCATTCCTCTGAAGTAACCCAATTTTTTTTAATATCATCCATCATTTTTTTAAAATACATATTTTTTCTAATATATTATTAAAATTTATATTTTAATAAATAAAATAAAAAACTATTACTCGAATTGAACTAAATTGAATTGAAGTTTTTAGTTAATTGAATAAACGGGTTAACAATTGAATGATTACTGACGTGAAGCTTGAAGTCGTATGTTATTTTCAAGGCTTCCACCTCTTTAGTTAAATTGTAATATTTTAAGTTATCGAACTCACAGGGATTGGATCAGACTTGACTACGCGTTAAATCTGCACAAGAGAAAATAAATAATATAAATAATTTGGATTGTGATGTGAATATGCTAAATACTAAATAAACAATTAATAAAGGAATAGATCTCGATGATAAAATCAGATAAAATTTGATTTAAAATTTAAAATTTAAATTTAATAACTGACAATATCCAATCAAATCTCGGATAATATCTTATAACATCTATTCAAAATCTCGGATAATATCTTATAACATCTATTCAAAATCTCGGATAATATCAGATAATATCTATTCAAAATTAGATTTAATAACAAATAATATTCAATTAAATTTTGGATATTTATTTAATTTAAAAAATATTTAATTTAATTTAATTTAAAAACATTATTATTTGTTTTTATTTTTATCTTAATATCCATATCAATACAACATAGTAAGAACAATGGTTTTCTGGTTGTTTTTATTTGTGAAAAATAAAACGTAGAAACGCATAAAGCAATGCTTCTTTTATTTGTTCCTAAAGTGACCAATCCAAGATGAGAAAGGGTGAGTCAAAAAAAAAAAAAACAAGATGAGAAAGGGAACCTTTCAAAAAAAAAAAACAAGGTGAGAAAGGGAAGAAGGGACGGGGACCAACCATCGAGTTTTGGAGCATAAGGCAGGACTATCTTCTCTCTGATCTAAACCGGAATTTATTATTAGATATCTGATTAAATCTGATTTGATTTTTTGAATATCTAAATTCTAAGATTCATGATTATACTGATTTATATTCGATCCGAAAAACGAATATCTTTATATTCAGATATTTAATTATCCAAAAATATAATTTGATTAAACTAATTTTTTGAAATTAAAAGTTGTATTTATAAAAATTTTAGAATTTTAAATATAATAAACAATAAGTTATTAAATATAATTTTTAAAATTTTGAATATAACATACATTAAATTATTAAATATAACAAGATTAATATTAATGAAAATATGAATTTTCGAATAATCTAAAACTTGCAATATTATAATTTGTATCTGATCCAGAAAACTTAAAACCGGATAGGATATCCAATCTAGAAAGTAAAAACTATATTGAATATCTGAATTTTCCATCTGATCAATAGATAATCAGAATAGATCAATCAGATCAAATATTTTTAAACACCCCTAATCTCAACAGTGATGCTTAAATTGTAATGTTTTTAAATTGTTTAATTTAAAATATAAATATTTATTTTTATTATTAAAAATATATTTAAATAAATAAAATAGATGTAAAAGATTAATATATATATTACAATGACACGTGAGAAATTTTGTCTAAAATTCAATTTTTTTATGAAAATAACTTTTAAACCAAATTAAAAAGCATTCTTAGCAATATAGATAAAGGAGAAGCAAATTTCAGAAATATAAATTAAACCCCGTTAATCAAACAGTCGCCCTTCAACAGAGTTTTGACAAAAAAGGATAAAAATAATGAAGCCTTAGAGAAGTGATCGGAGAAGCTTTTTCCAGGCATTCTTCAGTTTGTTCTTAAAACAAACATTACAAACTACATATGCAATTAGATCAATAACTAATACGATCTTGAGAGCTAGAAGTAGGTACCCTCGGGTGGTTGAACCAACTTTCGGTTATGCGGGGAAGCCATCTCCTTTTTCAGCTGTGACAGAATATCCTCCATTGTATACTCCCTCTGCCAATTTGCAATAAGTCCAAACTTCTTCGGTTCAACCTGTTTCAGTTCGATACCATCAAGTTCTTAGGTCATTCCTCTCATCATAAATTAACCAACAAAAGTTTTAACAAACAGTAATGAAATGAAATAAAATAAACCAATCATGGCATCGAATATGAATGTAATGTTATCTGTATACCACTCCGGTTTCATGGTTAACACAAGTCATGTTGATCCTTGAATGGAAGCGGACGCTTGGTGGCTTCTCGGGATAATCTTTATCACAAAACAGCTTCAATTGATAGATTCGACCTTCGTGTACGGTCTGAGAACAGGAAAAGGAATCAACACGTGTTAAGAAACAGAAAAAAAAATCGTTTACTTCAAAAGCAAGGAGTAGGGTAATCCCAAAGAGACCGAGATATCAAAATGCCAATTATTTGTGAAAACTGAAAAGAGTTGTAACAAAAAGAAAGAAATAAAGAAACTGAGAACAAGCCTTACGCTCTGTTTTTGTGAAAAGCTGTGTTTAGTATTCGGTGCTTTGACTATGATTGTTTGTACAGACACAAAGTTTCATCCGAAGGAAAAACAGCAAAATATGAAGGTTGACTTAAAAATGTGCAATTACATTATGAGGACCAATAATGGTGCCAGTCCAAGAGCGCATGTAAATATCATCTCCATCATCCATTCCATAGCTGACAGTACCATCTCCGATACCTTTTTCTCCACGTTCAAGCTCCTCCAACAATCTGAAGTTCCGAGGCACTGTAAAAAGAACATATAAAACTCAATAAAGCACATGACCAATTATGCCAATAACACAATAAGTCCTAGCATTGGACTTAATGCAAATAGAATTTCAGTCTCAGTAAGTTTCCAGAAAGTAGTTGATTATGTAAGCATGATTAACAGTTACATCCCTACACATAATCATATCACATGTTACAAATGCCATAGATTAATTATGTGTCTCAATTGGATTCAAGGATCACAGATGAGACAGTTCCCAAGGCATCATGCATGCCAGATTATATCAGCCCAAGCTTGTAACGGTTTCATTTTATTCAAACTACACTTATTCTAAAACAACGAGAACGATCGCGAGAGACTCATTGGTAACATTTGATGCTAAAGATATTTACAGTGTCATATTAATAAGCGAAAAAGCACAACAATTGCCTTTTCAACCTGCATTAATTCCACATATAGCCATTATCTGTTCAAATAAGGTACAATTTACAACTCCAACAAGGTTAAAGCAGCAACATCTTCATATACCTAAAGAAATTCATAATCATCAACACCTATCTCTTGTAGTTTTAAAAGGGGGAAACGTTGCAACACACACAAAATTGCACATTTCCATGTTCTTTGATTCAAGAATTTACATGCAAAACATACTCAAACAACATTAGAACATAAAGGACCAAATACTCATATAAGATCTTTCAGGGGTAGCAGCATAATTCATAGGATTTACATAAAAAAGGCATAATTAATAAACTCACATAATATTCACGATGAAACTAAGCATACTTTAAAATTGTTCGATAAATATCAAAACTAAGCAAAAAAAAAAAGATTAAAACTTTACACTGAATATATCAGCAATGAAACCAATTCAAAAGGTAAGCAAATATAAAAAATAAAAAAATAAAAGTCACCAAAAACTTGAAAAAAAAAAATAAACCCATAAATAAATGGAAAACAAAGGAACCCCTTAAATTTCTTATCTTAATCCACAAAAATTGTCCAAACCCATAAATAATAACTGATTAGATGTGCAAGAAGCGATAAATTAACAAAAAAAAAACAGTGATGGAATCGAAGAAAGATTAATTAAAACGCAAGATCCAGGCGATACACAAATGGTATGCATAAAATTATAAAGAGAAGAAGCGGGAAAGAGGAGCAGAGGGGCTAACCCACGACACTCGATCCTCCTGAGCCAAGCGTCATGGGTGATTCACTGGAGTTTTTTTTTAATGAGCTTTCTGAGACCTGATCGGTAAGGTAAGAACAGAGGAAGATCTTGAAGTCAAGAGTGGAGAATCTGGAGAAGGAAAGGCGATGAAAAGCTAAACGCTATCATCAGATGGGGAGAATTAATGAAAAATAATAATTCCTAAAAAAGTAAAATATCAACACAGTGTAGATATAAAGAATTAAAATATTTATTAGATAAAGAATTAAAATAATTATCATCATCTTTTTAATAGCGTTTATAAAAAAAATCACCTGCACTTAATAATTCAAGACATACCATGCCGATTTATTACTTACTAAATTTTTTTAAGAACTCATTTTGAAATGAATTAACTTTTCTTAAAACTACTTTTCTTTTCGAACATAGTGGACTCATATGAGTTTTTTTTTATATATATATAATTAAAGGGATTCAGTGATGTGTAAGTCTTAGGATAAAGAAAAATCAGAATCTAACGATTTGTTAGTTTAATAGGATAAAATATTAAGAGTTTTAAATAAATGTTAAAAATCAATACCAATATTAATACTTAATTAATGGTTAATTAAATTTAACTTTTTTATGTTTTTGGTTTAATTAATGATTTTATTTATAGTTAATAAATGTTAATTAAGTTTAACATTTATTATGTTTTATTTTGTTGTCTATATAAAGGCACATGTTTACCATTTGTAACATACCGAAGAAAAAGAAAATAAAGTCTTCTTTCTTCTATTTGAACATTCTCTTTCGTTATTTGAATGTTTTGATTGTGGAGTGTTCAACAATTGGTATCGGAGCCTCGATGAATGCTATTTTGGTTGCTCAGTTAATGCAAAATAGTTTGGTATAGTGACGGTGTATGTTTAGGAAAGTTTTGACAAGTAAAGACTTGGTATTTGAGTGGTCTGAGCGATCCACCTCTCTTTCCTAGAGCTTACCTGGTGTACGTTACACATACTTTCACTAGTGCATTTATTTTGGTGAAAATCATTTGTCGGCACAATGACGGACCTACAAGCTGTCGGCGGAATGAGGAAGCTTAACAACGACAATTATAATACATGGTCAACTTGCATGATGTCATACATGCAAGGACAAGACTTATGGGAGATTGTCAATGGTAGTGAAAAGGAGCAACCAGAAGTAGAGAATGCAAATGGCATGCTAAGAAAATGGGAGATAAAAGTAGGCAAGCCAATGTATGTCTTGAAGACAACGGTGGAAGAAGATATGTTGGAGCATATTCAAGATTTCAAAACCCTAAATGACGCTTGGGAAACATTCGCCAAGTTGTTTTCTAAGAAGAACGATACGAAGCTCCAACTTCTAGAGAGCGAGTTATTGTCTATGAAGCAAGGCAATATGATGATTAAACAATACTTTCACAAAGCAAAGTTGTTATGTCGGGAGATTTTTGAGTTGGATCCAACAGCTCCTATTGGTGAAATAAGGATGAAACGAATTATTGTCCATGATCTAAAGCTGAAATTTAGGAGTTTTGTTGCTTCCGTACAAGGATGGCAAACTCATCTATCACTTGTAGAATTCAAAAATTTGTTAGCTAGTCAAGAAGTATTAGCTATACAAATAGGAGATGTCTCGTTGAAAAATGAAGAAGATGTAGTCTATGTTAGTAAAGGCAAGAGAAACTTCAAGTAGCGTGACAATGGTGGGTTCAATAGAAATCAAGGAGAAGAAATCTCTCATGAAAGAAGAGGTTTCAAAAAATACGATAACATCAAAAGATTTGATGGAAAATGTTATAATTGTAGAAAAAAGGATCATATGGCCAAATCTTGTTGGTCAAAGAAAAAATCTGTGGAGAGTAATGTTGTTACTTCCAATAATGAAGAAGAATGGGACATATAAGCATTATTTGCAGTAGAAGAGGAAGAGCTAGCTTTTACGGCGACTATGTTAGACAAAATTGATTATGAGAATGACTGGATAGTTGAATCTAGTTGTTCGAATCATATGATAGGTGATAAAGAAAAATTGTAGTACTTATATAAATACGAAGGAAGTCGTGTGGTGGTCACAGCAAATAACTCTAAATTATTAATAGCTCATGTTGGTAACACGATAGTCTCTCCTCAAAATAACAACACTAAAATGACACTTCAGAATGTCTATCATGTGTTAAGGATGAAGAAAAATCTTCTTTCAGTTGCGCAATTAACATCTTCGGGCTATGTTGTTCTATTTGGTCCACAAGATGTGAAGATATACCATAATCTGGATATCAAAGAGGAGACGATAATAAAAGGGTGAAGATTCGAGTTTATCTATGTGATGTTTGTGGAAACTACATATGTTGACAAAATAAAAAGAAATGAGACAACAGACTTGTGGCACATACGGTTAAGTCATGTCAGTTACTCCAAGTTAAACGTGATAATAAAAAAGTCAATATTGAATGGACTTCCAAAACTAGAGGTGAGAACAGACACTATATGTGTGGGTTGTCAATATGGAAAAGCACACCAACTACCATATGAGGAGTCAAAGTATAAAGCAAATGAGCCATTAGAGTTAATCCACTCTGATGTGTTTGGACCTGTTAAACAAACCTCTATCGATGTGATGAAGTGTATGGTAACTTTCATTGATGATTTTTTCAGATATGTATGGATCTATTTTATGAAGGAAAAATCTGAGACTCTTTCAAAGTTCAAAGAATTTAAAGGGATCGTGGATGAAGTGTATGGTAACTTTCATTGATGATTTTTTCAGATATGTGTGGATCTATTTTATGAAGGAAAAATCCGAGACTCTTTCAAAGTTCAAAGAATTTAAAGGGATCGTGGAAGCAGAAGTTGGCAAAAGTATTTATTGGCTACGTACAGATAATAGGGGAGAATATACTTTAGAAGAGTTTACAAAATTTCTTCAAGAGTATTGAATACGCGCCAATTCACATGTGCTAACACTGCACAACAGAATGGTGTTGCTGAAAGAAAGAATAAACATTTGGCAGAAATACGCTGAAGTATGCTTCATTCAAGAAATATTCCAGGTCATTTTTGGACAAAGGCAATAAAAACTGCAGCTTACGTGATCAATAGACTAATCATGGAAAATGAAACCAACGGTTAGTTATTTTCAAGTTTTTGGAAGTGTTTGCTATGTATTTGTGCCTAATCATTTATGTAGAAAAATGGACAAAAAAGTTGTTAGGTGTATTTTTGTAGGGTACAACAACCAAAGAAAAGGGTGGAAATGTTGTAATCTTACAACTGGAAAGTGTTACGTGTCTCGTAATATGGTGTTTGATGAAACATCTTTATGGTGGTCCTCCGATAAAGAGTTATTGCCAGACTCAAATACTCTCAGGAGAGAATTGCAATCTTCCGAAGTTCAGTTGAGTTTAGATGAAGCTAAACTTTTTGATGATGTTGATGAAGAAGACACAACTCAGAATCCATGGCAATCTGGTGTTCAACAGCAACTAGTTGAAGATGGTGAGTCTAATGAAAAACAAGAACCAACGCCACTTAGAAGATCAACAAGAATCAGAAAGTCAAATCCTAAATATGCTAATTCTGCTGTAGTAGAAAAAGATGATGCAAAAGAGCCAAAAACTTTTGAAGAACTTCTCAAAAAGCAGAATGGATTGAAGTAATGAGAAATGAGATTGATACACTAGACCAAAATCAGACTTGGGAGTTTATACCAAAGCCAATAAATGTAAAGCCTATTTCTTATAAATGGATCTACAAGATAAAACATCGCACAGATGGATCGATTGAGAAGTACAAAGTTCGATTGGTAGCTCGAAGATTCTCTCAACAATTTGGGTTAGATTATGATGAAATATTTAGTCCAGTGGCGAAGCTTACAATTGTTCGAGTCCTATTAGCACTGGTAGCCAACAAGGATTGAAACTTATGGCAAATGGATATGAAGAATGAATTTTTGTATGGGGAGCTAGATCGAGAGATTTACATGGATCAATCGATTGGTTTTTAAAGTCGAGATCATCTTGAGTATGTATGTAAGCTTCAAAAGGCATTGTATAGATAGAAGCAAGCACCCAGAGCTTGGTATGGTAAAATTGCTGAATTTCTAACTCATAGTGGCTATTTTGTGGCTCCTTGAGATTCTAGTCTATTCGTGAAAGCAATTGAAGGAAAATTAGCTATTGTGCTAGTATACGTGGATGATTTAATCATCATTGGTGATTTATTGGTGATTTTGAGGATGAAATTCTTCGAACCAAAAAGAATTTATCGGTTTGCTTCCAAATGAAAGAATTGGGTCAACTCAGACATTTTCTTGGTCTAGAGATTGATCATACTGACGAAGGAATTTTTCTCCATCAAAGAAAATTCCTGTGATCTATTAAAAAAGTTTGAAATGCTCAATTGCAAGCCAATTTCTACACCGATGAAAACAAATGCCAAAATTTGTGCTAATGAAGGAAAAAGTTTAGAAGATGATACGATGTATCGACAACTAGTTGGTAGTCTTATCTACTTAACTTAACAAGACCATATATTTTTTTTGCAGTTGGCGTTGTGAGTCGATACATACAAAATTCCAAGAAACCTCATTTGGAAGCAGTTCGATGAACTTTAAGATATGTGAAAAGTACCATCGGTCATGGTATTATGTACAAAAAAGATGGAGATTGCAATCTAGTTGGCTATTGTGATACTGACTATGCGAGTGACCATGATACCCAACGTTCAATTACAGGGTATGTATTTTTACTTGGATCTGGAGCAATTTTCTGGTATAGCAAAAGACAACCTACTGTTTCTTTATCAACCACTGAAGCAGAGTATCGTGCAGCGGTAATGGCAGCTCAAGAGAGTACTTGGCTTTTGCAATTGTTGAAAGACTTGCATCAACAAGTGGAATTTCCAGTTACCTTATACTGTGATAACTTGTCAGCCATACGTTTAGTTGAGAATCCAGTTTTTCATGCAAGAACTAAACATGTGGAGGTGCATTATCATTTTCTTAGAGAAAAAGTAATGTAATAAGAAATCGAGCTTAAACATGTGAAGACAGAAGATCAAGTGACAAACATGTTTACAAAAGGTTTGAGTGGTAACAATCTCGAAAGCTTCTATCGTCAACTCAACATGAAAAGCAAAAATGAATGTTGGTATTGAGGGGGAGTGTTAAAAATCAACACCAACAATAATACTTAATTAATGATTAATTAAATTTAACTTATTTTATGTTTTTGGTTTAATTAATGGTTTTATTTATAGTTAATAAATGTTAATTAAGTTTAACATTTATTATGTTTTATTTTGTTACCTATATAAACGCATATGTTTACCATTTGTAACACACTGAAGAAAAAAAAATAAAATCTTCCTTCTTTTGTTTGGGTAATCTCTTTCGTTATTTGAATGTTTTGATTGTGGGGTGTTCAACAATTTTAATATTATAAATATTAAATTGGGCATATGATTCTTATATTAAATATTTTACATTAACAATATTTTTAAAACCATTTTGTATTTTTACAGGTTCAAGGATTTAAGAAGTGTTTGAATTTTTTAATAAAAATTAATTAAATTTTTAAATTTTTTTACACCTAATTAAGTACTTAAATCAAGAATTGAATCAATTAAGCCTTTAAACTAAGAATTTGAATCTATTAAATTATTTTATTAAATTTAAATATTTTTTTATCTATTGTTTTAGTGCAACGTGTCACAGTATTTTCACTCGATATTTTTTAAAAATTTTATTTTTATTAATTTTTTAAAATAAATTTAAATTTTTAAAACATCTTATAAAATTTATAAAAAATATTTTTTTGATTTTTTTTGTAAATGCAACAAGATAGAATTGTATTGTATCATTATCGATAATATCTGAAAAAAAATGTCAAGATTCAATATTCAAAATTGATCAAAGGGTTAATTTCATGGTTCAAAAACTCAATTAATTATTTTTTTTTTATCCAAAAGCTTAATTGAGTAAAAAAAATTTAAAGACTTAATTCATTTTTTTTTTAAATTTAAGAACTTCTTAAAATCTTAAGCTATTTTTAAATAATAAAATTTTTATTTTTTTCTTTTATCCCATGTTTGTTTCTTCAATTTAGCCACCGTAATTCTCTCTCTCAATTCACTTTTAGGGATGGACTATAACTTTATATTAAGAAAATAAATTTATAAAATTTTAAAAGAAAAATTTTATAGAATTAAATAATAATATTTTTTTAAATAAGAAACACATAAAAAATCTTAAGATAATTTTAAATTATATAAAAATTTAAATTTTTAGAGGAGGAACGCTCCCTCCAACCTCCTCTTGATCATTCATGCTTCGGTTAACATCTCCAGCTGCCTCGTGTGTGCTTTAGCGCATGATATCTATAAATTTTATATGAATTAATTGATTAGGATCTAAATTTTATGATCCATGTACTGATAAAAATAAATAGATAAAATAGAAATAAAATAATTTTTTATTAAAAATAAGATAATATTTTATCCAAAATTAAGATAGTGTTCTTAAACTGATGAATTTTAAAATAAATTAATAACATATATTATTACTTTGGAATAAAATTATAATTATACTGAAGTATATTATTATCTTCGTTATTTTTAATAGTAAGATATTAAAACGGAATAAAAATATAATTTTAAATATTATTTTATCAATAATAATAGTTAAAATAAAAAATAATAATACAAATATAATTAAGATACTAAATACATAATATTACCTAGAAAATACGATGGTGACGCACATTCGTTGATATTGAGGAGAAAAACGACAAAAACATAAGCATTATGGAGGAGAGCGGAGATATACCAACACCGTTGGATGTCAGTTTCCGAATCAAAACTTTAGCGGTCAAGACGGATTAAAAGTTTTTAGTATCTTATATAATTTATTAAAATAAAATTTTATTTTATTAAAAGTATCATATTTAAAAAATTTAGTATCTTATACAATTTATTGAAAGGTATAAAAAAAATTCTTAAAAATTTATTTTAATAGAAAAATCTTATTAAATTATATTCTTAGCAGATATTAAAAGTCTAAAAATCACATATTTTCAGTTTTTCATTTTAAAAAAATTATATTTTTTTATGTTTTAAATTTTAGATAATTATTATATATATAGTTATATATTTATATTTTTTTATAAATATTTAATTTTATTTATTTTAAAAATTCTCTTTTAGGATCATACTTTTGTTCTGTCTAAAACTTCTACTACCTCCGATTACTTTATCAAAATCATTTTAGTTAAAACAAGTCACCACCAACATATAAAAATAATCAAAATTCATCAAACAAGAAATGATAAATTATTATGAAATTTATCAATCAAATGCAACCAAATCATATACAATTCGAATGAAGATAGGAGAATAGAATAATATGGGGTAATGATGGAACGAAAAATGGATATTTAAAAATATTTAATTAGATTGATTCAACTTGTCAATCTATTAATCTAAATTTTTAAAAAGTAAAATAATTTTTTAAAATATTATTTGATTTGAATTTAAGGCTGAGCATGGTTAACCGTAAAATCAAAAACCGAAAATCGAATCGAACCGAGGTATTATGGTTCATAAATTTATAAACCGTGGTTAACCACAGTTAACCGAATTAAACTAAATTTAATTTTTAATTGATTTTTAATTATTTTTATAAAATAAAAATATATATTTTATATTTAAAATATTATAGATGTATTTTTATTTTTTACTTAAAAATAAGTTTTTAATAAATATTTATGAAAAATATCTAAATTTTTTTATCTTTTAGTGTTTAAAAGTCATAGAATGAAGCTATTTTGTTGAGATAAAACACAAATTTTTAAAAATTAGCGTTAATATAAAAACCGAAAACTGAAATTAACCGAACTAAAAATCGATAGTTACTAAAATAATTTACCGAATTAAACCGAATTCAAATCGATTGCACCCCTAGATTTGATACCTTTTCCGTATAGAGCAGCCAGCAGCCAGCAGCCATGTCTCGTTCCAAGATTGGAACAATAGCAGTAGGAGGATCATTGAAAATCACCGTATTGAAAATAATATTAATATTTTTAATGTACGTATATTCAAATATTTCTAATTTAAAATTAATTTGAAATTATCAATTTTTATGTTTGGATTATATATTACAAAATTTTAAGTTTTATATTTTTTAATTTAAAAATAAATAAATAAAAAATATGAATCAAATCATCGAGTGTTCGATAACTATGTATTGATTGGAAAAATTATGTAATGATCCAAATTTAAAAATTAGAAGAGCAAAAATACTTGTATGAAACTTTCATAATAAATTCAAAGCTTGTATGAAACTTTCATTTGATTTTAAACGTAGTAAACTCGTAATAAATTCATTTTAGTTTTTGGTTTAAGCGCTTAGAAGGACGAAATTAGGATTCAATGTTACGAAGGTAAAAGTCTATTAAATCTTTAAATTTAAAGATTAGAAGAGCAAAAATTCCAATTTAATTAATATTTAAACTAGAAAGAGCTAAAAAAATAGGCATAAAGATAAATTTAACTCTTAATGTTTATAGTTTCTATCATTTTGACCCTCATTCTTTATTTGAGGTAAATTTAGCCCTTAATCTAAGTCTTTTTGACAAATATCTCATTTTTTAATTATCATGATGACCGCACCATTAAAAATCATGTGATAATATATTTTAAATGATATAACATTTAATCTATCAAATATATACACATGAATATAATTTTATTACAATATAAAATATACAATAATTAAAATTCAAATAAAATATTAAAACTTAATTAAATCTAAAATATTTTGGCTATTAAACTAAAATATTATGCTCCCTCTGTCCTATAAAAAACATATTTTGATTTGTTTGGTTAAACTTTTTCAATTTTGACTCTTGATTATTTTAAATTTATTATTGATAAAATATATAAAAATATATTTTAAAAACTTCTAATCTAGTAGATTTTAAATATATAATTTATAAAATTTAATTATTTAAAATATTTAATATAATTATAATCAAAGTTTAAAAAAATTAACTTTCAAAAAGTCAATAAAGGACATTATTTATGGGACGGAGGGAGTACTATGTTTTTCTTATAATTTTGAGGGTTTTAGATTTAATTAAAACTCAAAAGCTAAAACCTAAAATTTACTACTTTTAAATTTAAATTTAAATCTTAAACTATAAATCAAAACCCTAAACTTTCAATTTAGATTAAACACTAAAATACTTAAATTCTAAACTAAAATTAAAAAAAAAAACTCAATTGATTAGTATCAAAATCTCTTACCTTTGATTTATCGATAACAAACTTTATAAAATTCTTCCTTTTCAGATTGTGTTCATATTTTTTTAAATAGGATTTTGATTCTATTGTAGTTGGGGTTTAGAATTTTTAGTATACTTTTGTTTTAGATTTAATTATTTTTTAATATTTTATTTGAATTTTAATTGTTTTATATCTTACATTAGAATAAAATTACATTTCACGCGTATGGATTTGATAGCCTAGATGTCATATCATTTAAAATATATTATCTTATGTTACCATCGTTAAATTTTTAACGGTCTAGTTATTATGTTTGTTAAAAGTGAGATATTTGTCAAAAAGACATAGGTTAAGGGCTAAATTTATCTCAAAAAAGAATGATGACCAAAATGATAAAAATTCTAAGCATTGAGGGTTATAATTATCTTTATGCCAAAAATATAATGGGTAAAAAATATAATTAATATTTATACAAAAAATTTGAGAGTGACAACAACTTCTCTTGTCCTCTGCATGGCTCTAGAGTAAAAATCTATTGTCTCTTAACCGTGCCTCTTTTCATGTCTCTTGTTAAAAATTTCTAAAAATTAGTGTTCGAGTTTTAGACACTATAACTTGTGATAATGGATTCTAAGGGTCTCTTATGGTACAAACAAATACTAAAATCGAGAAATTGAGAAATTAACCCATATGTGAATAATTTGACTAATGGTTTGGTAAACCTGAAAAGGGTTACATGGATGATAGAAACCATAATGGTATTGTTGGATTTTGATTCTATATGTTAGCTAGGACTTTGTTGTGTATTAATAGGTTACTTAGCTTAGGAAAAACCCTTCTGAGATGGAAATTCGGATACCCAAGAAATAGTGTTGTAGCACAATGAAGGCTATCCGATATAAGATTTCGGGTGATGTATTGAAGACTATTCCGAATGAAGGATCCTGATACTATATGGACGTCGACCTCATTCGAAGATGCTCGATGTAACATTCCGAGTATGAAATTTGGAGGATCCTAATACTGTGTGGAAGCGAGTCTCACTACTTTATGGTTTTTGTTGATATGTATATGTTGTGTGCGATACTATATATTCATGATGTCATGTGTTTAGGCGATTATGATAGTATCATCATACCATTCATGATATCACATGGGTTATATTCAGGCCCGTATCTGGGCCCGGGCAATAAGGGCATCGGCCTAGGGCCCCCAATTGCCTGGGCCCCACTTTTAATAAAATAAAAATATATTAATTAAAATAATAATAATAATAAAAATAAATATAATATAAAATAGGCTCAATAAATCACATTTTGTTTGTTGTTGACCGTTTGAAGTCTTTAACATTTAATGTGGGCCCCACTTTTATATAAATAAAAATATAAAAAATAATAAAGAAATAAATAAAAAATATAATATAATGGGTCCCACAAAATCAATTTTTACCGGCTGCCACAGTTTAACAGTTTGAATTTTTTTTGGGGTCCACTAACAATTATATAACCGTTTGAAGGTTTTTAATTATTTTTATATTTTATTAATCTATAAATTAATAGGTTTTAGGTTTTTAGGTTATCATTATGAATTTAATAATAATTTAATATTTTTTAAATTTTTAATAAGATTAAAATTTTCAAATACACCACTTATACAAAATCCTTACAATATTTTTACTTTTTACATCTCTATTTCTCTTCTATTTTCTCTCTTTTTTATGTTATATTCTTACATTTTGATTATAATTTTTTTATCTATAATTTTAATTTGATACTCTAGGAGGACAAGAACTCATACATTCAAGGGGATTGCGGTTTATATGATTTGCTGTTGATATACTACAATCGAATTTGAAGCATAAATTCAACGACAAAATTTCAGGTGCTATCATTCTATACCTTTTTGCTTCATAATTTTTATAGTATAATGTTATCTTTTTTCGGAACTGAAAGTATTGCAGATGACTTTGCCGGATGAGTTAATGTAGGCACTTGAAATTCTCAAGTTTGTCAAAATGGTAGATTGTTATCCAAATGTTTCAATTGCTTATCGAATTCTTCTAACTATACTGGTGACCGTTGCATCTGCTGAAAGGAGTTTTTCAAAGTTAAAATTTTTAAAAACATACTTGAGGTCGTCAATGTCGCAAGAAAGATTGAATAGTCTAGCCATTTTATGTATTGAGAAAAATATGTTAGACCATATTGATGTAGACACTATCATTAGTGATTTTGCATCTAGAAGTGCACGTAGAAATTGTTTTGTGTGATTATTTGAATGTTCAATAAAATTTATTTATGTTTTTATTTGAATTTTGATATATTTTTAAATGATTTATCAATAATAATAAAAATAATTTAAAAATAAATTAATTTATTTTAATATATTTTTAAAATTATTTATTTAATAAATATTTTAAGGGTCTAAAATTTTAATTCATCCTTAGGCCACTAAAATCTCAAGAACGGCCCTAGTTACATTGATTTATTCATGATATGTGTGATTTTGATCGAGTGGCGGTGTACCCACTAAGCTTTTGTAGCTTAGCATTTTGGAATGTATTTCCATGTGTAATGTGTAGGGTAGGTGAAGACGCGGACCAAAGGAACACCATCAAATTTATGTTAGAGTATAAACATTTGATGCAATTGGGCTATGATATGATCCCGGTTGTGAAATTTTGAATCATATATGTGCTGCCCGATCGTGGTTCGAGTAAGAGCTTTGAGTAGCGTTTTTCGTGGGAAGTTAGTTGCCTTGACAATTAGGGTTATGAAGAAAATATGAACGTGAATGATAGTAGTGGTGACGTGGGTTTTATAGATTTAACCATGATGACGGATTATGACCCGTTAGCTATATAGAGCTAAGAATAAACAATATAAAGTAATGGAATTGAAGTGATAGAGAATGGAACGTGACCCACTAGCTATAGAGAGCTAGGAACCAACGCTATAAAAAATGAAATGGATAGAATTCCCACAAGAATCCACTTAAAGCCGATAAAGTTCTTGTAGAACTAAAAAAAGAGAATACTCTCAAAGTTTAATATATGATCAAGTTTTCCCCTTTACAATGGAATAGACAATCTATTTATAGTAACTATAGGCTAGATATGAAGAGTCTTACAAAGGAGATAGTTTCTTAATCTCAATGCTAATAAAAAACTCATGAATGCATTATTTCACATCTTTCCTCATAATAGTTGAAAATACCAAGAGTCTTGTATGATTTAACATTATCTAGAATGAATCTAGACTTATATACATCTAATGGAGAAGATTCTTGCACATCCATGGCTTTCTCACTCATGTAGAATGGATGAAGACAACAAATGATGTATGTGGACATCCTGTATATCGAAAGGAAAATATCTCTTGCAATTCCAAGCTCATCTTCATGTAATTATCCTACTTGAATTGCCTTGATAAAGAGAATAAAGTATACCTTCATTGCATGTCTCCTTGTAGAATATGAAAAGTATTTGTTTGTCTGCCATGCATTATTTTCCCATAATAAAATTATAGCCTGTACTGTCTTCAGTAAATTGATCATATCTTAAGCTCTCAATATCGACTTCAAGTGGATTCTTGTGGTCATTCAATCCATTTCATTTTTTATAGCGTTGGTTCCTAGCTCTCTATAGCTAGTGGATCATGTTTCATTCTCTATCACTTCAATTCATCACTTTATATTGTTGGTTCTTAGCTCTATATAGCTAACGGGTCACAATCCATCATCCTTATTAAATCTACAAAACCCACGTCACCACTACTATCTTTCGTGTTCATATTTTCTTCATAACCCTAATTGTCAAGGTAACTAATTTCTCACAAAAAGCGCTACTCAAAGATCTTACTCGAACCACGATCGGGCAACACATATATGATTCAAAATTTCACAACCGGGATCATATCAGGCTATATACTTGTAGAACCTATATATGCTGTAACTCTTATTTAATTTGGTTTTGAGTCGAATGCTTTTAATGTTATGTACTTATTTTGGAGCTCCTTTTAACTCTTTTGAAATACTTGTTTTATTTGGACTTGAACTTAATGGATTTGCTTTGGATTTAAATAGTTAAATGGGCTTTTAAAGTAAAATTTTATAATATGGGTTTTGGACGAAGGCCCAATGTGATATCTGGGTTAAAGGTATTATACCTTATTCTAATTTTTTATATCTTAAACCCAACACCTTAAAAATACACCTTAGTCCTAATTTCCTAAACCCTAACTACAACTCTTAAGCTTGAACCCTAAACTCACTAATTTAAAGTGAAGGCACGATTAAGAGGTATACGTTTACACCAATGACTCCATCCCTGAGTGTTGATTCAGTTTTCATGTTTACATGGTAAGAGAAAGTGATTTGAGGTTTCTTCAAGGTTGTCTAAAAAAATACAAAGGAGCTAGTGTAAAACTTTGTTTAGGTTTAATTGCTAAAAGTCAATATATTTCTATGACTTTTAATTTTTAAAAATCATAAATTAATTATTTTGCTTGATTGTATGGTATCTTGAAAATATGCTCCTAGCTCGAACGCCTCATCCGATGCTTTGTGTGGAGTATTTCGGAAGAAGGTTTGTGGATTCATCTAGCTTGTTGGGTAGATGTATGTCAAACAACATCACATGCGGCCTGAGGGGATTGGTTTCCATCATTTAGATATGAAAAGGGATACCTTCACTATGAAAGTGATATTTTAACTCATTGTCAAACGAAATGCGTTTTGGGTTCAAATCTTACGAGCCAAATATAGATGTCATAATGGATTTTCGGATACTTTGTGTAACATCCCAAAAATGGTCTTAGATGTTTTTAAGGTCGGATCAAGGGTTCGGTTAAACAAATCAAGCCAATTAGCCTAAATCCGAGAATTTAATTTTTATAAATGGTTTTCAAAGGAAATAAAATGCATAAAAATTCTTTAAAATTTTTATTTGGATTCTATTTGAATATGGTAAAATTAATTTTGTAAAATTACATTATGAACCTTGACTTTTTGGAAAATAATGACTATTTTGTAAAAATGATAATTTTAGTGAATAAAATGTAATTGGGTCAAAACTTAGAATCTTTAAGGCTCTATTTACCCAATCTTTCTCATCAGATCTAACCTTTCAAAAATCTTTTTATAAACTTCTTTTAATCACCAATTAAGATTTAATTGATGCATATTTTCCATTTTTCAACAAAATCACAATTTCACATAACTTCCCATTTTCTCTCAACTTCTCCCAATTTTCTTGGTTTTCAATCACATTTCTCTTCAATTTTATCAAGGTAAATCATATCCTTTTTATTCAATTTTGTTCATATTATTTTCTCCTTATTTCTCTTCAATCTCCTTACATTTTACAACTTATTTTTCATGGATTTTTTCAATTGGAAGGAGGTTGGATCTTGTTTGGAGGTAAGAAATCATTCAAACCTCTGAAATTTGATTTCTTTATTGAAATTCCCAAGTTTTTGATCCATTGTATTGAGTTCTTGATTTGTTTTATGGTTTTAATTGATGATTTTCGGTTTTTATCGGTTAATTTCGATTGAATTGATGCAATCCCGTAATAAGATAATACCTGATGGTTTTAAATGGGTAAATCAATGAATTTTTATGTGTTTTAACATAGAATTAATGGTTCTTGGATGAGTAAACCCGGATCTCAGGTTTTGGTAGTGTTAATTTGCTTAAATCTTCGGTTATGGCTTGTTTGGGTGGCTGAATGTTTGCTGTTGGTTTAGGGTGATTAGATCATGTTTCTTGATTGTGTTTTGTTGTTGAGAGGTTGTGGTTTTCATTGGCTAAGGGCTGGAGGTCTTTCGGATGAGTTTCAGATGTGTTTTCAGTTTTCTTAAGTGTAGTTTTTGGGGCTGTTTGTTTGAGAAGTGTTAGAGGTTGATTGAATGAATTAATATGCATTAATACCTATTTTTTGATATGTTAAAAATAGGGCAAGGTGTTGAGCTAAGTGTTGAAGGTGTTTCGGAAAAGGCGAGAATGTCGGTTGGCTTTGGCAAGATAGTTTCGGACAAGTGGTGAGTGGACTGTCGTATCGGCAAGGTTTTACTTGTTTTATCAAAGGTTTGAGGATGTAGGGATGGTGTGAAAAACCTCCCCACACTCGGAATTAATGGTTTCGCTCTCTTTATGGTTTCCATATCGTTCCATAATTGCCATATTTTAGACATGCTCTTAATGTAGTTTTTATATATGTGATTTATGTATGAGAAATGATAGGTGCTTTGGCCAAAGGATGTTTTCATTATTGTCCATTGATATCGTATATGTTTTGACAATTGAATACTTCATGAGTTTTATTATTTTTTATACTTTGGTAACATATCCAATGATTGGTAATGTTGCATTGGTTTTATGAAAGATGCATATGAAGAAATGGTTTCCAATGCATGAATTGAATTTGGAAATGATGCATACGTGTGTTAGCTGTTGTATATGCATGGTTAATGATGGTTTCCATGAATTTTAAAGCATGAGAATGATTTGGATTAAAGTACGGTTATTTTCCTCTTTCCCGAACAAAGCCGTTGAGCATGATTTGTGTTCACTTTGATGAACATATGTTGAGTGCATTGTAAAACAACAATCTACCATGCATAATGAGAATGATATTGTCTTAGTGAAACTATTTAAGACCATGAATACAAATGATATGTTATTAGGATTAAGTGCACTATAAAGATTATGAGAATAATGATGTTGCCTACACGTAAAAAAGAGAGATTTTGTGTCCGACCGTGCGTGTAGAGCTTGCCTATATGTAAACAAGGGCGACTTTGTGTCCGATCGTGCGTAGTAGGGGTAACATATATACAAGGATTACTTCGTGTCCAATTGATGTATGTTGAGACCAAGTGTCTCTAGATAAGGAATAAAGAATCCGTGTATTCGATGGGTATATGGTTTGAACAAAGTTAGTCACTTAGTTGCCAATATGCATGAATTATGATTGAGACTTTTGTGTATTGAAAAGCATGAGAATGTGAAACATGTTAATTTAGAATTGTATAGAAAATGTAATGTTTTAAAGTCATGAGTTTCTCAAGCATGTGTTCTCGATCAAGTTTTGTGCATAGAGATGTATGTGCATTTAAAAGGTCATATGTTTTGTTGTTGTTTTGAAAGCATGAAATTCTTGAGAATTTTAGTTTTGTATGGCAAGAGATAATGAACACTTGGTAAGGAAATTGTTTTGGTGTTGTAAACATTGTTGAGACATTTATATTGAGCATGATATGGCATGATTTCAAGTGTTTTATTGATGGACTTATGGGCAACATTGCAAAGATGATATTATTTTTATTTTACCCCTCACTAAGCTTATGTATACCCTCTCTTTTACCTTGCAATGTAGAGATAATAACCGAGGTAGCCAAAGGAAGCAAAATTTTAAGTGCGTGTCGATGAAAAGCTCAAGTATGTGTTCTAAAATGTAGTAGTAGTAAGAGAGCAATGTAGGTATAGTTTCTTGTGCAAGAGTTGGCTTTTGATTGATAAGTTTTACTTTGGTTATATGAACTTGGGTATGTATTGAATGTTGAACAAGTTGAATATTGATGATGTTGTGTAAACCCTTTTTCTTGTAGAGTGTGTTTTGAACTAGCAAAAGAATTGTATAAACAACCTATGAATATGTTTGCTTATTGATTTGGTGGATTAATATGTTGATGAATTTCCTTGAAGCATGTTTGGCTATGATGGTCTATGGTATTGAGTCAAAGTTAGGGTGTATGCCTATAGATGTTATGGGGTGTTGATGGTTGTAATCGAGTGATTAAATAGCTCATTATGTTTAAGAGTTATGCCTTTAGCTGATAATGATCATTGATTATGATTTGGATGGGTGCAAAACACTCAAAGTGTCTGAATTTTATTCTGGGCACAGGGGGTATCGAAACCCTCAGTACAAGTATCGATACCCTAGGCAAAATTTGGGTGGTTCGGACCATGGTTCGATGCTTAAACCACACTGGAAGCCTGAGTATCGATACTTTCAAGGGAAATATCGATACCTCTAAGCTTTGGTATGTAATATGGTTACTTCGACATCACGGTATCGATACAGGGCTTGGCTGTATTGAATCCCCTGACTGAATAATGAGCTTTAGGTGTCGAATTACATGTTAGTCCCGGATATTTTCTTCGTTCAATTAAGGTAACTATATATGTTATTTTGAGTTGAAATTTTATATGGATACATGAAGTTGACTTAATTTCAAGTTGGCTAAATTAATTTGGACGAAGTCCTTAGAATTTGAAAGATTTACATTTTGGTCCCTAATTAGTGAAACATGAAATTGATGATGTTAGAATACTTTGATTGGTCTGAAATTTATCATGAGTGTTATTTGTATATTTAATTGAACTTTTATAGAATGAATTTATACCTTGAAAATATAATTTAAGAGATTTACGTTTTAGTCCCTGAATCTTGTAAATGAAATTAAATTAGTTGTAGACATCGTTTCGAGTTGAGATTTGATATGCAAGCATGTAACATACTTAATTAAAGATTGGTAATGCTAATTTAATTTTTGGACACTTAAATTTGAGAAATTTACAATTTGATCCTTTTTACTTGAATGCTTAATTTAAGACTCGTTTCTCTTTCTTATTTGTACCATTGGACACAAGCTATGTACAAACATGTAGGAATTAAGTGAATCATTTATATAAGATAAAAAATAGGATTATTTATCTCGGTATTTATGTATGTATTTTCATGGTTTTTTCAATCGTCACAATTACTATTGCATTTATGTATTTTCATGTTTTTTTAATCAAATAATTTTTCCTTTTTTTATTGATCTGGACTAACGAGTTCATTGGAAAAAAAGAAAAAATTTGGATGGCGATATCCGGAAAAGGTCTATAAAGTCATAATAGATCAACATGAACGGTTTCCAAATCTAACTCTTTCTCGTCTTAACGTTGATGGTATTGCAATATCATGGAGGAAATCAAGCAAAACAATGCTCTTGCATTTTGGGCATTTCGGGTCATCTTCGGATAGCATCACATACATAAGGCACCTAGGGCAACCTACGAGAGCCATTGGTGACGATGTCTCATCAGGGCTGCTTGAATATCCAACGACAATAGTCATGTCAACGTCGTGGGATGACACACATGAGCTCAGAGAAGATACCGACGACACTGTTGCTGCTCGGTTCGATGATTCCACTCTTGAATTAAGCCTTGGTGGTGATATGTTCAACTTCAAATCAAGCTTTGGACCATTTCTTCGATTCATCTTTGGTATAAAATTCAATTAATCTTTAAAAGAGAAAACGAAGAAATAAAAGAATTCAGTTCAATGTACATATATAGACGTACAAAGATATATATATATATATAAATGAAAAAAGATAAAAAGATATATATACCTTGAACTTGGAGATAGAGGAGGCTTAGATTGGTGAGAGATTTGAAGGAGAAAACAAGTGTATATATAAAAGGGATAGAAGTGGGTTATTGTGTTAGAATAAAAATTATATTCGATACAAATATAAATTCAGGATCTATACATGTCAAACCATCAAGAATAATAAAATAAATAAACTGAATGCGGAAGCGTACCTGAATCCATTGATGAAGATTTTCCAGAGGGTTTGATCTTCCAAGATGTTAGGTTTTCTTTTGCGGCACAACTCTCAGACGGGGAAAAAAGATATGCAAGTTGACCTAATTCTTGGGGACCTAACCCTTTTATATAGTTGATTTAATAACCAAATAGTAGCTGATTTAATAACCAATTGTTAAGTATTTATAACTCTACCCCTCATCAAATTATAAATACACCTTATGGTATCTACACTTTTAATTCCATGATAATTTAATACCTATAAAACGTGTAACATAATTGGTAATTTAATTATGTGTTAAACTTTATAATAGCAATATACATTATATATATGTTCCCACTATTATTGAATTTTAATCCAACAATCTCCCACTTGGGCAACATATGTTTCCTGATAAATGTATAACCTTATGAGCTCAAAATTTGCTATCATATAATAGGTATTCTATAACAATCTTGTCCATCAATTATATCCATATAGGATCAAAGCGGTCTTCATCATATCAATCATGATTGGACCCATCAATGGTCACATATACTGTAGAACTAATGTTTTGATATAATAATTGAAAAATAGTTTTGGACAAATTTGAAAAGATTTCAAAAATGGTTCTTATGTCCAAACTACTTGAAGATATATTTAAGATGTTTTTGAATGATTTTAAATATGTTTTAAATGATTTAAAGAAACCAAATAAGTGTTTTTAACCCATGTGTTTCGATACACCCTTAAGGTGTTTTGATACCTATTCATCAATGTAAGGTTTTCAAAGGCAAAATCACAGTGGTATCGATACTGGTATCGATACCCTTTCCCACTGTGATGTTTGGTTTCTATATCGGTATCTATACCAGTTTCTATACCGGTATCTATACCACCTGTTTCTATATCGGTATCTATACCGCCTGCTTCTATACCAGTATCTATACCGCTTGTTTCTATAGCGGTATCTATACCGCCTGTTTCTATACCAGTATCTATACCGCTTGTTTCTATACCGTTATCTATACCAGTTTCTATACCGGTTTCTAAACACCCCCAACGGTTAAAACGATTTTATGAAAACCCCCAACGGCTATGAGCGATATCGATACCGGTATCTATACCAGTCTTAGGGGTATCGATACCACCTGTATCAGAAACTGAAATATGCCTTGTAATCAGCTCCAAACGGCCCCAAAACATCCCCAACGGTCATAAACGGCTAGAAGCTCATTTAGGATGATAAAAGGAAGCCTCAAGCATCAAGAGAAGACTAATGCTTCAATTGTAACAACATTATGATCAAGAAATTGTCTTAGAGTATAATTCTCATCTTTTGGGTAGACAACAATTGTGAGCTTAATTGTCAATATATGCTCAAGTGTAATTAGGAATTGGGTGAGTGCTTAGTTACAAACATTAGCCTTATTAGAAGGATTAAACAAGCTTGCTAAGTTTTCTCTTTGTTGAGTGAATTCCCAAAGTTCGGGTTGTGAACTTTGGATGCTAGATTCGGGTTTGAGTCTAGGATTGTAAGGTTATCCCTTTGGCCTCAAAAGGTTGAAATTCTTAGTGAATTTAGAAATCCTTAGTGGGAAGCTAAGGTAGTGGATGTAGGTGCTTGTTCGAAGGCCAAACCACTCTAAAATTATTGTGTTATTTTTGCTTCCACAACAAATCACCCAAAGTGTTCTTTGTCCATCAAATTGGCAAGTTAATCGGTTATGCATCGAGCCACTCCAAGCCTAAAAATTGGTATCAGAGCGAGGCTCAATCGAGGAGGATTAACATCCTATTGAGAAGATTCGGAGAGCTCGACCAATTTACATTCAACCGACATTCCATGGCTCAATCCATTGACAAGCCACCTTTCTTTGAGGGGTCCAACTACTCTCAATGGAAGATAAGGATGAAGTATTTCATCAACTATAGAGACTACAAGCTATGGGATATAGTTGAAGATGGACCATTTGTGCCAAAAGGAATAAAGGCGGAATGGAGTGTGGAAGATCGCAAGAAGATGATGCTTAATCACAAAGCCTTGCACATTCTTGTTTGTGCATTCCATCCAAGCATCTATGAGAAGATATATTCTTGTGATAGTGCCAAGGAAGTTTGGGACAAGCTAGAAGTCACATACGAATGAACAAACGAAGTAAAGGAGACCAAGATTGTACTCCTTAACCAAGAGTATGAGAACTTCAAAATGAATCCGGAAGAGGACATAGCAAAGATGTTTGATCATTTCTCCACCATCACCAATGGACTTAGAGGATATAGAGAGATCATTTCGGAGGAGAAGCTTGTTCGTAAGATTATCTATTCTCTTTTCGAGTCATGGGACTCGAAAAGGACCGCCATCATCGAAGCCAAAAATCTAAAGACACTCAAGCTTGATGAACTCATGGGGTCACTCCTCACACATCAAATTATGATGAAAGGAAGACAAGAGGAGAAGAATAAGGAAGAGATTAGAGCGATAGGGAAGAAGAAGGTTCAAGATCTTGGTGTAAATGTCAGCATCGTTGCTCTAAAATCCTCCAAATGCATCCACTTTGAAGATTCAAGTGAGGAGGATAGTGAAGAAGATGAAGAGCTTGCCCAACTCTTCATTGACTTTGATCGATTCGTGAGGAACAAAAGTAAGAGATCCTCAAAACACGAATCAAAGAAGAAGTTGAAGGACTCCCATAAGTCTATCAAAAGGGGATCATCTACGAAGAAACAAGCATATGTGGCTATATGGAGTGATAATGACTCCACCGAAAATGAAGAAGCCAACCTATGCTTGATGGCCCTCAATGAGGAGGAGGTAACTTCTAACTCATTTTTTTCTAATTCATATAGTTTTGATGAGTTACAAGAAGCCTATGATAAATTGGCTTTTGAATTTAAAGCTTGATTTTCTAAAAATAAAAAGATGATTTCAAAACTCAAGTTAAAAAATGAGTTGCTTTCAAAAACCAATTTTGAAATTGAAGCAAGGTTAAAAGAATTTGAACTCAAAGTTTTTGATTTACAAAACTTGCTTCAAAAGATTGAAAAAGATCATCAAATTGCTTTAGATGATCTTAAGAAAGAAAAAGATTTGATTTCCAAAGAGCTTGAAAAGAAAAATAATTTATGAAAATCAAATTTTTACATGAAACAATCTAGTGCCCCTAGATTTATTGATAGAAAATGTTTTAGAAGTGTTTGGGTTCCAAAAGGACTAATCACTTCAACCAAAAAAGATGAAATTGAAAGATGGATTACTAAAATTTGTGCTACTAACGTTAAAAGATCCAAAGCAATTTGGATACCAAAAATTACTTGATTGTCTTGTTTAGGTGTGATGGAGATATGAGCAACAAAGTGCAAGATTAAGGGGGAGCTCCATACACACAAGAAGGACACTTGGAGAAGGAAGGCTTCACATCCTACCTTTGAGTTCAAGTATGGTAAAATATAGTTTTAGTTCTATTTTTGTTTATATTTTCTTTAAACTAGATTATCATAATTGTTGGACTAACACTTAGTGATGCCTTGAGTAAGGGGGAGTCTTTTGTTTTCATAACCAATGTTTTGATATTTAATTTTTCCAACAATTGATATCTTTCAAATCCTCATATGTTATGAGCTTTAAAGTTTTTCAAACTTGATTTGAACCATTTTTGATATAACAAAAGGGGGAGAATGTTATGAAAAATTGTTTTTCAAAGACTTTCAAATGGATAAGAGGAACCTTAAATGATTTGATTTTTTAATTCTCTTATTCAAAGTTTATTTGACAAAGGGGAAGCAATCTCAAAAACAATTTTTTAAGTTAGTTTTATTATATCAAAAAGTGGGAGATTGTAGAACTAATGTTTTGATATAATAATTTAAAAATAGTTTTGAACTAATTTGAAAAGATTTCAAAAATGGTTCTTATGTCCAAACTACTTGAAAATATATTTAAGATGTTTTTAAGTGATTTTAAATATGTTTTAACTGATTTAAAGAAACAAAATAAGTGTTTTTGACCCAGGTGTTTCGATACACCCTTAAGGTGTTTCAATACCTGTTCATCAATGCAAGGTTTTCAAAGGCAAAATCACAGTGGTATCGATACTGGTATCGATACTCTTTCCCACTTTGATGTTTGGTTTCCGTACCGGTATCTATACCAGTTTCTATACCGGTATCCATACCACCTGTTTCTATACCAGTATCTATACCGGTATCTTTATCGCTTGTTTCTATACCGGTATTTATACTGCCTGTTTCTATACCGGTATTTATACCAGTTTCTATACTGGTTTCTAAACACCCCCAACGGTTAAAACGATTTTATGAAAACCCCCAACAGCTATGAGCGATATCGATACCGGTATCTATACCAGTCTTAGGGGTATCGATACCACCTATACCAGAAACAAAAATATGCCTTGTAATCAGCTCCAAACGACTCCAAAACATCCCCAACGGTCATAAACGGCTAGAAGCTCATTTAGGATGATAAAAGGAAGCCTCAAGCATCAAGAGAAGACTAATGCTTCAATTGTAACAACATTATGATCAAAAAATTGTCTTAGAGTATAATTCTCATCTTTTGGGTAGACAACAATTGTGAGCTTAATTTTCAATATATGCTCAAGTGTAATTAGGAATTGGGTGAGTTCTTAGTTGCAAACATTAGCCTTATTAGAAGGATTAAACAAGTTTGCTAAGTTTTCTCTTTGTTGAGTGAATTCCTAAAGTTCGGGTTGTAAACTTTGGATGTTAAATTCGGTTTTGAGTCTAGGATTGTAAGGTTATCCTTTTGGCCTCAAAACGTTGAAATTCTTAGTGAATTTGGGAATCCTTAGTGGGAAGCTAAGGTAGTGGATGTAGGTGCTTGTTCGAAGGACGAACCACTCTAAAATTATTGTGTTATTTTTGCTTCCACAACAAATGATACGATCACAACCAACAATGAATCAAAAGAATTTCCTATTGGACCTATGACTCGTGTTAAAACCAAGAAATTTCAAGAGGCCATGGGAAATCTATTTATTTAAGGCTGGAAATTAGAGAATGCAACACCAACTATGTTGGAACAATACAACCTCCTACTTATATGTTTCATGCATTCAATTTTATTTTATTGAATAAAATTGTTATCTAATGGTTACTTATATTTTCATCTAGGGTATATATTTGGGATCAAATGGCTGATCATTTTCTACAAGAACGACAAGTCATTTACTACTAATTAAAGACACTTGAAGAAACCATGATGGCTGATCAGTTTCAAGACATTCAAGGGAGATTTACACACCAGTTAAAGGCTTTCAGTTTCAGCAAGAAAACAATGCATTGAAGAGCTCCTAAATACACCACTTAAAGAGGCACTTAAAGACTACTTAAGAGCTACTTAATCCTCCATAAAGCTTATCAGTTTTTAACAGAGAAGATATGCAATGAAAGCCTTCATTATCAGCACTTAAGGGAGAGTAAAGGCAAGAATTAAAGCAACACTTAAGGAGGGAGTTCAAGGAATATCAGTCAACTTGTTCGCCATTTTTGGATTGGATACGAGCATATTTGAGTCTTGAGGTCTTCTTCAAACTTATTCCTATCTTTCTTAGCTTTCCAACGCACTTTGAATAACCTCAATCCGATATCAGGAGCTTAAGATATGATTAAATTAGTGAAGACAATGCATGTTGGAAATTCAGTACGGGAATAGTCACAAGATGCTTGTTCAACAAATTCAAGAGGCCATTCAATTGCTGAATTCAATACTTTATCAACAACCCATTAAAGGAGGATGAATGACAACTTAATCAAGTTCATTAGCCCAAGAGTTTCTCCATGTGGATGATATGTATGTCTACATTCATCTTACGAATGTCCACATTCATCCTTGTTAGATCAAACCTTTTTGGCTGTCAATTGGAGATAGGATAACCTACAAATTAATAGGCCTTTAACACCAGAATAATGAGTCTTTAATCTTTTTCTAGGCTAATCAATTTGTTGTTGTCTTACACCTATAAATAGGCACTTATTTCATTGTAAAAGGAACAACTTTTGACATATATTAAACTTTGAGAGTGTTCTCTTTTATAGTTCTTTTTGAACTTTATCGGCTTGCAAGATTGTTCTTGTGGCATTAATCCCTTTTCATTTTTTTATATTGTTGGTTTCTAGTTCATATAACTAGAGGGTTGCAATCCATTAGCCTTTCACCCAAGTCACAGTTTAAAAACTCTTAAGGAACGAGTCTTCAATTTTTAGTGTTGGTTCCTCCTTTGTTTACACTGCACCATCAATTGCATTTCATCTTTTCATTTCCATCAACCATATATCCATATTTTCCATACTTCATCCTAAACACAACAATCAACTTATCATCATTCCATTATCGTATCATCTTGTAATCATATCAATTACTTACTAGAATCACAATCGGGCAATCACATATACAAATTCGGATATGACTCAACAGCAAAATCAAGCATTGCTACAAGCAATGGCAAATATGATTCAACAACAATTGGAGCCCTTATTAGAACGAATTGATCAACTTGAAATTTCACAAGCTTATCATGGTATTGAGGAGTATCATCCTGAAGGGGATGATGATGTGCATGAACTTGATCAATCATCCCAACATAGTATGGCACAACAAGGCCAAAGAGCACGTCCAAGAGTGGATTATAATCTCAGCAACATCAAAATTACCATTCCTCCTTTTCAAGGAAGAACGGATCCAGAAGCATACCTCGCATGGGAAAAGAATGTTGAACACATTTTTGAGTGTCATAACTATTCAAAGCTTAAAAAGGTAAAACTCGCAGCCATTGAGTTTACGGATTATGCACTTATATGGTGGGATCAATTGACATCTAGCAAGAGACGCAATGGTGAACATCCTATTTCTACTTGGAATGAGATGAAAGCTATGATGCGTAGAAGATTCATTCCAACTCACTACCATAGAAATTTGTTTAACAAGCTTCAAAACCTTACACAAGGCAATCATAGTGTTGAGGATTACTATAAAGACATGGAAGTAGCCATGATCCGAGCCAACACTGATGAGGATCGAGAAGCCACTATGGCAAGGTTTCTATCTGGTCTTGATCCTAACATTGTAGCCATTGTTGAGTTGCAACATTACGTGGAAATAGAAGACATGGTTCATATGGCCATGAAGGTGGAGAAGCAACTCAAAAGGAAAGGTGCATCCCGAGTCTTTGGAGGTTCTACTTCTAAATGGGGGCAAAGTAACGTAAAAAAGAATCCATCCTTTACTCCTAATGACCGAGCCGGACCATCAAAGAATATCAAACCCATCGCTGAAACCAGCAAGGGAAAGAGTCCAGTCATGCCAAATCGATCCCGTGATGTACAATGCTTCAAATGTTTGGGGAGAGGTCACATTGCTAGCCAATGCCCTAACCGCAACACTATGTTCATCCGTGATGATGGAGAGATTAAAACTGACCAAGAGGAGGAGGAGGAGGAGGATAAAGAATTTGAAGAAGAAGAGGAGTTGGAACATACCGTAGATGGAGAGGTCCTTGTTATTAAAAGGATCCTAAGCATGCAAGCAATTGATGGGGATCAGCAACGCGAGAACATTTTCCATACTCGCTTCCATATTAATGGAAAGGTATGCTTTGTCATTATCGATGGTGGTAGTTGCACTAACGTTGCTAGTACTTTAATGGTAGATAAACTTGTCCTAGAAACGACCAAGCATCCACATCCCTACAAGTTACAGTGTCTTAATGATGGAGGAGAACTTAAAGTGATCAAACAAGTTATTGTGCCTTTTTCTATTGGCAAATACAAAGACGAGGTGTTATGTGATGTTGTGCCAATGCACGTCAGTCATCTCTTGTTAGGAAGACCATGGTAGTTCGATAGGAGAGTCATACATGATGGTTATACCAACCGGTATATCTTCACCCATGAAGCAAGGAGGATCACTCTAGCCCCACTTTCACCAAAGCAAGTTCACAAAGATCAACTTCATTTAAGAGAAAGCTTTGAAAAAGCCAAAGAGAGTGATATCAAAATTGAGAGAAGAGCCAAGGAGAGTGAGGTAACATCCGAGCGGAAAAAGGAGAGAGAAAAAGAAGAAAAAAGAGAGTTAGCATTTTTTGCTAAAGAAAAAGAGATAAGAAAGAATTTGTTTTCGGAAAAGATGGTTCTTGTACTTATGTACAAGGAGAGTTATTTAACCACTAACAATCTTGACCCAAATCTGCCATTTTTTATTGTTTCATTATTGTAGGAATATGAAGACCTATTTCCAGAAGAGATTCCAAGCGGACTACCTCCAATTCGTAGAATAGAGCATCAAATTGACTTTGTTCCTGGTGCTATCATTCTTAACCGACCAGCTTATCGATGTAACCCCGAGGAAACTAAGGAGTTACAAAGGCAAGTTTCAGATTTGATGGAATAGGGTTATATTAGAGAGAGCCTTAGTCCTTGTGCAGTACCTGTTCTACTTGTGCCTAAGAAAGATGGTACATGGCGCATGTGTGTGGACTGTCGTGCGGTTAACAAAATAACGGTAAAGTATCGTCATCCTATTCCACGTTTAGATGATATGTTAGATGAGCTTAGTGGTTCTAAGGTATTCTCTAAGATTGATCTTAAAAGTGGTTACTACCAAATTCGAATACGAGAAGGGGATGAGTAGAAAACTGCATTCAAGACTAAAAAAGGATTATATGAGTGGTTGGTTATGCTGTTCGGTCTAACTATTGCACAAAGCACTTTCATGAGATTAATGAATCACATCCTTAGACAATTCTTGGGTAAGTTTTGTGTAGTGTATTTTGATGATATTCTTATATATAGCAAGAGTTTGAGTGAACATGTTCAACATCTAAGGTCAGTATTAGATGTTTTGAGAAATGAAAGACTTTATGCTAATCTACAAAAATGCATATTTTGCACTAACAAGGTTGTTTTCCTAGGTTTTGTTATGAGTGCAGATGGATTAGAAGTTGATAGAGAGAAGGTTAAGGCAATTGAGGAATGGACTAGACCAACAAGCATTAGCCAAGTTAGAAGCTTCCATGGTTTAGCAAGCTTCTATCGTCGGTTTGTACCCAATTTTAGCACCTTAGCTGCTCCTTTAACCGAGGTCATTGAAAAGAATTCCAACTTCTTTTGGGGTGAAGAATAAGAGAAATGCTTTAACCTGATTAATGATTGTTTAATTAATGCACCATTATTAACTTTACCTGATTTTAACAAAGTTTTTGAGGTTGAATGTGATGCTTCAGGTTTGGGAATTGGAGCAGTTTTATCTCAAGAAGGACGCCCCATAGCCTACTTTAGTGAGAAATTGAGTGGAGCTACACTCAATTATCCGACCTATGATAAGGAAATGTATGCACTAATTCGGGCCTTGGAAACTTGGCATCATTACCTATGGTCTAAGGAATTCATCATCCATACAGACCACGAGGCATTAAAGCACATCAAGGGTCAACATAAGCTAAACAAGAGACATGCCAAATGGGTTGAGTTTCTTGAAGCCTTCCCTTATATGATCATGTATAAAAAGGGTAAGGAAAACATTGTTGCTGATGCACTGTCACGTAGGTATGCCCTTCTTAACACCTTAGACTCTAAATTGTTAGGTTTTGCTTTCATTAAGGAATTATACGAATCTGACCATGATTTTGGTGAAGTGTACAAAATTTGTGAGAAAGGTGCACATGATAAGTTTTATAGAGATATGGATACCTATTCAAGGAAGGGAAGTTTTGCATCCCACAAGGATCCATTCGAGAGTTTCTCCTCAAGGAAGCACATGGGGGAGGACTAATGGGACATTTTGGAGTAGCGAAGACGTTGAACATGCTTCAAGAGCACTTGTATTGGCCAAAGATGAAACGAGATGTTGAGAGGCTATGTGAGCGTTGTATCACATGTAGAAAGGCCAAGTCAAAAGTCATACCCCATGGCTTATATACTCTACTACATATTCCTAATGTACCTTGGGTAGACATATCCATGGATTTTGTACTTGGGCTACCACGTACAAAGAATAACAGAGATTCTATCTTTGTAGTAGTAGATCGATTCTCTAAAATGGCTCATTTTATTCCTTGTAATAAGACTAATGATGCTTCACATGTTGCTAATTTATTTTTCAGGGAAATCATGAGATTTCATGGTGTTCCAAGAACTATCGTATCTGATCGAGATGTGAAGTTCTTAAGCCATTTTTGGAGAACATTATGGAGCAAGATTGGAACCAAGTTGTTATTTTGCATAACTTGCCATCCACAAATAGATGGTCAAACTGAAGTGGTAAACCGAGTGTTATCCATGTTGTTAAGGATAATCATCAAAAAGAATTTGAGGACTTGGGAGGAAAGCTTGCCACATGTGGAGTTTGCTTACAACCGATTCATTCATTCCGCCACTAAAATGTCACCATTTGAAATAGTGTATGGTTTCAATCCCTTAACTCCATTGGATTTATTACCTTTGCCCGCTGATCAAATTGTGAATAAAGATGGGAGAAACAAGTCTGAATTTGTCAAAAAACTCCATCAACAAGTGCGGGACAATATTGAAAAAAGAACTAGGCAATATGAGCAACAAGCTAACAAGGGACGTAAACGAATTATATTCGAGCCGAGAGATTGGGTTTGGCTGCACATGAGAAAAGAAAGATTTCCAGCCCAACGCAAATTAAAATTGATGCCTAGAGGGGATGGTCCTTTTCAAGTGATCAAGCATGTCAATGATAAAGCCTATCAATTAGACCTCCCAGGAGAGTTTAATGTCAGTGCAACATTCAATGTGGCTGATTTATCTCCATTTTATGTAGATGACGATTTGGGGTCAAAGCGCTTTCAAGAGGGAGGGAATGATACGATCATAACCAACAATGAATCAGAAAAATTTCCTATTAGACTTATGAATCGTGCTAAAACCAAGAAATTTCAAGAGGCCATGGGAAATCTATTTATTCAAGGCTGGAAATTAGAGAATGCAACACCAACTATGTTGGAACAATACAGCCTCCTACTTTTGCATGAGTTTGCATGAGTTCTTTCTTAAGTTTTTAAATTTAATTTCAGCATGTGTGCATGAATAAATAATGCTTGATATTCATTTAAGCATGTTAATTCAATTAAGTTCATTAGTTTAATTAATGCATGATAGTTCACTTAAAGCATGTTAGTTTTCTTATGTTTATGAGTTCATTTAGTGTGTGGATTAATCAATTAAACTAGATCATTCAATGTAACTAGTTTCATTAATTAAACTAGCTCATTAAATATGTTTCATGCATTCAATTTTATTTTATTGAATAAAATTGTTATCTAATGGTTACTTATATTTTCATCTAGGGTATATATTTGGGATCAAATGGCTGATCATTTTCTACAAGAACGACAAGTCATTTACTACTAATTAAAGACACTTGAAGAAACCATGATGGCTGATCAGTTTCAAGACATTCAAGGGAGATTTACACACCAGTTAAAGGCTTTCAGTTTCAGCAAGAAAACAATGCATTGAAGAGCTCCTAAATACACCACTTAAAGAGGCACTTAAAGACTACTTAAGAGCTACTTAATCCTCCATAAAGCTTATCAGTTTTTAACAGAGAAGATATGCAATGAAAGCCTTCATTATCAGCACTTAAGGGAGAGTAAAGGCAAGAATTAAAGCAACACTTAAGGAGGGAGTTCAAGGAATATCAGTCAACTTGTTCGCCATTTTTGGATTGGATACGAGCATATTTGAGTCTTGAGGTCTTCTTCAAACTTATTCCTATCTTTCTTAGCTTTCCAACGCACTTTGAATAACCTCAATCCGATATCAGGAGCTTAAGATATGATTAAATTAGTGAAGACAATGCATGTTGGAAATTCAGTACGGGAATAGTCACAAGATGCTTGTTCAACAAATTCAAGAGGCCATTCAATTGCTGAATTCAATACTTTATCAACAACCCATTAAAGGAGGATGAATGACAACTTAATCAAGTTCATTAGCCCAAGAGTTTCTCCATGTGGATGATATGTATGTCTACATTCATCTTACGAATGTCCACATTCATCTTACGAATGTCCACATTCATCCTTGTTAGATCAAACCTTTTTGGCTGTCAATTGGAGATAGGATAACCTACAAATTAATAGGCCTTTAACACCAGAATAATGAGTCTTTAATCTTTTTCTAGGCTAATCAATTTGTTGTTGTCTTACACCTATAAATAGGCACTTATTTCATTGTAAAAGGAACAACTTTTGACATATATTAAACTTTGAGAGTGTTCTCTTTTATAGTTCTTTTTGAACTTTATCGGCTTGCAAGATTGTTCTTGTGGCATTAATCCCTTTTCATTTTTTTTATATTTTTGGTTCCTAGTTCATATAACTAGAGGGTCGCAATCCATTAGCCTTTCACCCAAGTCACGGTTTAAAAACTCTTAAGTAACGGGTCTTCAATTTTTAGTGTTGGTTCCTCCTTTGTTTACACCGTACCATCAATTACATTTCGTCTTTTCATTTCCATCAACCATATATCTATATTTTCCATACTTCATCCTAAACACAACAATCAACTTATCATCATTCCATTGTCGTATCATCTTGTAATCATATCAATTACTTACTAGAATCACGATCGGACAATCACATATACAAATTCGGATATTCCGCAACCAGATTCATATCAACAAATCACCCAAAGTGTTCTTTCTCCATCAAATTGGAAAGTTAATCGGTTGTGCATCAAGCCACTCCAAGCCTAACATATACAAACATAATCAAACGACATAGATCAATCATAGATACGTAGTATGGAAATTACATGTAAATATGAACCGAACATGCCTATTTCCAACTAGTCCTCTTTAAACTTAAGTGAGGTCTTTATCCAAAATAAGAAAAGAGTGAATAAACTGAATATTATATTGGTATCGATACCAACCTTTACAGTTTCTTATTGGTATCGATATAGGGTCTTGGTTGTATCAAAATGCGGACTTGACGCACGGGCAACCTTCTGAGCTATCGTAGGTGTATCGAAACATTTAATCCCAGTATCGATACCTCTTTGACGCTTGATCAGTATCGATACCAGGGAAGGGTGTTTCAGAACCCCCTGTCAGTTGAAGTCGTTATAGACTAGTTTAATCTATCAAATATTATATTTTAGTCACTAAACTCTAAGAAAGCAATTAGATGACTTGTAGACATAATTTTTAACATAAAAATTTACGTGCAAGCATGAAATATACTTAATTAAGGATTAGTAATCTTAATTACACAGTTTGAATACAAATTTTTGGAAAACTTCATTTAGGTCCCCAAAACTTGATCGTTTAAAGTAGGACCCTTTTCTCATTAATTTCTACTGCAAATGAACTCAATCTTGCATGAACATGTAGAATCTAATTTAAGCGTTTAGAAAAGATAAAAGAAAATTTTTAGGGTTGTTTATCGGGGCAAGTCTCCAGATTAACCTCGGTATTCCCCGTGTAGCTCGTTCGAGTCGGGTGGCGTCTAAACCGGGTTGAGGGGTTACGATTATGGTTTCTAGGACTTGGGTATGTTTTAGATACTATTAGCATGCCATAGGATGATTTGTGCTCATTTTTAAGGGATTGGGCTAAGGACATGTTAGAGGTATGAATGTAAAAATAATTATTCGGATGAGTTTCAGGTCGAGTAAAATCGGATACAAATCATTTCAAGTTGATTTGATGTTTTGACTCGATTTGGGTCGGGTGCGGGTCTATTTTAAGAGGGTCTATTTCAAATCGGATCCATTTTAGGTCGGGTCTATTTTAGATCGGGTTCATTTTAAGTCGTGTTCAAACGGTTCGGGTCCAAATTAGAAAATTGACAGGTTAATCTGGGTTTTGAACTCCTATTAAGTTTGAGTTCAGTAGTTGGTAAAAGCAAATAGTCGATAGATTTTGGGATGATCGTTCATTTCAAATTAATTATTTAATTTCTAGTCTTTCACTAGTATGAATCACATTAAAAATAAATATTACGCACTAGAGTAAACAAAAATATATCAAATTATTCATATATTAAAAATTGGACTAAATTACAAAAATTACAAATTAATTAATGCAAAATTTAGAGATAAATAAAAATATCATGATATTAAAAATACTAGACTAAATTAAAAATAAATATGGATCAATTTGAAATAATAATAGAGTTTTAGGAACTATAATTAACAAAATATAAAATTAAAATAATAAATATTGAACTAAATTATAAAAAAAGAGAACGTGTTAAATTTCAACTAAAAATAAAGTTTTAGGGACTAGAAAGAATAAAAATTGTACAAAATTATAAAAAAATAGAAATCGATAATAAATAAATTTAAATTTAAAATTAAAAAACATTAATAAAATAACGTCTTATTAAAATATTAAACTAAATTACAAAAAAAAATTCATTTTGAAATAAAAATAAAGTTGTAAGGATTAGAATGAATAAAAAGATCATCAAATAGGCCATATCTAAAATACTGAACAAAATTATAAAAATTGTAAATTAATAATAAAAAAATTCAATAAAAATCTAATTTTTTAGGGATTGATATGAATAAAAATATAGTTAAATTTTAGTATGTATGCATAATATACTTTAATACATTATATATATACAATATATTTTTATATAATACACTTTAATATATAGATATACTAATACTATGAGAGATTATTAGGTGAACCCTGTTCACCACGTCATCCATAGTCCAAGCAATCAGGACTGTTGATCTTTAACTAACCACCTAATAACTACTCACTCACTAAGTCCATGTAGGAAAGAGGTGATGATTCACTTGGAAAAAAATTAAGATCAATGATTTTGATTGCTTGGGACCATGGATGACGTGGTGAATAAGGTTTACCTAATAATTTTTCCTAATACTATATATACATATATACTATATATAGAATGTATACTATATATATAATATAAATATATATATATAGAGAGAGAGAAAATGTATACTAATAAGTATGCATGTATATGCATAATACATTAATATATGTATTATATTAATATATTAGATGTATAATATATTATATAAGCATGTATGTAACTATGTATAATATATTAATATTTGTATACTTATATATATGCATATATATTAGATATAGATATATAATATATTAGATCTATAGTATATACTGTATATTATACATTAATATATTTATATACACGCATATAATATAGTATATATTAAAGTATGTATTAATATATAATGTATATAATATATTAATATAAATTGAGACTCGATTGAATTAAACTAAAACTTAAAAAGGAACATTAAGGACTTAAATAAAAATATCTAAAGTCGGAAGAGCTAAAATATAATTTTCTCATCCTAAAAATTTGGGTTGTTTTTTTTCCCTCCCATTCTCTATTCATTCTAATAAAAAAATAATAATCGATTAAAAAGAGAGGCAAATGATAAAATTTTTGAGGGATATTTTTAGATTAGAGTTTAATTCATTTTTAGATCATGTTATATTTAAAATATTATATTTTAGTTTTAATATCAATTTTAATACCCTAAACCAAATTAAATATTAATGTAATTAAAATTATAATAATTTTAATTGTAATTAAAATTAATTTTAATGTTAAAATTATAATAATTTAATATTAAGATAAATATTAATTTAAAATTAAAATTTTATAATTTTTAAAGCAATTTTAATTTATAAAAACAATTACAATAATTTTTCTATTCAATCAAATATTTAATTGAAATGGTGAAAGATTCAGAAGCCATAAAAATAATTAAAAATTGAAAATATAAATGAAACAACAACATTAGACAGAAACTTTGGTAGACGACAGAATTATATCCGAAATTAATATTTTTTAAACAAGAAATAACTTTAATTACTTCAAGAAATATGTTTTTTATGTTCCTTGTTGAGTGCTGGACTGTGCTTAAAATATGATTTATTCTCGTACAAGTATACATATCGAACAAGTAATAAAGTGTGTGAGTGAGATCGTTACCACGAGGATTGGGTAGGTTATTTCAAAAATAGTTAATATACACAAAAGATAAAATAATCCCTTGTATGAACATATGCTAAAGCAATTCTGCAAATGTCACCAAAATGCCTTAGTAAAATAAAAATGTCACCAATGATGCTGGAGCAAAGTGAAGTGTGTCACTAAAATACACTAGAATCAAACTGATAACGGAGTAATAGATAAAGTTGCACAAACACAACACAAAGAAGATATTTAAGCTTAAGATAGGCTAAGCTTTCTATGGTAATAACCTTACTGTTCTCCTAAAAACTTATTGTTCCACAGGTTTAACAAGTGCTCGACAGAGTTTACTAAAAATGCCTCCACTATCCTTTGTCAGAAGGCCTAACACTCGAAAATGACAAGGCATTACCTCCCAGTCTCAACTCTAAAACTTTTAATGTTGATAAAGTACTACCCCTTTTAGTCGTTGAAACTCTACCTTATCCCTATGGTGAGTTAGGATTCTGCTCCCACAGTAACCCCATTGTTCAAGTTGGTCTAGCTTTGTCTATCCCTAGATCTAAGCTTCCCGAGCCCTTTAGCTATGACTATCTCCCGATGCTCTTAAAAATCAAGGTTTAGAAGAAAAGGTGTTAGATTTCTTGAAAAAAACCCTTAAATAAACACTGGAATAGTAAACATTCAATTAAACAAAGTAAAAATCATCCAAAATAAGCCTTAGCCATATTAAGTTAGTTCATGGCTAGGTAAGAAAAACTATTCAACTTGAATCATTTGAAATACATTTTCAATGGTAAGAAAAGAGGTAAAACAAAGTAAAGAGGAAGGAAGTCCCAAACGCATATGCCGTGAAGCTTTCCTAGCTTGTCGCTCCTCTCGAAGTTACGCAAATCCCTTGCTCGAAGCTCTCCAACAATGGTGGCGTGTCTTGAGGTTGAAGACAAAGGAAAGAGCCTATTTTCTACTTTCTTCTTCCTCGTGCTCTCTTAAAGTTCGCTCCTTTTTGTGTCTCTTTTAGCTATTGTTTTTGCTCTTCTCTTGCTCCACCACCCTTGTAGAAGGAGGTTTGCCCTTGTATTTATAGGAGGCTTATAGGGTTTTGTGCCCTAATGGTGCAAGGGAATATTCCCTGACATTTGCTGCAAAAAATGACAGCAAAATGCAGGTCTGCAGGTGCGGTGCAATGTCTACAGAAGAGGTGCAACGTCTGCAGAGGAGGTGTAGCTGGCTTGGAGAAACACGTGAGGACAATGGGCTACAGGTATGTCCTTTCTTCCGTTCTGTTTTGTCCGCCCACAATGCTATAGAATCCTAAATCCGATCCAACACTTAAAATTACGCTAAAGCATCTTTTTCATTCTTTCAACTTTGTCCTAGCAATCTGCACTTCACCACCAAAAAAAATAACCTTCAAAGCAATATCTTTTAAAATAAAAGAGAAAATAAAACAAAAACCTAATCTAAATGCAAATGCATATGAGATGCAGCTAAATATAACTAAATGCAATGTAAATGAACTTGAAATCAAACAAAACCTTAAGTAAAAGGGTATAAAATATAAACTTTTTAGAGCGTTAACATTCCTCGTACATCCTTTTATTAAAAATTCTAAAAATATATTGAATTAGATTGGGTCATTTATCAAGTCGAGTTCAAAAAAGCTTGGGTAAAATCAGGTCTCAAGTCGATTCAGTCGGGTAATATCGGTTATAGTCAAGTTAGACTCGGGTTCGAGTTTATTTCTGTCGGATGCAAGTCAGATTTTGGGTCCATAGTAACAAGTTGAAATCGAGTTCAGGTCATTCTCGGTCGGATACAGTTCGGGTTCGGTTACTACAGTAACAGATCAAACTCGGTTTTGGGTCAACAATAATCGAATACAGATCGGGTTTGGTTACTACAATAACACATCAAATACAGATCGGGTTTGGATCATTACATCCTCGGTTCAAACCAGTTTTTGACTCGATCAGGTTTCAGTCAGGTTTTCAGATCGGGGCAGCTTTTTACATTCCTAATTAGAGGTAAAAAGATTTGATTGTGCAAGCAATTATTGGAACAACGACTCAAGTCTAAGACTTATTTTGATCATTGGTGTACAAGAGATCCGAGTATCCAAGAATTACTACATCCAAAGGAAATGCAATTTAATATGTTACCATTGTTGTCCATGCTAAATAAGATGTTTCTAGTGTTTATTACACTTGTCTAAGAAGATACTAAATGAAAACACCATGGGAATTCATGTTATGCCATGCATACTTCTTGCTTTATTTGCTTATTGTTAAACTATCTCAATAGGCTCAATAAACCTAACACACCATTGTCTCATACATTTTCAAGTCCCTAAAGCTATAAGATTATTAATCATGTGGTTGTGTTGCAAATCACCTCTTCCAATCATATGTATGTATTTTGATTTTTTTGAACTTCTAATAAGATAGCTAAGATAGCTTAAGCTTGTATAAGTCTATTTTAATGCATAAAACTTGCTTGTAATAGTTGACTAGCTAACTAGAGGTTAAAAAAGAGAATGTCTAAATTGCTTAAAATGACTTATTAGTTTGAAATTTGAATAAAAGATGAATTCATAGTAAGTGATATCAAAACGCTCTCAAAATTTGCATGCTAGTGAAATTATAAGTTTATAAATTGCCTGCAAAATTTGGTTGTATTCAGAATTGAATTGATAGGTTTAAAGATTGTCCTTATGAGTTATGTTCGTACTGGTACGACTAGGCATAAAATAAACACAAAACTAGTCTCATATCGGTACAGTAGGGTGTACCCGGTACGAAAAATGTAATCTGGAAATTAAATTTTTGCACAAATATCGATATGAATTTGATGTGTACCGGTACGGCTAGTCAAGCTTTGACCCGGACTCTTAATTGAACCTAGTGTATCGATACGGGGTGATTGTGTATCGGTACAGAATAACTAAAATAACGAGCTCTTTAAGGCGTATCGATACGGGATGGTTGCGTATCGGTATAGAACAACTGAAATAACGGGCTCTTTAATACGTATCGATACGGGGTAATTGTGTATCGGTACGACTCTAAATAAATTAATTAGAATAATTAAACCTTGTAGGTGTATCATTAATTTCTTTATTAGTAATCGTACTATTATATAATTTTATTTTACATTTATAATATATTTTTCGTACTTGTATCCTTTTAATTCTGGTCCCCATAATTGTATCAGTGTAATATAGAATATTGATGAAGACTAAGAACGGTGCAAGATTAAGAAAATTAAAGTGATATAATATATTATAATTAATTTTTTAAAGTTAAAATTAATTAGAGTTTTATTTATATTAAAATATTTTTATTTTATGTCTCATTTTATTTTTTCTATAATTAAATTATTATAAATAAAATTTATACTTATTATCTATTTTTATTCTTTAATAATGTATAATTTTTTTTATTTTTTACTTGTATATTTATATTTAAATTAATATAAATAATATTTATACTACTTAATATAAAGTTTGTCTCGCCTAAAAAATAACACTTTCTCGCCTAACGCTTCGATTTTAGGTACTCTATTCGCATCGGATTACCTAGCACCCTTTGAAACTAATACTAACATGTTGCACCTTAACACAAAATTATACTTGGTGTAGTGTCTAATTGGTTTGATTCCCCTTGATAGCCTATGTGCTGTTTTCCCTCGGAAAACAGGTGGTGACGTGGAGAAAATAAATAAAAAAAATAAAAAATAGTTAAAACCTTTGATAAGGTGGTGACACATCTATCTAATTAAATAATTAAAATGTTTTACTATAGTAAAATCAGGATCAAATTGAAAAAAACAAATATGAATAACAAAGATTAAATGTGTAATTATATTATTTTATTTTTAATTTTCATGTCATTCATCTGTTAATTTTAAACAAAGGATGGTTATAATAGAATTATTTTGATAAATAAATAGTATATTTACCAAAATTAAAAATACGATAGTCATATTAATACCAACTAGGGATGTAACAAGCTGACACGACTTGAAAGCCCGTCTGAAACCTATTCAATTTCGAACTTGGTTTGACCCAGGGATGTAATGACCCAAACCCGACCTGTATCTAACTATTTTTTACCCTAACTCGAGTTGGACCTGTTACTGTAATAATAGAACCCGAACTATATTCGACCAAGAATGACCTGAAATCGATTTCAACCTGATACTGTGAACCTAAAACCCGATCTGCATCCGACTGAAATGAACCTGAACCCGGTCTGATCTAATAGATAACTGATATTACCCGACTGAATTAACATGAAACCTGATTTTACCCGACCTAATTAAACCCGACATGATAAATTACCCGACCTGTTATTAACCTGAACTAATATCAACATAATATTTACTTGATTGAGTATATAAATAATTTATATAATATTTATAACATTAAGTCCTTGCAACAGTTTGTGCTTATTAATTTTTAATTATTAATTTGTAGTTATATTATATTACAAATACTTATATTATACATATAACATACTTATTACAAACATGCTTATATTTGTATTTATAACATACTTATATTATATTTATAATAATCTTATTACAAATATACTTATATTTATATTTATAACATGCTTATTATAAATATTTAATAATCTTATATTACAAATACTTATTATTTTTAATTATATATTAAAAAAATCTTATATTTTACTTATTGATATAAATTGACACTTCAAATTAATATTTATAATAAGATATAAATTGCAATTATAATTTATAGTTATAATTTTTTAATACAATAAAATTAATATATTTAATACTTAATAAAAATTTACATATTTTAAGTGTAAGTTATAATCTTAAGTAACTTAATTTAAGTGAGATAGTTTAATTTAAGGGTATATACTTTGATATATTAATAATTTTAAATACCACAAGTTCATAAATAAATGATTATAATTTGTTAAAACTCAAATTATATAATTTAAAAAATTATTTTTTTGTTTGTCAATTTTGGGTTGTGAATATTCTATCATTCAATATAAACAAGTTTAAAGGAATAACGGATAACTTACAAATGAAAATTAACAAAACTTAATAAAACTTACAAATGCACATCATAGATAAAATAAAAAAATAGGTACAACTTAAAGTTTTTATGTATAAAATTTGAGCTCTCAGATCTTATAGCAAAAGTTTTACAATATTAAATGCAAATAATTTACTATCAGAATTATTGTCATTGAGCACGAAAAAAATCTGAAGGCTACCAGTAAGGTTAAATTATGGGTAACTTCTTACTTAATAAACCAACATAAATTAACCATGGGCAACTAATTAGATAATAAAAAATTAACTAAGTATCAGCAAAAGACATCAACCAGCAAAAGACAACAATAAGCAATCAAAAATCAAAAATCAGCAATCAGCAATCAACAATCATCAACCACAACAAAATTAATTCAATAATCTAATTTATAAATATCAAATAATTCAATTTATAAACATTCACAGAACTATAAGTTATAAGCTATAATTTGACCAAGCTATAAAGAACAGCACATATGTTTAAACAATAAGACAAAAGATATACATATGTTAACTATAAGCATTTATAGGTATAAGCAATAAAGAACAATACATATATTAAATATAAGCTATAAGCATTAATGAACAAAAAAATTCAGTAAATTGACCAAGCATTAAGCATTAAAGAACAATGAAGGTTAAGTTAATACAACATACTTAAATCATTAAGACATAAGATATAAAATCAACATGCTTGACCAATAAGACATAGGATTACAAAAAAAAATCTATAAGCATTAAATTAGAATACATGTTTCTACATCACACATAAACAATTAACAAATACCCGTAGACATTATCATTAAGCTCCAAACGTGCTCTGAAACAGATTGTAAAAGAAAATAAATTATAAACCATCTCATAATAATGAATAATTATTGAAAAGAAAAGAAATAAGGGCTTTACCTTTAATTGGAATTTAATATTTATCAAGATTTGAAATTGAAGATTCTTGCATTATTGTAAGATAATCTTCATCTTTTTTCTCTGGTCCAAAATCATACAACCAATTACGGGTTCTTACAAATATTTTAATATTTTTGGTAAAAGTTTAGCCCTTAACTTGTTCAAAATTTTTTCCCATATTAAATAAAGATTCATAAACAACAGAAATGATTGGAATGACTAAAACATCTTTCGTCATCTGAGAAAGAATAGAAATAAAATAACTTGTGCTTTTCAATACTCTAAAAATATCAAATTGGCTATCTTCAGTACGAGAAAGAATAGGAAGATTTATGTATGTGTCAACATCAGATTTTTCACTCTTTGAAGCAGTTAAATTAACATCAAAATTCTAACATAAAAGAAGATAAACAATTAATACATAAACATTAAATATAAAGTTGACAAAAATTTAATAAACTGTTAAAATAGAAACATAATTAAACTTCAAGCAAAATAAAACTTACCTAAAACATATTGAACTTTTTAAATATTGGAGGTTGACTAGAACTTAACATACTTGCACTTTGAAAAGAGTTACTATGAATAAAGAAATTGGCAGAGGAACAAAGGACAAACTTTGAATAATATATATAAATTAAAAAACTCATTGTAAACAACGCTTACCCTTCTGTCAATATCATCCTTAACATAGAGGAAACTATACAACTTCTTCATAAGTTGTAATTTATATCTAGGATCAAGCAAAATAGAAAAGGGGAGAATAATACAATTGCGGTGTTGGTTTCAGCAGCGCTTCTTGCGACGTTTTTCTTAGCGTCAGAAAAGTTTTTAGCGACGCTAAAAAACGTCACTATAGAACTAAAAAAACGCCGCTAAAGATCTGTTTTGGTGTAGTGAGTTGAGTGATCAGACCTTCAAACATGGTTGTTGCCATTTTAGAAACTCTCTCACAAGGATCATTGTGAACATCACACAATAACTTCTTTATGAAAATAATATTATCCAAGTACAAATTATCAAAAGGATACCTGAAACCATATAATAAATTAGTAATTTTAAAAAAGACGCAAGGAAAACACATATTAATTGAGTTGTTTTCCATTCATTCTCAGTAATTATATCCAAGTCTTTTTTCCTATTAACAAATAAAAGTTATAGTTAATCCAGCTTCAAGTGCCTTACAAAGCATTAAGAATGAGTAATGATCCCAAACAATAGAAGTTCTTCTAAACTCACTTGAATTTATACTTACAACCTTCCTCTTAGAGCTGCAAACTATTTCAAAAATTCCTTCATGTACATCCCCTTAAAACCATCAAACAAAGTGTATTAGAACCAGATAAAATATAAGAAAGTATTAAATATGAAGATATAAAATAGAGAAACATACCCTTTTTTAAAGTGTGGGTCACTTAACTCATTTGGACCTTGGTTATCAGGTTTAGCATAATCCAACTCATATGAAAACTCATCCATATTACTGAAAAAAGAACAAACATTTTGTTAGATAATAAATAAATTAGAATAGAAAATAATACAAAGAATATTTAAACAATAATGTATAAAAAATGGAACATACAATAATCTATGATTTAATCCTTGTACTTGACATTGTTAAACCATCCCACGAGGTTCTTTAGAAAACTTCTTTGACATCAGTAGCATGGCAAGGCAGGTAGTCCAATCCATATACTCGGATTAAATAATCCAAAAGTAACATATACACTACCAATTAACAGACAACTATGATTTCCAGAACAAACAACATAGAGAAAACCTAAAACCTAATATATAAAGGAATGTCAAAGAACATGGGATGAACGGAACAATCACAAAAATGATAAATACACAACAAAAAACAAAAAAATATTAATACACAAAACAAACAACCAGTCTATTATTTAATTCTTGTACTTGACGTTGTTAAACCAGTCATTGAGGTCCTTTAGAAACCTTCTTTGACACCAGTAGCATCGCAGGTCAAATAGTTCAGCTCATATATTCGGATTAAACCATTTAGACAATAACATATACTCAACCAAACAAAAGACAACCATGATTTCCAAAATAAACAACATAGAGAGAACCTAAACCCTAATATATAAAGCAATGTCAAAGAACATGGGAAGAAAAAAATGGTCATAACAATGATAAATACACAGTAAAATAAGAATAAAAAAATACTAATACACAAAGTAAACAACAATCTATAATTTAATACTTGTACTTGATGTTGTTAAACTATTTCATGAGGTCCTTTAGAAACTTCTTTTTACACTAGTAGCATCGCTGGCCGGGTAATCCAGACCATATACTCAGATTAAATCATTCATAAAGTAATATATACACAATCAAATAATAGAGAATCATGTTTTCCAAAACAAGCAACATAGACAGAATACAAAAACAAAATATGAACAACCAACCAACCAAATGAAAGAGAACATGGAATGAACAGAACATTCAGAACAATGATAAATACAAAGTGGTGAGGGCTTAGAAGTCCCATACTTTTCCATCTTTCGCCAAATTATAGTATTTAAGGTTTTCGAACCCACAGAGACCGGATTGACCTCACTACTTCTTAAACCTTCATTTATAAAGTAAAAACACAAGTATTTGGATGGTTGAGAAAACTAAAGTAACTAAATGAAGAATTAAATAAAGAATAAGAATAAGAATAATTGAAATAAGGCTAGGTTGAATGCTTTGTAGAGGTGAATCCATTTGCACTTATTATCCACTTATTAATGCAATAGGTTGACTTGCCACCTTGGCGGGTCGCACTAAGGGTCGTACAACTATCTAGGTGGGGTTATGCCTTGTCGATAACTCAACTTTTCATAGTTCCACAGAGCATCCTTGTATGTCTCCTCCTTATCCTTAAGCTTGGAGAACTGTTGAAATCAATGTCTTGATGATACCTCCCGGCGTGATTCAAGGATGAACAACAACTAAATACAAGCGTTCTTTTAGTCGCTGAAACCCTTACGGATTAGTCGATGCCCTTGAGCAAAGATCATAATGTCTCGTTTTGTGAGCTTAACTCTCCCGATATTAGACAAATAGGTTTTTCTTTACATACTATCTTATCGAGCTCACATGCAAAGAAGAGTAAATCCCAAGAGAGAATAAACTATAAAAATAAGGTTTGCATTAATAAATATCAAATATAATACAAATTTCTTTCCCAACTACTCGACAAACAACCTAAGCCTCAAAGGGGAATTAGAACAGAACGGTGAATTCGGTGGCTTTAGGTTTTTCTATTGAGAATCCAACCTCCTTTTCCTAACCCTAATGGGTGGTTTTTATAGGCCAAGCCCTAGGTTAAAGTCTTCCACATAAGGAAAGAGTTATACAAGGAAAAGAATACAACTCATTAAACTATGACACTTTATTTTATTTCCTAAAATTCCTTATTCCTGTGTTGACCTTTGACCATGGCTTGACTCCTTTTATCTGCTGCATCTTTCTCTCTATTTATGTATGTTATAATCAAAAAAAATTATCCTTCTATCGAGCACTAGTTGTCATCTTCAATCTACTACCGCAACCTCCAAAGTGCTACCGTGGCAGGTACTTATCTACAATTCAGCTTCAGTTCTAGCATCCATATTCTTGTTTGGTAGTTCCTATGATGTAGTTGCTTGTCTAAGAAAGAAAATCATCAAATACATTTTTTATACCAAATAATAGATAAATTCATGATTTAAGTATTCGAATGCTGAAATATAAAAATAAGCAGAATTATCCCATGTTGCCCTTAAATCTGTCCTTATTAGCAAAAAAAGAGTAGGAAAATGATATGAAAAATAGGACTTTTATGCACTTATCAAATACCCCAAACTCGAACTATTGCTTGTCCTCAAGAATGCAAAAGATAAATTTAAGTAAGGAATTTTAAAGTAATATACCGTCCTGCCTGCCACGGTAGAATTCCTTTCTTGACTTGGCCTCTTCTTGGTTCTAGGAAATCCTCCGAACTAGACTATGAGTCTAAGTGGGTATGTGCGTAGCTGTGTCAAAGTTGATTTTCTAAGTTCTAATCATTTTTCTAGCTCAAGACTTCCGACTTTGATTTTCATCGAATCTTTTTCTTTTATTTCACCCTAATTGTATATGAATATATATTGTTATATACTTATACTGCTTGAGCCAGTTTTGGGTACCTCAAGTATTTAGCTATTCTCACTAGAGCCAATTTTGGGCACCTCTAGTTAAAATCTAAGCCTAAGTCCTTATTGTTTTTCAAAGAAAAGAACTTTTAAAATCAACTAAGACTAGCAGTGTTTATGTAATTGCAGGCTCATAGTCTAATCCTAAGTACTAATCTTAGGAAATCTTTCTGAATTCAAGTCTGGTGAATGGTGCAGGCTACAACGACGGTTGGAGAATATATTATTGCCGAGGTAGTTTTAATAAAATTCAACAGACTTAAAAAATTATATCAATTATAAAAGTTGTTAAGACAAAAATTAAGGCAATGGTAGGATAATCTGAATACTTTCTATACATGGCAGATATGTACATATTCCAAAATGGGATCAATAGTCCCCCAAACTCGAGGGATGCATTCCTCAATGCATGTAAAGTTAACAGATAAAGATAAAAGAGAAGCCTAAAATAAAAAAACAAAAGATATAAAAAAGACTATCACCCTTTAAAAAGTGGAGGATCCAAAGAAATCCTCGGAGTCGCTTTTGATTAGGAGCTTGTAGTGGGTCTTTGGTGGCTGATGTGCTACTGCCTTTGGTGGGCTCTCCATGGGTTTCTTGGCAAAACATGGCGGTTGGAATTGGATGGGAATGGGGTCTTACACTGGTTCATCCTCTATATCGGTGTTGATCGGAGATTTGGCTATGGCAAAAATAGGAAGTTTTCTCTTTTTGCCACTTTCGGGGTCGAGGTAGTCCTTCACTATTTGCATTACGAACTCCATTTCATCGGAAGAGCTACTATATTCAAGGGGACTAGAGACTTCTAGTGTAACTGCTTTCTTTGTTGTATTTGCCCCCATGGATACGACTGCAGATTTGACAGAAAATTGGTTCTGTTGTAGTGGCGACAGTTGTAGTAGAAAGTGATAGGGGCATAGTAGCAGAGGCAGTGTTTGATTGAGCTTGGGCAGTAGGGTTCTGTTGTGGCATGAAGATGCCGACTGTAAATTCAGGTAAGACAATTGAATTTGTTGGGAATTCTTCATGAATGGTGGCGATGACGGCACTGTTGAACTCCTGAACATTGGTCATGAAGTCCAGATACCTTCACTTCATGCGATACAACACTTCCAGGATTCTTTCTAGTGTGGGAATTGTTCTTTCTGCTGGGCTTGGGGGTTGCGCTTCCTCGACAGAAGTTGATTCGATAGCTGGAGGGATGTATGTTGGTGTGTATGAACCGGTTGACAGTGTTGGTACTCTTTTGAAATTTGCCAAAGCAGTGATTAAACAAGGGAAGAAAAGAATACCTCTATCTTTTGTTGCACACTCGAAGATCTACTCGCTGATGATGCGGCCGACATCGATTCTTCAATTGTGGATCATTGAATGAATTAGTGCCAGACGTGGTCGATCTACTGTCTGATTATGCAAAGTCGGCAGCAAGTTTCTCTTTATGTGTGTTCCACAGCTTGGCCTATGGTCGTAAGTCTTGACGATTAACAGAGCTGCAATGCTTCCCAGTATTCCATTCAGCTCCAGGCATATAGAGTTCTGGCTTCACCATTTCATAATCGTCGGCGGTCAGGGCAACGACGAACTCAGCATGTTCGTCAGTTTCGATGTTTAGGCCAAAGTGGGCGTTGATAATGATGTATGCCACCGGAATTGCCCGTCCTCCAAAGTATGAGTATGGGTTATTTTCCACTAGTCTATGCATATAGAACTCCCTTACCCATTCAATGTTTGCTGGTATTGGTTGCTTCGCAAACTTTTCCCATCTCTGAAAAGTGATCTTAGACAAGATGAAATTATCTAATCCAAGATCCTAGTCATCTCTGTAATGAACCCTTTTTCTTCCCAAACTTATTGATTCTGAAACACACGTTGGTATTCATGCTCAACTGCTTTTGTTGAAAATCTACGGTACCTCGTTACTCCGGCAAGATTTTGTTGTTGGTTTATCATTTATGTTTGCGAGGAGGAGATGGAAGAAAGTTTAGAGAATAAAAGTCAAAATTGAAGAGTGAAAATGGTTACCCTTTTGCCTGTGTATTTAAAGGCGGGGAACGACGTGACGTTTGAGGAGCCGACGTGATTATTGCCCTTGGCGTACAAGAGACGCAACTCCTATCTGGCAGCCATTGGCAGCAAAATCGACCCAATGTTTGAATTTGGGAGGCATAATTCCCGCCCAGATTTTTTTCGTCTCTTAGATTGGGTCGCTACTTGATTGACTGATAACCATCTTTTATTCTTCATTAATGATACCTAAATAACTTAAAATTATATTAATAAAAACTATGGAAATATTGAAAATTTTGAAAACTAAATTGCAAAAATTTAAATCTAATTCCTAAAACTGAAAACTAGAAATTTAATTCCTAAAACATTAAAGTAAAATAAGGATAATAAGATAAAATTTAGGTTACTGATGGAGTGCAATAGAATGCATCCCCAATAGCAACCATCTTCCCCTTTTTGAGTAGAGGAGAAATTGATATCTCAGTTGTTGTCTCCTTGTCAGGTGATTTCTTTCTTGTGAATTTCTGATCAGGGGGTATGCTGCCTCGGTAGCGGTTGCCTCGACAGGTCTTATTTATGTAGTCCGTTTCAGCATCAAAGTTAAATTCAGTTTTAACATCGATTTGTTGATATTCGTCTGGTTCTTCTGGATGCCTTAGAATTTTGAACACATTGATCTTCACTTGTTGATCATTCACCTGTATGACCAATTCTCCATTTTTCACAGTTGATTAATATTCTTCTTGTGGCTAGGAACGACCTTCCCAAGATAATTGGGGTGTTTTCCTCTGCTTCACAATCTAAAATTAAGAAGTCAGCAAAAAATATGAATTTATCTACTCTTACCAAGATGTATTCTATTTTCCTTTCTGGTTGTACGTAAGAGCGATCTTCCAGTTGCAACATCACCGTGGTTGGTTTTGCCTGCCCGATGCCTAGCTTCTGGAAAACTGACTTAGGCATAAGATTGATGTTGGCACCTAAGTCACACAATGCCTTACTCACATATTGATCTCCGATAGAGCATGGTATAATAAAGTTATTAGGATCTTTTTGTTTCGTTGTGGCTTTATTATGCAGCATTACCATACACCCTTCTATCGCGGCAACAATTTCAAATTCTCCAATTTTTTCCTCTTGGATATGATATCCTTAAGGAACTTAGCATAGTTGGACATTTGTTTAATTGCCTCCATCAAAGGTATATTAATATGTATCTGTTTAAGGAAGTCTAAGAACTTCTTAAACTAGTATTCTTGCTTTTGTTGTTTCAACCTTTGTGGGAAATGGTGGTAGTAATCGCAGATCTTCGATCTTTTCAGAGCATTAAAATCTAATTTACGGTGCGTCTATGGCCTCTTCTGCTACGGCGTCATCGTCGACAGCTCTTGCTGGTTCCTTTGCCTCAGGTTTTTCTTCAGTAGCTTTCTTTGGGGCTATTGTCACAGAGTTCTTACCTACTGTTCTAGCAAGTATTTTAGGGGCCTTCAGTTGTAAACCAGTTTTGGTGGATATAGCTTTACATTGTTCATGTGGACCAGTTCTAGTGACTTCAGTATCATTGGGTAGGCCTCTTATAGGTCGACTTTTCATCTATTGTGTCATTTGTCCTACTTCGATTTCCAGCGTTTTGGCAGTAGATTCATTGTTTTGCATTCTCATCTCTGCTCTCTCCATGAATGTGTCAGTTCTTTGGATGAATTTATTTGTGTTTGCAATGTAAGCACCAGTCTGAGCCATGAACTTTTGCAGCGTATTCTCCAAAGTTTGGATATCTAATGTTTATTGCTGTGGCAGTGCCTGCTGCGGCATCTACTGCTGAACAATTCTATTATTCTGCTAAAATCCAGTATTTTGTACAGGTTGATGTTGCGGGTTTAATGTATTGTTGGGGTTACTCCATGAGAAGTTTGGGTATTTTCTCCATGTTGGATTGTAATTATTGGATATATTATTAAAATTTTCAACATAGAAGGTTGATTCTGGATTTTATGGGCATTCGTTCAAGTTATGCTTGTCACCACATGTTTTATAGAAAACATTGATTGCCTTTACTTCTCGAACATGACTCAGCTTATGCAGATCCTTTACCATATTTGTCAAGGCTAACATTTGAGCTAGGATAGAATCTGAAGAGTCGTGATTTTTCATACCTCGCCTTGTTATTCCTTATCTAGTGGTCGGGTGTTGATAGTCATTCATTGCTAATCTGTCCAGAATTTCTAGACTCTCATAGGGTGGCGGTCTAGTAAGGTGCCATTGGAGGGAGCATCAAGCATCATTCTCGTGGGAGTGTTAACTGCATTGTAAAAGATTGACACTTGTGTCCATTCAGGCAATCCATGTATGAGGCTTTTTCTGTAAAATTTTCGGTATCTTTACCAAGCCTCATACATAGACTCATCTTCTTCATGTCTGAATGATATTATGTCGTTTCTCAATTTATCTGTCATATTGGTATAACTGAAACGTGCCAGGAAGTTTCGGCATAGTTCTATCCATGAGTTCAACGATCTAGGTTGTAAGTTATTTAACCAGGATTTTGCCTTACCCCTCAACGAATAAGGAAACAACTTTAATTTTAGGGTGTCAGCAGAGACTCCCGGTAGCTTAAATGAGTTACAAATTTCCAAGAACAACTTAGGATGTTGCCGAGCATCTTCATTGGTCGATCCCCCAAATTGGCCTAGGGTGTTAATCGTATAGAACATGACTGGTTTAAGCTCAAATTATTCTGCCTTGATAATAGGCATAAAGACGACATGAGTTAATCCATCCAAGTCTTCCTCCAAATAATTGTAGACGGTGCGTACGCGTTCCTGTCTTGGAAGGTTTGTTGCATCAACAACTGTGAATACGCCGCGGTTGTCTGCCTCGACGGCATTCATGCCAGTGTTGTTCTGCTAGCCAGGTGTATGATTCATTCTTTCTAGTACCTTTTATTTTAGATGCCTTGTTGTTCTTTTGATTTTTGGATCGTAAGGATATTGGTCTTTAGACGGATTGAACTTGGTCATACATAGAACAACCCTAGTGAGTTAAAGAAAAACTAAAAAGAAAAAGAAAAAAAATATGCAAAAATAATGAGTAGTAAAATAGAATTCCAGTCCCCGGCAATGACGCCAAATTTGGTGAGGGCTTAAAAATCCTATGTTTTTCTACCTTTTGTCAAATTATAATATTTAAGGTTGTCGAACTCACAGGGGCTGGATCGACCTCACTACTTCTTAAACATGCACTTATAATGTAAAAACACAAGTATTTGTATGGTTGACATAACTAAAGTAACTAAATTAATAAATAAAGAAAGAATAAGAATAAGAATAATTGATATAAGGCTAGGTTGAATGATTTATATAGAGGAATTCGGTTGCATTTATTATCCACTTATTAATGCAATAGGTTGACTTGTCGCCTCGGCGGGTCGCGCTAAGGGTCGCCGCAACTACCTAGGCGGGGTTATGCCTTGTCGACAACTCAACTTTTCATAGTTCGACAGAGCATCCTTGTATGTCTCCTCCTTATCCCTAAGCTCAAAAAACTGTTGAAATCCATGTCTTGATGATACCTCTCGGCGTGAATCAAGGATGAACATCAACCAAACACATACGTGCTTTTAGTCACTAAAACCCTTGAGGATTAGCCGATACCCTTGAGCAAATACCTTACTCTCTTGTTTCATGAACAGAGCCTAACTCTCCCGATATTAGACAAATAGGTTTTTCTTTACATACTATATTACCGAGCTCATATGCAAAAAAGAGTAAACGTCAAGATAGAATTAACTATGAAAATAAGGTTTGCATTAATAAATATCAAATATAGTACAACTTTCTTCCCCAACTACTCCATAATCAACTTAAGCCTCAAAGGGGAATTAGAACATAATGGTGTAGTCGACGACTTTAGGTTTTGCTATTGAGAATCCGACCTACTTTTCCTAACCCTAATGGGTGGCTTATATAGGTCTAGCCCTAGGTTAAAGTCTTACACATAAGGAAAGAGTTATACAAGAAAAAGAATACAACTCCTTATTAAATTATGACACTTTATTCTATTTCCTAAAATAACTCCTTATTCCCGTGTTCACATTTGACCATGGTTTGACTCCTTTTATCTTCTCTGATTTTCTCTCTCTTTATTCCCGTTAGAACCGACATCTTTTTCTCTCTATGTAGAGCACCAGTTGTCATCTTCAGTCCGCTGTTGCGGCTTCCAAAGTACTGTCGTGGTGGGTCCTTATTTGCAATTCAACTTCAGTTCCAGCATTCATATTCTTGTTTGACAGTTCCTATGACGTAGTTTCTTATCTAAGAAAGAAAATCATCAAATGCATTTATTTTTTTGCCAAATAATAGATAAATTAATGATTTAAGTATTCAGATGCTGAAATATAAAAAATAAGCAGAATTGTCCCATATTGCCCTTAAATTTATCCTTTATTAACAATAAACGAGTGGAAAATGATATGAAAAATAGGACTTTTATGCACTTATCACAAAGCAAAAAACAAAATACGAAGAATACACATAACTTACAAAAAGAATATGAAGGGATAAGCATCTAAAACAACAGAAAGAATACCCAAAACTCACAGAACATATTAAGAGCTAACAATGATAAACATGAAAAAAAAACATAATTAATATACAAATTTAATAGTATAAGTACGTGAAAATTAAGAGAATACAATAAACTTATAAAAAGAATACAAAGGGTTAAATATCTGAAAAGTTAAAGTTTCTCGAAGGAAGACAAATAGATAAGAAGCTGAAGGGTTTAGGGATTAGAAGAGTTTAGAGTTTAGAGATTATAAGGGTTTATGGATTAAGTATTAGGGATTATGGATTCAGATTGGAGTTTGGGGATTGAGTTTTATGGATTAAGGATTTTGATTTAGGGATTATATATTCGTATTTGGGGTTTGAGTTTTACGGTTTAGGGATTAGGTATTTGAATTTGGGGCTTGATAGAAGAGAAGCAGATTTGGGAAAGTTTGATTTTTGTTGAAGATTTGGAATTGTTTTTGGAAGAAAAAGGTTTGAGCTCTTGAAAAAAATTGGTTTTAGATCAAGAAAAAACGATTTTGAGAAGAGATTTGTTGTTAATGGAAATTCTGAAAGTGTTTTTGGAAGAATATAGGATGAATAATGAAGAACAAGGTATAAACAATGAATAACAAAGGATGAACACTTATGAAATTCAAGTATTTCAACCGAAAAAACATAGGAATTCAGGGAATTTGGTGTTTATCCTATAGAAAAGACAGGGAATTTAGAGAGAGATAGAATTTTGAGCGGCGTTTAGGAGAGAGAAAATAAAATGGAAAATTAAGCTATTCTAAATTTCTAATGAATTTTGGCATTGTATACTCATTGGATCGTGTTAAAAGATTCACGGGTCGCGCCTAATTATTCGGATTTCATGCCCTTATCCACATGATTTTGAATTTATTTCAATTTGGTCCTTAATTAGTTTTAATTTTAGCATTACATTTTATTTTTTTTAATTTAGCCGTGGTATATATATATTAATATATTATACAATATTTATATATTAATATATGTATTTATACTATGCGTATGGTATTTATAATACAATAATATTAATATTATATAGTATTATAATATATAATATTTATACTATATTTATATAATATATTATATGCTTTTTATTTTTTTTGATAAATGTCACCGAATTTTTATTAAATCCATAGAAAAATAATCATTATATTGTATCTAAGAAATAAAATAATTTGATTAAACAATCCAAAAAATCTTACAACCCAAAAACAATGAAAAAAAGAATTTTATGGAGATAAAGAATACCAACAAAATTCAGAGGCTTCCTAAATCTTTTTGTCTCTGTCCAAACGAGACGCATAAAGAAGGAAGAAGTAGTTGTACGCAATTCAAACTGTCATGCAAAAAGTATCGCTACCCAATACTGATTTCATCGGCAAACAAACCATCAAACGAGTGAGGATAAATCTTTTCAAGTGACCATCGATAAAAACAGAAATCAGAAACTAGCGTCGATTGAGTCTCTGTATTAATAACAAACATCGCTAGGTTATGTTGAAATATGCCACAAAGACAGATGAATCAAAACACAAAACAAAATAAAAAGCATGTAATAAAGACAGAAGAACATGTTATAAGGACAGAAAAACGTGCTATAGAAGTAAAGATTCTTATTAAGATTAAAAATAAAAACAAAGAACATAATAGATTTGATGATCGAAAATAAATACTAAGATTTATTATCGACCACCGATCAAAGAGATTAAATAAAGTGAAGAACAGCTAGAGAAACTTTTTAAGAGAAAAGTGAACAGCGGCTAGAGTTTTTTATTTAATTTAAATTAAATCATTATATGCTTTATATTATATATAGTATAATACATATACATATAATACATATATACTATAAGCATATATTAAGTATGTAATATATAGTATTTAATACATATATATTACAATATATAGTATAATACATATACATATACATTAAAACTTTATATAATATTGTATATCTATATGCTTTATATTATAATATATATAATATAAGCATACATATATACATATACATATATTAATTATATTGTATTATACGTATATAATGTACATATAATACATATAAGAATATATGTATATTGTTATAAAAAAAAGAATATATATATAAGTACATATAATACATATACATATATTAATACATTATTGTATATATTAATGTAGTATATTATACTAATGTATATTATATACATATATATGTATATATGCATCTACTATATACTAATGCATATTATGTACATATATACATATATTAATGTATATTATAGGCATATATATAGTATATATACATACATATAATATATTGTATAGTATATATTAATGTATTATGTATACATATATTAATGTATACCTTTAATTATAGATATATATATGCATCTATATATAATAATAAGTATACATAAATTAATGTATACATATATGTACGTACGTATATACATACATATATACATACATAATACATATATTAATGTATACTATAATTTATTCTCTATATAGTATATAAGTATACATATACATTCCATATTTTTATATATAGTATTAATCTATATATAGTATTATTTTATTTTTAAAAATAGTATTATTTCATATATAGAGTATAATTTTTATATATAGTGTAAATTCCATATATATAGAATATATTTCATATATAATCTAAATTTCATATTTTAATTTTTGAAATGCAGTAAATTATATTTTATAATTATAAATTATAATGTATTAAAGTATATTGAAGTTAAATTTTTTACTAAATTTAATTATTATTAATTTATAATTTTTGTAATTTAGTCCTTACAAGTTACAACTTTATTTTTATTTCGAATCAACTATTATTTATTTTTCTAATTTTATTTAGTGTTTTTAATAAGATGATATTTTATTTTATTAATATTTATCTTTTTTAATTTAAAACTTTATTCTTTAACTTTCTATTTCAATATTTATTCCTTATTATTTTTTATTTTTTATTTTTTAGCTTAATTTTTAAGATATGAATCATTATTATATGATATTTTTATTTAGTCTAGTGCGTAATATTTATTTTTAGTAAGATTTATGCTAATGAAATGCGTTAAATATTAAATAATTAATTCGAAATGAATGATCAACCATTCAGCTAAAAGCCTATCGTTTATTTACTTATGTGTACCAAATCAAATTTAATAATTTTAATTAATATGAATTTAAAATACAAATTAATTTGACCTGAAATAAAACCGACTTGAAATGAACCCCTTCAAATGCAACCAAACTGAAATGAAACTGCCAATTATCCGATTTAGACCCAAACCGTTTGAACCCAACCTGAAAAGGACCCATACCCAACCCGAATCGAGTCAAAATATTTAAATCAAGATGAATGATTTATATCCGATTTTACCCGACCTGATAATATACAACCTAAAACTCATTCGATTAACTATTTTTATATCCCTAATATCAACTCCATAATTTAGCGATGATTTATATAATATATACCATAAAAATAAGGGGAAAAAAGTAACAAATCCATTCCTGTCAACCGTCACAATTATTATTGCATTTATGTGTTTTCATGATTTTTTCAATCAAATAATTCCTTTTTTATCAATGCTCGAACTACCCTACCTCATGTACCTAATTACCCTTTCATTTGTTTTCTTAATCCAATTCAGATGGTTTTTTAGACAGTATATTTCTATGCAAATACATCTTATATAAAAATATTTGGGCAGTTGCAGTTGAAGCAGTTGCACATAGTAATCTGCTAAAGCAGGGAAACAACCTCAACACCAGAACAAACCAGCCAACCAGGAACATCAACTACCTTATCATAAACTCCCCTACTCTGCGTTCTATGATTTGGAACCCTAATGTCTACTCTTAACGAGTTCATTGGAAAAAGATAAAAAAAAAAAATGGATGGCAAAATCCGGGAAAGATAAAAGAAAAGGTCTATAAAGTCCTAACGGACCAACCTGAATGCTTTCCAAATCTAACTTTCTCGTTTTAACGTTGGTGGTTGTTGCAGTATCATGGAGGAAATCAAGCAAAACGGTGCTCTTGCATTTCGGGCACTTCGGGTCTTCCTCTGATAGCATCACATACATAAGGCACCTCGGGCAACCTACAAGAGCCATTGGCGACGACGTCGCATCAGGGCTGCTTGAATATCCAACGGCATCAGTCATGTCGACATCGTTGGATGACACACATCAGCTCGGAGAAGATGTTGGTGACACCGTTGCCGCTTGGTTCGATGATTTCACTCTTGGATTAAGCCTCGGTGGTGATATGTTCAGCTTCAGATCGAGCTTTGGACCATTTCTTCGACTCATCTTTTGTATAAAATTCAATTAACCTTCGTAAAAGAAGGCGAAAAAACAAAAGAACTCAGTTCAGTGTACATACAGAGAGACACACAAAGATATATAATTGAAAAAAGATAAAAAGATATATACCTTGAACTTGGAGATAGAGGAGGCTTAGATTGGTGAGGGATTGGAAGGAGAAAGCAAGTGTATATATACAAGGGTAAAAATGGGTTGTTAGAGCTTAATTAATTGGAATTGAAGGATTGGTGGAAGAGTCTAAATTTAGTCTGGGAAATGTTTATTAATTCTTACCAACATTCAAGGCTTTTATGGCAAGAGATTTATTGATTGGATTAACGGTTAAAAATATTAGTGATTTTAATAACGGAGTCAGAATTTAGAATTGAAGGATAAAACATAAATGTTTGAAAGTAGATACAAATTTATAAATAAAATACTTTTTAAAAAATTTTAAATAGGAGGAAAAAAGTAAGGAAAAAATCATCGAAGGTGGGGACTGATTGCCCAAAACCCTAATGTAAACCCGTTCCTACATATTATCTCATCTTATATGAGTTTAGATTCTACAACAAAAATATAAAATCTCTCTATATAATATTAAAAGAAAAACTATACTTGAAATCCCAGAACTTTTAATTTCCTTAAAAACCAAACATAGAAGGCCAACCAAGAAATTAACATCAAACAACCAAGAAATTCAATGGCAACCCATGAAATAAAAGAATGGCAGCTAAACCCAATTTAAACTCCTCAACATAACTCAGAATACTAAAAATATTCACACCTTAAAAATACATATTAATGGTAACATCACCAACATTTTTGATTTTAAAGTGTTTGGAAAATATTTTCACCGAAGTAATAAAAAAATGTTGCTAATTTCCGTCCACAGAGATTAAGAAATTGCTATATTGGGTTATTATTTAATTTTAAATACATGATATATAAATATTATAAAATTGGATGAGTCTACCATGTGCGTTGAACATTGCTGAACACCACTAATGATGAACACCGTTGAACACTATTAAATTAATTAATAAAAATTAAAAATTTTAAGGACTAAACATATAATTTAAAATAATTTAAAATAAAATTTTAAACAAATTATACTTTAATTTTTTAAAAATAATTTATTTAAATTATTTTTAATTTAAAAATAAAAAATATTAAATCAAAAAACTAAATCCCTAAAGCTAACAATACTAAACATTAAATCCTAAAATTTAAAACACTAAATCATAAACTTTAAACTCTAAAATACTAAAACCCTAAAATCTAAAAATATAATCATACACTAAACCCTAAAATAAAAAATTAAAACTCTAAAAAGTATAAACCCTAAACTTAAAGCCCAAAATTAGTTTAAGATTTATGATTCTAGAGTTTTAGGTTTAAGGGTTTTGATTTAGTGTTTATGGTTTATTTTAGGGTTTATATTTTAGGGTTTATATTTTAGGGTTTGGAGTTTAATATTTAGTGACGTAGGATTTTGGATTTTGGTTTTAGGGTTTAGAGTTTAAGATTTTTTTATTTTTTTAAAATTAATTTAAATTAATATTTTATTCAATTATTTAAAAAATAAAATAAAATATATACAAAGTAATTTTATAAAAAAATTATTTTAAATATTTTATAAATATATGCTGATTCTTTAAAGTTTTTAGTCTTTATTAATTAATTTAATAGTGTTCAACAATATTTATCATTAACGGTGTTCAACAGTGTTCGACGCCTATTATAAAATTTTCCTATAAAATTTTTCTCAATAATAAAATGGGTTGTATGGTTTCCTAACATAAAACTCCATTGTCAAAGTATTTGTTTCACTTATAATCAGTTAATTCCCCGTGAATTATCAATTGCCCACATAAATATTTGTAGATGTTGAAGTAATGAATCACCAAATCAATAAATGTAATCATTTAATGAATTTATCAGGAATGCAGGTTTCTTGTCCCATTTTTATTTTTTAAAATTTATTTTAATTAATTTAAATAAATTATATTGTATATTGAATTTTGATAAAGAAAATTTAATAACTTTTTTATATGAATAAAACTTTACGCTCGTTATATATTTAAATAATATCAATCTACTTGTGACTTATGCTAAATTATTAATTGTGAATGCAGTTTTTACGTTGAAAATAAATTATTATAAAATGCTATATTTCTCTTGTACTTTTTATATTATTATCATTATTTATTTTCGTGTTTTCAGAAGTAAGTAGGATGTACTCATTAAAAATTGAATTAAATGAAATATACTGTGGTTTGACTACTTATAGTAAATTCCCTCAACATACTTATGGATAAGAAACTTATGGAATATCTAAATGCCATATGTTGGTCACAGTTGTCCATGGTGTTAAAAAATATTCGATCCGGACGATTTAATCCGATTATCTATTGATCTGATTTAATTTTTATTTTTTGATCAGATATAGATCATAATATTTCAAATTTTGAAACATTCGAAAATCCAAAAATTTAAAATTTTGTTAATATTAATTTTGCTATATGTAACAATTTAGCGTTTGTTATATTAAAAAATTAGAAATTAAAACTTTTATAATTATGGATCTTATTGTATTTAATAATTTATTATTTATTATATTTGAAATTTTAAAATTTTTATAAATACAAACTTAAAAATTCAAAAAATTAGTTTAATTATATATTTGGATAATCGGATATCCAAATATCCAATCCAAATATTCGATATCCGTATATGCGTGTCTCTAAAATGCAGTCAAATATCACAATATTACTCAATTCACAATCACAGATAAAATATATATCTTTTCACGGTAAATAAACACACAAAATGATGTATGCAATGTCACAAAGAATGCAGTCTCATACTCCGAACGTCATATATAGTGGTGGCTATACCAACTGATCGTTGTGGATGTAATTCCCCAGAAACCCTCAACCCTTATTTCTCCCAAACGATATGTGGTAAAACCACCTTCCTCCATACAATCACACCCATGCACATGCTATGCAATCAATGTCATAATTCTCAAAAAGTCTCATCACAAATATCCGTATAGTATACGAATCATAAAGTTCAGATAATCTGATCACAGTCTCACAGGGTAACTCAAGACCACAATATCACTTAGTATGTTCAATATCACAGTGTCACAATAAATAGATAATCACAGAACACAAAAAAAATATAGCACCATCAAGAGAACACACCTTAGCCAAAGCGACTCAAATTACTGAATAACATGGTTTTAAACTTGAACAGAAATAAAGAGTGGGAACCAAGGCTTTAGAGAATCTTGATGAAAAAAATAATGTAAGGTTTTCTTTTACACCATGATATGTATATAGAGAGAGAAAAATAACTGATTCCAATTAGGATTAAAATTCTATTAGATAAATATAATAATAATAAAAAAATAAGGTTGTATAATTTCAAAGGAATTTCTTTTCTTTATCTAAGACTTTAAATAATATATATAATATTAAACAAAGAGTTTTAATAAAATAATAATTAAAATAAAATAATATTTTTAATAAAAAGATTGAATGTAGAAGAACTCTTAATAAAAATAATAATTAATCTCAATAAAAATATAATTCAATTTAAAAGCAAATTAGTTATTCAAAAGTCATCAAATTTCAAAATATCACTTTAACTTTTAAATTCACATTTAAAATTGTCTAAACTTTATAATCTTATCTAAAAAATTTCCCTTAAATTTAGAAAATCAATTTAAAACCTCAAAAAAATTAAGTAAGAAATTAGGAATCTAAAAATTATGATTTTTAATTAGGGATTTCAAAATTAGGGTTTTAAAATCAGGAATAGTTTTTGGGTATTACAACTCTCTCACCCTTAAAAAAATTTTGTCCTCGAAATTTTCCAAACATAGCGGTAGATTTTCAAAAGTACGGATGCCCAAAGAAAATCTTAAAAGAGCATTTAGGTTCAGGTAACAAACAACAACAAAGAGTTCTCAGAGAGGCTTTGATCTTAAATTCATAAGATGAGTACAATCACAATCTTTTGCTCGATAACTAAAGTTTGTGTCCTTGATCAGAACTTGAGTTAAGACTTATAAAGGTTACTAAAAAAATATGACTCAAGGATTCACATGGTTCAAAAGGATAACTTTCGAGTTTGAAAGAAGAAGAAATTCTATATCATGTGTAATAATCAATAACTAACGGGTACACAATCTTTCTAGATCAAAATATATTTGAAACATACACAAATCAAAAACTCATGCAAAGTGACATAATAATCTATCTACTAAAGATGATAACATAAAGTAGTATGTAAATAAATAACAAACCTAAAGTAAGATTTGATACTAGAGTCTCGGATTTAAAACTCATTAATAAATATTTTTTTCAAAAAAATATCCTATATCCAAAAAATATTTAATGCATGCATACTTTTCAAAATTTTTGTAAACACACTTGTAATGAGCCTCACAGTCCGAGTGTTAAACTCAGCTCTGATACAAAAAATATAACCCTTTAATTTTAATTTAAGGAGCATGGTAGGTTAAAATTGTTTCTTTTAAAACTTTCATATCAAGTAATCGCAAAAAATGATTGAAAAACCAAATATATAAACCAAAAGATAAAAACACGATTAAAAAGTAAATATTCTTATTCAAAATTAACAAATTTGAATAATTGGTTTTATGCACGAGGTTTAAATATATCTCAATCCCTAATAATTCTAAAATAAAAATGTCTGTAAATAATCGTACTAAAAATAGTATTAAACCGTATCTGAGAGAGATCTCCGAGTACCAACTCCTAGAGCTAGATATCTAGAAAACAAATAAACTGAAAGAATGAGCTATAAATAAAGCTCAGCGTGTCTCTAAAGTGTAGTCAAACATCACAATATCACTCAATTCATAATCACAGATAAAATATATATCTTTCTACAGTAAATAAACACACAAAATGATGTATGAAATGTCACAAAGAATGCAGTCTCATACTCCGAACGCCATATATAGTGGTGGCTATACCAAGTGATCGCTATGGAGGTAGTTCCCCAGAACCCCTCACCCCGTTTTTCGTTGTGTGGTAAAACCAACTTCCTTCGTACAATCTCACCCATGCATATGCTATGCAATCAATGTCACAATTCTCAAAAAGTGTCATCACAAATATCCGTATAGTATATGAATCACACAATTCAGATAATTTGATCACAATCTCACAGGTTAACTCAAGATCACAATATCACTTAGTATGTTCAATATCATAGTGTCACAATAAATAGATAATCGCAGAACACACATAAAAAAATATAGCACCAATAAGAGAACACACCTTAGTCAAAGCGACTCAAATTACTGAATAATATGGTTTTAAACTCGAACAGAAATAAAAAGTGAGAACCGAGACTTTAGAGAATCTTAATGGAAAAAAATAATATAGGGTTTTCTCTTATACCATGAAATGTATATATATAGAAAATTAACTAATTCTAATTAGAATTAAAATTCTACTAGCTAAATATAATAATAAAAAAAAGGTTGTATAATTTCAAAGGAATTTTTTTCTTTATCTGAGACTTTAAATAATATATATAATATTAAACAAAGACTTTTGATAAAACAATAATTAAAATAAAATAATATTTTTAATAAAAATATTGAATGTAGAAAAACTCTTAATAAAAATAATAATTAATCTCAATAAAAATAGAATTCAATTTAAAAGCAAATTAGTTATTCAAAAGTCATCAAATTTCAAAATATCACTTTAAATTTTAATCTTTAAATTCACATTTAAAACTTTCAAAACTTTATAATCTTATCTAAAAAAATTTCCTTAAATTTAGAAAATCAATTTAAAACCACAAAAAAATTAGGGTTTTAGAAATTAGGAATCGAAAAATTATGATTTTTAATTAAGGATTTTAAAATTAGATTTTAAAATTAGGATTTTAAAATCAGGAATAATTTTTGGGGTATTACACGAATATCCTAAAAAATCGAATCTGATCCGATCTGATATCCGACAATGAACACCCCCTACACATAGTACTAATAACTATCAATAGTTTCTCTTTGTCTTTATCTAAAAACAAGACTTTGTTCATTAAAAAAACAGGACTCTGTTCATAAATAAAAACTCCTATAAAAATAAATAAATTCAAAGGAATGATGATAGTTGAAATTTTTATTATAATTTGATCTTCATCATTTATAATAATCTAGTAACTATCGGATGAGTCTACAACGGACGTCGAACACCACTAAACATTGTTAATGTTGTACACCGTTGAACATTATTAAATTAATTTGTAAAAAGTTAAAATCTAAAGGACTAATCATACAATTATTAAGTATATGTTACATGCCCATTGTAGAATTTCCCGTAACTATCAATAGTATCTCTTTGTGTTTATCTAACTAAATATTTTTGAGATGAATACATGACAAACAATAATAAAAGACATTAGACCACCGACGAACTATCGATGTGATAAATCTTTACACGATTGCATATCTACCATAGAGATAGATAAACAATGTACCATATAGCATATAAATTGTATCACAAAAGTGTAGCAACTAAAAAATTCGTATGTTTCAAGTTTTCTACATTTGTTGAAAATTTTTTATTTCGTGTGGAATTTTGAAAAAAATAATTGCATTTTGAATTAATTGAGTCGTCACCAATTACTTGGTTTAGTTAGATCGGACACTAAAAAAGAAATTAAAGATATACGGGTTTGGTAATTGATTACGAGTAGAGAAGGTTTTGCATTCCCACCACATTCAAAAATCGGTATATAAGAGTTTGATTCATATTTTACTAAAAAAAATGAGAATAGAATAACAAAACCACAATCTCGAATAGAATAACAAAATCTTGAAGACTAAACTAATGCGAAAAAATAAATATATGTATGAAAAATTAATACGATGAGAAAACACAAAATAAATATAAAGGTAATAAAATAAATACAAAATATAAAAGAAAAAATTAAATAAATGAAAAAATGGAAAGTTGGATGTTCATAAATTAAGGGTTAATTAGTTAAACTAAACAAATCCTGAATAATAGGAATTATATCCCATCAGTACATCATACGCTATTGAAAAATATCGTATATTGTCAAATAAATATTCTTTAATCTCAAAATAAATAAATAAAGAAAATAGTATAGAGAGAAGAAGTGTTGATACGTAGGGACTAAAAACTTCTAATTATGATAAAATTAAAAAGTATGGGGCTTTAGAATTGAGATAAAAATAAAATATAATTTAGGAAAGTAAAGAAAACATATTAAGATGATTAAAATGAAAATACAACTGCAGATGGTGCAGTTGCGACAGTGAGGGTAGGTTATTCGAATCTAACAGGTATATAGTGGGATAATAAGAGTAGGATTTGATGTATTTTTTGGATAATAAGAGTAGGTTATTCGAATCTAACAGGTATCGATGATTAAATGAAACAATTTTTAAAAAGTTTTAATGTATTTTATTATTTAAATCGATCATTGAGTAGGATTTTTAGATCTTAACCCTTTTTGAATTAATCACGCCAATCATTTACTAATGCAACGCCTTTAAAATCTATAAAAAATTAACTCGGGTTGTATCATCTCAATTAAAAATCTAACCAGATTTTAGATTCCCTTAGCATATGAGTCGCTAAGTGTGTTCACAGGATTGTCGATTATCGATCTTTAATTCTCGAAAACTAAAAATATAATTCGAAAGGATATGAAGTGCTTTTCAATTCTCACGAATTGAATTAAGTTATTGTTTTCACCTTTGGCCGCAAAAAACTTAGCTAAGCATAAAACTCATGCTTAGTATTTTAAACGAAAATTAAAAAAAATAGATAAAGAAAGAATTTTATAAAATTTTAAAGCTAAAAACAACTAAGAGTAAAAATAAAAGATTAAATTTGAGGTGATTTGTATTTACTCCAATTGGGGTATTTATAATCTCTTAAAACCCTAAAATAACCTAAAAACAAATAAGAGATATATCCTAAAATATTTAAATTAAATCATAAAAGATAAAATTTAAATTTAAAATTCAAATTCAAATTCAAATAATAAATTATCTGGCGCACTTGATATGTTATTAGGAGGTGTTGATGTCATCTTCTAGAAGGTTTTGACGTGGTGTCATATTGGATTTTTCATGCCTAAATTTATACCGACTAATCCGAGAAATTATATCATGGGTAAGTCTCACCACGTCATCTATGGGACCAACCACTAAAAGACATCAAACTCATCATTTTTTTCATGTCATATTTTCTTAAGTGAATCTTCACTCATATTTACTGTTAATTCATTTTAAAAATAAAAATTTCAAGTGAAGATTCACTTGAAAAACGAATATGACATGGAAAAATTGATGAGGTGTGTGATTTTTAGTGGTTGGTCCCATGGACACGTGGTGGGACTTATCCATAATATAATCTCTCCACTAATCCAGTCTTGAATCGGGAGAAAATTCTAAATTTTTCCTTTTTTAGTGTATTTTCCAGAATTGAAGTCTTGTACAAAAAATTCATAAAAACACCCAAATAAGCACCATATATAGATTAAGTTAGGATCAAGTTACATAGTGTAAAACTCATATAATTTTACATAAATTTTGAACCGTTGGATGATAGTAATAAATAAGATTATTTTCTTTTTTTTTCAAGTGATAATATTCACATTTTCTATTGTTAATCCATTCATTCATTTCACTTATCCAATGACTATAGATTAGTATAAAACTAGATGAGTTTTACACTATGTAACTTGATCATATTTTATATATATGATATGACATAAATAAAATATATATTATATACATCGAATGTGACATGTGTATATAGGCTATATATATGATATTATACACATGGGCAGAGCCAGATGTATAGGTGGGTATCGGTTGACATCCCAAAACTTTTAAAAATTTAAATTTTTTATATAATTTGTATAAAAATTAAAAATATGTAATTGACGTCCCTATAAAAGTAAATTGTCACCCTTTTATATATAAATTAATCCCCTGTAAATATCGTTAAAAATGATACCCCTTGAATAATTTTTTTGGTTCTACCCTTAATTATACATATTATATATGATATATATTATATATAGAACCTAGAGTTGTAAACGAACCAAACGTTCAGTGGACTTTTTTTGAATCGTTAAGCGGAAAGTTCGTTTATGTTCATTTATTCATTAAACGAGCGAATATAAACAATATTTTTTGTTTGTTTAATTAAATGAACGAATAGGAAGAAAGGGTTTGCTCATTCATTTATGTTCATGAACATTCGCTAATTCATTCATTTATATTCATGAACATTCGTTAATTCGTTCATTTATGTCCGTTCGTCATGTTCATTGATGTTCGTTTATGTTCATTTAAATTTATTCACTTATGATTAGGGACGTTCATTATTTGGTTAAACTAAACTAACCAACTAAACTAAAATAAAATTGATTAATCTATTGAATAATTTCAGATTTGGGTAATGATTAAGAGTTTTTCAAATTCTAATTATTAATTATTTTGTTTTAAACCGATAAATTAATTGAATTAATTGAACTAACTCAAACTAATTATTTCTCTTCAATAAGAAAGTGACACATGTCACTACCAGAAAGTGACATGTGTCACAAACCAATGAAAGAAAAATTAAAAAGGTTAAATACATTAGAGAATTGAACTTAGACCTGGTAGTTATAAAACCACATCTTTACCACTACACCAACCCACTCTAATTAATATAAGATGCAACCATTTTATATACATATCTTATAAAACGATAGATGTTAGAGAAAAATAAAAAAAATATTAAAAGAGAAATTGAACCTAAAGTACTTTAAAATATTAAATATTTGAATTTAAATATTCAAAAATATTCAAATATTTTAATTTAATATTTAAATGAATTCTTCCAAAGAGAGCTTGAATGCAACTATGTAGAGAGAAACAACACTCAAATCACTAAACCAAGCACCTCTTTGTGCTTAAAAACACTAATATTAATTATATATGTATTATTTTTTATATTTATTGAAAAATTTAATTTTATTAATTTAATTAAAATATTAATTAAATTATTTTATATAATAAATTAAAATATTTATATTATAATAAAATTTTATTTAACAAACTCCAAACTTTAAATACAAACCCTAAACTATATAAATACTACTCTAAATTCAAATATTTTTTAAATTATATAAATATTATTTAATGAAACCCAAGTCCTAACCCTTAAACCTCAAACCTTAAATAAATTTTTATTATAACTTTAAAATTTTAATTTATAATAAAAATCCATTTAGTGAACACTAAAGTCTAAAATTTAAATCCTAAGTCTTAAACACTAAAACCTGTGTTAAAATTTATTTAATTAACCATAAATTTTAAAAGTTAATAAAAAAACCTAAATTCTAGATATTTTAGTATTTAGAGTTTAGGATTTAGAATTTATGATTTTAATAAAATTTATAAATTTATATTTTTAGTATTTTTTTAAAAAAATATTATTCACAAATATGTATTTTTTATTTTATTTAATTATAATTATTTATTAAAACTGGATGTCACGTTCCAAAAACCGGCCTAGTTGAAAGATCGAGTCCGGAGTTCTTAAATGTTGAATCGAATGCAATATGTGATCCTTATGTACTCATCTCGTGATAAGATCTTAATGATATCCCAATCGAATGCCTTGTGCTTTAAATTCAAATCTATTATTCATGTTTTGTTGAATATTATAGAACATCATTAAATTAATTGTTAAAAATTTATATAACAGGCGTCGAAAGTTAATCATCCACATAAACAACCACCTAAATAAAGCAACACATGGTGGTGCGAAAGTTAAAGATAAGTATCATCCACAAACGTATCCTTAAACATTCACAATAACATTCTTAAAGATATAAAAATAAAGCAAAGGAAGAAGGATAAAAGACACCCTCGATGTGCACAGTACGTCGGCTCTTCAACCACCATGGGACGCCTTAGTGTGCTAGCCCCTCTCGGGTACTTAGAACTAAACTCCCTTCAAGCTCTATCAATTGAGGATACTTCGGTCGAAGATTGAGAAGAAAGGTGAAAGATTTCCTCCGTCGTAAACAACTCCAAAGGTCTATCCTTTTCCATGTTCAAGCTCCCGAAAAGGCCTTCTTTTTCGTAGGTCACCATGACTTAAAAGGGGGATAAAAACCCTAGGGTTTAGGGAAAATTCCCTTAGCATCCCTATTCACGTGATGGCATTTCTGCCATGGTGATAGTGGTCCCCTGCTGTGGTAGTTGTGGACAGCCTGTGTTGGAACCAGCTGACACCTCTCAAAATATTTTCTTCTCTTTTAGTGCAGTACAGGAGGTCTCCAAATTTCCCATGACATTTTCCCATCACTATCCTTCTACGAATACCATGACAATTATCCCTAACTTCCCACTTTTCTTTACCTGCACAACACCAACCAAAAGCATAACCTTTCCTGTGAAATAGCACCCATTACCGCACCGAAAATGCCAAGGGATAACTAGAAACTACATGCAATGTTATGATCCTAAATGCATCTAAATGTTTATGAATGAGCTTAAGGACACTCAATAACTTAAGTAAAAAGGCTCTAAATATAGCCTTTTTGCGGAGTTATCACACCCCCAAACTTAAGCTATTGCTTGTGGATCACTGCTAGCAGAGAAGAAATGTAATGACAATGTTCATGATCAAGACAAGCAAATGTTAGAGTTTCATCCCTAAAAAATGTCATGGCATAGACATATAAGACTCGAGGAAACTTCAAGAACACTATTCTAGGACTAGATCAAATGCGAGTGTGTGTGCGTGAGTATATCTAATCTATGCTTAGTTAACTTAGAAAAATTCTAAAGAATGTTCACTATTCTAGCAAAACATATTTTCTCATTAAAGTACAATTTAATACTCCCCATACATATATGTAATATATTTTTTTACACATGCTAAACACATTGCTACGAGCAGAGTCAGCCTATCACACTACCTTCTAATCATGCCATAGCTGCCATCTATTGAAACACAGTATCCAGACAATGCCATAGAAAGTTAAAAGTGTAATATCACCCTATGCCTCTTTCAGTAACTCATATGCACATGGATATGCCATGGCATAGCGGAGTATTCCTCTACAAATTTGTCCAGGCATTTATTCATAACTTCTGAAACTAAACTAGCGGGAGCTTTCCATTAACAAATAAGTTCATTAAAAAATGCAGAGCTGTTCAAGTTTTCATTCTATAAAAAATTTCTAACTTTCCTAAGTATGACACTCGTATAACAATAAAATAAACACAAACAACTAAGTCCTAAAGTAGGTTTTATCCAAATATCAAGTCATGCATATTCAATTCAAGTATTTGCCATAAAAAAATCATCATCGAGCATCACAAACTTTAATCTTATAAACTTATCTTGAACCCTACACATTTGTCATGACATTTTTTACAACTACTGCTATCATGCAAATGAAAATGGAGTAGAGGACGAAACCTACCCCAAACTTGAGACAGACATTATCCTCAATACAACTAAAAATAGAAAAATAAATTATATGCCATGCCATGCCATGAAATAAATGCAACTTACCTTGTCTAGGCAGGTGGTGGTGCGGTGGCAGTTCTGCAAGATGCTCTTCTCTTAAACGGGGGTGGGCTAACATCTTGATCAGAATCGTCATCAGCTTCTCTTGGTCGTGATTTTTCAACAGCAGCAGGTGGTGGGCTCGCCTGTCGTCCGACTGACATCTTTAAACGATGTTTGGATTTCTTTTTAGGCGAGGGCTTGGGGGATGGTTCTTGCTGAGCTGCTTGCTGTGCTTCTTCTGACTGTGTGGGCTAGTCAGGTAGGTCCTCGAACAGAGATGAAATATAACTGGGGTCATGTTTCGATACAATAGATGGGTCTTGTTGAGTTGATAACTGGGCTTGTTCATCTGAAAATGCTGTGGCTTCTTTAGGATTCTGGTCTGGTTTAGGGTTTTGAGCTTACTTAGTTTGTTCCTCTATGTCTGGTTCTACAGGTCTTGCTTCCTCAGATGGGTCAACTAAGGACGGTGCCTCTAGCCTCGCAACAGTTGAGTCCGTAGGAAATGTCGAGGCATTTTCTGATGAGGTAAGATGGACTCAAGGAACTTAGGGAACTCATGGGTCAGGTGAGGGAACAACTCTACAAAGTAGGCTTGGACGAATTCATCCCTTTTCTTGGTGTAACTGAAGAACTCTTTTAAGTCGCTTGATAAGTCATCCACTTTTTCCATGGCATTCCTGGAAAGCTCTAGCATATCAGCCCATTGAGATGGGGCTTTTCCTCGTGCAGAGGCAGCATGGGAAGTTTTAGGTTGCTCCTCAGCATTGCCCGTCAAGGCATCAACTTTATCAACAGTGAGATCCTTCTTCCCTTCTAAGATCTTATCAAATTCATTCTCCAGCGCTTCCTTCTTCTGGAAAAGAGCCATGATCAAGTTGGGAAAAATAAAGGGACTCTTCGGGGGATGAAGGCAAGCATGCATTTCTTGCATAATGATCCGTCCAACATCCATTGGGTAGCCAAAGAGAATAGAATGTAAAAGCATTAACCGATTCAGACTTACGGTGAAGGTGTAATGGTAAAATGCTATGACAATTTCAGAATACAAGCAACTAAAATATGTCAAGACGATATGGAATGGATGAAAATGGCACGATACAAGTATGGAAATAGTGTGGGAAATGTGGGGGGATATGACTGTAAGAGAACAGTTATAACAAAGAAACAATTTGTAAATGTTAAGGTAAAAACAGGATGCAAGAACACGATTAAACAATATGTTGTACTAACCCTCTATTGATGATATCTCCTAAAACTGATTGGTGGGAATTCTTATAGATTTCTTAACCTCACTCCTATGAACATTTAGCTGCTATGATGTTTATTTACTCGATAGAGATTTCTAAAATGTTCCCGCTCTCTCGAGTCATAGGAACCTGACAGTCTAAAATGCAATGACATCTCCTCTCGGTCTCAATAGTGTCATCTAACCTATCGACAAAGCATACTCCTTTTAGTCATTGAAACCCTCACTTAAGTCTCTCTCGAGCATCTAAGGTCAGATTAGGCTCTATTTGCAGTCTAGAATCAATTGCTTACGTAGATCCTCCCTTAGTTCCTCTCGGACACTAAGGATCTATAGCTAGGTTTCCCTTGAACACCTAGCATGCACCTAAACACGGGACACTCTCATGCCTCTTACAATGCTTAAATGATTAAGAACAATAATCAAAGAAAATACACAAACACATATAATGTTAAATATTCATAAAAGTAACGAGTTATTCATTGATATAAACAACCACCTAAATAAAGCAAAACATGGTGGTGCGAAAGTTAAAGATAAGCATCATCCACAAATGTATCCTGCACAACACCAACCAAAAGCAAAACTGTTCCCATGAAATAACAACCATTGCCACACCGAAAATACCAAGGCATAACTAGAAACTATGTAATACCCCCAAAATCGGATTAGTAAAGTGGTTCGAATAAATTGTAAATTAAAGCGAATCATATGTTAATTGAATTAAGAAAAGGACCTGTCAACACGATTTTCTTATAAAATAATAATAATATAAATAAATAATAATGTATAAATAATATATAATATAATAATATTTTTTTAAAAAAAATCTAAAAAAACTGAAAAATCGTGAAACCGAAAATCTGGGGGTGAGGAGTTTGAAAGAAAACAGAGACTTGGAGAGGCCGGATTTCCTGGAGTTGTTGAGGGGATTCGGATAAGGATTCAAGTTGGTTTAGGTCTCTAGGATTGAATCCCTTTAAAAGGGATTCAAATCGATGGGTTTGGGGGGTGATTTTGGAGTTTTAATCGGCAATAGCACAAGGAGATTCATTCGAATGGAGCAAGAAGGAGCTTGAATCGGTGGTTGAAGATTTGAAATCCGAAGCAGGTAATCCTCGCTTTTAGTTTTTGTTTCTCTTTTAGCTCTTGCTTCTGCCGATTGGAGAGTTGTCTTGGATTAGGTTTCTGAGTTTAGAGGGTTTCTTGGGGTGATTTTGTGTTAGATTCGGTTAAATCTAGGTTTTAGGGGATGTTTAGGGCCTTTTAGGGGTCACCGGATGGTTCACCGGCGTCGGAAACCCTTTCCGGCGTTGGAAACATCGTCGGGAGGTCGATCGGAGGTTCCGGTACGGTGGCCGGAAAACTCGCCGGAGCGACACCCCACGGTGGCGCTCCGGATCTGGCAGTGGTGCATGCGGCGGTTGGTGGCCGTGTTCTTCGTGTTCTTCGTGAACACGAAGAATATTCATGTTGTTCTTAGCCAAACACCCCACTTTGATCCGTTCTACTTCATGTTTCTGGGCTTAATGTGTTTAAGCCAGAGAATTTCTTAAACACTGAGTCCAGCCGAGTCAAGACCCAGCACAAATGACCGAGTCCACTCGGCCTTGGAGGGTTTTGTCTTCCATCAAAACGCTACCGTTTTGACAGCCGGTTAGAGCGGGTCGGATCCGGGTTCAACCCGGATCCGCGTGTTCTTATATGGATAGGGAAATTTACCCTCTAGGTCCCCTAAGTGTAGGCCGTAACTCCTTTTAGCCCTAAAACCTTAGTTTTGATTCAATTTAGTCCCTGAACTCTCAATTTAACCCCTAGAACTTTAGGATTTATACAATTAGGCCCCCAGAACATCAATTAGGACCCTAGAACTATAGAATTCATTCAATTAGGTCCTTTAGACCCTAGATTAAACCCTTAGGATTTAATTTAATTTACTTTAGACTTAATTAGAGTAAAAAAAATTAATTTTAAGACTTTAAGAATTAATTAGGTCCAAAATTAGAACTTAGTTAAATTTTATGAAGACTTAAAAATTAATTTAATCTAATTAATTCTAATATAAGTTAATTTGACTCCTAAAACTTAAAAATTAGACTCTAATAGGTTTAATTTAATTCTTAAAAAATTTAGAAAATAATTTTAATTAATTATTTTAATTAATTTCTAGAAAGTTTTTAAGATTAATTAAACTAAATTAGGCCTAGTTTTGCCCTAAACTTTAAAACATTCACCCAACTTAGACTTTAATTAGGTTTTATTTCTTGAAAATTGGAAAGATAATTTTATTGAATTAATTTAATTAATTTTAATTAATTTCTAAAATGTTAAGATTTAAAATTAATTAAGTCTAATAAACCTTAATTTCACCAAAACTCTAATTAAGTTAAATTAAATCCTTAAGACTTAGAAATTATTTTAGTTAAAGACTTTTAATTAATCTAAAATTTCTAAGTTAAGGTTTAAAAATCAACTTAATTAAGTTTCACCCAACATTAAACCTTTGAACCTAAAATTCACTAGACTTTAATTAAGATTTAATTAAAATTTGAAGTTAAGGAAAATTTAGTTAATTAATTTAATTAAAAATTTTCTAAAAACTTTAAAGATTAATTTCACACTTAATTTAAGTCCTATCTTTTGTTCAAGGTTTGTCCTCGAATCCCTTGTAATCTTTTTCATTCAAGTCCCTTTGTACTCATGTGAAGAGAAATCTTTGATGTAATATGATGTACCCATGATTATAATAAAAGTGTTGAAGTTCCTTTATCTTGTGTACACTTATTTTATGTTTTGCATGGCATATTTTAGGAAGGTCACCTAATAAACTTAGGTTAATTAATTTAGTTCCTTTTTTAGGATTAGTCACTTGAATTAATTAATTTAATTTAATTAGGGAGAAAATTTAGTAATATAGCATGTGAATCTTATGTCTCGGATACGCTAAAGAGGTTGGTGTTGTGACGCACTATGATGCTAACCTAGAGAGTGTACCTTGGCATCGAATTCATATGTTATTAAAAACTTAGAATTTTGACAAAAACTTAGGTTTAGAATTAAATAAATGGATAGGTAAATAACTAGTAACGCTAGTAACTTAGGTTCTAAAAACTTAAGTAATGGAGCCTTTTCTAGGATTAGAGCTTAAAATGAACAAGATAAAAAAAATAATCATGCATTTTACCTTAGCCTTTTGAGACGGAAGTTACACTCTTTTAAATTTGGGTGAGGTTTCCTATCTAGAGGACGTCTCGATCAACTCAAGTTTAAAAGTGGTGTAACTTCTAAATCAAAAGGATATCCAAAATTCAAATAATGTTCACTTAACAATAGAAAAATTAAATTAATATCTTTCTCCAAAATATCAAATGCCACGTAATGCTTTTTCAAGGTACCAATTTTTGGGCGTTTGTAAGGGTCGTCCTTACACGTAACCGACTCCCGAACCCAATGTTTTTAACGAATCTCTGGTTTATTTTTTATGGTGTCTGGCCTACCTAAGTGGTCAGTGAAGACTCCAAGTCAACCTTTTTTCAAAATTAAATTATGTTTTTCCTAAAATTTGGGTTTTTTGAGATTAATAAAATTCATATTTTTGAGAATCAATCACCGAACACTTTTTCACCCTAAAAAATCGCGTTTTTTTAAAAGAGGTCGCGACAGCTTGGCGACTCCGCTGGGGAATTAAAAAAAATAATTTTTTAGTGAGTGAGGCCTAATTGTTTTCAAACTTTACGTGGCATTTTGGTATGTTGGAGTTAGATATTATTTTAATTTTCTATTTTTAAGCGAACATTATTTGAACAAGGATAACTTTTTACTTTTATCTTGTCATTCATGCATAAGCTCTCGACCCGAGCTTTTACCCTTAAGTGGGAGTTAGATATTATCTGACGTGATGCTTTCCAGCTCCGAGTTTCGGATTTTTATCTGCTTCCGGTATACTAACCTTACGCATCGTGTGGTTTTCACCTCCGTTGTAAGGGACCTATACCACCGAATCGATGTCTTATCGTCATAGTAGACGGTAACGACAGTTCGGGAGACCAAAAAACCGCATATAGAGTAGAAACCAACCCCTTCTAGAGCCAGACAGGAGCCGTAAGATAAGGCGGTATGCTGCCGAAATGCCGCCAAACTTAGGATTTCTCTGTTAACATGCTCTCTGGTTATTTTGCGCACTTTAGCATGCTCTCTGGTTATTTTTATGCAGTTTAGCATGTTCTATGGTTATTTTTACGCATTTTATCCTGTTTTTGGTTAACTTTATTTGCGTTATGTTTTTTACCAAGCACTTTCTTATTGCTTTATCTTTGTCTTTATTCTACTAACACTTTCCTTTTTGTTTTTCTTTTCTTTATGCATTTATTTATGCTTGGCATATTTGCATGGGTATTAATTTGGAAAACAATAAAGTTAGAAGTGTCCAATAATGTCAGAAGGGATCATTATAGGCGAAGATAACACAGAAGTCTGGACTTGGTCTGAATCAGTTCAGCACGAGAAAGGTGACAGTTTGCCGATAGGGAGTGCCTTTACATTAAACAGGTATGTCAGAATGAGCACGAATCAAAATCATTGTCTCTCCGAGGTCCAAGAGGTATGGGAACAATGGAGTGACGACATGAAGAGTCAGTTCAAGAAGGAATTTGGGGATATCGCCTTGTTAGTGAAGGTCCCCGTTGATAGGCACTTAATGAGGGCGATGGTGCAATTCTGGAATCCAGCCTACAATTGCTTCACCTTTGGAAAGATAGACATGACACCCATGCTAGAGGAGTATGAGGTTCTGATCAACTGTCTAGTGATTAAGTATGATAGGATTTATGTCAAGCCCAACAGCACTTCGGGCTTTAAGAAGAAGCTGATGCAAATCATCGGGAAGGACAAAGAGTTTTGGGACCGGAAGGTAACGGGTCATGAGGATCCAAGCGAAGAGAGTCAGAGAGTGAGCTAGAAGGTCTTTAAGGATTTGATAGCTGCGAGCAGCGAGGAGCCCACTAAGGCGAGAAGGTTGTACGCACTTTGCATATATGGGTTAGTGCTATTTCCTAGAACTCCCGAGCATATAGACCCATCCACGGTCGGTTTGTTCGAGAAGTTGTCTAAGGGAGTAAATCCGGTGCCAACCATACTAGCCGAGATTTATCGATCACTCACCGCGTGTAAGAGGGCCGGCGAAGGAAGATTTTGGGGATGTGCGTAACTTTTAGAGGTTTGGTTCAGAGGCCACCGTTGGAACTCTCCGTACAGCGCCCTAAGGTTCAGGACTACCTACTCACCTATCGAGGAGTATCTAAAGAGTTGTATTGAGGAGAAGAAGACTGAAGCCCAGTGGAATGAGCTTTTCCAAAATCTGACAGACTTGAACGTCGTCTGGAAGGCTTGTTGGTTGAATAGAGGGTCGACTTTCCGGTATCGTTGCGGAGACTGCGATTGGATCCCGTTAGCAGGTATATGGGGTGGAACGGCTTACTGCTCTTTACTAGTCTCAAGGCAATTCGGTTCAAGACAGTTTATTCCAGCCACAGCGGGGATGGCCAGTTTCGGTTTATCACACTAGAGTGAGGGATACAAATCTAAGTTAGCCCAGATTGTGAAGGCTTGGGACTCACCTAGGAGGGTTCAGCCCTATAGAGAGTTTGAAATCATGGCCCGATACGACGAGTGGAGAGAACGAAGGGCGAATGATGGATTCTTACGAGGAGTACCAAGGGATGAGGGACCGTCTTCAAGCAAGGTAATCCTAGAGGCACCGTCAGCTTTAGAAAAACTCAAGGAGGACCGGGACTTGGATTCTCAGAGGCGAGATAAGCAGATCTACGAGCTCACACAGGAGTTGAACCTTGCGAAGTACCAAGTACAAACCCATGAAAGGAGAGAAAGGGATATGGCAACTCAGATCGAGAAGTTGCGTCAAGAGTTAAGAGAAGCGCAAGCAATACCAATGTTCGGGGGGCATAAAAGGAAAAGGGAAAGTGTTGGGGACAGTTCTGACTGTTTGAACAAGGCTTTAAAGGAAAAGGAGGAGTATAAGAAGCTCTACGAAAAGAAATACCGTGAAACGAAAGAGGTAAGCTCCAAAGCCAAGAAGACATCAGACAAAGACCGAGCGACGATCCACGAGTTGACAACCCAAGTATCGTAGTTAGAAGAATCGGTGGCTAAGTATCACAACGAAGATAAAGTCAAAATGGAAGAAGAGAAGGAGGAACTTCAGCAGAAGATTATCTCACTTGAGGGCCAAGTACAGGAGTTGCGAGAAAAGTTAGCCAACTTCGAGGGAGCTTTGATTCAGAATACCGGAGAAGCATGGAAGGCTAAGTATGAGGCAGCTCAACGCACAGTCTAGAGTCAGAACAGTGAGTTAGTCAGCTTCAAAGGTTGAGTCAGAAATATCGCATCGTATGTACAGATATTATCAGGAGAAGCGACAGCTCTTCTGGATCATCCAAACGTCGGGGAAATACATGGAAAAGCCATCGTCCACATATTTAATGAATTGACCAACTTAGGGAGTAGGGCCAACAGTTTTCTGTAGTTATCTTTAAAGTTGTAGTGAATCCTTTTTGCACAAACGGATGTTTTTAAGAGATTGTTTTTTGAATTTAATACCCGCTTGCATTCATGCATTCATACATCATGTGCATTATTATTAATTAAAATAAAGTTTAATAACAAAGGTTTTATGGCAGTGAATTTTTTAAAAAAATAGCAAACATACTATACACGTATTCAACGCGCTCGCGTACCAAGAGAGTAGCAATGGAAGAAAGACTACAAAGATTAGAGGATAACCATGCCGCATTTGCAAATCGTTTAAATACGATAGAGACTGACATGAAAGAAGGCTTTGCTAAAATTCAGACCGATATTATCAGTCAGTTAACCGCTCTTTTGGGTACGAAGCAAGATGAAAGGGGCAAAGCATCCATGGAAGGGGGAGATGAGGCTGAAGGACAGGTAGAAACGGCAACTAGAGGGCAATCGGAAGCGTATTCAGTCCTGGGGAGAGTACAGTTCAATGCAGTAGGGACATCCACGAGTCACCCCGTGGAAGTTGAAGAGTTTTCTCCGAATACTGATGAAGTCCCAGATCTCAACTTTATGAACGAAGTGGAGAAAATGCGACAAGAAATGGAGAAGAAGTATGTTGATCACTTCAAGGCTCTTGAAGCCAAGATCCAGAAAATTCAAGTCCAAGGGCCGGTGGATAAAAGCACCGATGCGTTCGAGCTCAGCCTGGTTTCTGATTTGGTCCTGCCGCTAAAATTCAAAATGCCCGACTTCGAAAAGTATGATGGGACGTCTTGTCCGAGCGCCCACATAAAAATGTACTGTCAAAAGATGGTCGCTTTCAACAAGGATGAGAAGCTGCTTATCCATTGCTTTCAAGATAGTTTGACGGGGTCTACTATCCGATGGTACACACAACTTAGTCGGGAGAGTATAAAATCCTGGAAGGACCTTTATCACGCATTTATGGAGAATTACAAACATGTCACAGAGATGGGGCCCACCAGAGTCATGTTGCAGCAAATGGGGCAAAAGTCCAATGAAACATTCCGACAATATGCCCATAGATAGAGAGATCTGGCCTCTCAGGTGCAGCCTCCGCTAATCGAGTGGGAGGTGACTCACATGTTTGTAGAAACATTGAAGGGTCCGATGTATGAACGTCTCTTCACAAGCACCTCCATGCAAAGTTTCTCCCAAATAGTTGCCACCGGAGAGTTGGTGGAGGCAGCTATCAAAAGTGGGAGGATCGAAGGATCTGATAATTCGAAGAAGAATTCCAAGAAGAAAGACAACGAAGTAAACAATGCTGTGGTATATGAACCCCCAAAGAATGTGACGATCTCCAAACCCGGGTCAGGGGCAAGTGGCTCACAGGGTTCAAACAAGAAGAACTCAAGGTGGGAAAAGCCAAATTTCTCACCAATCCCAGTCACTTATGCTGAGTTGTACACTCAGCTACACGATGCTGATCTGATTCGCCCATATGTTATTGTTCCGCTCAAACCCCCTACCCACACTGGTATGACACGAAGGCCCAATGTGCATATCATTCCAATGTTCAGGGGCATAGCATCGAGAATTGCACGACCTTCAAGAGGATCGTCCAAAATATGATAAATACCGGGGTTCTAAAATTCGACGAACCTAGTGTCTCGACAAACCCACTCCCGAATCATGGCGGTAGGGGTGTGAATGCAATCGAGGAAGTTCAAGCGAGACAAGTTAAAATGAGGGTGTCAGAAATCCGATCACCCTTAAAGTGGGTTTTCCAACAATTGTTTGATAACGGGCTCATCTGTCAAGGCATGCAAGTGAAGGAATCTACCGAGGAAGGCCCGTATTACGAATTCCACCAAGAACGCGGGCATATAGTCCAGCAGTGTGATGACTTCAGGGGCTTGTTACAAAGAATGATGAACAATAAAGAGGTCGAATTCTTTGCCAAGGAAAATGGGCGGAAAATGATAGACGTATGTGCGTCAGAGGATACCGGGACAAGATACAGTACGAGCAGGCCGCTAGTCATCTCAGCCCGACCAAGTGGCAACAACCCAGTCGGGTCAGCAAGTGCTCCTCGCATAGTAATTACCCCTTCGGCACCCTTCCCGTTTAAGGATACGCGAAGGGTCCCGTGGAATTACACTGCGAGTGTGGCCGGGCTGAGTGGTTCGAAGCCCGTCGAGGAGGAACAGTTCGAGAAGCCAAGAACTGTTGAGGAAGTAGAACCAGTAAATAAGGTAGGTCATTTTACGAGAAGCGGGAGGTGTTACTCACCGGCTCAGGAAGAGGACCAGATTAAGCCTGCGGAAAATAAGAAGATTTTAGCAGATTCAACTCCAAAGGTGAATGAGCCAGTCACCGAAGAGCAGTCGCATGAATTTCTGCGATTCCTGAAACACAACGAGTATAGTATAATGGAGCAGTTGAAGAAACAGCCCGCTAGAATCTCCATCCTCGACTTACTACTAAGTTCGTAGGGACACCGTGATGCCCTCTTGAAAGTGTTAAATCAAACTTTTGTCCCGAAGGATATATCGGTGAACAAATTGGACCGAATCGTTAATCACATCACAGCAGACAACTACATAACGTTCACCGATGATGAGATCCCTGATGGAGGAATGGGATCTATCAAAGCCTTAAACATCACGACCCACTGCAAGGGTCATGTGGTGCCGGGAGTTCTAATCGATAACGGTTCAGCTTTGAACGTGTTACCCATGGCAACATTGCAAAGGTTGCCCATTGATGTCGCACATATGAAGAGTTATCAGAACGTGGTCAGAGCCTTCGATGGGACCACAAGGGACGTGTTGGGACGGATTGAAGTCCCGTTGCTAATTGGGCCATCCGTATACAACGTGGACTTTGTTGTAATGGATATTAGGCCCACATACAATTGCTTATTAGGCAGACCTTGGATACATTCTGCCGGGGCAGTGCCGTCATCGCTACATCAAAAATTAAAATTCGTAGTAGATGGCAAGCTCGTATGTGTCGGGGCGGAGGAAGACATCATTGCATCCGTTTCTACGGATACACCCTACGTTCAAGCTAATGAAGATGCACTAGAATGTTCTTTCTGGGCCTTGGAATTTATCAATGCCGCATTCGTAGCTGAAGGTGCGACATTTCCATGCCCAAAGTTGTCGAACTGCACTGAAATGACTGTCAAGCAGACCCTTGGCAAGGGAGCCAAAGCTGGAAGAGGATTAGGAAGAAGGCTACAAGGGAGCTTACGCCCGAAGCCCGTGGTCATGAAGAAAGGGCGAGCCGGGTTAGGCTTCTCAATCGAGGCGTATTGGAACAAACATGGAAGAATCGCAGCCAGAAAGCTGACTTCTTTGAGTGCAAAAATCGACTTCATCTCCCACAAGTATGTGAATGTCATAGAACAAGCGGAGAAGAATCGCTTGGAAGCCATCAGATTGCAAGAAGAGGAAATCTTTGAGGAAGCATTTGAGGGATTAATGGTAGGAGGGATCTCCGAGGGCCCAAGGATGAATATGCTGGATAGGATTCGTCCATGCCTCCCTGGCGAGACTCTGAACAACTGGACTATAGAGGATTTACCTGTAGTTTATAAAACAAAGTAATGCCATAAACCACCCTATACTTTTGCCCGCGAGTGTAGGGAATTTTCTGTAAAGGGCTTTTCATGTTTTTTATTTAGCAAATAAAGATGCTTTTTCCCTTTCAACAATGGCAAACACTTCTCTTTTCTTTCATTTCGCTTCATTCATTTCATCCTTATTCATTTTTTTATTCCCATCCAACTATACAAATTCTTCTTTGCAGGCTTCTGAACAATGATCACATGTATGATTCTGGGCCTAAACCCGAAATAGATTTGAAAAGGATCTCTTGTCTAACAGAAATCAATTAGTGTGAAGACAATGCAGACTATGAGATTCCTGAAGAATTGTTAAGGTTGGTGGAGCAAGAAGATAAGCAAATCATGCCCCTTAAAGAAGAGATAGAAACTCTGAATCTGGACACAGAAGAAGAGAAAAAGGAAGTTATGATCGGAGCAGCATTCCCGCTAGGGGCAAAACAGAAGTTGATAGACTTATTGCGAGAGTTCAGGGATATCTTCGCATGGTCCTATCAAGATATACCGGGCTTAAATACTGACATCGTGGTCCACAAGTTGCCTATCAGACCAGACTGCAAGCCCATACAACAGAAGCTCAGAAGGCTGAGGCCGGAAATGTTGTTGAAAATCAAGGAAGAAGTGCAAAAGCAGATTGATGCGGGCTTCCTACAGGTGGCAGCATATCCAGAATGGGTAGAGAACATAGTCCCCGTGCCTAAGAAAGATGGGAAAGTTCGAATGTGTGTGAATTATAGGGATTTGAACAGGGCGAGCCCGAAAGACAATTTCCCTCTACCTCATATCGATGTCCTAGTGGATAATACCTCGGGGCATTCATGGTTCTCCTTCATGGATGGGTTCTCGGGTTACAATCAGATCAAGATGAATCCGGAAGACATGGAGAAGACCACTTTTACCACACTCTGGGGCACGTTCTGCTATAAAGTCATGCCTTTTGGGTTGAAAAACGCCAGGGCCACATATCAGAGAGCTATGGTGACACTCTTTCACGACATGATGCACAAAGATATCGAAGTTTATGTGGACGTTATGATAGCTAAGTCCCAAACAGAAGATGGACATGTGCAGGATTTGAAAAAGTTGTTACAAAGGTTACGAAAGTATCAGCTGAAGCTTAACCCTAATAAATGTACGTTCGGGGTTACATCCGGCAAGCTACTTGGTTTCGTTGTCAGTCAAAGGGGCATCAAAATCGATCCTGATAAGGTCAAGGCAATTCAGAATTTGCCACCTCCAAAAACATAAAAAGAGGTTCGAGGTTTCCTTGGGAGATTAAACTATGTGTCTCGGTTCATATCTCAGTTAACCGACAAGTGTGATCCCGTTTTCAAATTGCTTCGGAAGAACAACCCAGGTGAATGGAATGATGAATGTCAGGAAGCGTTGGACAAAATCAAACAATATTTGTCCAACGCGCCAATATTGGTGGCACCAGTTCCTGGGAGACCATTAATTTTTTACCTGACGGTGTTCGAGAATTCCATGGGATGCGTACTGGGGCAACATGATGATAGTGGGAAAAAGGAAAGAGTAATTTACTACCTGAGTAAGAAATTCACCGAATGCGAGGCACGATACCCATTTATCCAAAAGATATGTTGTGCACTCGTTTGGGTTACTCGTCGGCTCAGGCAATATTTGCTATACCACACCACGTGGTTGATCTCGAAGCTCGATCCTTTGAAATTTCTAATGGAAGCACTCGCGTTGACTGAGAGGTTAGCCCGATGGCAAATGCTGTTGTCCGAATTCGACATAGTATATGTCAGTCAGAAAGCAATCAAAGGAAGTGCCATAGCGGACTTTCTCGCGAGTAGAGCCTCGGATGATTATGAGCCTCTAAGCTTCGATTTTCCTGATGAGGATGTGATGACTATTTCCGTCGAAGAAAACAAAGAAACAGAAAAATGGAAATTATATTTCGATGGGGCAGTTAACGCCCTCGGAAGGGGAATCGGAGCTGTGCTAATATCTCCAGATGGGATACATTACCCTCTCACGAGCAAGCTAGAGTTCTTGTGCACTAATAACATGGCCGAATACGAAGCATGCGTCATGGGATTGAAGGCTGCCATAGAACGGAAAATAAAAGCTTTGAAGGTATACGGAGATTCAACTTTAGTTATTTATCAACTACGTGGAGAATGGGAAACCAAAGACACGAAGTTGGTAGAATATCGAAAGTTGATACTAGAATTAATTGAAGAATTTTACGAGATAACATTCGTTTACCTTCCTAGAGAAGACAACCAAATGGCAGATGCTTTAGCTACACTGGCCTCAGTTTTCCAAGCAAACAGACCGGATGATATGATGTTAATCCGGATGCAGAGCTATGAAATATATGCTCATTGCTGCAACTTGGAAGAAAAAGACGGCAATCCTTGGTATTTTGACATTCTGCAATACGTCAAGTTCCAAGCTTACCCATCTGGAGCTAACAACGTTGAAAAGAGAACAATCAGAAGAATGGTTGCTGCATACGTATTGGATGGTGACGTCTTGTACAGAAAGAGCAGAGATCAAGTATTGTTAAGATGTGTCAATGTCAATGAGGCAAGAAGTATCTTGGAAGAGGTGCATGACGGAATTTGTGGAACGCATACCAATGGTCTCTCGATGGCACGTAAGATAATGAGATACGGATATTACTGGTCTACTATGGAAGAGGATTGCATAGAGTATGCCAAAAAGTGTCACAAATGTCAGATCTATGCAGATAAAATTAATTCTCCGCCAGTACCGTTACATACGATGAATTTGCCTTGGCCTTTTGCTGTTTGAGGATTAGATGTAATCGGCCAGATTCACCCCAAGGCTTCAAATGGGCATCGCTTCATCCTAGTAGCCATCGATTACTTCACTAAATGGATAGAAGTTGTCTCCTATGCTAACATCACAAGAACAACAATTTGCAAGTTCTTGAAGAAAGAGATTATTTATCGATATGGTCTACTAGAGCGAATCATCACGGATAATGCTACCAATTTCAACAATAGATTGATAGCAAAAACCTGTGAGTAGTTTAAAATAATTTATCACAACTCAGTAGCATACCGGCCAAAGATGAATGGAGCCGTTGAGGCAGCAAACAAGAACATTAAGAGGATCATATCCAAGATGACTGAAACTTACAAAGATTGGCATGAAAGGCTTCCTTTTGCCTTATTTGCATATCGGACTTCGATCAGAACATCTACCGGGGCAACACCATAATCCCTAGTATACGGCACTGAGGCCGTACTACCTCTTGAAGTTGAAATCCCATCTCTTCGGGTATTATCAGAGGTAAAACTAAGTGATGCAGAGTGGATACAGATTCGTTTGGATCAGTTGAATCTAATCGAAGAAAAGCGGTTGAAAGCTATCTGCCACAGCCAAATGTATCAGAAACGGATGATCCGGGCTTACGACAAGAAAGTTCAACCACGAGTATTCCGAGAAGGGGATCTAGTGCTGAAAAAGATCTTGCCCATACACCGAGATTTTCGGGGAAAATGGATGCCGAATTGGGAAGGGCCTTATGTTGTTAAAAAGGCTTTCTCCGGAGGCGCGCTAATCTTAACTGAAATGGATGGACGAGGGTTAAGCAAACCAGTGAATTCTGATTCAGTTAAGAGATACTACGCCTGAAAAAAAATGAAGCGAAAACCCGAAAGGACGCTTCACAAAAAAAGATGACTAAAAGAAAGGAGGGGTCGAGATGAAAACCCGTAAAGGGCGTCTCGATACCAACGGAGGGTTTGGGTCGAAAATCAAGAATGACGGCTCAGATGAATAAAATAAGCATCCAATGATTCGTGCTTCTCAGTTACCAAGCAATATGGAAGGATCTTCGCGTTTGCAAAGTTGGATCCTCATTTGAAGGATGGCTAGACGAGTAGCTCATTTTTGAATCTATATCTCGGGAAAAGGCCTGGATGAACGCATGTGATGAGCGTTTGGGAACTTGCATTTTGTTCCTCTCTTTTCCCTTTGAATTGTTTTGCCTTGTTTGTTATGTTGAATCTATGAGAAGCTTTAATAAAAAATACTCATTTCCTTCATTTGAGCCTTCAATTTTGCCCAAAGCATCATGCTAATAAATTAACATGAATGAATTAATACAGAAGATCTTTTGGCATTATTATGTTTGAAGATTATAGGTAAGATTTGTTTCTCTGGATTAAAATAACGGAGTACAAACATGTTCCGATTTTTAGACGAAATTTGTCTGGAAAGAACGCCTCAGAATAGCTTTTAAAGAGGAAGCTTTACCCTCGCTATGTGAAACAAAAACCTCGAATGCAGAAAAGAAGGAGAAGAGTCGATCAGCCCCTTTAGAGTGGCAAACTAACTGATAATGCCTGCCTTTCAAAGCCATACTCATGCATCATAGGGTTAGGCATCCACATGGTAAAACATGCTAACTCATGCATTCAAGATATCTTTGTTGTTAATTTTAACAGGAATTTACAGGTAAACAAAGCAATCCAGATCAGGACAAGAAAAGATTTCGAGAAAAGACATTTCAGAACCTGCATATCCATTCGTGCATTCGGAGAGTGGAACCCTTTTTAAATTTGCTTATCTATTCGAGCATTCGGAGAATAGAACCTGCATATCCATTCGTGCATTCGGAGAATGAAACCCTTTTTGAACCTGCTTATCTATTCGAGCATTCGGAGAATAGAACCTGCATATCCATTCGTGCATTCGGAGAGTGGAACCCTTTTTAAAACTACTTATCTATTCGAGCATTCGGAGAATAGAACCTGCATATCTATTCGTGCATTCGGAGAATGGAACCCTTTTTGAACCTGCTTATCTATTCGAGCATTCGGAGAATAGAACCTGCATATCCATTCGTGAATTCGGAGAGTGGAACCTTTTTTAAACCTGCTTATCTATTCGAGCATTCGGAGAATAGAACCTGCATATCCATTCGTGCATTCGGAGAGTGGAACCCTTTTTGAAGCTGCTTATCTATTCGAGCATTCGGAGAATAGAACCTGCATATCCGTTCGTGCATACGGAGAATGAAACCCTTTTTGATGTTATGTTCTCTGGGTATGATGTTAAGTTTGAGGAATTTCTGAAAAATAACCTCAAGCTTCAGGTACAATATTCGTGTTTCTCAGTCTTTGCCCATCTCCTGCTCCGTAGCATCGAGCAAAGAGGGGCAGCTGTCAACACGATTTTCTTATAAAATAATAATAATATAAATAAATAATAATGTATAAATAATATATAATATAATAATATTTTTTTAAAAAAAAATCTGAAAAAACTGAAAAATCGTGAAACCGAAAATCTGGGGGTGAGGAGTTTGAAAGAAAACAAAGACTTGGAGAGGCCGGATTTCCTGGAGTTGTTGAGGGGATTCGAATAAGGATTCAAGTTGGTTTAGGTCTCTAGGATTGAATCCCTTTAAAAGGGATTCAAACCGATGGTTTTGGGGGGTGATTTTGGAGTTTTAATCGGCAATAGCACAAGGAGATTCATTCGACTGGAGCAAGAAGGAGCTTGAATCGGTGGTTGAAGATTTGAAACCCGAAGCAGGTAATTTAGTTTTTTTTTTCTCTTTTAGCTCTTGCTTCTGTCGATTGGAAAGTTGTCTTGGATTAGGTTTCTGAGTTTAGAGGGTTTCTTGGGGTGATTTTGTGTTAGATTCGGTTAAATCTAGGTTTTAGGAGATGTTTAGGGCCTTTTAGGGGTCACCGGATGGTTCACCGGCGTCGGAAACCCTTTCCGGCGTTGGAAACATCGTCGGGAGGTCGATCGGAGGTTCCGGTACGGTGGCCGGAAAACTCGCCGGAGCGACACCCCACGGTGGCGCTCCGGATCTGGCAGTGGTGCATGCGGCGGTTGGTGGCCGTGTTCTTCGTGTTCTTCGTGAACACGAAGAACATTCATGTTGTTCTTAGCCAAACACCCCACTTTGATCCGTTCTGCTTCATGTTTCTGGGCTTAATGTGTTTAAGCCAGAGAATTTCTTAAACACTGAGTCCAGCCGAGTCAAGACTCAACACAAATGGCCGAGTCCACTCGGCCTTGGAGGGTTTTGTATTCCATCAAAACGCTTCCGTTTTCACAGCCGGTTAGAGCGGGTCGGATCCGGGTTCAACCCGGATCCGCGTGTTCTTATATGGATAGGGAAATTTACCCTCTAGGTCCCCCAAGTGTAGGCCGTAACTCCTTTTAGCCCTAAAACCTTAGTTTTGATTCAATTTAGTCCCTGAACTCTCAATTTAACCCCTAGAACTTTAGGATTTATATAATAAGTCCCCCAGAACATCAATTAGGACCCTAGAACTATAGAATTCATTCAATTAGGTCCTTTAGACCCTAGATTAAACCCTTAGGATTTAATTTAATTTACTTTAGACTTAATTAGAGTAAAAAAAATTAATTTTAAGACTTTAAGAATTAATTAGGTCCAAAATTAGAACTTAGTTAAATTTTATGAAGACTTAAAAATTAATTTAATCTAATTAATTCTAATATAAGTTAATTTGACTCCTAAAACTTAAAAATTAGACTCTAATAGGTTTAATTTAATTCCTAAAAAATTTAGAAAATAATTTTAATTAATTATTTTAATTAATTTTAATTAATTTCTAGAAAGTTTTTAAGATTAATTAAACTAAATTAGGCCTAGTTTTGCCCTAAACTTTAAAACATTCACCCAACTTAGACTTTAATTAGGTTTTATTTCTTGAAAATTGGAAAGATAATTTTAATGAATTAATTTAATTAATTTTAATTAATTTCTAAAATGTTAAGATTTAAAATTAATTAAGTCTAATAAACCTTAATTTCACCAAAACTCTAATTAAGTTAAATTAAATGCTTAAGACTTAGAAATTATTTTAGTTAAAGACTTTTAATTAATCTAAAATTTCTAAGTTAAGGTTTAAAAATCAACTTAATTAAGTTTCACCCAACATTAAACCTTTGAACCTAAAATTCACTAGACTTTAATTAAGATTTAATTAAAATTTGAAGTTAAGGAAAATTTAGTTAATTAATTTAATTAAAAATTTTCTAAAAACTTTAAAGATTAATTTCACACTTAATTTAAGTCCTATCTTTTGTTCAAGGTTTGTCCTCGAATCCCTTGTAATCTTTTTCATTCAAGTCCCTTTGTACTCATGTGAAGAGAAATCTTTGATGTAATATGATGTACCCATGATTATAATAAAAGTGTTGAAGTTCCTTTATCTTGTGTACACTTATTTTATGTTTTGCATGGCATATTTTAGGAAGGTCACCTAATAAACTTAGGTTAATTAATTTAGTGCCTTTTTTAGGATTAGTCACTTGAATTAATTAATTTAATTTAATTAGGGAGAAAATTTAGTAATATAGCATGTGAATCTTATGTTTCGGATACGCTAAAGAGGTTGGTGTTGTGACGCACTATGATGCTGACCTAGAGAGTGTACCTTGGCATCGAATTCATGTGTTATTAAAAACTTAGAATTTTGACAAAAACTTAGGTTTAGAATTAAATAAATGAATAGGTAAATAACTAGTAACGCTAGTAACTTAGGTTCTAAAAACTTAAGTAATGGAGCCTTTTCTAGGATTAGAGCTTAAAATGAACAAGATAAAAAAAATAATCATGCATTTTACCTTAGCCTTTTGCGGCGGAAGTTACACTCTTTTAAATTTGGGTGAGGTTTCCTATCTAGAGGACGTCTCGATCAACTCAAGTTTAAAAGTGGTGTAACTTCTAAATCAAAAGGATATCCAAAATTCAAATAATGTTCACTTAACAATAGAAAAATTAAATTAATATCTTTCTCCAAAATGTCAAATGCCACGTAATGCTTTTTCAAGGTACCAATTTTTGGGCGTTTGTAACGGTCGTCCTTACACGTAACCGACTCCCAAACCCAATGTTTTTAACGAATCTCTGGTTTATTATTTATGGTGTCTGGCCTACCTAAGTGGTCAGTGGCGACTCCAAGTCAACTTTTTTTCAAAATTAAATTATGTTTTTCCTAAAATTTGGGTTTTTCGAGATTAATAAAATTCATATTTTTGAGAATCAATCACCGAACACTTTTTCACCCTAAAAAATCACGTTTTCTTAAAAGAGGTCGCGACAGGACCAAATTAAATTAAATGAGAAGCTTGAGCATTGCATGATAACAATAAGAATTCTCTAGGCTATCCTTCTTAATAAACCAAGTCTACGTATATCATTAAGGGTAAAATGATTATTTTCCCCTCTTAATTTGATCAAACAAAATCAGTCCCGAATTCCCTTCATCCTTTCTCATTTTCACGTGAAAAACTCAAGAAAGAAGAGAGAGTCTTTGAGAGAAATTTCCATGGGGATTGAGGAATCTAACTTGAAAATATTGCATGGTTAAGAAATTGAGATAGGAAAGCAATTCTAATTGCCTTGGTAAGTTTATCTCTCTATAACCAAATATTTTAGGGTTTTAGAACTTTTGGGGTTTGATTTATTCCATGATATTTTCAAGTTGATTAGGTTGATAGAAACATAATTGAAGGATTATATTTAATTAGGTTTTAGTTATTGAAACATAAACAATTAATTAAGGGATTTGGAATTGAGATTTTGTGAATGTTATATATATGTGTTACTTGAATCGATAAGTTATTGAAACATGAATAAAGTGCTGGAAAATCATGAGCATGAGTTCGGATTATGAATTAAAAACCATGAAATGAAAAATAGTCAAATGGCCTAGAAAATGCCATTTCGGGTAACCCTCATTGAAAAACGTTCCCTCGGTCGGATTTGAAGGAGTTAGGATCTGAAATTTTGAAGTAGAATACTCCTATATATCTAGTTTAAGTAAAAATTTACAGAACCTAAATCGAAATTCGGTAGAGGAAGATATAAGCGTTTTCGTAAGGGCTGTTCGAACAGTCCCGAATTTGGATAGATCTTATTCGAACAAAAACGTGTACTTATTGGTCGGTAATTAAAATTTTAGGTTAATTTTTCCTTGGAGAGGATCCTCTTAGCTTTCTAACGATATAAAATAACCTAAATTCGGACAAGGAATCTAGGAAATATGATCGATTTACGAAAGTGTAGCAAAGCTGTCCCTAGTGAACGAATAAGAATAAATACGTTTGTTAAGCATGTGATTGTTTGAATTAAGTAATTTGGATATGTCCTAATGAGTTTCTATATGATTTTGGTCTACTAGAGACTCGGAGAGAAGAGAATATCGAAGAAGAGGAAAGGATTGAGCAAGCAAGAAAAAGGGGCAAAAGGATCACCATCTTCAACTCTTAATCGCTTAGAACCATTTGTGAGTACGGCAAACTTTTGGGTTAGAACTAGGTCCTAACCATCCCTTTTGTTATTTGATTTGTAATATAACCGGACTAATAAAATATTTGGTAAAAAAGGGAGGAAGATTAAATGCTAAATGACTTGTTTGATCCCATGATTGTATGCTAGATAGTTAAACTAGCTAAGTACATTTTGCAAAGCTCGGAAATGCCGAGGTAAGTAATAGAACGCGGCTACGGATGCCAGGTATATGAGTCATGCATGAGGTATGTTTATGACGGTTGATCATTTGATTGGTAACATGATATGTATGTCTTGATAATAGCATGATATATGCTTTTGATTTGGTAGCATGATATATGCTTTTGATATGTTAGCATGATATATATATGCTTTCGGTATGATAACATGACATAATTGATTTTGGTATGGTAGCATGGCATAAATACTTCTGTTGATAGTAAGTTATGAACAATATCGTGATAAGGAACTTGATTATACAAAGTGAAAGATCAAATGAATAAGGAACTGTAATTGAGCCTTGGTCGATAGTTGGTCATAGGTAGTACGACATGCCTAGGGTTTGATCTCATTTGATAGTATTTTGGTACTTCTGTTCAGTACTTCGGTACTTCTGTTCGGTACTATGGGTACCTTTGATTGGTGGTTAGTCACCATTTGTTAGATACCAAGAGTATCTTTTGTTAGTGCCTTTGTGGTACTTCTGTTAGTGTCTTCGTGGTACTTTTGATGACTCGCTTACCTAGTCTAACTATACTAAGGCGTCATTTGAAATTAATCTGAAAGACTAAACTTAAGAAATGAAAAGATCATTTGAATATGTATTTTCTTATGAAGCATTTAAATTCGATTATGTAATTGCTATTGAGAATATAAATAGATAATTGTTATTGAACATCTGATTATGTAATTGCTATTGAGCATCTGATTTTGAATTGCTATTGAGCATTCGATTATGATTTGTTATTGAGAATTTGGAACAATTACGTAGCCATTGATATAACTTTGATTATGAAAACATTCAAGCATGCAAATTTCTAATGTGGCATTGAACCTAAACATACTAGTTTGTACTTGAGCATATAGTTGTGAAATTTGAATGTATGCTAGAGGTATAATAAGCATGAAATATGACAAGCGTGATAAGTAGGATACATGTTAAGCATGTTATACGGTGTTTGAATTGCCACCATGAATTTAATCGATTGCTTACTTGAAGCATGTAAATCTTGTTATGTGTTTAATGCCTAAATTGGTTAGATTTAGGTCTGCCTCACTAAGTACCTCATAAGTAGTTGTCACCGTTTGTTTCCTCCTTCCCAAAACAATAAGTTATCAAGAAAAGGAGCTAAAGTGAGTTCGATCGAGGGCAAGGACACCAAGCAAGCCAAAGTATGGTATTTTGTAATTTTGTTAACTCCTAGACTATGGTGATATAGTGTTCATATCATGCATTTTGATATTTGCTATATGGTTATTTAAGCTTTGGTTTGTAAGCCTTAAGGTATGGTAATCATAATAGGCTAGACTTGAAATTGTTGAAAGAATTGGCCCGGTGGCCTATCTTCTTGCAGTCCCTAGTGAGTTTTATAAGATACACAATGTCTTTCATGTCTCTATGCAAAGAAAGTATAGATTCGACCCTTATCATGTTTTGAAACCAAAAGAATCGGAATGGAATCCTGATTCATCTTATGAAGAAGAACGATTTGGATCCTTGAACGAGAAGTTAAAAGGCTTCGAAACAAGAATGTCCCCTTTGTAAAAGTCCTTTAGAGGAATCACAAGAAATAAACTACTTAGGAACCCGAAGCAACCATAAAAGCACAATACCCTCAATTATTCCCTTCAGGTAAATTCGAGGAGGAATTTCTTTTAAGGAGGGGAAAATTGTAACACCCCAAAAATTGGGTTAGTAAAATGGTTCGAATAAATTGTAAATTAAAGCAAATCATATTTTAATTGAATTAAGAAAATGACCAAATTAAATTAAATAAGAAGCTTGAGCATTGCACGATAAAAATAAGAATCTCTAGACTACCCTTCTTAGTAAACCAAGTTGATGAATGCCTAAAAGGCAGTTATTTACTACCCTTCTCATGGTACTTTATGCATCTATTATACACCAACTTGAACCGAAATATGGTCTTTTTGCGCAAATATTGGATATTCCGTTATCATCACTTACAAAGTTAATATTTATATAGAATGCAGATATTATTACATATTATGTACATACAAGAATATCCAGGGCCGAAGCGGCAGTAAAACAATGTTAAGGCCGAGGCATAAGACAAGGCCGCGGCAGAATCCAGTGTTGCTGCACCAACAATGGAGGCGCAACGGAAGATAAAAATATAGAGAACATTCTGGAAGATGCAGCGCTTCAATTGGACCAGGCTAGCGCACTAAAAGCCCAAATCAAAGAACAAGCGAGAAAACCCTTCTAGAAGGCGGTAAACTTGGAAATATCAGATTCCTTGAAGAAGACTTGTTCCTTACTCCAAGTTGAAGTCTATTTAGGAAAGGTTTGCCCTAGGTTAAGACTATAAATACCCTAGCCGACCACATTGTTAAGGAGAGTCGATTTTTAGAGAAAACCCTTCTCCCTAAAAATTGTACCTAAACGATAATATGTTCTAAATTTCTTAGGGATAGTTGAAGGTTGTCGATATTAGTGAAAGGAGATTAATTATTGTGTCTTTGTTCTTATGCAATAATAATATCAAAGTTTGCTTATCCTATTGACATTCTTTGTTCTTGCACTCAAGCTCGAGAGGGAAGTTTGCAAGTAATCTATTTATCTAGCATCGAGAGGTATAGATTCACGAAAGGGATAAGTACAGTGTTGTAGACACTAACTCAGCCTAGAGATAGATTAAGAGTTTCAGCAACTAAAAGAAGTGTTGGATTGGTTGGTGGTTATCGTTGATTTACGCCGAGAGGTATCGTCAAGGACTGGTCATCAACAGCATTTTGACTCAGAGATGAGCGGAGTCACTTACGGACACTTTGCTGAACTTTGATGCCTTTACCCAAGAGCAAGAGATTGCCGCGGCAGAAAACACCAATACTGCCGAGGCTGTATCTGCAGTACTATCGAAGCAGTGTTGTATGATTGCATTGGACAAGAAGAAGATCAATTGAATCCACTAATTGACGCAGCTGGATCCTACCCACTTTCTCTATAATCGTTCTCAACCTTTTATTTTATGTTTTGTTATTTAATTATTTAGTTAGTTAAACAAATCAACTTATTTGTGTTTTTACTTTCTTTTTAGGAGAAAGGGAACTAGGAAAGACATATTAAGTATACCAATCCCTATGGAGACGATATAAAATATACTTATCATTTTATTACTTGGCGACGTGTACATTTGCACTCAAATTGTGCTTATATTACACGCATCACAAGTCTAGGTATATCATTAAGGGTAAAATGGTCATTTTCCCTCTTCATTTGATCAAACAAAATCAGTCCCAAACTCCCTTCATCATTTCTCATTTTCAAGTGAAAAACACAAAACGAAAAGAAGAGGGAGTCTTTGATAGAAATTTCCATGGAGCTTAAGGAATCTAACTTGAAAATCTTGCATATTTAGGAAATTGAGATAGGAGAGCAATTCTAAGGGCCTTGGTAATTTCATCTCTCCATAACCGAATATTTTAGGGTTTTGGAACTTTTGGGTTTGATTTATTCCATGATATTTCCAATATGATTAGGTTATAGAAACTTAATTGAAGGATTATATTTGTTTGGGTTTTAGTTATTGAAGCATGAACAATAAATTAGGGGATTTGGAATTGAGATTTTGTGAATGTTATATATATGTGTGTTATTTGAATCGATAAGTTGCTGGAAAATAGGCTAATTGAGGTTGTTTCTTAAGTACACTGGAAAATCATGAGCATGAGTTGGGATTATGAATTAAAAACCATGAAATGAAAAATAGTCAAATGACCTAGAAAATATCATTTCGGGTAGCTCTCTTTGAAAAATTCCTTAGGTCAGATTTGAAGGACTTAGGATCTGAAATTTTGAAGTATAATACTCCTGTGTATCTAGTTTAAGTGAAAATTTATGAAACCTCAATCGGAGTTCGGTATAGGAAGATATAAGCATTTTTGTAAGAGTTGTGCGAACAGTCCCGAATCTAGATAGGTCTGATTCGAACGAAAACTGGTACTGATTGGTTAGGAATTAAAATGTGAGGTTATTTTTTACTTGTAGAGGATCCTCTTATCTTTCTAACGATATAAAATAATCTCAATTTCGATAAAAGAGCTAAGAGATATGATCGATTTACGAAAGGCTAGTAAAGTTGTCCCTAGTGAACGAAAGAGAATAATTACGTTTGTTAAGCATGTGATTGTTTGAATTAAGTAATTTGGATATGTCCTAATGAATTGCTATATGATTTTGGTCTGCTAGAGAATCCAAGAGAAGAGAATATCGAAGAAGAGGAAAGGATCGAGCAAGCAAGAAAAAGGGGCAAAGGGATCACCATCTTCAATCCTTAATCGCTTGGAACCATTTGTGAGTGTGGTAAACTTTAAGGTTAGGACTAGGTCCTAACCATCACTTTTGTTATTTGATTTATAATGTAACCAGACTAATAAAATATTTGGTAAAAACGGGAGGAGGATTAAATGATAAATGACTTGTTTGATGCCATGATTGTATGCTAGATGGTTAAACTAGCTTAGTACAATTTGCATAGCTCGGAAATGCCGAGGTAAGTAATGGCACGTGGCTTCGGATGTGAGGTATATGAGTCATGCATGAGGCATGTTTATGACAATTGATCATTTGATTGGTAACATGATATGTATGTCTTGATAATAGCATGATATATGCTTTTGATTTGGTAGTATGCTATATGCTTTTGATATGTTAGCATGATATATATATGCTTTCGGTATGATAACATGACATAATTGCTTTTGGTATGGTAGTATGGCATAAATGCTTCTGTTGATAGTAAGTTATGAACAATGTCGTGATAAGGAACTTGATTAATACAAAGTGAAAGATCAAATGAATAAGGAACTATGATTGAGCCTTGATCGATAGTTGGTCATAGGTAGTACGACATGCCTAGGGTCTGAGCTTATTTGTTAGTACTTCGGTACTTCTGTTCGGTACTATAGGTACCTTTGATTGGTGGTTAGTCACTATTTTTTAGATTTCGTGGGTACTTCTGTTAGTGCCCTCGTGGTACTTTTGATGACTCGCTTACCTAGTCTAACTATACCAAGGCATCATTTGAAATTAATCCGAAAGACTAAACTTAAGAAATGGAAAGATCATTTGAATATTTATTTGCTTATGAAGCATTTGAATTTTATTATGTAATTGCTATTGAGCATCTGAATAGATAATTGCTATTGAACATCTGATTATGTAATTGCTATTGAGCATCTGATTTTGAATTGTTATTGAGCCTTCGATTATGATTTGTTATTGAGCATTTGGAACAATTAAGTAGCCTTTGATATGACTTTGATTATGAAAATATTGAAGCATGCAAATTGCTAATGTGGCATATGAACCTAAACATACTAGTTTGTACATGAGCATATAGTTATGAACTTAGAATGTATGCTATAGGCATAATAAGCATGAAATATGACAAGCATGATAAGTAAGATACATGTTAATCATGTTATACGATATTTGAAATACCACCATAAATTTAATCTATTGCTTACTTGAAGCATGTAAATCTTGTTATGTGTTTAATGTCTAAATTGGTTAAACTTAGGGATGCCTCACTAAGTACCTCATAAGCACTTACCACCCTTTGTTTCCTCCTTCCCAAAACAATAGGTTATCGTGCAAAGAAGCTAAAGTGAGTTCGATCGAGGGCAAGGACACCAAGCAAGCCAATGTATGATATTTTGTAATTTTGTTAACTCCTAGACTATGGTGACATAGTGTTCATATCATGCATTTTGACATTTTCTATATGGTTTGTATATATAGTTTTTTAAGCTTTGGTTTGTAAGCCTTAAGGCATGGTAATCATAATAGGCTAGCCTTGCATCCTTTGAGATTGGTTTATGACTTGTATATGTGGGCATTTGTAATATGCATGTGGCATGTAAGAGATTATTTTGGTATGTGAAGCATGGAACTAGGTAGGATATCATGTGGACTCTTGAAACTACTTTGTGAGCATGTAGGTTACCATAGAGTAAGAACATGGCTTAAAGGGGTAGCTTGCCTATTAAATGATATAGGATAGAATGATTGATCATTGGTAAAAAGGCATTAGAATTGGTATGTTGAAAGCTCATGAACATTATTTTTGTAATGGATAGCCAAATGATAGGGTTGGAAAATGGTTATTGATGTGTAAACATTTTGGAATGGTCCTTTAAAGTTAAAGGATGATTTGATACCATATAGATGGTCTTATGGCTAGTGTCTAAGTTCCTTAGAAGTTGTAAACCTACCATTTTGAGCAGGGATATCGATACCATTCCCATGAGTATCAATACCTCTCGCCAATAACCTCTATGGTTCGATACAAGGTTCAATACTAGAACCTCTAGTAGCGAAATGGGATCGATGCTTGGTTCGATACCAAGCCTTGCAGTGAGCTCCCTGGTTCGCCAATAACCTCTAACGGTTAACACACTTGACCGACATCAAACTTGGGATCAATACCCTTGTTTTGGTACCTCCCTATAGGGGTACCGATACCCCTATCACTTTTAGTTCAATTTGAGATTTGAATTGGTTTGATTAATACGATCACAATAAAGACTGTTACACAATTAATAAAATGGTTAAAGGCTTTAGAAAGAGCACGTTTTTTACCAGAATTGGTAAATTAATCGAATTTGAAATTTGGAAATTGATATGTGTAAGGTTTGAAAAAGTTTTAAATTAGCCCGATATTTTAATAAAGGAACGTACTAGTAATTTTATACAAATGAATGAATTATTTTAGATTTGAATACAAAGTTTGGTTCAGTTCAAGTTTGTAAGCCCGATCGACGCCTCCGTCTCCTAACCCAGGGCGAGGGTGCCATATTTAGTGGTATCAGAGCTTTCGGTTACATAATTCTTGAACCGAAAGAAATGTGCATGCATCATATAGGATTGAACTATGCCTCCTAGGAGTTTTATACTGTACTTACTTGTGTTCTTGCTTATTTGAATAAAGTTTGCTTACCCTTTTGTAGTATGGTTGATACAAGACTGACCCTAGGTTATGAAAGTCCTGAGGGCTCATCTAACGAGAATGATAGCTTGAGGATGGAACCGAATCCTCCTCTAGAACAAGAACAACCTCCGATTGAAGTTGCCCCTGAGCAGGTAACCCCTGTTGTACAAGATGTTCAGAGAGAGTGTCTCCTTAGTATGAAGGGAATGTTTGACCAACTAGTATCTGATTTGAGGCAAGAACGTCCTCCTGCTCCTGTTGGTATTAGACCGAGCAAGGATCCTATTGAGAAACTTGCTCGATACTGAGCATATACATTTGTGGGTATTAATGAGGAAAAGCTCGAGGAACCCGAACAGTGGTTAGAAAGGACCACCCAGATTTTGACTAAGCAATTACAATGCTCGGATGAGCACAAGCTTGAATGTGCGATCTCGCTTCTAGATGATGAAGCCTTAAGTTGGTGGGAAACTATGACCTTGACTACTCCTACCAATTCTGTCACATGGGACTTCTTTGTGGAGGATTTCAAGAAGAAGTATATTAGTGAACAATATCTAGCCGAAAGACGAAGACGGTTCTTGTATCTAAAGCAGGCTAATAGGCCTATCGAGCAATATGTGGCAAACTTTTGCAAGTACTGCAAATATGGTGCAGAATACATCAAAACTAAGAAACAGAAATATCAGATGTTCATTGATGGGCTAAATGATGAGATGAGACCTATGTTCACAGCTTTGGGGATCACTGATTTCCAAATTCTAGTCAATCGGGTTATTGTTACCAAAGCTAAGATGAAAGCTTCGGAAAAGAGAAAGGGTGGAAACAAGAATGACAAGAAGCGAAAATGGGAGGATAACCTGGAATGGAATGTTAGTAGAGCCAACCATCAGAAAGAAGACTCCTCGACTTACCACCATGAGTCCAAGAGTTATTATGTGTTGAGACCTCAGTCGGCCAATAGAACTTCAGCCCCGGTTGCATCTGTCTATAGCACGGGGAATTCTGGGAGAGCTCCTACTTGTCAGTTTTGTTAAAAGTTTCATGTTGGTCCTTGTCGACTTCAGATGAAACTATGTTATGCTTGTGGTGGATCAAACCACTTTATTCGGGATTTTCCTCTGAATCCTAATAGAGGTACGCCTCAGTCTCGTGCCTATTAGAGTTCTTCCCCTCAGAACAGAAGTAAGGGCCCGAGATAGGCCCATTCCGGGAATCATAGCAGAGGAAAAGACAATCAGTCAGCCTTTCCTCGTCAGGAATCTCTAGCTCCTGCTAGGATGTACAACATCTGTGGTAGAGGAGAGGAAGAGTCTCCAAAAGTGATTGTAGGTACTGTTGAATTAAATGAGTCCTGCATATACTTTAATAGATTCAGGATCCATTTATTCTTTAATAGCGGTCTTGTAGTATCAAACCCAATAGGAGGTATAATAAATGTTAACCTCGTTTGTAAAGACTCTCCGATCTTAATTTGAAACATCCCTTTTCGAATTGATCTATTTGTACTACCGATATGTGAGTTTGACCTAATATTAGGATTAGATTAGTTGACCAAACATGAATCTTGGATCGACTCTCAGGAACGAAGATTGTATCTTCGCGGTTTGGGAAAGCAGCCTGATGCATGTAAAAAAATGCGCACTTTTGCAAGTGAACACGTCACAGGTAATAAAGTGACAAGCATTATTGTGTATCGTCTCCATAGGGATTGGTGTACTCAATATGCCTTCTTTTGTCTTCTTGCTCTGAAAAAAATAAAATAAAAACACAAGTAATTTGGTTGTGATTGAACTAAATAAAGAAAGCTAAATAATACTAGAAAAATCAAATAAAGAAAGTGGCTAGGATCCAGTTGTGTTGTATAGTAGATTTTATTGACTTGTTTCTGTCCAATACAATCGCACAATACTGTCTCGGTATAACTACATATTATTGTCTCGAAAAAAATGATACTCACCCGCCGCGACAATCCCTTGCTATTGGGTGGACTTTACCAAAGTTTGGCAAAGTGTCCCTAGATGACTCTGTTTATCCCTAAGTCGAAGTACTGTTGATGACCAGTCCCTGATGATACCTCCCGGCGTGAATCAATTATAATCAGTAACTAATCCCACACTTCTTTTAACCGCTGAAACTCTTAACCTATCTCTAGGCCGAGTTAGTGTTTCCCGATTGAAACACCATACTTATTCCTTTCATGAATCTAACTCTCCCGATATTAGATAAATGGATTACTTACAAACTTCTCTCTTGAGCTTGAATGCAAGAACAATGAATGGAAAAGAATAAGCAAACCTTGATATTTTATTGCATTGAAACAAGAAACAAAATTCAATCTCTTCACACTAATATTCTACAACTTTCACCTAAGCCTAAATAAAATTAGAACATAATGTAAAGAAAAGAAAACTCTAAATCTAAGTATCAATCTAGGTCTAAGCTCTCTATCGTATGATGCTCTTCCACTTGGACGACTATGGCTTATATAGGCTTGGCCTAGGGCAAACCTTTCCTAAGTAAGAATACAACTTGGAGTAGGACACAAGTCAAGTACGTAAATAAAATATTTCCAAGTTTATTCCAACTAGGAGGCTTTCCCGCATGACCTTTGTCTTGGTCTTTCCAAGTGCTATTGATAAGTACGCAAAAGTCCTATTTTTTATAACATTCTCCCACTCGATTATTAATTGTAAAAAACAGATTTAATGGCAATAACGGATACTTCTGGTCATTTTCCATACTTCAGCATCCGAACACTCAATACATGAATTTATCTATTATTTGGCATAAAACAGATGCATTTGATAGTTTTCTTTATTAAGACAGGAAACTGCATCATAGGAATTGCCAAGTAAAGATGGATGCTAGAAACTGAAGTTGAAATGAAGATAAGTACCCGCCTCGACAACACATTAATGCCTCGGCAGCATATTGACACCGCGGCAGCATCTGTGGCTGTGGCAGCACCCGAAAAGGCAAATGTCAATATAATAGGCGATTTGAAGAGAAAAATAAGGTGAACGTTTTAAGACAAACAGAATAGAAATCGGAGCTTGGAAACACACGAAAAGTCAATGTCAAAGGTCACATGCGAAAAGAATCCTTATAGGAATAAACTTGGAAATATTTTATTTATGGAAATTATTGTAATCCTACTCCAAGTAGTATTCCTACTTAGGAAAGGTTTGCCCTAGGCCAAGCCTATATAAACCATAGCCTATGTAGAGAGTAGAATATCTCGAAATCAAGTGCTCATAGAAAACCCTAAACTCCTCCATCGTCCCCTAGGGTTTAGGTGAAGGTTGTTGAGTATTTGTGAGAGGAGATTGTATTTTGTTTCTTGTTTCTATGCAATAAAATATCAAAGTTTGCTTACTCTTTGCCATTCTTTATTCTTGCATCCAAGTCCGGGAGGGAAGTTTGTAAGTATTCCATTTGTCTAGACTCGGGAGAGTTAGACTCACGAAAAGAGTAAGTGCGGTATTCGACTTGGTTGGAGGATATTAACTTAGCCTAGAAACAGGTTAGAGTTTCAGCGGCTAAAAGAAGTATGAGATTGGTTGTTGGTTATATTTGATTAATGTCCGGAGGTATCATCAAGGACTGACCTTCAACAGTGTTTTGACTTAGGGATAAGCGGAGCCATTCAAGGACACTTTGTCGAACTTTGGTAAATCTGCCTAAGAGCAAGAGATTGCCACGATAGAGAACAGTATTGCTGCCGAAGACAGTATCTGCAGTAATGCCGAGGCAATGTTGTGCAATTGTATTGGACAGAAACAAGTCAATCAAATCCACAATATAATGCAATTGGATCCTGGCCTCTTTTCCATCCTTGATTTCTTGATCATTTATCTTTATTGCTTTAATTAGTTTTCTTAGTTATAATTCAAACTCAATAATCTGTGTCTTTTATTTTATTAAAGAGCGAGAAGAGTAAAGGTTGTATATTAAGTACACCAATCCTTGTGGAGACCATACTCGATAATGCTTATCACTTTATTACTTGACGACGTGTATACTTGTACTAATTGCGCATATTTGACACGCATCAACTTTTTGACGGAAGTCTTGAACTAGAAAAAGGATTAGAACTTAGAAAATCATCTTTGACACAACTACGCACACACTCACCAAGACTCATAGTCCAGTTCCGAGGAATTCCTAAGAACCAAGAAGAGGCCGAGTCAAGAAAGGAATTCTACCACTGTAGGTAGGACGGTATATTACATTAAAATTCCTTACTTAAATTTATCTTTTACATTGCTTGAGGACAAGCAATAGTTCGAGTTTGGGGGTGTGATGAGTTCCTAAAAGTCCTCATCTTTTATATCATTTTCCCTCTCGATTATTTTTTTATTATCTCTTGCATTGCTTGAGGATAAGCAATAGTTCCAGTTTGGGGATGTGATAACTGCGCAAAAGTCCTATTTTATACGATTCTCCCACTCGATTATTGCTAGTAAAGAACATATTTAATGACAATAACGAATATTTCTGGTCATTTTCTATACTTAGCATCCGAACACTCAATACATGAATTTATCTATTATTTGGCATAAAATAGATGCATTTGAAGGTTTTCTTTCTTAAGACAGGAAACTGCATCATAGGAATTACCAAGAAAAGAAGATGGATGTTGGAAACTAAAGCTGAAATGCATATAAGTACCCGCCTCGGCAGCATATTGATGCCTCGACAGCACATTGACGTTGCGGCAGTACCTGAAAAGGCAAATGTCAATATGATAGGCGATTTGAAGAGAAAAATAAGGTGAACGTTTTAAGACAAGCGGTATAGAAATCGAAGTTGAGAAACACACGAAAAGTCAATGTCAAAGGCCACGTGGGAAAAGAATCTTTATAGGAATAAACTTGGAAATATTTTATTTTGGAAATTATTATAATCCTACTCCAAGTAGTATTCCTGCTTAGGAAAGGTTTGCCCTAGTCCAAGCCTATATAAACCATAGCCTATGTAGAGAGGAGGATATCTCGAAATCAAGTGCTCATAGAAAACCCTAAACTCCTCCATCGTCCCCTAGGGTTTAGGTGAAGGTTGTTGAGTATTTGTGAGAGGAGATTGTATTTTGTTTCTTATTTCTATTCAATAAAATATCAAAGTTTGCTTACTCTTTGCCATTTTTTGTTCTTGCATCCAAGCCCAAGAAGGAAGTTTGTAAGTAATCCATTTTTCTAGACTTGAGAGAGTTAGACTCATGACAGGAGTAAGTGCAGTATTCAACTTGGTTGGAGGATACTAACTAGGCCTAGGAATAGGTTAGAGTTTCAGTGGCTAAAAGAAGTGTGGGATTGGTTGTTGGTTATACTTGATTAACGCCGGGAGGTATCATCAATAACTGACCTTCAACAGTGTTTCAACTTAGGGATAAGCGGAGCCATTCAAGGACACTTTGCCGAACTTTGGTAAATCTGCCCAAGAGCAAGATATTGTCGCGGCAGAGAACACTGTTGCTGCCGAGGATAGTATCTACAATATTGCCAAGGCAGTGTTGTGGAATTGCATTGGAAAGAAACAAGTCAATCAAATCCACAATACAACGTAACTGGATCCTGGCCACTTTTCCATTCTTGATTTCTTTATCATTTATCTTTATCGCTTTAATTAGTTTTCTTAGTTATAATTCAAACCCAATAATCTGTCTTTTATTTTATTAAAGAGCGAGAAGAGTAAATGTTGCATATTAAGTACACCAATCCCTATGGATACGATACTCGATAATGCTTATCACTTTATTGCTTGACGATGTGTACACTTGCACTAATTGCACATATTTGACACGCATCAAGTTTTTGACGGAAGTCTTGAGCTAGAAAAAGGATTATAACTTAGAAAATCATCTTTGACACAGCTATGCACACACTCACCAAGACTTATAGTCCAGTTTCGAGGAATTCCTCACAACCAAGAAGAGCCTAAGTCAATAAAGGAATTCTATCGCGGTAGGCAGGACGGTATATTGCCTTAAAATTCCTTACTTAAATTTATGTTTTGCATTGCTTGAGGACAAGCAATAGTTCGAGTTTAGGGGTGTGATGAGTTCCTAAAAGTCCTCATCTTTTACATCATTTTCCCACACGATTATTTTTTTTATTATCTTTTGCATTGCTTGAGGACAAAAAATAGTTTGAGTTTGGGGGTATGATAAGTGCAAAAAAATCCTATTTTTTATATCATTCTCCCACTCGATTATTGCTAATAAAGAACATATTTAATGAAAATAACGGATATTTCTGGTCATTTTCCATACTTCAATATCCGAACACTCAATATATGAATTTATCTATTATTTGGCATAAAACAGATGCATTTGATGGTTTTCTTTCTTAAAACAGAAAACTGTATCATGGGAATTGTCAAGAAAAGAAGATCGATGCTGAAAATTGAAGCTAAAATGCAGATAAGTACCCGCCTTGGCAGCAAATTGATTCCTCGACAGCACATTGATGCCACGTCAACATCTATGGCTGCGGCAGCACCCGAAAAGGCAAATGTTAATATGATAGGCGATTTGAAGAGAAAAATAAGGTGAAAGTTTTAAGACAAGCGACATAGAAATCGGAACTGAGAAACACACGAAAAGTCAATGTAATAGGCCACGTGGGAAAAAATCCTTATAGAAATAAACTTGGAAATATTTTATTTATGGAACTTATTGTAATCCTACTCCAAGTAGTATTCATAATTAGGAAAGGTTTATCCTAGGCCAAGCTTATATAAACCATAGCCTATGTAGAGAGGAGGATATCTTGAAATCAAGTGTTCATAGAAAACCCTAAACTCCTCCATTGTCCCCTAGGGTTTAGGTGAAGGTTGTTGAGTATTTGTGAGAGGAGATTGTATTTTGTTTCTTGTTTATATGCAATAAAATATCAAAGTTTGCTTACTCTTTTCCATTCTTTGTTCTTGCATCCAAGCTCGGGAGGGAAGTTTGTAAGTAATCCATTTGTTTAGACTTGGGAGAGTTAGACTCACGAAAGGAGTAAGTGCGGTATTCGACTTAGTTGGAGGATACTAACTTGGCCTAGGAATTGGTTAGAGTTTTAGCGGCTAAAAGAAGTATGGTATTGGTTGTTGGTTATACTTGATTAACACCGGGAGGTATCATCAAGGACTGGCCTTCAACAGTGTTTAGACTTAGGGATAAGTAGAGTCATTCAAGGACACTTTGTCGAACTTTGGTAATTCTACCAAAGAGCAAGGGATTGCCGCGGTAGAGAATACTATTACTGCCGAAGACAGTATCTGTTGTACTACCGAGGCAGTGTTGTGCAATTACATTCGACAGAAACAAGTCAATTAAATCCAAAATACAACGCAATTGGATCCTGGCCACTTTTCCATCCTTGATTTCTTGATCATTTATCTTTATTACTTTAACTAGTTTTCTTAGTTATAATTCAAACCCAATAATCTGTTTCTTTTATTTTATTAAAGAGCGAGAAGAGTAAAGATTGCATATTAAGTACATCAATCCCTGTGAAGACGATACTCGATAATACTAATCACTTTATTACTTGACAACGTGTACACTTGTACTCCAATTGCACATATTTAGCACGCATCAGCTATACGGCTCTGACCCTTGGGCTGCCTATCTAGAAGCGTTATCCTCATTTTTCTCCTCAACTCGCCTACAATATCTCTACATGTCCATAGCTGCTTCCTCAGCATCAGGTCCTGCCTCGGCCTTAGTTGCTGCCGCGGCAATAGCTTTTTTGCAAAGATACAAAAATATAGTAAAGCTTGCCTTTTTTGTAAATATCATCTTTATAAGAACAACCTCTAAATATCTCACATTAAGTATATGCATTGGTCCAAGTAGGTGTAGATTTGGTGATTATTTCCAAGTTTATTACAGCTAGAAGGTTTTCCCGCGTAAACTTGTCTTGGGCTTTTCCTATGTTTTCCAGTTTCGATCCTTGGGCTTCTTGTACAGCAACGTTTTCGTTATTTTTCTCCTTAGCTTGCCTACCACATTGCTACTTGTCCTCTGCTGCCTAGGCATCAAGTCCTGCCTTGGCCTCAGTTTGCTGTCGCGACAATACTTCTTCCTACACAAATATAAAAATACAGTAAAGTATGCATTTTCTATAAATATTATCTTTAACAGCAAAATCCCTAAATATATCATATTAAGTATATGCATTGGTTCAATTAGGTGTAGAATTGGTGATTATTGCCCATGAAAATTGTAAAATTTGAGAGTGAGTTGAGCACTTATCACACCCCCAAACTCGAACTATTGCTTGTCCTCAAGCAATGCAAACCATCAATTTGTCGAACCTTATTCTTTCTTGGTCATATGTTTCCATCTATTCTCCCCACCATAACTATGTCTATCTTTTAGACTTAACCCTTCGGTTACCTAAGGGTTTAACTAGAAGACAAACTATTAGGTTTTGTGAGTGTGTGCGTTTTTGTAGACAAGTTTAATTAAGGGTCTTCTTAGATAAACTCTAAGTTCAAGACAAATAGATTTGGATTTAGTTTTCTCTTCTTAAAACAACAATTTCTTGAGCCAATTTCAGGCACCTCTAGCATGAAAAAGAGTAATTTCTAGAGCCGGTGATAGGCACCTCTAGTCACCTTTCCAAAAATCTAAGTTTTTATCATCTAAGTTTATTAAAAGAATTTCTATAGCTAAACAAGTCCCAAAAGTGTTTTAAGATCAACCTTATAGCAAGCTTCTAAGTTTTCTCCTTAAGTATCCTAAAATTAAGCCTTTAAAACAGAACCTAACCATGGTAAGGAGAAAGATTTATATTGCCTTAAAAGAATAAACTAAGACAATACTGATGACAGGCAATGCAAGAGTATGGGCAACAAATTCAAGTGAATTGGTGGACATAAAAAAAATTAAAAAAAATCACTTAAATACTCCCTTTTCCATGGCAAGGCCGCGATAGTGTGTTGCCTCGGTAGTGGCTCTACACCCCCAAACTCGAACTAAGCATTATCCTCAATGCTTATATTAGAGGCAAACAGTAGGTAACAAAATATGAAAGGGAAACAAGTAATTATAAATAAAGGCAACATATATAAAATTTATAAGGACTCCGAAGAGCTGCTTTCAACAATTAATTTTCTGGGTCTTGCAGTTGATTGTTGCATCTTTGGTGAAGGCGATGGTTGAGTCTTTGCTTTTCGTGATGGCTGGACTCGTGTTGGTGGTGTTCGTTGCATGGGGGTGTTTACCTCTTCTCCTCCTTTATCTTCAGCTACTTCCTCAGTGATCATTACATTATTTCTTCCATCATTATCTAGGTCTGCCCAGGATTGGTGAATGGTTGGCCCAGCAGCGTCTGAACTTTGGTGTACATAGGCATCTATCTCTTTTGATAGATTGCCCATGATGATGAGGGATCTTGGTGGAGTGCCGAAGACTGCCCTCCTCTTGGATGGTCTTCTGTTGGCAGATGATGCCGCGGCAAAATCTGCTACCCTAGATGGACCAGCAGCATGAAATTGTTGCTAAGGGTCTGTAGGGAAGAATGGTCTTTGTCTTCCTAAAGCTGGAGTTGTCTCTGTGTAGGGTGTAGCTGTTTCGAACATGTTAGTGAGGAACTTTGGGAACTGCACCTCTTGGTCTGGAAAGTTGTGGAGCATCATTTGACCAAGTGTGTTGTTGAAGTCTCTTTGATACTCCATGTATCTCTGCTACCTAAGATCCATAGTTGCCATCCTCTGTAATATTTCCTGGTATAGGTCTGTTACGGCAATGGTGTGGGTAGAGTCAGGCATGTCTACCGTGTATTAGGCTCCGGCAGTTGTGTCAGCAGTTAACTGCTGTGGAGTTGCTTGAACTGGTTCTGCTTGCGTGATCTGCATGATCTTGTGGCAGAAGTCTCTGGTCCATCCTCTTCCATGGACTGTGAATTCATCTATTTCGGTAGTGGGTACACCTGCAGCATTATAAATACCAGTAATTAAACAAGGGAAATATGATGGGCCTTTATCTTTCTTACCGCATTTGTAAATTTCTCGTAAAATAATTTATCCAACAATGATGCTCCTTTTGTTGATGATCGATTGGTTGAACACCAATCTCCTTCAGTCCATCGTACTATTGTGGGAGGTTGGTATGAGGTGTCTCTTTATAAAGGTGTTCTAAAGCTTGGCCTTGGGTTTCAGACTTTGCCTTGCTATTGATCCTTTATGGGCACCGGTTTCTCAAGGAGTATTGTCGTAGCAAAGGTCGTCCTTTATCAGCTCGTAATCGTTAGTGGTGACATCCTTTATGAATTCGGTATGGATATCCCGTATAGGTATGAGTCCGTAGAATTAGTTGATTGTCTCGACATCGAGCTTAACAAGCCTGCCTCGGTAATGGACGAAAAGAGTCCTTGCTTAGCCCATGCGCATAGAATTCCCGCACGATAGTGGCATTGGTTGGGATTGGTTGGAGGCAGAAGATATCCCAATTTTAATATTTTATCTTGTTGAACATGTAGTGTTCGATGCCGAAATTTTCTTCATCGGAATGTTGGAACCGTTGTTCCTTCCATAGTTGCCAAGCAATGAAAGACTTGTTGAATCGGTCTTCAACAGTGGCTGGGGCAAAGCATTTGTAGGAGGCCATGAGTAAGTAATTTGAGAGTTAGGATTCTTGGAGATTTTCTTGAGGAGTTTCTGAAAATTGCAAGAAGGCTTGTGAGTAGGCAGAGATTATTGTGAGAGCAAGATTAGCAAGCAGATCTAAAGAAAACAAGAATGCAAGAGTGAATAGTTCAAGAAGGAGAGGTTGCTTATATAGGCCTCGACCTTGTGGCTGTTTTAATCACTAGCCATTTTCTAGACGTTTAACTTTTACTTTCGTTTGCATTTACTGTCATAGCAGAAATTTCGGCAGACTAGCCGTTACGCTGTTTCTGCCTGTTGGGACTGCTGCGGCTCTGACGCTATTTTTTCTGTCTCGGCAGACTTCCTACTGTGAACTATTTCTCTTTTATTCTGGCTTATTGTTCTAAGAAAAAAATTAAACAAAAACAAAATTATTAAAGAAAAATATAATTATAAAAATTAACTTTAAACTAAACTAATCCTAATATAATAGTAAAAGGAAAGGGAAGAGATTATGTCACTAGTGGAGTGCATGCAAATGCATCTCCTAAGGTGATTATCTCTTGTTGACCAGAATAATTCTTCAAGTGTTGGCCATTGGCTTCATGTCTATCCCTTTTTGTCCTGATCTTCACTGCACCCTGTATGTCTGGGCAGTGTGTTGTTCTATTAGTTTCCTTCACATTTGACTTAATTTTCCTGTTAAAAATTCTACCATAACAAATATCTAATTTTTTGTCGAGCATATTGCCCATGCAATGGCTGTTGAAACATGATATCTTTGTGTCTGCATCTATGGTGTGAAGGACTTTGCACTCTTCTGCATCATCATGTCTCTTTAGAACTTGGAAAACATTGAGTTTGACTTGTTGATCATTGATAAGTGCTCATCTCACAATCACTTTCTATACTTTTCATGGGCACTTATCATTAAATCTACACCTACTTGAACCAATACATGTGCTTAATGTGATATATTTAGGGATTGTGCCATTTGAGATTATATTTGTAGAAAAGACATACTTTACTATATTTTTCATATTTGTGTAGGAACAAGTATTGTCGAGGTAGCAGAATGATGCCGAGGCAGCAAAGGAGAAAAAGCAATATGGCTGGCAATTGAAGGAGAAAAATATGGAGAACGTTGCTGAACAAGAAGCCTAAGAATCAGAGATGAACAACACAAGAAAAGCCCAAGGACAAGGCTACGCGGGAAGAAACCTTCTAGAAGATTAAACTTGGAAATATTTACCTTATGTACATAACTTGTTCCCTACTCCAAGTTGTACTCTATTTAGGAAAGGTTTGCCCTAGGCCAAGCCTATATAAAGGTATAGCCGTCCTAGGGGTTAGACACACATACATAGACCTAGATAGCCGAATTTTGAGAGAGTTTTAGAAACAATTCTTCCCATCATGTTCTAAGTTCTTTAGGATTTGGTGAAAGTTGTTGAGTATTTATGAGTAGATATTGTATTCTGTTTCTTGTTTCAATGCAATAAAATATCAAAGTTTGCTTACTCTTTGTCATTCTTTGTTCTTGCATCCAAGCTCGGGAGGGAAGTTTGTAAGTAATCCATTTGTCTAGATTCGGGAGAGTTAGACTCATGAAAGGAGTAAGTACGGTATTCGACTTGGCTGGAGGATACTAACTCGGCCTAGGAATAGGTTAGAGTTTTAGAGGCTAAAAGAAGTGTGGATTGATTGTTGGTTATAATTGATTAACGCTGGGAGGTATCATCAAGGACTGACCTTCAACAGTGCTTCGACTTAGGGATAAAGGAAGACATTCAAGGATACTTTGCCGAACTTTGGTAAATCTACCCAAGAGCAAGAGATTGTCGCGACAGAGAACATTGTTGCTGCTGAGACAGTATCTTTAGTACTGCCGAAGCAGTGCAATACGATTGCATTAGACAGAAGCAGATCAATCAAATCCACTATACAACACAACTGGATCCTACCCTCTCTCTCTCATTTGATCTCTCTTTAATTAGTTTATTTTAATCAATACCCAAACTTATCTATGTTTTTACTTTTATTTTACGGAAGCAAGAAGACCAAAGGAAGCATATTAAGTACACCAATCCATGAGGAGATGATAACTCGATAAATACTTATCACTTATTACTTGACATATACACTTGCACTCCAATTGCTCATATTCAGCACGCATCAAGTTTTTGGTGCCGTTACCGGGGATTGACAACTAAATTTTGTTTTCTTTATTTTCTTGCTTTTATTTAAGTTTTTATTTTTTTTATTTTTATTTATTTGATTTATTTTTGTGTATGACCAGGGCCAACCCTAGCAATCCACTGTACGAGATAGACCCAGAAATCGAAATAACCTACCAAGGGCTAAGAAAACAGATCCAAGGAACCATGGTAGTGAATCAAGGGAATCAGAACCTACCTGCAGGCAATGGAGGCCATCTACAGCACCCACTGTCGCAACCACTATCGCGGCAGCTAACTGTCAAAGATTTTTTGGTGGAAGATCTGAATGGATTGAACCCTAGAGTTGTTACACCAGAGATAGAGGCAACCCACTTTGAACTCAAACCTGTGATGTTCAATATGCTTAATATTATTAGACAATTTAGTGGGGTTGCAATAGAAGATGCCAGGCAACATCTCAAATCCTTCATGGAAGTCTGCAACTCTTTCAAAATTCAAGAAGTCCATGAAGATATTTTGAGATTGAAACTTTCCCCTATTCACTGAGGGATAGGGCCAAAACCTGATTGAATAGCATCCCGACAGGATCAATTGAATCTTGGAGTGAACTCTGCCGAGAATTCATTGCGAGATTTAACCCTATAAATTTATATGATCGAATCCGTAATGAAATTAGTTCTTTTAGACAAGCTGATGACAAACCTATGTACGAGGCTTGGGAACGCTACAGAGAGTTACTGAACAAATGTCCACTGCATGGATTTCCACTTTGGACGCAAGTAACCATGTTCTATAATGCTACCAATGCCCCGACAAGGATGATGTTGGATGCCTCGCCAAATGGCACACTCCTTGACAAGGCTCCGGAAGAAGATATAGAGATTCTGAACAAACTCGCAAGGAACGATTTTCAATTCCCTACTTCTAGGCGAGGAGGATTAAGACGCCAAGCCACAGTGAATGAACTAGAAACCAGCAATTCAGTGGCAACAAAGTTGGCATCTTTAACCAAGATGGTTCAGAACATGCAAGTACATCAAAATACTCATGAGGTAAAATCAATAAATTCTTCTGAGTATATGCAAGACGAGGAATCTGGTTTCTATGTGGGTAATTACAACCAGAACAACAATATGATGTCAAACACATACAATCCGGCATGGAAAAGGCCCCCTAACTTTTCATGGAGCAATCCTAACAATGTCTTGAACCCTACCAACCAGACCTTAAGATATCAAATTTCACTATCGCAGTAGCATGTGCAACAGTCACTATCGCAGCAGCAGATGCATCATCATCAGCAGCCTATAAACTCATTAGAGCATACTTTCAAGGCCTTCATCATAAAAACTGAATCATATATGGCTGAGAATAATAGTTTCATGAAGAGGACTGATGACTTCATGAATAGAACAGATATGAGGCTGCAAAATCAAGAAGCTGTTATAAAATCACTAGAAACCCAAGTTGGTCAATTTGCTCAAAGACAAAATAATAGACCACAAGGGGGACTACCTAGCAATACTGAAGTTGCTAAGGGAATGGGCCATGAACAATGCAAGGCAATCACAACAAGAAGTGACCTACAACTTAAGGAAACAATGGACAAGTCAGCAACCAAAGTTCCACCAGCAATACATGAGGAATTAGACAATGAGGACTTGGATGCTGAATAGACTAAACACGAGGATACTACCTCAGCAGAGAGCTCGATAACACCTGCACTACCTGCCGAGACAGCAAGAAACACAGTGGTTCTAGGTATTAAATTCCAAACTAATGAGACCTTGGAAGAGATGAGAACACCACCACCTTTCCCACAAAGGTTGAAAAAACATAAACAGGATCACCAGTTTAAGAAGTTCCTGGATATTCTAAAGCAAGTCCACATCAACTTGCCATTTGTTGAGGCAATTGAACAGATGCCCAACTATGCTAAATTCTTGAAAGACATTATGTCTAAGAGAAAGAAGCTAGGTGAGTTTGAGATAGTGGCAACCACTGAAGGGTGCATGGCAATGTTGAACAATCGCATGCCACCCAAACTGAAGGATCCTAGATGATTTACCATACCTTGTGCGATTGGTAACAATTATGAAGGAAAGACACTATGTGACTTAGGAGCAAGCATCAATCTCATGACCAAATCAGTTTTTCAAAAGCTTGGGATAGGAAGGGCAAAGCCTACAACAGTGCTGCTCCAACTTGCGAATAGATTCTATCTACATCTTGAAGGAAAGATAGAGGACATATTGGTAAGGGTTGACAAGTTTATTTTCCCTGCCAACTTCCTTGTACTTGACTGTGAAGCCGACGATAATGCACCGATCATCCTCGGAAGATCTTTCCTTTCTACTAGACGAACCTTAATAGATGTTTAGAATGGACAATTGACAATGAGGGTCAATGGCCAGCAAGTCAAACTCAATGCATTCCACAAGTTGGAAAAATTTGATGGTCCAGAGGAGTGCAAAGCCCTCCACACAACAGATGCAGATACCAAAATATCCTTCCTAGGCAGCACGCTTGGCAGATTATTTGGTAAGAGAATTAAGCCCAAGGTAGAGGCAGAAAATATAGAAGGGACCTCCCAGCACATGAAGGAAATTCCAGGACATCAAGAGATGACCAAATTGGGAGATGCATTCACATGCACTCCACCAGTAACATAATCTCTTCCCTTCTACTTTTTTATTATATTAGGATTAGTTTTAATTTAAGATTTATGTGTTATTTTATTTTTAGTATTTTTCTTTAGGAATATTTTTCTTTTAACATGTTTATTTAAATTTTCTTTTTAGGATAATAAAATCATGAATAAAAGAGAAATAGTTCATAAAAGAAATTCTGTCGAGGCAGTAAATAGTGTTAGAAGCCGCAGCAGTCCCAACAGGTAAAAATAGTATAACGATTATCTGCCGAGTTTTCTATTGCGGTAGTAAATGTTAACGGGTAATAAATTTAAAACGGCTACAAAATGGCTAGTTGTTAAAACGGTCACACTGCCGAGGCCTATATAAGGAGCATCCTTGTTTTGAACTATTCAGTCTTGCATTCTTGAATTCTTTAGCATTTTACTCAATCTTGCTCTCACAATACTCTCACAAAATCTTCTTAAAATTTTTAGACTCTTTCACAAAAACTTTCAATCTTTACAAGTCATCAATGACAGCATACACTAGATTTGCCCCCGCCACTGTTGCAGAAAGATTCAACAGATCTTTTGTCACACGGTAGTTATGGGAGGAGCAAGGATTTCAACAATCTGAGGAGGAAAATTTCGGCATTGAATATTATTTGTTCAACAAGATTCACCATCAAAAATGGCAACTATTCTTCCTACAACCTGACCAGGCTAATGCAACCATAGTGCGCGAGTTTATGCACATGGGCTGAGCAGGGACAACCCCTATGTCCACTGCCGAGGCAGACCTGTCTGCCTTGATACTGAAACAATCAACGAGTTCTACGGCCTAGCACCAAAATGAGATAGGCATACCAAATTCATAAACGAAATCACCACCCAGGATTACGAAGTGATTAAGGACGACCTCTATTACAACAACACTCCATGGAAAACCGGTGCCCATAGAGGTTCTGTGACAAGGCAAAGCCTCAAGTCTAAGGCCAAATTGTGGTGTACCTTCGTCAAGAGATGACTCATCTATACCTCTCACAACAGCACAGTGGACCGAAAGAGATTAGTGTTGATTCAGTCAATCATCAACAAGAGGAGCATCAATGTTGGAGAGATCTTTCTACGCAAAATTCATGATTGTGGTAAGAAGGAACGTGGACCTTTATACTTCCTATGTTTAATATCTGGTTTGTGTATTGCTGTAGGTGTATCGATTGAAGACACGGATGAATACAAACCAACTAGGCAAGGATGGACTAGAGAATTCTGTCACAAAGTGATGCAGATCACGCAGGCAGAACCTGTCCAAACAATACCACAGCAGTTTACTACTGACTTCACTGTCGACACTCAATACACGGTAGAGATATCTGGCACTACCGAAGCCCCTACCGCAGTAGACCCTTATCAAGAAATTCTTTAGAGGACGAAAGCCATCGACCTTCACCAACAGAGATATATGGAATACCATAGAGACTTCAATAGCACCCTTGCACAGATGATGATGTAGAACTTTCCCAAACAAAGGGTACAATTCCCAAAATTCCCTACAAATATGTTTGTCACAACAGCGCCCTACACATAGACTACTCTAGCCCTAGGGCCGAGACCAATTTTCACCTCCAGACCGTAGTAACAGTTCCACGTAGCTGGCCTATCTAGGGTAGCAGACACTGTCGCGGTATCATCAACAAGCAGAAGACCTTCAAAGTGAGAGTCTTTAGCATTCCACCAAGATCTCCAATCCTATTGGGCAGTCTATCGGCTGAGATAGATACCTATGTTCATCAGAGCTCATCCACTGCGGAGCCTAGCATCTAGGATGCCGGGGCAAATCCACAGAATGAAGGAGGCACAAAGATCATGGACACTGAAGATGAAGGATGAGAAGAAGTCAATGCCCCAATAAAATAGGCAACACCAATGAGAGTTCAATCGCCGAGAAGAGCAAAACCATCACCATCACCAAGGGCACAACAATCAGTAGCTAGACCAAGGAGACAAATTGTAGAAGAAAGTTCTTCTGAATCATCATAATCTTTTCTTCCTGTTGTTCATATAGTTGTTTTTTTACCTGCTTATATAATTTTTACCTATTGCCTGACCCTAAATTAAGCATTGAGGATAATGCTTGGTTTGATTTTGGGGGTGTAGAACCACTGCCGAGGCAATCTACTGCCACGGCCTTGCCATGAAAAGGAAGTTTTTAGAGATAAAAATTTTGTTTTATGTCCACCACTTTATTTGAAACTGTTGTCATACTCTTGCACTGCTCTTCATCATTATTGCCTTAGTTTATTCTTGAAGGCAATAGAAATCTCTCCTTACCATAGTTAGGATCTGTTTTGAAGGTTTAATTCTAGGATACTTAAGGAGAAAAACTTAAAACCTTGCTATAAGGTTGAACATTAAAACACTTTTGGGACTTATTTGGCTATAGGAATTCTTTTAATGAACTTAGGTCATAAAGACTTAGATTTTGGAAAGGTGACTAGAGGTGCCTATAACCGGCTCTAGAAAATACTCTTCTTCATGCTAGAGGTGCCAGAAATTGGCTCTAGTATGCATAAAAAAATAGCAAAAGAATTAAGGAGATAAAAAAGAACGAAATACATTACTTGAGGTGCCCGAAATTGGCTCAAGGAATTGTTGTTATAAGAAGAGTACATTAAATCCAAGTCTATTTATCTTGAACTTAGAGTTTATCTAAGAAGGCCTTTAATCAAACTTGTCTACAAAAATGCATACACACACTAGCCTTATAGTTTGTCTTCTAGGTACACCCTTAGGTAACCAAAAGTTTAGGTCTAAAGAATAGACATAGTTATGGTGGGGAGAATAGATGGAAACATAAGATCAAGAGAGAATAGAGTTTGACAAATTGATGGTCTGCATTGCTTGAGGACAAGCAATAGTTTGAGTTTAGGGGTGTGATAAGTGCTCAACTCACTATCACTTTCTACACTTTTCATGGGCACTTATCATTAAATCTACACCTACTTGAACCAATGCATGTATTTAATATGATATATTTAGGGATTGTGCCATTTGAGATTATATTTGTAGAAAAGGCATACTTTACTATATTTTCATATTTGTGTAAGAACAAGTATTGTCGAGGCAGCAGAATGATGCCGAGGCAGGACCTGATGCTGAGGCAGTAGAGGAGAAAAAGTAATATGGCTGACAATTGAAGGAGAAAAATATGAAAAACGTTGCTGAACAAGAAGCCCAAGAATCAGAGCTGAACAACACAAGAAAAGCCCAAGGATAAGGCCACGCGGGAAGAAACCTTCTAGAAGATTAAACTTGGAAATATGTACCTTATGTACATAACTTGTTCCCTACTCCAAGTTGTACTCTATTTAGGAAAGGTTTTCCTTAGGCCAAGCCTATATAAATGCATTGCCGTCCTAGGGGTTAGACACACATACATAGACCTAAAGAGCCAAATTTTGAGAGAGTTTTAGAAACAATTCTTCCCATCATGTTCTAAGTTCTCTTAGGGTTTGGTGAAAGTTATTGAGTATTTGTGAGAGGAGATTGTATTTTGTTTCTTGTTTCAATGTAATAAAATATCAAAGTTTGCTTACTCTTTGTCTTTCTTTGTTTTTGTATCCAATCCCGGAAGGGAAGTTTATAAGTAATCTATTTGTCTAGACTCGGGAGAGTTGGACTAACGAAAGGAGTAAGTACGGTATTCGACTTTGCTGGAGGATTCTAACTCGGCCTAGGAATAGGTTAGAGTTTCAGAGGCTAAAATAAGTGTGGGATTAGTTGTTGGTTATAATTGATTAACACCGGGAGGTATCATCAAGGACTGACCTTCAACAGTATTTCGACTTAGGGATAAGCGAAGCCATTCAAGGACACTTTGCCAAACTTTGGTAAATCTTCCCAAGAGCAAGGGATTGTCGCAGCAGAGAACATTGTCGCTGCCGAGACAGTATCTGTAGTATTGTCGAGGCAGTACAATGCGATTGCATTGTCAGAAGCAGATCAATCAAATCCACTATACAATAAAACTAGATCCTACCCTCTCTCTCTCATTTGACCTCTCTTTAATTAGTTTAGTTTATTTAGTTTAATCAATATCCAAACTTATCTGTATTTTTACTTTTATTTTACAGAAGCAAGAAGACCAAAGAAAGCATATTAAGTACATCAATCCCTGAGAAGACGATAACTCGATAAATACTTATCACTTATTACTTAATGTGTACACTTGCACTCCAATTGCGCATATTCAACATGCATCAATCATTGATCTGCATTGTCAACTCTCCTTTTTCCACATCAATTAGTGTTCGTCCAGTGTCCAGAAAAGGTCTCCCAAGGATGATCGGTGCATTATCTTCTACTTCACAATCAAGGACAAGAAAATCCGTAAGAAAAATAAATTTGTCTGCTCTTACCAGTATGTCCTTGATTTTTCCTTCGGGTTGCACATATGATCGATCCGCAAGTTGGAGCGTCATAGTTGTGGCTTTTTCCCTTCCTATTCCAAGGTTTTGGAAGACAAATTTGGGAATTAGGTTGATGCTAGCTCCAAGGTCACATAGGGCTTTACCTTCGTAGTGGTTACCTATTGCAAAAGGTATTGTAAAGCATCCAGGATCCTTCAATTTTTATGGCATGCAATTGTGTAGCATTGCCATGCATCCTTCTGTAGCAGCCATTGTTTTAAACTCACCAAGCCTCTTTTTCTTAGACACAATATCTTTCAAGAATTTAAAATAATTAGGCATTTGTTCAATTGCCTCTACAAATGGCAAGTTGATGTGAACTTGCTTTAAAATATCAAGAAATTTCTTGAATTGATGGTCTTGTTTTTGCGTTTTCAACCTTTGTGGGAAAGGTGGTGGTGGTCTCATCTCTTCTAGGATTTCTTTAGTTTAGAATTTAATACCTGGAACCACTTTGTCTGTTGTTGTCTCGGCAGCTTGTTCAGGTACTACCAAGTTCTCTGCTGGGACAGTGTTATCTGTTGTGACATGGTCAGTTTGTCTAGCATCCAAGTCCTCTTTTTCTGGTTCTTTTGGTGGGACCTTGTCTGCTGAGTTTCCTATCTTTTCCTTCAGCTGTAGACCACTCCTAGTAGTTATCTTTTTGCACTGTTCATGGCCCATTACCTTAACAACTTCAGTATTTCTAGTTAATCCTCCTTGTGGTCTAGTATTTATGTTCTGGGCAAACTGCCCAACCTGACTCTTGGTTTTGTAACCTCATCTAAGTTCTATTGATGAGTGCATTTGTTCTTTTGATGAAGTTACTGTTCTCTGCCATGTATGATTCAGTTTTTATCATGAATGCTTTTAGAGAATTTTCTAGAGAAATTACAGGATGCTAATGATGCATCTGCTGCTGCGACATAAGTTGCTGTAATTGCTGCTACGGCAGATGTTGCTGTTGTTGCTAAAATCCTAGGGATGAGTAGTTGGATTCAAGGCATTATTGGGGTTACTCAATGAAAAGTTTGGATGCCTCTTCCATGAGGGGTTGTATGTGTTGGACATCATATTATTTCTATTGTAGTTTTCAACATACATGCTAGACTCTTGATTCTGCATACACTCAGAAGAATTGTGGTTACCTCCATATAAATTGCAATAAGAATCAATGGTCTTAACCTCATGGTTTTTCTGTTCTACCTGCATGTATTGCACCATCTTGGTAAGAGAGGCCAATAGTGCTGCCACTGAGTTTGATGTTTCTAATTCAATTAATGTGGCTTGGCATCTTACTTCTCCTCGCCTTGATGTATGGAATTAAAAATCATTCTTTGCGAGTTTGTTTAGTATCTCAATAGCTTCCTCAGGTGCTTTATCCAGGAGTGTTCCATTTGTCGAGGCATCTAACATCATCCTTGTCGGGGAATTGGCGGCATTGTAAAACATTATCACTTGTTTCCAAAATGGAAATCCATGTAATGGGTACTTGTGCAATAACTCTTTGTAGCGCTCTCATGCCTCGTACATAGGTTCGTCATTAGCCTGTCGAAAAGAATTAATTTTGAAAGAATTGCAAACTTCCATGAATGACTTAAAATGTTGTCTGGAATCTTCTGTCATTGACCCACCAAACTGTCCAATAGTGTTTAGCATATTGAACATGACATGTTTTAGTTCAAAGTGATCCGTTTCTATTTCTGGTGTAACTACTCCAAGATTTAACCCATTTAAATCTTCCTCTAGGAAGTCTCTAACAGTTAGCTGTCGCGGCAGTGGCGGCGGCAGAAGGCCTCTATTGTCGGCAGGTAAGTTCTGATCTGCTTGGTTTCGTTGATGGACTGCCATAGCTTCATGGATTTGTCTTCTCAACCTTTGGTGTGCATGTTCGATTTCTAGATCTAACGCATACAATGGGTGAGTAGGATTGACCCTGGTCATACACCAAAAATAAACCAAAGTAAAATAAAAATAAAAAAAATAACTAAAAAGCAAGAAAATAAAGAAAATAAAATTTAGTTGTCTATCCTCGGCAACGGTGCCAAAAACTTGATGCATGTTGAATATGCACAATAGTGCAAGTGAACACGTCGCCAAGTAATAATGTGATAAGTAAATCAAGTATCGTCTCCACAGGGATTGGTCTACTCAATATGCTTCCTTTAATCTTCTTGCTCTGTAAAGAAATAAAAACACAAGTGATTGGGTTGTGAATTAACTAAATAAAGAAAACTAAATAAATATAGAAAAATTGAATAAAGAAAGTGGTTAGGATCCATTTGTATTGTACAGAGGATTCATTTGACATATTTCTGTCCAATGCAATCGCACAACACTGTCTCTATAGAACTGCAGATTTCTGCCTCGACAATGATGATACTCGCCCGTCGCGACAATCCTTTGCTCTTAGATGGACTTTACCAAAGTTCGGTAAAGTGTCCTTAAATGACTCCTCTTATCCCTAAGTTGAAGTACTGTTGATGATCAATCCTTGATGATACCTCCCGGCGTGAATCAATTATAATCATCAACCAATCCCACACTTCTTTTAGCCGCAGAAACTTTAAACCTATCCCTAGGCCGAGTTAGTGTTTCACGATTAAAACATCATACTTATTCTTTTCATGAATCTAACTCTCCCGATATTAGATAAATGGATGACTTACAAACTTCTCTCCCGAGCTCGAATGTAAGAACAAGGAATATCAAAGAATAAGCAAACTTCGATATTTTATTGCATTGAAAACAAGAAACAAAGTTCAACTTCCTCACACTAATACTTTACAACCTTCACCTAAGCCTAAATAAACTTAGAACATAATGTAAAAGAAAGAAAAACTAAAGATGAAATTAGCTAAGCTCTCTAATTCTATGAATTGATCGAATGCCCTTCTCCTTGGACGGCTAGGTCTTATATAGGCTTGACCTAGGGTAAACCTTTCCTAAGTAGAATACAACTTTGAGTAGGGAACAAGTCATGTACATAAAATAAAATGTTTCCATGTTTATTCCATCTAGAAGGTTTTCCCGCATGGCATTGTCTTAGGCTTTTCCTGTGCTTTCCAGCTCCGATCCTTGGGCTTCTTGTCCAGCAACGTTTTCCTTATTTTTCTCCTCAGCTTGCTTACCACATTGCTACTTGTCCTCTGCTGCCTCGGCATCAGGTCCTACCTCGGCCTCAGTTTGCTGCTACGACAATACTTCTTCCTGCACAGATATAAAAATGTAGTAAAGTATGCATTTTCTGTAAATATCATCTTTAACAGAAAAATCCCTAAATATATCATATTAAGTATATACATTGGTTCAATTAGGTATAGAATTGGTGATTATTGCCCATGAAAAGTGTAAAAAGTGATAGTGACTTGAGCACTTATCAGTGTTGTCTTGTTGGTTTCCTTCACTTCTGGTTTTGGCTTACTGTCTAGTATTTTGCTGCAACAAGCATCAATTTTTCTACTGAGCTTACTACCAATGCAGCGGTTGCTGAAATAGGATATCTTGGTGCCTGCCTCTATGGTGTGTATAACCTTGCACTTTTCTAGATCATCATATCTTTTCAAATTGTGGAAGGCATTGAGTTTGACTTGTTGGTCATTAACCCTCATTGTCAACTCTCATTTTTCCACATCAATTAGAGTGCATCCGGTGGCAAGGAAAGGTCTCCCAATATGATCGGTGCGTTATCATCTACTTCATAGTCAAGGACAACAAAGTCAGCGGGAAAAAAAAATTTATCCACTCTTACCAGTATGTCCTTGATTTTTCCTTCGGGTTGCACATATGATCTATCCGCAAGTTAGAGCATCATGGTTGTGGGTTTTGCCCTCCCTATTTCGAGCTTTTTAAAGATAAATTTAGGCATTAAGTTAGTTAATTCTTTCTCCAAGGTCGCATAGGGCATTTCCTTCGTAGTGGTTACCTATCGCATAAGGTATAGTAAAGCATCCAGGATCCTTCAATTTAGGAGGAATGTGATTGTGCAGCATCGACATACATCCTTCAGTAGCAGCCACTGTTTCAAACTCACCAAGTCCTTTTCTTTTAGACACAATGTCTTTCAAGAACTTAGCATAGTTGGGTATTTGTTCAATTGCCTCTACAAATGGCAAGTTGATATGGACTTGATTTAAAATATCTAAGAATTTTTTGAATCAATGGCCCCGTTTTTGCTTTTTCAACCTTTGTAGGAATGGTGGTGGTGGTCTCATCTCTTTTAGGGTTTCATTAGTTTAGAATTTAATACCTAACACCACTGGGTCGTTTGTTGTCTCAGCAGCTTGTTGAGGTGCAACCGAGTTCTCTACTACGGTAGTATTTTCTGCTGGGATTTCTGTGATATGATCAGTTGGTTCAGCATCCAAGTCCTCATTGTCTGATTCTTCTTGTTCCACTGGTAGGACATTTTCTACTGAGTTTTCTAACTTCTCCTTAAGTTGTAGACCACTCCTAGTAGTAGATGCTTTGCACTGTTCATGGCCCATTATATTAACAACTTCAGTATTGCTAGGTAATCCTCCTTATGGTCTAGTATTTATGTTTTGAGCAAACTGCCCAACCTGATTTTCCAGTGCTTTGATAGCTGCCTCTTGGTTCTACAACCTCATCTCGGTTCTATTTATGAATGCATCTATTCTTTTGATGAAGTTATTGTTCTCTGCCATGTATGATTCTTTTTTTCATCATAAAGGCTTTAAGAGAATTTTCTAGTGAACTTACAAGTTGCTGCTGATGCATCTACTGCAGCGGCATTGGTTGTTGGACCTGTGGCGGTGGCAGATGTTGCATTGGTTGCTGGAAACCAGGGGGTTGAGTAGTTGGATTCAAGGCATTGTTAGAATTACCCCACGAAAAGTTTGGATGCCTCTTCCATGAAGGGTTGTATTTGTTGGACATCATATTGTTTCGGTTGTAGTTTCCAACATACAGGCTAGACTCTTGATTCTGCATACATTCAGAAGAATTATGGTTACGTCCACATAAATTGCAAAAAGAATCAATTGCCTTAACCTCATGGGTATTTTGTTGTAGTTGCATGTTTTCCACCATCTTAGTAAGAGAGGCCAATTATGTTGCCACTGAATTTGATGTTTCTAATTCATTCAATGTGGCTTGGCATCTTACTCCTCCTTTCCTAGATGTAGGGAATTGAAAATCGTTTTTTTGCGAGTTTGTTCAGAATCTTAATAGCTTCCTCACTTGCTTTGTCAAGGAGTGTTCCATTGGCCGAGGCATCTAACATCATCCTTGTCGGGGCATTGGTGGCATTATAGAACATTGTCACTTGTGTCCATAAGGAAAATCCATGCAAAAGACACTTGTACAATAACTCTCTATAGCGCTCTCATGCCTCGTACATAGGTTCATCATCTGTCTGTCGAAAAAGGTAATTGCATTACAAATTCGGTCATATAAATTGTTAGGATTAAAGCGTGTAATGAAATCACGGAACAATTCACTCCAAGATCCTATTGATCATGCTGGAATGTTATTCAACCAGGTTTTTGCCCTATCCCTCAGTGAATAGGGAAATAATTTCAATCTTAAGACATCTTCATGGAGTCCTTGAATTTTGAAAGAGGTACAAATTTCCATAAATGACTTAAGAATTTGCCTGGCATCTTCTGTCATAGGCCCACCAAATTGTCCAATAGTGTTTAGCATATTGAACATGACAGGTTTCAGTTCAAAGTGGGTTGCTTCTATTTTAGGTGTAACCACTCCAGAATTTAATCCATTTAGATCTTCTTCCAGAAAGTCTTTGACAGTAAGATGTCGCGGCATTGGTGGTGGCGGAAGGCCTCTATTGCCGGCAGGTAAGTTTTGATCTCCTTAATTTCCTTGATGGCTTGCCATAGCTCCTTGGATTTGTCTCCTCAACCTTTGATGTGTACGTTTGATTTCTGGATCTAACGCGTACAATGGATTGGTAGGGCTAACCCTGGTCATAGACCAAAAACAAACCAAAGTAAAATAAAAATAAAAGCAAGAAAATAAAGAAAACAAAATTTAGTTGTCAATCCTGGCAATGGTGCCAAAAACTTGTTCCGTGTCAAATATGCGCAATTTATGCAAGTGAACACGTCACAAGTAATAAAGTGATAAGCATTATCGTGTATCATCTCCATAGAGATTGATTTACTCAATATGTCTTCTTTTGTCTTCTTGCTCTGAAAAAGAAATAAAATAAAAACACAAGTTATTTGGTTGTGATTGAACTAAATAAAGAAAGCTAAATAATAATAGAAAAATCAAATAAAGAAAGTGGATAGGATCCAGTTATATTGTATAGTGGATTCGATTGACTTGTTTTTGTCTAATGCAATCGTAAAACACCGTCTCGATAGAACTACAGATTATTGCCTCGACAGCGAGTATCATCGTCCGCCGCGGCAATCCCTTGCTCTTGGGTGGGCTTTACCAAAGTTCGGCAAAGTATCCTAAGATGACTCCGCTTATCCCTAAGTCAAAGTACTATTGATGACTAATCCTTGATGATACCTCCCGGCATGAATAAATTATAATCATCAACCAATCTCACACTTTTTTTAGCCGCTAAAACTCTTAACCTATCTCTAGGTCGAGTTAGTGTTTCCCGATTAAAATACTGTACTTATTCCTTTTGTGAATCTAACTCTCCCGATATTAGATAAATGGATTACTTACAAACTTCTCTCCCGAGCTTGAATGCAAGAATAATAAATGACAAAGAATAAGTAAACCTTGATATTTTATTGTATTGAAACAAGAAACAAAGTTCAATCTCTTCACACTAATACTCTACAACTTTCACCTAAGCCTAAAGAAAATTAGAACATAATGTAAAGAAAAGAAAACTCTAAATCTAAGTATCAATCTAGGTCTAAGCTCTCTATCGTATGATGCTCTTCTCCTTAGACGGCTATGACTTATATAGGCTTGGCCTAGGGCAAACCTTTCCTAAGTAGGAATACAAGTTGGAGTAAGACACAAGTCAAGTACATAAATAAAATATTTCCAAGTTTATTCCAACTAGGAGGCTTTCCCGCGTGGCCTTTATCTTGGGCTTTCCACGTGCTATCCAACTCAGATCCTTGGGTTGTTTGTCTAACAATGTTCTCCTCATTTTTCTCCTCAGCTCGCCTACAATATCGCTACTTGTCCTTAGTTGTTGCCTCGACATCAGGTCCTACCTTGGCCTTAGTTGTTGTCGCGGTAATAGCTTTTCCTACAAAGATACAAAAATGTAGTAAAGCTTGCCTTTTCTGTAAATATCATCTTTATAAGCACAACCTCTAAATATCTCACATTAAGTATATGCATTGGTCCAAGTAGGTGTAGATTTGGTGATTATTACCCATGAAAGGTGTAAAAAGTGATAGTGAGTTGAGCACTTATCAGAGTCAATCCTCCTAATTGATAAGAAGTCGACTTCGATTTTTGTCGCTATGGTTATACAAGATGAATATGATTTCGGGTTGCCAAAAGTTCCAGTGGTATCCGAATTTGTTGATGTCTTCCCTGAGGAACTATTTGGCCTTCCTCCGACCAGAGAAGTGAAGTTTGTGATAGAATTTTAGCCTGGGACCAATCCGGTGTCGATTGCTCCTTATAGAATGACACTTGTTGAATTGAAAGAACTTAAGAAGCAACTCCAAGAGCTACAAGATAAAGGATTTGTGCGTCCTAGCTCTTCTTCGTGGGGTGCTCCCATTTTGTTTGTAAAGAAAAAGGATGGTACAATGAGGCTTTGTATTGATTATCAACAATTGAATCAAGTTATCATCAAGAACACGTACCCTTTGCCTAGAATTGAAGATTTGTTTGATCAGATGAAGAATGTTACGGTATTCTCTCGGATTGACCTTTGATCGAGGTACTATCAGATGAGAGTAAAAGAAGAAGATGTCTCTAAGAATGCTTTCAGAATTCGATATGGCCATTTTGAATTCCTTGTGATGCCATTTGGGCTAACCAATGCCCCAGCGGTATTCATGGATCTTATGAATCGGGTGTTCAAGCCCCACCTTGATAAGTTTGTAGTCCTATTTGTTAATGACATTCTGGTGTATTCCTAAGATAAGGAGGAACACTCAAAACACCTTCGTATTGTCTTAAAGACTCTTCGGGAACGTCTGTTGTTTGCTAAGTTCTCTAAGTGTGAATTCTAGTTATCGGAAGTGTCATTCCTTGGCCATGTCATCTCGTTAGAAGAAATTAAGGTCGATACTAAGAAATTATAGACTATTTTGGATTGGAGACCTTCGAGGAATGTTAGCGAGGTCAGAAGTTTTCTTGGTTTAGCCGGGTGCTATAGGAGATTTGTTAAGGGATTTTCGACTATTGTTTTTCCCTTAACTAAGCTTCCCCGAAAGGATCAGTTATTTGAATGGTCAGAAAACCAACAAAGAAGCTTCGATCAGCTTAAGCAAGCTTTGACCTATGCTCATGTCCTTATCTAACCAGAATCCGGTGAGGAATTCACTGTGTATAGTGATGCCTCACATTTGGGACTAGGATGTGTTTTGATACAAGGAAATAATGTGGTTGCTTATGCATCTAGGCAATTGAAGCCTCATGAACTGAACTACCCCATACATGATCTTGAATTAGCTAGTATCACGTTTGCTCTCAAGATATGGAGACACTACTTATATGATGAGAAGTATTATCTATACATCGATCACAAAAGCTTGAAATATCTCCTGACTCAAAAGGATTTGAATTTGAGACAAAGAAGGTGGATGAAACTGCTAAAAGACTATGACTTGGTCATTGACTACCATCCCGAAAAAGGTCAATGTGGTGGTCGATGCTCTTAGTCGTAAGCCGATATTGGGTAAGCTATATGAAAACCTTGAAATGTTAAAAGCTCCCTTTGAAATTTTAGTGTCTAATTTTGAAAGTTTCCTTGTAGCTCCAAAGACGATTAATGCTCATCTTCGAGTATATCGAAAGTAAGGATATTTGTCTGAACTCTAGGTTCAATCTGATATGATTTTGAGAATCAAAGATCTTCAACAATCGGATTTTGAGCTTCAAGTTATTGCATTGAAGCTTGAATCTAAAGGTAATGTCGAATTCTCCCTCAATTCGAATGGGTTGCTTTACTTTAGAGATAGAGTATGCGTTCCAAATAATGAAGAGTTGAAAAGAGATATCTTACAAGAAGTACACCAAAGTCCATTCTCGGTCCATCTTGGTTCAGCTAAAATGTATAAAGATTTGAAATCTTTGTATTGGTGGTCTGGCATGAAAGCAACCATCACAGACTTTGTATCCCGATGTTTAACTTATTAGAAGTTTAAGGCTGAACACCGAGCTCCTACGGGATTACTTCAACCTATTGAATTGCCCAAGTGGAAATAGGATCGGGTAACGATTGATTTTGTCACTGGTTTGCCTGTAACACCAAGAAAGAATAATGTTATTTGGGTCGTTGTGGATAGACTCACCAAGTCTACTCATTTCATTTTGGTTCAAAAGAAAATGAACTCGGAGACCTTGGTCGAGTTGTATATCCGTGAGATGATTTGATTACATGTTGTGTCGACATCCATCATTTCTGATAGAGATCCGAACTTCACCTCTCGATTTTGGAAGTCTTTGCAAAAGGCTCTCAGAACTAAAGTATATCTGAGCACTACTTTTCATCCGTAGTCTGATGGTCAGTCTAAAAGAGTGATACAAGTATTAGAAGATATGTTACGTGCTTGTATCATCAATTTTGGAAAAAAATTGGGAGAAATATTTGCCCTTAATAGAATTCGCATACAATAATAGCTATCAAGCATCTATTCGGATGACTCCCTTTGAAGCTTTATATGGGAGAAAATGTAGAAATCCTTTGTGTTGGTCTGAATTAGAGAGAATAAGATCTTGGGACCTTAGATGGTCTGGGAAACTGAGGAACAAATTCGAGTTATTCATGATCGAATGAAACAAGCCTTCGATAGACAAAAGGCTTATACAGATGTGAAACAGAGAGACATTCAGTATAGTGTGGGAGACAAGGTCTCCCTAAAAGTTTCTCCCTGGAAGAAAGTCTTCGGATTTGGGAAAAACAAAAAGCTTAGCCCTCGATTTATTGGACCTTTTGAAATTGTTGAAAGAATTGGTCCGGTGGCCTATCGTCTTGCACTCCCTAGTGAGTTTGATAAGATACACAATGTCTTTCATGTCTCTATACTGAGAAAGTATAGATCCGATCCTTATCATATTTTGAAACCGAAAGAATCAGAATTGAATCCTGATTCATCTTATGAAGAAGAACCGGTCCGGATCCTTGAATGAGAAGTTAAAAGGCTTCGAAACAAGAATGTCCCTTTTGTAAAAGTCCTTTGGAGGAATCACAAGAAAGAAGCAACTTAGGAACCCGAGGCAACCATAAAAGTGCAATACCCTCAATTATTCCCTTCAGGTAAATTCGAGGACGAATTTCTTTTAAGGAGGGGAGAATTGTAATACCCCAAAAATTGGGTTAGTTAAAAAATCAACTTATTTGTGTTTTTACTTTCTTTTCAGGAGCAAGGGAATTAGGGAAGACATATTAAGTATACCAATCCCTGTGGAGATGATACACGATATACTTATCATTTTATTACTTGGCGACGTGTACACTTGCACTCAAATTGCGCTTATATTACACGCATCACAAGTCTAGGTATATCATTAAGGGTAAAATGGTCATTTTCCCCTCTTCATTTGATCAAACAAAATCAGCCCCAAACTCCCTTCATCCTTTCTCATTTTCAAGTGAAAAACACAAAACGAAAAGAAGAGGGAGTCTTTGATAGAAATTTTCATGGAGCTTAAGGAATATAACTTGAAAATATTGCATGGTTAGGAAATTGAGATAGGAGAGCAATTCTAAGGGCCTTGGTAATTTTATCTCTCCATAACCGAATATTTTAGGATTTTGGAACTTTTGGGTTTGATTTATTCCATGATATTTCGAATATGATTAGGTTATAGAAACTTAATTGAAGGATTATATTTGATTGGGTTTTAGTTATTGAAGCATGAACAATAAATTAGGGGATTTGGAATTGAGATTTTGTGAATGTTATATATATGTGTGTTATTTGAATCGATAAGTTGCTAGAAAATAGGCTAATTGAGGTTGTTTCTTAAGTCCACTGGAAAATCATGAGCATGAGTTGGGATTATGAATTAAAAACCATGAAATGAAAAATAGTCAAATGGCCTAGAAAATGTCATTTCAGGTAGCTCTCTTTGAAAAATATTCATTAGGTCAGATTTGAAGGACTTAGGATCTGAGATTTTGAACTAGAATATTCCTATATATCTAGTTTAAGTGAAAATTTACGAAACCTCAATCCGAGTTCGGTAGAAGAAGATATAAGCATTTTGTAAGAGTTGTGCGAACAATCCCGAATCTGGATAGGTCTGATTCGAACAAAAACTGTTACTGATTGGTTAGGAATTAAAATGTGAGGTTATTTTTTCCTTGTAGAGGATCCTCTTATCTTTCTAACGATATAAAATAATCTCAATTCGGATAAGGGAGCTAGGAGATATGATCGATTTACGAAAGGGTAGCAAAGTTGTCCCTAGTGAACGAATGAGAATAATTACGTTTGTTAAGCAAGTGATTGTTTGAATTAAGTAATTTGGATATGTCCTAATAAATTTCTATATGATTGTGGTCTGCTAGAGAATCCGAGAGAAGAGAATATCGAAGAAGAAGAAAGGATCGAGCAAGCAAGAAAAAGGGGCAAAGGGATCACCATCTTCAACCCTTAATCGCTTGGAACCATTTATGAGTGTGGCAAACTTTAAGGTTAGGACTAGTTCCTAACCATCACTTTTGTTATTTGATTTGTAATGTAACCAGACTAATAAAATATTTGGTAAAAAGGGGAGGAGGATTAAATGTTAAATGACGTGTTTGATACCATGATTGTATGTTAGATGGTTAAACTAGCTTAGTACATTTTACATAGCTTGAAAATGCCGAGGTAAGTAATGGCATATGTCTACGGATGTGAGGGATGTGAGGTATGTGAGTCATGTATGAGCCATATTTATGATAATTGATCATTTGATTGATAACATGATATGTATGTCTTGATAATAGCATGATATATGCTTTTGATTTGGTAGTATGATATATGCTTTTGATATATTAGCATGATATATATATGCTTTCGGTATGATAACATGGCATAATTGCTTTTGGTATGGTAGTATGGCATAAATGCTTTTGTTGATAGTAAGTTATGAACAATGTCGTGATAAGGAACTTGATTAATACAAAGTGAAAGATTAAATGAATAAGGAATTATGATTGAGCCTTGATCAATAGTTGGTCATAGGTAGTACGACATGCCTAGGGTCTGAGCTTATTTGTTAGTACTTCGGTACTTCTGTTCGGTACTATAGGTACCTTTGATTGGTGGTTAGTCACCATTTTTTAGATTTCGTGGGTACTTCTGTTAGTGCCCTCGTGGTACTTTTGATGACTCGCTTACCTAGTCTAACTATACCAAGGAATCATTTGAAATTAATCCGAAAGACTAAACTTAAGAAATGGAAAGATCATTTGAATATGTATTTGCTTATGAAGCATTTGAATTCGATTATGTAATTGCTATTGAGCATCTGAATAGATAATTGCTATTGAACATTTGATTATGTATTTGCTATCGAGCATCTAATTATGTAATTGCTATTGAGCATCTGATTTTGAATTGTTATTGAGCATTCGATTATGATTTGTTATTGAGCATTTGGAACAATTAAGTAGCCTTTGATATGACTTTGATTATGAAAACATTGAAGCATGCAAATTGCTAATGTGGCATATGAACCTAAACATACTAGTTTGTACTTGAGCATATAGTTGTGAACTTAGAATGTATGCTAGAGGCATAATAAGCATGAAATATGACAAGCGTGATAAGTAAGATACATGTTAAGTATGTTATACGGTATTTGAATTGCCACCATAAATTTAATCGATTGCTTACTTGAACATGTAAATCTTGTTATGTGCTTAATGTCTAAATTGGTTAGACTTAGGGATGTCTCACTAAGTACCTCATAAGTACTTACCACCGTTTGTTTCCTTCTTCCCAAAACAACAGGTTATCGTGCAAAGGAGCTAAAGTGAGTTCGATCGAGGGCAAGGACACCAAGCAAGCCAATGTATGGTATTTTATAATTTTGTTAACTCCTAGACTATGGTGGCATAGTGTTCATATCATGCACTTTGAGATTTGCTATATGGTTTGTATATATAGTTATTTAAGCTTTGGATTGTAAGCCTTAAGGCATGGTAATCATAATAGGCTAGCCTTGCATCCTTTGAGATTGGCTTATGACTTGTATATGTGGGCATTTGTAATATGCATGTGGCATGTAAGAGATTATTTTAGCATGTGAAGCATGGAACTAGATAAGATATCTTGTGGACTCTTGAAACTACTTTGTGGGCATGTAGATTACCATAGAGTAAGAACATGGCTTAAAGGGGTAGCTAGTTTGTTAAATGATATATGATAGAATGATTGATCATTGGTAAAAAGGCATTAAAATTGGTATGTTGAAAGCTCATGAACATTAGTTTGGTAATGGGATGGCCAAATGGTAGAGTTGGAAAATGGTTATTGATGTCTAAACATGTTGGAATGGTCCTTAAAAGTTTAAGGATGATTTGAGAACATATAGATGGCCTTATGGCTAGTGTCTATTTGCCTTGGAAGTTGCAAACCTGCCATTTCAAGCAGGGGTATTGATACCATTCCCATGAGTATTAATGGTATCGATATCCCTTGTCAATAACCTTTGTGGTTCGATACTGGGTTTGATACTGGAACCTTTAGTAGCGAAATAGGATCGATACTTGGTTTGATACCAAGCTTGGCAGTGAGCTCCCTGGTTCGATACTAGTATCGAACCAGACTGCTCTAGCCTTGAGTCAATAAGTCAATGTTTCAACACAGTTGACCGACATCGAACTTAGGATCAATACCCTTGTTTCGATACCTCCTTATAGGGGTATCAATATCCCTATCACTTTTAGTTCAATTTGAGACTTGAATTGGTTTGATTAATACGATCACAATAAAGATTGTTAAACAATTAATAAAATGGTTAAAGGCTTCAGAAAGAGCATGTTTGTGACCAGAATTGGTAAATTAATCGAATTTGAAATTTGGAAATTGATATATGTCTAAGGTTTGAAAAAGTTTTAAATTAGACCAATATTTTAATAAAGGAACGTACTATTAATGTTATACAAATGAATGAATTGTTTTAGATTTAAATACAAAATTCGGTTTAGTTTGGGTTTGTAAGTTTGGTCGACGTCCCCGTCTCCTAACCCGGGTGAGGGTGCCACAAACTAAATGTAATGTTATGATCTTAAATGCATCTAAATGTTCATGAATAAGCTTAAGGACACTCAATAACTTAAGTAAAGAGACTCTAAATATAGACTTTTTGCGGAGTTATAAATAACATAAAAGTTCTTAAATACCCAAAAAACATAAATATCCCAAATACCTTGAAGTTTTCAAGATAATAAATAATAATCTAAATATAAAAAAATAGTTTCGTTTTGATAATGAAATATCTTAATAAAATCTGAGATCCTCCAAGTACCGCATCGCCTAAAAATCAAAAATCTCTAAGAGAAAACTAAAATAGAATAAACTAAAGAACTTAGTCTGTCACTAAGGTGCAGATAAAAACAAAAAAAAACACAATTTATAAAATTATTTTTCAACTTATTTGTGTAAAAAGAATAAAATACAGTTCACGTAAATTATTTCTCAAGAATAAAGTTTTAAAAAAAATACAAATCATGATGTATGAATAATGTTATACGCACAACACAAATTTCAACAACAACGTTACCAGTCCGAGTAGAGGAGTTCCCCAAAACCCTCACCTACAACGTCATCAGTCCGAGTGGAGGAGTTCCCCAAAACCCTCACCTTCAACATCACCAATTTGAGAATGGTCTTAGGGCTTCCAGAAGACTACTAGGGCTTCCGAAAGACTGCCATGACTTCCTCCGTACACAATCTCACCCCGTGCAAACAATATGATGTAACATGATTTGAAAATCGGAAAACAACCATAATTCAATCCGAAATTACAATTTATCCGAAAACAAAAATTCATATGATACCAAAATCATAATTACTCACAAAATTACGAAATCTCAAATCTAAAAATTTTAATAATTCTCAAATCACAATACAAAAATTAGACATGTTAGCAAAACAAAAATATTCTTTTAAACACAAAATATTAAGCATGTCACAGAAAAAATATATTTTTCGAAAAAACACATATAGCACTAGTAAGAGAATACACCTTATCCAAAGTAACTCAATCCACTAAATAACGTGATTTTGAACTTGAATAAAATTAAAGAATGAAAACATATGCTTTAGAGAACCTTTATGGAAGAAATAATTGAGGATTTTCTCTTAAATCAAAATGTGTATTTATAGAAAAAAAAAATAATTGATTCCATCTTGAATTAGAATTCTTTATATCAAAATATAAATATAATAAATATTAATAAAAGGGTTGTAGAATTTTAAAAGAATTTTCTTTCTTTACGTGAAACTTTATATAATATAATATATATTAGGATAAAAAAAATAAAAATATTTCATAAAATAATAATTAAAATAAAATAATATTTTTAATAAAAAATAACTAATTTTAGTGAAATTAGAATTTAATTTAAAAACAAACAGGATATTCAAGAGTTCTCCAACTTCAAAACATACATCATAATAATAAAAAATAAAATAATTTTATTTAAAAATAAATAAATTAAAAAAACAGGTTGAGGAGAAAACATTTTAAAAAATTAAATTACATATTTAGCCATTGGTCTTTTTTGGATTTTCAAAACATTACTTTAACTTTTAAACTTTAAATTCATAGTTTAAACTTTTAAAACTTTACAATCTTATCCAAAAATTTTTCCTTTAATTTAGGAAATTAATTTTAGAAAAACTCAAAAATTAAGGTTTTAAAAATTGGGAATTCAAAAAATAGAGTTTTTAATTAGGTGTTTCAAAATTAGAGTTTTAAAATTATGAATAATTTTTAGGGTGTTACATCCCTTTATAAACTCAATAAACCTAACACACCATTGTCTCAAAGTTATAAGGTTATTAATCGTGTAATTGCATTGTAAGTCACTTCTTCCAACCATATGTATGTATTTTGATTTTTCTAAACTCCTGGTAAGATAGCATAATGTCACCGTCCATCTCTTTTTTCCCACAAGTCCAATCGAGGTTTTGGCCATCCTGGGGCCATTTTGTAGCAAGCAAGCACCAAAGAAGGCACTAGAAGCATCTAGGACGGCCAAGCACAACCCACACTGTTCTAGAAAGGTTCGAGACGTTCTACCTAAGTCTAGACCCACCCGGGAGGACCCAGAAGGTTCGGGAAGGTTCGAGGCTACTCTGGAAGACCCTAGAGTTCTCTAGAACATTTTGGATACTTATAGATATGTATACACATATGTAGACTTCTCTAGAATCATGTAGATAGGCTAGATATTTCTAGAGGCAACATTGTAGCCGTTGGATCAAAACGATCCTAGCCGTCCATTTAGGAGGAGGGTGCCTATAAATAGGGCCACCCCATTCATTTGCACATCATCTAGCACTTGTAAGCATGCTTGTAAGCATTCTTAAAGCTTAATACAAAAGCTCTCTTTATAATTCCTTTGCCTTCTCTTGTCTTTCTTAAGTCAAGCCATCAAGTAAATATAAGCAAGGCTTGCTAACATTGCTCGGGAGTTGTTAGCGTCGCACGGATCGAGTTGGGTGAAAGTAAGTCCATGATAGTTGGTATAAGAGCGTGTTCGATCTCATTTGGGACATGGCCAAGACCGGGAAGACTCATATTACTAGCTCAACCGAGGCCGAGTTTACACAAGAGCAACAACGAGGGTGCGAGGGGGAAGTTGATCCCGCAACGCCTAAGCCACGAGCCAAGTCGAGGGATATCATTTCTAGCTTGGAGTCACGCTTGACTCATGTGGAGGATAGCATCGGGGGCGTTGGAGACCATGTGGACGACCTTCATCAAAGAGTGGAAGGACTTGAGGCAGAGGATGCCGAGATCCACACGGCCATGAAGTCCATGATGCTCAAGCTAGAAGGGACTCTGCTCGGGGAGATAGGCAAGGTTCAAGACCACCTCATGGACGAGCTCTCAAAGGTAAGTGTTTCTCTCAACCAAGAGCTAGATAATATTCGTGCTAAAGTCGAGGCCCTACAAGATGATGTGGCTTTGTGCAAACGTGTTATGGTTCTCGGGCCAAGCACATCTTATGAAGTTAGGAAGGTCGAGGTACCCAAGCCAAAAACCTTCTCCGGAATACGCAATGCTAAGGAAGTAGACAACTTCCTCTTTGGATTGGAAGAGTACCTTAAGGCCGTTGGCATTATGGACGAGACCTCTAAGATCAAAACCGCCACCTTGTATCTCATCGCCACCGCCATGCTATGGTGGAGGAGAAGGCGCCAAGATGTTGAAAAAGGTACGTGCACCCTCTTCACTCTCGATGATTTTAAAAAGGAGCTTAAAAGACAATTTTACCCCAAAAATGCTGATGATGAGGCAAGAGCGCGCTTAAGGAGGCTCAAGCAATCGAGGAGCATTCGAGACTATGTCAAAGAATTCACCTATCTTGTGCTCGAAATCCCTGATCTCTCCGACAAGGACTCACTCTTCAACTATATGGATGGGCTCCAATAATGGGCTAAAGCCGAGCTTCGACATTGGGGAGTCCAAACCCTTACCGATTCCATCGCTGTGGCCGAGATCTTAATCAATTACTCTATCCATAAAGAGTCCCACAAGCCGAAGGATAAGAAGAGTGGCCAAGCCAAAGGTGGGGGAGAGAAAAGCCAACGCAAGGGGAGTCATAATGATCACCCACCTAAACACAAAGACTCATCCTCATGGAAGAGAAAAGATAAAGGTAAGTTCAAGGACAATCGAGGATCAAAGAGGGCACCCTCAAACAAATGCTTCATCTGTGATGGGGATCATTGGGTCCGAGAGTGCCCACAAAGGCAAGCCTTTAACTCGCTCCTAGCCAAGCATCGAGACGGTAATGACACCAACAAGGAAAAGGAAGGTGTCTAGATGGGGTCCTTACAACTCCTCAACGTGCTTCAATCTGCCCTTAAGACCGAAGCCAAAGGTTTGCTCTACGTGGACGTCACCATCAATAGGAAAGCATAAAGGGCCATGCTAGACATAGGTGCGTCCCACAACTTTGTCTGCCTTAATGAGGCCAAGAGGTTAGGTCTCAAGGCATCGGGAGGAGGAGGCTCCATCAAGGCAGTTAACTCTACCGCCCGACCCATTCATGGTATAGCTCGAGGAGTCAAAACCAACGTGGGATCATGGTCGGGTCATGTAGATTTCTCAGTCATGCCCATGGACGACTTCAAAGTTGTACTAGGACTCGAGTTCCTCGACCGAGTCAAGGTGTTTCCCATCTCATTCGCCAACACGATGTGCATCATCGATGGCAACCAAGCTTGTGTGGTGCCAACGACTAGGGCCACCAAGCAAGACACCAAAGTGCTCTCTGCACTCCAATTTAAAAAGGGCATCAAGCGCAACGAGGAGAGCTATCTCAATATCCTCAGTGACTACGATGACAAGGAGATCAAGCCCGATGGCAACATACCAAGGGAGGTAGCCAAGGTGCTTGATGAGTTTAGGGACGTTGCACCACCGGAGCTACCCAAGCAACTACCACTAAGGAGAGAAGTGGACCATAAGATCAAGTTGGAACCGGGCACCAAGCCACCAGCCATGAGTGCTTACCGCATGGCACCCCCTGAGTTGGAGGAACTTAGGAAGAAACTCAAGGTTCTACTCAATTCAGGGTTCATCCGCCCATCTAAGGCATCATTCGGGGCACCCGTCCTTTTCCAAAAGAAGAAGGACGGCTCACTAAGGATGTGCATCGACTATCGAACGCTCAACAAGGTAACCATTAAGAACAAGTACCCCATTCCTTTGATCTCAGATCTATTTGATCAGCTCGGTCATGCTCGCTACTTCACCAAGCTTGACCTTCGCTCGGGATACTATCAAGTGCGCATAGCAGAAGGCGATGAGCCCAAGACTACATGCATCACAAGGTATGGCTCTTATGAATTCTTAATCATGCCCTTCGGTCTAACAAATGCCCTAGCAACCTTTTGCACCTTGATGAACAAGCTATTCCATCCATACCTTGATCGATTCGTGGTCGTCTACCTTGACGACATAGTGGTGTATAGCAATACCTTAGAGGAACATGTTGAACATCTAAGGGAAGTACTTAAGGTTCTGTGAGAGAACCAGCTATACATCAAGAAGGAAAAGTGCTCCTTTGCTAAGCCGGAGGTAAACTTCTTGGGGAATATGATCAAGGATGGGAAGCTCATGATGGAGGATGGCAAGGTGCGTGCCATCCAAGATTGGGAACCACCCACCAAGGTCCATGAGTTACGATCGTTCCTTGGGTTGGTGAACTATTATCGCTGATTCATCAAAGGCTACTCCGCAAGGGTTACACTGCTCACCAAACTTCTCAGGAAAAACAAGCCGTGGGTGTGGACACCAAAATGCCAAGAGGCCTTTGAAGACTTAAAGAAAGCCATTAGCGAGGAGCCGGTGCTTAGCCTACCCGACCACAGAAAGCTTTATGAGGTGTACACTGATGCTTCAGAATTTGCCATCGGAGGAGTTGTCATGCAAGACGGGCATCCGATTGCTTACGAGAGTCGGAAGCTCAATGACACAGAAAGGAGCTACACGGTCCAAGAAAAGGAGATGACCGCAATCATCCACTGCCTTAAAGTGTGGCGACACTATCTTCTTGGGTCAAGGTTCTTGATTTTAACCGATAACATTGCCACAAGCTACTTCCAGACCTAGAAGAAGCTAAGTCCCAAGCAAGCACGGTGACAAAACTTCTTGGCCGAGTTTGACTATGTCATGCAATATATGCCGGGAAAGGCCAACATGGTCGCGGATGCATTGAGCCGAAAAATAGAGTTTGCCGCTATAAGCCGAGTCACCAGCCCTTTTCTTGAAAGGATCAAGGAAGGCTTGCAACAAGAACCGCTTGTCCAAACCATTATTGCCTTAGTGAATGAAGGCAAAACCCGACGATTTTGGTTAAGTGATGGTTTACTCTACACCAAGGGTAACCGTCTTTATGTACCAAGGTGGGGCAACTTGCGCAAGGACCTAATCAAGGAGTGCCATGATTCCTTATGGGCGGGCCACCCAGGTATGCGTCGCACCCTTGAACTTATTAAGGCTTCTTACTATTGGCCCCGTATGCACGACGCCATCGAAGAGTATGTGCGGACTTGTCTTGTATGCCAACAAGACAAGACTGTCCAATACAAACCCGGGGACTTCTCGACCCTTTGCCCATTCTTGAGTGGTCTTGGGAAAGTGTCTCAATGGATTTCATCACTTGCTTACCAAAGTTCGAGGGATTTGGAAGCAAGTATGCCACTTTTATAGCCGCATGCACAGATTGCCCAATCGAGGAAACAGCTAGGCTTTTCCTTCAAAATATGGTCAAGCTTTAGGGTATTCCGACGAGCATTGTAAGTGATCGAGACCCTCGCTTCATCAGGAGGTTTTGGACTAAATTATTCAAGATGCTCGGGTCTGATCTAAACTTCTCCACAAGTTTCCACCCCCAAAGCGACGGGCAAACCGAAAGGGTCAATAAACTATTGGAGCTATATTTGAGGCACTATGTGAGTGCCAATCAAAAGGATTGGGCCAAACTCTTAGACGTAGCTCAATTTTATTACAACTTGCAAAAGAGTGAGGCCACCAACAAGAGTCCCTTCGAGATAGTCTTAGGGAATCAACCCACTACTCCGCTCTCCCTTTCCACAAGCTATGAAGGGAAGAGCCCAGCAACCTTTAAGTTTGCCAAGTCCTGGCACGAGAAAAAAGAGTTAGCACGAGTCGCACTTCACAAGGTTGCCAAGAGAATGAAGAAGTGGGCCGACACAAAGCGGAGGCACTTGGAGTTCAAGGAAGGAGACCTTGTCATGCTCAAGCTCTTACCCCAACAATTCAAGGTCTTTCGCAAGGTACACAAGGGATTTGTTCGCAAATATGAGGGACCATTTCCAATACTCAAATGTGTGGGCAAGGTGTCTTACAAGCTCCAATTGCCACCAAAGCTCAAGATCCACCCTGTCTTCCATGTTAGCCTGTTGAAGCCCTACCATGAAGACATGGAAGATCCCTCAAGGAATTTATTCAATCGAGCACCCACAGCAGTTGTTACTTCTTTTGACAAGGAAGTTGAGGAGGTGCTTGCCGATAGGATCATTCGCAGGAGGGGCGTCCCAAGCTACAAGGAGTACTTCATCAAATGGAAGGGGCTGCCCATCGCTAAAGCAAGTTGGGAAAGGGAAGATGCATTATGGCAATTCAAAGACCAGCTTGCTATGTTCGATCAAGGCACAACAAGGGCATCGCGAGCTTAGGTGGGGGAGGATGTCACCGCCCATCTCTTTTTTCCCACAAGTTCAATCAAGGTTTTGGCCATCCTTGGGCCATTTTGTAGCAAGCAAGCACCAAGGAAGGCACTAGAAGCATCTAGGACGGCCAAGCACAACCCACACTGTTCTAGAAAGGTCCGAGATGTTCTACCCTAGTCTAGACCTATCCGAAAGGACCCAGAAGGCTCGGGAAGGTTTGAGGCTACTCCGGAAGACCCTAGAGTTCTCTAGAATATTTTGGATCCTTATAGATATGTATACACATATGTAGACTTCTCTAGAATCATGTAGATAAGCTAGATATTTCTAGAGGCAACATTGTAGCCGTTGGATCAAAACGATCCTAGCCGTCCATTTAGGAGGAGGGTGCCTATAAATAGGGTCACCCATTCATTTGCACATCATCTAGCACTTGTAAGCATACTTGTAAGCATTCTTAAAGCTTAATACAAAAGCTCTCTTTATAATTCTTTTGCCTTCTCTTGTCTTTCTTAAGCCAAGACATCAAGTAAATATAAGCAAGGCTTGCTAACATTGCTCGGGAGTTGTTAGCGCCGCATGGATCGAGTTGGGTGAAAGTAAGTCCGTGACAATAAGCTTATATAAGTCTATTTTGATGCTTAAGACTTGCTTGTAGTAATAGTTGAATATCTAATTAGCTAAAGGGACTAAAAAAGAATATGTTGAAATTGTTTAAAATGACTTATTAGTATAGAATTTGGATAAAAGGTGAATTCATAGTAAATGATGTCAAAAACACATTAAAAATTTGCATACTGGTGGTATTATAAGTTCTATAAATTGACTGCAAAATTTGGTTATATTTAGAATTGAATTGATAGGTTAAAACACCAATAAACTAGACTAAAACTGTCATTACAAGCTTGTTCATACTGATACTAGTGGACCTGTGCCGGTACGGCTAGGCATAAAATGTAACAAATGTGGTCCCGTATCGAAAAATAGACCCCAAACCATTAAAAAATGCAATCTGGAAATTGAATTTTTGTACGGGTATCGATACGGCTAGTCAAGCTTTGACCCGGACTCTTAGTTGACCATAGTGTATCGATACGGGGTAATTGTGTATCGGTATTGAATAACTAAAATAACGGGCTCTTTAAGGCGTATCGGTACGGGGTGATTGCGTATCTATACGACCCTAAATAAATTAATTAGAATAATTAAACCTTGTAAGTGTACCAAAATGGGGTAATTGTGTATCGGTAAGGACACTTGTTTATGGTTAGTTAATCTACTAGATATAGAAACCGGAAGTTAAAAACATTAAGGATTAAATTGATAAAAAAAAACTAAAAATAAAACTAAAGGCACAATGATTATTCGATTTTTTTTAAATCTAATGTTCATCATTCACAGTAATCTAGTAATTGTTGTGTGATTTGAGTGCAATACAAACAATGTAAGTATATACGTCGCAAGTAATATTATAGTAAAAATATTATCTCCACAATAATTGGTTTGGGATCAATTTACTTAAATTATTGTTTTGTAAAAAAGAAATAGATTGAATGATAAGTAAAATAAACTAAATAAATAGAGATAAATGATAGAAATGAGTAATGGAACAAGAAAGTGGGTGGGGTTATCACGAGTAGTTTGTTCCTTTTAACCGTTGAAATTCGCAACTTGTCCCTAAGTTAAATTAGATCAATTCACAATTTTAAAATATTACAAATTCAAAAAACTAAACAACTTCAATCGTGTATCAAAACCATAAACACCAATTAATCCTAAACAATTAACATCAATTCATGCCTAGGAAAGAAGAATTTATAAAAAATTTAATCTCAGACATGAATCGAATAAAAATAAAGAAGAAAAAAATATGTGCATAATGATCTTCCTTTAATTGACTCTCTCAAATTCAACTCCCTCAAGGGTAGAGAGTTGACCTTTAATTTATAGGGGATCGCTACATCAATTTTTTTGTAGATTAAGAATTTAATTTAAAATTAAATTGAATAAAAATAATAATAAATCTCCTTTTATCTTTTACTTTAAAAACTCCTTATAAATTTGAATTTGAATCTTCTTTAAATGCTTATGTGGAAATTCAAATTTTATAAGCTTTATCATTTTTTATCTCGAATCAATATATTAATCCAGTTATCATCTAAGCCAATTCCTTATTCTTCTCCTTAATTGCTTCGACAATTTCCTGCTTGTTTTGACAAATAAATCTTGCACACCAAAAACATACATATCAGTAGCATCTTTTTTTCACAAAATCGATCAAATTGAATAATCATGATTAACGGCAAAAGAAAAAATAAAATTATGCTTGAATGCCTAATAAATGCAACTAGAATGAGCCCAATTCTAACAATAATAAAGAGTAAAAAAGTAGGGGTGAGCGTTTGATCGAGTTGAACCGAGTCATAAAAATTTTGAGTTATTCAAGTTGACGAATAATATTCTATAACTCAAACTTTATTTAATTTTTTCGATTCGAGTCAAGTTTAAGAAATTTGAATCGATTCGATCTTTTGAGTTCCTATAAAAATTTTAATTATAAAAAATTTGATTCCAATTTATATAATTTTCTCTAATCATATAAGATATATATTTATATATATATTTATATTTTTTTATATATGACCATATTTGTTCATATTTTGTATATATCAGTGTATATATATCATAAAAAAATAAGGAATATATCTCGAACTTAAAAATAAATCCTCTAATTACTAAAAATTTCGAGTTATTCAGATTTTCATTTTACAACTCAAACTTTATTTGAAATTTTTTTGAATCGAGTCGAGTATAAAATTTCAAGTCAAGTTAAAATAAGTTGAGTATTTTTACCTCGAACCAAATCGAATTATTCAATTTTTTGAAGTTAAGTTTTGCACACCCCTAATAAAAAATATTAAAAATATAGTACTTTTACGCACTTAAGAGTAATCATTGTTAATACTTCTTTATCTCTATCCCAATAAACGTTTTTAGATGTTGGAGTGTAGAGCAAAGCAAAATAGACTTACAGACTATTTAGTAAAATAAATATGAATACATTGATAAACAATCATAAAAACATTTAACCACTAAAAGACCATCGATAATCGCACATCAAAGATGTGCGAATTTCTAAATGACTATAGATCTACCATAGAGGTAGGCTAAACAACATGGCATAAAGTAAAGAAAATTTGTCACAAAAGTGTAGTGACTAAAAAATTCGTCAGTTTCAAGTTTTCTGTAATTGTTAAAAAAATTTGGTTTCTTGGGGAATTTTTAAAAAAAATTGTATTTTAAATGGATTGAGGAGTCAACATTGTTCAGTTGGTTTAGTTAGACCGAACGCTAAAAAAATAAAAAATATACGGGCTCAGAAATCGTTTACAAATAAAAAAGGTTGTATACCCCCATTACATTCGAAAATCGGTACCTTAATATGACATTTTACTAAGCAAATTAAAAAAATTAATTTGATATTTAATCCCTAAAAATTTATCAATGCATATGATTTTAACATCTAACCTCGTAATTTATGGAGATAATGTCCGAAGATTCAAGACAACACTAATAAAGAAATCTTGAAAACTAAATTAATACGATAAAATAAATATATTTATGAACAATTAATATGAAAATAAAACATAAAATAAATAAAAGGACAATAAAATAAATACGAGAATTAAAAAAAAAAAACAAATAAATGCAAAAATCAAAAGTTAGACATTAATAAATTAAAGGTTAATTAGTTAAACTAAACGAATAATGAATAATAGGAATTATATCCATTGGGAGACATCATAGCGAACCTTAATCAAACGATATGGTATAAAATTTAGGTATAAAGATAATTTTAACCCTTAACGTTTATAGTTTTTATCGTTTTGGTCCTTATTCTTTTTTAGGGATAAATTTAGCCCTTAACATATATCTTTTTGACAAGTAACTTATTTTTTAACTAGCTTGATGATTGGACCGTTAAAAATTTAACGATGATATATATATAGAATATAATATTAAATGACATGAAATGTAACCTATCAAATACATATATATATATGGAATATAATTTTATTTTAATATAAAATATAAAATAATTAAAATTCAAATAAAATATTAAAAATTAATTAATTCTAAAATAAAAGATTATTAAACATTTTTAACTCTAACTACGATAAAATCAAAATCTTATTCGAATTGTACTTATATTTTTTATTATATTTTTTTTATTTTTAAATAAAAATATAAACACAATTCGAATAAGATTTTGACTTTATCATAGTTAGGGTTAAGAATGTTTAATAATCTTTTATTTTAGAATTAATTAATTTTTAATATTTTATTTGAATTTTAATTGTTTTATATTTTATATTAGAAGAAAATTATATTCTATATATATATATATATATGTATTTGATAGGTTACATTCCATATCATTTAAAATTATATTACATATATATATATTATCGTTAAATTTTTAACGATTCAGTCATCAAGTTAGTTAAAAAATAAGTTATTTGTCAAAAAGATATAGGTTAAAGGCTAAATTTATCCAAAAAAAATATGGGCCAAAACTACAAAAACTATAAACGTTAGAGGTTAAAATTATCTTTATGCCTAAAATTTATCTAAGTTTATATATTAATTTTAGATCACTAGACGATGATAATAAATGATTAAAATTATTTTTTTAAGCGATAATATCCATATTTTCTATTGTTAATCTCATCTATCTATTTCACTTATCTAATGATTCTAGATTAATATAAAATTAGATAAATTTAACACTATATGACTCGATCGTTTCTAGTATATATTATACGATATAAAGAAATTATTATATAAAACTATATTATACATAGAATTCGGGAGTGTGAAAATTCTGACTATAATGCCTCAAATACCAAGACGCAGCCGTGTTCATTGAATAAATGTCAAACTTAAACAAATTCAATATCCAGGGCAAATGCATGCATTTTAACCCAAAGCATACACACGTGTACCTGCTATCTACACGTGTATGAAGTCTTCAGAGGAGATAAAATCCAAGGCAGAAGACAAGTCTGTATTCCGTACGTTTCCCCTGCAGTTGCTGAGCGACAAAGATGATTTCCCCTGGAGCTGGGATTTCCTCTACGGCATCACCCTGCAGAAGGTAAATATCATTTCAGTCTTTATTTCCTACTTTTAAATGATTTGGTAATTTTCGGTTTGATTCTGAAAGCTATCACCGCTTTAGATCAAATTATGTCTTTCATGTTTATATTAGTTCATTTTCTAGGTTGGAAGGCAAAGTAGCAGTCATAACGGGAGGCGCAAGCGGCATTGGAGCCGCCACAGCTCGGATTTTCCATGAAAATGGTGCCACGGTCGTAATTGCCGACATCCAAGATACTCTAGGCCAAGCCATCGCGGATGAGCTCGGCGAAAATGTTTCCTACATTCACTGTGACGTTTCAAAAGAAGATGATATTATGAACCTGATCGACACTACAATCTCCGAACACGGAATCCTCGATATCATCTACAACAATGCAGGTAATGTACAAAGCATCCTTGGATTAGATATTTGTTTGAAACTATGTTTATTTATGTGTTTACAAACCTGTTCGTTTCTAATAAACAAAAAATTATGTAGGCGTCCTCGATGGGCCATTGGGTAGCATATTGGAAACTACAAAATCCGACATCGATCGCGTCGTCAGTGTAAACTTAGTGGGAGCTCTTCTGGGAGCCAAACATGCAGCTCGAGTGATGATCCCTCGACGTAAAGGTTGCATTCTTTTCACCGCGAGCGCTGCCACGGCGATTGCAGGGATGGCGAGCTATGCTTACACGGCATCGAAAGTTGGCATCGTGGGGTTAGTTAAGAACTTGGCGGCAGAGTTAGGGCAATATAACATAAGGGTAAATTGTGTGTCACCTTTTATTGTGGCAACTCCCATGTCGGCACCGAACGAAGGCGATGTTCCGAAAGTGGAATCGATTGCTAGAGAAATGGGTAACTTGAAAGGAGAAGTTTTGAAGGCTGAAGGCGTGGGTCGAGCTGTGCTGTATCTGGCTAGTGATGATGCAAGTTATGTGAGTGGGGTGAATTTTGTTATGGATGGAGGGTTCAGCGTTGTGAACCCGACTTTGATGAGGGCTTTTAAGCTGATTCCAGAAATTACAAGCGGTGAATTTTGATAAGAATGTTGCCGCCTGCTGTTGCTTTTAATATGAAATCTAATAAGAGTTTAATATTTAATATAACAATAGATTTTTTATCTTCTAACGATTTAATAGATCTTCATGTATTTTTAATGAAGAGTAAAGTATACAAGTTGTTTATAAAATGTAAACCGATATCTTTTTTGAAAGAAGAAAAAGCTAATTTACATCAAAACAATATTATTTTATACTGTTATATATATATATATATATATATATTTCTGGTCTGAATAAAATAAACTCGCATATCATTTGTCCATCGTTATCTGTCACTTTAATAATTTTTTTGTCTTCATCAATATCAACTATAACAACTTTAAAACCACTAGTATTTTTTAACAATTAAATTATTCTTGAAATAATAGACCTTAATTAAAATTTTAATTATTAGATATTTTTTAATTAGTCTGACAATAATACTTAAATATATTTTTAATCATTTAAAAATATACACATCTTGCTGATATAGGCATTACGATTGAACCTATGTCTCTCTTCTTAGGATATCTATATTATAGATAAAATGTTTGATTAATTGGGTCGTGAGTTAATCAAACGTTTCTCAAAAATAAAAGTACTAGATGTGTCAACTGCTTAGGGACAATAAGGATTCAGAAGAGAGTGTGATATGAGAATGTGATGTCCAAAATCCTACAAATACATGGAAAAACTTGAATTAGTGAAACTATACCTGTATTCGACACTCAAGGCTGAGTCCGAGGAACATAGCTAGAGCCCCCATTTCCATGCAGCTCACAAATCATTTTCAAACCTCACTTTCCTTTCTATCTGTGCAATGTACTTCATACATTTGCTATTGCAAATTCGAGACAAATATTATCCACATACAAGACTTTCTAGACAAAATTTAAGCAGAGTCTAGCAGTCTACTTTCGCAAAACAGACTGCAGACAATATTCCAAACAGACAGATTCATAAGAATATCTCATTCTCTTTGCAAAAGAAAAAACAAAAAATAGTAAAATACAAACTTCTTTTTTCTTCACGGGGTACAAGCCTACCTAAGGCGTTTCTCAGGTTCTGTTTTGTTTACATTTGTTTTTCAAGCTATTTTTGCATTTAATGAAGAAAAGGCAAAACAAGGAGTGTTGTAGATCTTAAACAGAAAATGCAAACCAGCTGTTACTCTATACGAAGAGTATGTTTTTTTTTTTTTTTTTTTTCCATTTAAAGTCTATACAAGGTATCCACAGCTATTCAGGCTCTGCCTTCTACATTTTCTTCAGAATCCACTTCACTTGCTTCCATTTCCTTCACTTTCTCAAGCTGCCTCAAAAGGTCTAATCTTTCAGGTCCATATGTGGATGGTATCTGCCATGAAACAGATTGTTAGCCATTCAGAAATAGAGATACAACACTTGAAGTAAGACATAAACAAGAAGGACGACACACCAGAGCTGGCACATATCTTTGAATGGCAGCCAACATGGCAGCATGCCCAACAGCCGTAACCTGCAGGCATAATTTTTCCATCATACTAGGATGGTAAATGAATGATAAATTGAAATGTAAATAAAAGCTGACTAGAAAGGTAGCATACAAGCTGTTTTCTCTAATAATTTAAGTCTCGCTCAACATTACTTGCCTCGTATACCCAGAATGCTAGATGTTTATGCTATGGTTCATTGTTTTGGATAATTAGGGGGGAAATGGAAAAAAAAATTACTTCAGATAAAATTATAGGACGAGTATTCTCTCTAAACTTAATTTTCAACCCCCAACTCATGTGGTCAAATTATTAGCAAAAGTTTTGTTTTTTTATTGATTCAAGATTGATTATTTAAGTAGGAGCCCCATGATAGATACGTTATGTGCATACGAAACCAAAAATGATTGATCAGCAATGTGTAGACAGACAGATTTGACAGAATGCTGGACTATTTTAACTTACAGGAAGAAGCATCAAAACACTAATTGGAATGACTGATGCCAAGTCAGTTAGAGTTCTCCGAAGGGCTTTTTTTTCTTTTTCCGCTAATTCATCCCCGATCAGGGCCCTTCTAAGCAACTCTGTTGCAGCAGCAACATCAATGGCTAGAAGTTGAGTTCCTTGCAAGACATCCTGTTTATTGGTGGTAAATAACTCAGATGACAATATTAGTGAGAAAATTATAGACGACTTCTTTTGTAGTGATTGTATACACCACAAAATAGTCAGACAACACAATATATTGATGGAGAGAATCTGAAACAATAAATAGAAATCATCTAACAAAATGACCTTATCAGGGGATCTTAAAAATACAGGCTCGTAATTCTTCTCGGGTTTCATGAAAAGGGGAGAAAGTGAATTAGCAATCCATTTTTTTGCATGTTGTATAACCTACTTCAACATGTTTCATATACCCATATCAACATGATAGTGTAAAATTAAGGGAAACAGGAAGACATGCACCCTTGTTACTTCTAAATAAAGTGGTGGTTTTAAGATGCAGAATAATCAAACGAGATCAGGAACAGGCAATATAGCAGATATTTTTAGTAAAATAAGAGCTAAGCATGTTCCAAAGGCATCAGGAGACCATACAGTTTATAACTCATCAATATGTAGAAAATAAACCATATGTTAGACTTTAAATTTCACAAAGTTCCCCTGGCCATTAACCAATCTAACAAGCCCTATCATAGACTGTAGAAAATAGGTGTTTTCAGAGAAGAAAATAATTCTCTGATTTTTATTATATTCGAAAAACTAACATTATAGATTATTAGTTCTCCTTTCAAAAACTATTTACAAAATATAATTGACATAAAACTCTATCTCCTAATTAAAGGTAGACTCTATCTAAAAGAACTTTTAGATAAGTACAACCTCCTAATAAGATTAGAACTCTATCTCAAAGGTAAAGATTATCTACATTTATCTTATAACTTACAATCCCCCTCGAGCTGCGAGTAGATGTTGCAAAGACTCATCTTGGATGTAATTTCATCAAAGGTAGCTCTTGGAAGTGCCTTAGTGAGAATATCTGTCAGTTGACCTTTCGTAGGAACAAAACTCAGTTTCACCAGCCCACCATTCACCTTTTCAGAAATGAAATGTCTATCAACTTCAACATGTTTGGTTCTGTCATGGTGAACTGGGTTTTTATCAATACTTATAGCAGATTGACTGTCACTTTGTAGCTCAAAGTGTTTGTAGAATTATAGAGGAATTCTCTGTATTTTTCTCTAATTTCTGAAAAAATAAAAGTATATCTTTATATATACAAAGTATCTTTCTAATTAGGAAAGTCTAAACTAGGAAAGATCTTGACCTAGGAGATATAATCCCTTAGAATAAGGGATTGTAATAGAGATGGAAATAATCAAATATTACTATAAGTACAAAGAGCATCTAATAAGAAAAGAGATAACCGATACTCTCCTTCAAACTGATGAGTATATATTGTATACTCCCAGTTTGAATACAAACTCCTCGAAGGTCACTCTTGGTAGAGCTTTAGTTAATACATCTGCGAGTTGGCTCTCTGTTGGCACATAATGTAGCTTTACTATATCATCATTGGCTTTCTCATAGATAAATTATTTGTCTCTGTGTTTAGTTCGATCGTGTTAAACTAGATTTTTAGCTATACTTATAGCTGACTGACTATCATTCAAGACTGCAAAGCCATTGACAACATCCAGATCTAGCTCGATAAGAAGTTTTTTTTAACCATATGTCTTCAAAAATTCCTAGTATCATAGTTTTATATTCTGATTTTGCACTGCTTCGAGACACCACTATTTGCTTCTTGGATCTCCATGTGACCAGATTTTTCCACACGAATGAACAATAGTTACTAACCGATTTTTTATCAGTTAATTCTCCTGTTCAATTTGAGTCTGTGTAGATTTTTACTGATCTGTCTTGACATTTCTTAAAGATAAGCCCCAAATCAGTAATGTACTTCAAGTACCTCAATATCCTATAGACTCTCTCCAAATGCTTTTCCTTAGGGTCGTTCAATATAGACTCTCTCCAAGTACTTCAAGTACTTCAAGTACCTTTAACCTTTCTATTTTCTCAGTATTGTCATCTGTAATGATCATGTCATCCACATAAACAATCAATAAGGTCTTTCTTCCATCTGATGCTACCTTCTTGAAGAGAGTATGATTTATCTGGTTTTGTTTATAACCGTTTCTCATCATAGCTTTGGCAAACCTATCAAACCATACTTTTGGGGATTGTTTTAACCCATATAAAGACTTATTTAGTTTACACACCTATTGATCTGTCTATTGACTTTCCAATCTAAGAGGAATTTGCATGTATACTTCCTCCATTTGATCTTCATTTATGAAGGCGTTTTTAATGTCTAACTGATGCAACTTTCAGTCTTGATTTGCAGCTAGTGAAAGCAACACTCTGATGGTGTTTAGTTTTGCTACAACTGCGAAAGTCTCTTGATAGCCAACTCCAAACCCTTTTGCCACCAACCTTGCTTCAAACCTCTCTATGCTTCCATCTAAGTGATACTTTACCGTGAATATCCATTTACACCCGACAAACTTCTTTCCTTCTAGTAATATAATTAGGCTCCAGGTATTATTCTTCTGTAGCACTGAAATCCCTTCTTCAACAACTTTCCTCCAATTAGGGTTCTCAAATGCCTCCTTCACCGTCTTTGGAATCTACACACTATAGTATGATTAGTATATTTTCTCACTCTTTTTCTTTGAGTAATCGATAGATCATCTATATTATTAAAAATATCTTAGAAAAGGGTCATTACCTTTCTCTTTTTCCATGACACAGGACTAAGGTCCAGTTTTTTGGCAAGTACTAGACTGAGTAATAACTTCTTGGATGATCTTCTTTTTCCTTGAATAAACACTAAGTGGTTTAGTTTCAAGTTGACCCTTTTCAAGAATAGGTGTGGGTATAGGTGTAGTATGGTTGCTAGGTGGTTTAGATGTTGGTGAGGGCAGTGTTGTGTGTAACAAAGTTTCATCAGGGACAGGTAAAAAAGGCATATGAACGAGAGTATCATGTTATTGATAAAAATCCCTCAAGTTCTCCCTTGAATTTCATTACCGGTAAAGTAAAGTTGAGTTTCAAAAAAGGTAACATCAGAAGAAATATAAAATTTTCTTGTGTGAGGTGAGTAACATTTATGTAGAAAATTAACTTCCAACTTTATGAAAAAATAAAATAATATAAAAAAAGAAAAAAATTTAAACTTTTTATGAAAAGGAACAAAGAACATAATTGATTTTCTATTGTTGAACGAATGAATTTGTTTACACAAGCTAATGCCTTTTTATAGGCTTTAGAATAGGACTTTGAATAGGATTAGAAGTCCTAATTAATTTAGACTTTTAATCCTATTAACTTAAGACTTTTAATTAAGATTATTTCTAAGTAATAGATCCTAACTCAAATTCTTATAGACTTATATATATATAATCTTACACTCTCCCTCAAGTTGGAGAGTGAGTATATATTGTATATTCTCAACTTGAATAGAAACTTGTCAAAAAAAGCTTTTGATAATGATTTTGTAAACATGTCTGCCACTTGTTCTTTTGTAAGAACATAGGATAAAGAAGTTATCCCATTAGTAATCTTTTCTGAGATAAAATGTCTATCAATATCTACATGTTTCGTCCTATCATGATGAACTGGATTTCGAGCAATTTGTATAGCAGACTGATTATCACAAAAATCTTAAACTTTTCCTCTTAGTTCGCATCTAGCTCATTCAGTAGCTTTAATAACCAAATTCCTTCACACATTCCAAATATTAAAGCCTATATTATGCTTTAACACTGCTTCTAGATACAACTGTTTGTTTCTTACTTTTCCAAATCACTAGATTTTCCCAAACAAAGGAACAATAACTACTAGTTGATCTTTTTTTTGTCAGTTCGTCTGCCCAGCTTGAATCTGAAAAAATCTGAACAGTACTTTCTTGAGTATTTTTAAATAACAGTCCATGCTCTGGTGTCCCTTTTAAGTATCTTAAAATTCTAGTTGCAGTTTTCATGTGATCTTCCCTTCGATCAATCATGTGTTGATTGATAACATTAACTGAAAAGGTAATAACTGGTCTGGTTAATGACAAATAAATCAACTTTTTCACTAACCTTTGAAATTTACCCTTATCAACTTTATGGCTTAAGTCATCTTTACTAAATTTTAATCCTGCTTCCATGGGAGTATCAATTGGTTTGCATCCTAGCATCCCTGTTTCGTTAAGTAAATCAAGAACATACTTTCTTTGATTTATTACTAAACCTTTGCTCGACCTAGCAACCTTAATATCTAGAAAGTATCTAAGTTTTTCTGGGTCTTTTGTTTCAAACTCTGTATTCAATAATTTTTTCAAGTGATTTATCTCTTCCTCATTATCACCTGTCAAAATCATGTCGCCCACATATACTATTAAAATAACCTTTTTATTGTTAAAGGTTATCTTAATGAAGAGTATGTGATCTGTTAAGAATTGTTTGTATCCAGCTTTCACAATCACCTTGGTGAATCTGTCAAACCAGGCTCTAGGCGACTGCTTCAAACCATAGATAGATTTATTAAGTCTACAAACTTTCTGCTCACCTTTTATCGACTTCAAACCCGAAGGTACTCTCATGTACACTGTTTCTTCCAATTTTCCATTAAAAATGCATTTTTAATGTCAAGTTGATGCAGCATCCAATCCTTATTTACTGCCAAACTTAAGAGAACACTAATTGTATTTAGTTTAGCTACAGAAGCAAAAGTCTCATTATAGTCAATTTTATAGGTTTGAGTAAAACTTTTGGCTACCAACCTTGTTTTATACCTCTGTATACTACCATCAGAGTTGTATTTTATGGAGAACACCCACTTGCATCCGACTGGCTTCTTGCCCTGCGAAAGATCTGTAATGGTCCAAGTACCATTCTTTTCAAGTGATTCAATCTCCTCTTCAACAGCTCTTCTCCGCTTAGAATCATTTAGAGCCTCCTCAATAGTGTTAGGTATTTATTCTTTATCTAAACAAGTTGTAAAAGTCTTGAAAGATGACATTAGATTACCATAAGTAACATACCTCTGAATGGGATGTTTTATACATTCTTTTACCCCTTTCGTTTTAGCAACTGGTAAATCATCAACCTCGGGTAACGAGAAAGAAATCTCGGTTAAAACATTACCTTCATCATTCTCATTGGCAACTGAACTCAAGTCCAATTCTTGGCTAGTGTCAGATTGCAAAACAGTCTGTAGAATAGTTTTCTGTTTTCTGGTATAAACTTTCAATTGCTTAGAGGGTTGAGGAGTTTGTGAGGAAGGTTTAAGTGAGAATTGAGGAGTAATAACAATAGGTGAAGATGAACAATTGTAGGTGTAGAAGTGAAAGAGTTATCAGATTCAAATGATAAAGGATTATTAACAAATAAATCTGAAGAATAAACCTGATTTCTGAAAGGCTGAAAAATATCATTATTCTCCTCCTGATTTTCAGTCGAGTGAAAATAAAGTTCATGTTCGAAAAAGGTGAGATCCAATGAAGTAAAAAAATTTTGAGAAGAAGGATGTTAACATTTGTAGCCCTTCTTAAGTGAAGAATACCCTACCAAGACATACTTTAAAGATCTAGGTCTAGTTTTGACATAGAGGGAGCAGAATCTTTTACAAACACAGTAACAACCAAAAACTTTAAAAGGAAGAATAGATAACAATGGTTTAAAATATGGGTAATTCTCCAAAAAACAACTCTAGATGTTATATATTACAAAACCTTACTAGGCATTCGATTAATGTGATAGGTTACAGTTAACAAAGCCTCGATTAATGGTGAACATCAAAGACCTAGTAACTGATAACAAATGTCTATTTTTTCTTTCTGCAACCCTATTTTGTTGTGGTGCATCCACACAAGTGCTTATTTGAACAATCTCTTTTTTATTAAAAAATTTTCCCAATGTCTTCGTAAAATATTCACTCCCATTATTTGATTTACAACCAAATTGGGTTTCAACGATATTGTAAAATTTCTCAAAAATAGAGGCTACTTCAGATTTATCTCTTAACAAATATGTCCAGTTATTCTACTATAATCATCAATGAAAGTGACAAACCACTTACTACCAGTTACATTCTTCACTCGAGAAGGACCTCAAACATCACTATGAATTAATGAAAAAGGTTTGGAAAGTTTGTATAGAGTTGGTAAATAAGATGCTTTTGTCTGTTTAGCAAGAGGACATATATGACATTTAAAAGAACTTAATTTTTTATTAACAAACAATTTAAGAAATTTAGCAAGATAATGAAAATTAGGATGCCCTAACCTAAAATGCTATAACATAATATTATCAATTTGTCCTGAAGAAGTGAAAAAGCAAGAAGTCTTTGATATGGTAGATGGTTGATTACCGAGAAGGACATAAAGACTATTTTGTAAGCTAGCATTGTCAAGCATTTTTCTCGAATTCATTGCCTGTAAAAAACAATCAAATTCAGTAAACTGTAATGAACACTTCAAATTCTTGGAGAGTTTACTAACAGAGATGAGATTGCAGGCAAGATTAGACACAAACAGAACATCTTCAAGTAACAAGTTATCATTAACGAGGACTGAGTCACTTCCTTTGATAGGAAAGAAGGAGCCATCGACTGTTTTAATAGAACTTGTAGAAGATGAATCTAAAAAAATTAAAGAATAATTCTCTGTTACCAGTCATATGATCAGATACTTCAGAATCGATGATATATGTTGATATACCTTTAGAAAAAAAAAGTGCAGTAGAGAAACAAATATTTTATATGCTTTTATCCTCCATGAGAGCTAAATTTGTTTCACAGGTTACTGTTGAACCTGGAATTGCTCGAAAAAACTTCAATCCAACCGTTTGTTTTGCTATAGGTAATATCTCAAATGTTGCCGAAAGCAATTCCATTACGAATTCAGTGTATGATCGATATTAGACTGATACCATGTAGAAAACCAACTTTTAACTTTATGAAAAAATAAAATAATATAAAAAAATTTAAGCTTTTTGTGAAAAAGAACAAAGAACATAATTGATTTTCTATTGTTGAATGAATGAATTTGTTTACACAAGCTAATGCCTTTTTATAGGCTTTAGAATAAGACTTTGAATAGAATTAAAAATCCTAATTAATTTAGACTTTTAATCCTATTAACTTAAGATTTTTAATTAAAATTATTTCTAAGTAATAGATCTTAATTCAAATTCCTATAGACTTATATATATAATCTTACAATTTATAACCCTTTTGATTGATAGAATATCCAAGAAACACACGTCTAACCGACCTAGAATCAAGTTTCTCCCTACTATTGTCATGGACATGGATAAAAACTGTGCAACCGAACACTTTGAAAGGCAAAACCGAATATAACACCTCGATTTTTCCCCTATTTTTAAAATCCAAATCCCTAGTTCTAAACCATAGAAATTGGGGATTTTTCAGTGATCATTTTGTAAATTTTTGAAAGTTGAGGGCTTGAGTGTAGAAGTTCAAAAATTTTAGACCCTTGAATGGTATTTTTACCATTTTTCAGTATGACAGTTTTCTTCTTCCTATCCGTTTCGAACATCGTTTTAAGGGAATTAATTTTCCTGATTTAATTCCCGTATATCTTCAATATTTTTTTCTATCTTCCGCAAGTGTGATTCAATCGACTCTCTAATTGTTTCCTTTGTTTTCTAATCGTTCTGAAGTTCTGGTAAGTTTTCATCCTCTTGTTCGATTATGTTTTGATTCTTGTAAGAGAGTTAAGTTGTTACGTTTTCTATTTTGGTATTAAACCTTGGTAGAGATCGGGTGTTATGTGTTTATCAAGGTTTTTAAGTTGGTTTCGGTTTATCGTAGGTTGAAAAGTTGTGTTTGATTGAGTTCAGGTTGTTTGGTTAGCAATGGATTGTTGTTTTAGTGTTAGAGACGAATTGAGTGATGTTTTAATTCGGTTTTAGAGTCGAATCAGGGGGACTTAGCATCAAAAATCTGTCAAAAAAATGCTTGGGAGAAATCTGGATTTTTCCAGATTTTTGAATTTTTCCGGAAAATCTAAAAAAAATCAGGACCGACCCAATTCGAATCGAAACCTGATCCGATCGACCCAAAATCTAATCCGATCGACTAAACCCGTGACCCGCTGACGTCAACGTTGACCTGATGACGTCATCTGCTGACGTTAGCGTTGACTTTTTTTGATCTTATCTCACTTTATGTTTTTCGATATTTTAAGTCTGAAGACACTGTCCGTTTTTCGAAATTCGAATTCGAAGTATCATTTTTAGGGCTTTTATATTCGAATGCCTTATCTGAAATTTATTTGTATCAGATTCTGAAATAGTTTCTGCTTGATTCAGGTGAGGTGGATTCCGACCCCGAGCATCTGCTTCCTCCTCCTCCTCCTCCTCCTCCTGGACTTTCTCTTGTTTATTAGTCTCCGGGACACGCACGTGAGTTTTTAATTTATTTTTGTATGTGTATTTATCGGTAGAATGATATAGCAGTGTGTCTAATGTTCTGTTACTCGTAGGTTCTACGCCTGCACATTCTAGTAGTAGAGCCGAGTCCAGTCGACGTCAGTATCGTTGTTGAGTTTTTTGCTACAGGTGTATTCTCTTCTGTTAAATTCTGATATTTTGTGTGTGCAATTTCTATTAAATTCTATATGATCATGTATCTTACCATTATTGCATTTTTGATTCTGTTGAGTTAATCGATCTTGAAGTATGGCCAAGAGGGGGATGAATTGGCAATTACAATTTTGAGTTGAAAATTTTTGGTAAAAAAAAAAGCTAGAATTTGAAGGACGCAAGATTTATAGTGGTTCAAGCTTCGAACAAGCTCTACATCCACTACCTTAGTTCCCACTAAGAATTTTGAAATCAATTAACTAATAAATTCAATCTTTTTCTCGATTCAAGGGATAACCGTTACAATTTGAATCAATTCTTCTATCCAAGAATTGACTCAATCCTCACAAGAAAATACAAAGGATAAATAAGCAAATAAAGGTTCTCTCACAAGAAATATTTTGCTCAAATTACAAACAAACTCTCCCCAAACTCAGATTATATCAAAGTGAAAATACAAGAGCTGGGAGCAAGAATATGCAATGAAGTGCCTTGAGTTGGATTTTTGGTGTTTGGATGTTGCTTGAGGATCAATAATTCAATGCTTTTAAAAATGCTTCTTTTTATACCTTCTCATTGATTTCTAACCGTTGAAGTTATTGGGAAAGTAAATATGGACGTTGGAGCTTCATCTTTTCATCATAAATGCACTCTGCACCAGGTGGTATCGAAACACAGGGTACCTGTTTCGAAACATGCTAGAAAAAGAAAGAGTCGTTGTGCATTTAATAGGAGGTGTATCGATACCTGTTTCGATACAAAAGGTTTTTGTGATGCCCGGTATCGAACATTGTTTCGATACAGGCTAACCATCATTTAAAAATTAATTGACACCAACGGTCGACTCATTAAATGCTTGAAAATAGCCGTTGGGGATTAAAGGTGTATCGATACCAGGAGTTGTAAATTTAAAAATTAAAAGTAATTTAAAATTTTCCCAAGCTGTTTTGATACAAGTATTGAAACATGGGTTGACAGAAAGTTTTGGTATCGAACCTTGTTTCGATACCTGTTCTTGATCTCAAGAACAAGCCTTGAAAAATCCCAGGTGTATCGATACTTGTCCTCATGGTATCGATACCCTCGTGTAAAAATGACCTGTAAGAGTATTTCAAAGGTTCTTGATTTTGACTTAGAGATCAACTTTGACTTAAGAACCGAAGAGTTATTTCAAAACTGATCCTTACATTTGTTTGTTATATCAAAATCAACTTTAGTTCTAATATGAATGCATCATAACTAGTTCTAATAGCTAAAAGGCAAAGCATAAGAGAGATCGAAACGATCAATCATCGGCCATGTCATCACCATCAAGGCCATCATCATCATCATCGTTTTCATCTTCCTCTTGATCTTGATTACCATCATTATTGAGTCTTTGGCTTTGATGGAGAGCTTCAAGAGATACTCTCAAAGAGTGTCCTTGAGTCTCTAGGCTCGTCATCCTAGTGTTGATGGCATCGAAACCCGAAGTGAATTGAGTGGAAAGAGTGTCAAGCTTTCTATCCATGGAATCCAAACGGGCGTTGAGAGAATCAAACTTTATCGTGAGAAAGGTCAACATATCAAATTGATGAATAGGTTCTGGATCAATAGGAGTATGAGGAGGAGAACGAGGAGCACCTCGAGTCCACTCACCATTAGAGACATAGACAAAGTGAGCACGGTTGAGTGAAGTTTCTCCAATAAGCTCTTTCAAGGATCCCACCTTGTCATAAGAGCAATCTATTTCCAAATGCAAGAAGATGGTGCTTAGAATGCACGCACATGGAAAGGATTGAACAAGGGGGTAGCACGATTTTGGATATGCCACACAATATCCGAGAAGACAATCCGAGCAAGATTTGGTTGAATGTCATCACGGAAACATGTGATCCAAAAACTATCTACTTGACGGATCCGAGAGTATCTTCCATTTGATGGACGAATCCACCAAAAGATGATAAGATGAAGAAAACGGTCGTGGGCGTCAAGAGATGTAACCGATCCGGTGAAAGGAGCAAGAGAATCTTCATCATCTACACCTTTATCCTCAAGAACAAAAACATCAAGGAAAGTAGAGACATTAATCGTGAAGGATTTTTTCATAAGATAGGATTCAATAGTCACTACTTTACTCTTGTCCGGAGATAAGATACATTTAGCATTGGTGTAAAAGATAAGGACAAAAGTTGGAAAGAACTTGCCGGTATGAGTGAGAAACCTCAAGAATTTCCATTCGATGAGTTTGTCATAGTACTTAAAAGAAAACTTATAAGACATGATGAATTGAATGTCCACACATCTTTTCTTTTTGAGAGGGTAACTCCGAAAAAGGTTGTAGTTGTCCAATCTACGATTATTGTCTAAACTCTTAACAAAGACCTTCTCAAAATCAACTCGTGCAACACGAGATGATGATGAAAATCCGGCTTCGGTACGAGATCGCTTCTTTGGTACCATGATCTAGGATGGATATAAAGATTTGGATTAGTTAAAAACAATATGTATGCTTATATATATAATTCAATTCAATCCTATGAGATAATCTAACAATTCAAGGTATTTAAGAATTTTATCAAGAATTTTGAAAAGCCATTGAAAAACTTATACGGACAAAGATTTATATTCGATTAAAAAAATTGGGATTTTGAGACAAATGCATAGGATTATTAAAACCCATAAGATAGACATTTAAAACATATTCAAAATCTAATTTTTAACAAACTAAAACCAAACAAAATTATGGTTTTTGGAAAATATACCTTGAGTCTATATTAGGATGAATTGAGTGATTTTGAAGCACGAATTGATGATATAGTGTTGAAGTAGATGATTGGAATCAAAACCCTCAAAGAATTCATTGAGATTTTGAGTAAAGAGTGGCGAATAAGAGAGAATTTTACAGGAGTGGCCGACTAAGGTTTTAGGAATAAGTTTGGAAGTGTTTTAAAGAGATTAAAATTAGGTTTAAAGTGTTTTAAACAACTTTCGTCCTTGAGTATCGAAATCGGTATCGAAATACCCTATTTCGATGCTAGTATCGAAACAGTGGTATCGATGCCAGCATCGATGCCTGTTCTTCCCAACCAAAAACCCAGATGAACTGATGAACAAGTATCGAAACAGGGATTAGCTGTATCGATACCTTCGACCTTTGCTTTGCATTTAGGCTACTAAAAGTACTAGAAATGAGTCTCTAAAGCTCCTAGAAACATGCATATGATGTAATGACATGTTTATTATGCATGAACAAGTTCATACTCCCCTTAACAACATGCATGGAATCATCAAGATACAAAAACAACATAAGCATGATTTGAATCAAGATTCAAGCAAAAAATAAGCAAAAAGATAACACTTAGGAAGTCAAGGTAGGCTAGTTAGACCTAACTCTCTCCTTAGGGTCCAAAAACGCTCTTTATCCAAAGGTTTAGTAAAGATGTCCGTTAATTGATTCAAGGTGTCAACGAACTCTAAGGCAACATCATTTTTAGACACATGATCTCTAATAAAGTTGTGTCTAATTTCTATGTGTTTAGTTCTAGAGCGTTGAATGGGGTTTTTGGTAAGACATATGGCACTAGTATTATCACACTTGAGATGTATGGGTTTAACTTTAACACCATAGTCTTAAAGTTGTTGCTCATCCATAACACTTGTGCACAACAACTCCCTAATGATATGTACTCCGCCTCGGTGATAGATAAAGCTACACTATTTTGTTTCTTAGAGAACCAAGATATGAGCATACTACCTAGGAATTGACAAGTTCCGGAAGTACTTTTTCTATCTATCTTACAACCTCCATAATTCGCATCCGAATAGACATGAAGATCAAAAGAAGATGCTTTAGGATACCAAAGACCTAAACAAGGTGTATCTCTAAGGTACCTAAAAATTCTCTTAATGGCTACAAGGTGTGATTCTCTAGGACTAGCATGAAACCTAGCACACAAGCAAACACTAAACATAATATCCGGTCTACTTGCGGTAAGGTAAAGCAAAGAACCTATTATGGATCTATATAATTTAGAATCAACACACTTACCTCCTTCATCCTTATCAAGCTTAGTAGAAGAGCTCATAGGAGTGGCTTGAGGTTTAACATTCTCCAAGCCAAACCTTTTGAGCATATCTTTGATGTACTTGGCTTGATTGATGAAGGTGTCATCCTTCTTTTATTTGATTTGGAGTCCCAAAAAGAATGAGAGTTCTCTCATTATACTCATCTCGAATTCACCTTGCATAAGCTTAGAAAATTCTTGACAATAACATTCATTAGTAGATCCAAAAATTATATCATCAACATAAATTTGAACTACTAAGATGTCATCTTTAAATCTTTTTATAAAAAGTGTAGTATCCACCTTTCTTTTTTCAAAACCCTTTTCTATCAAAAAGTTTGAAAGCCTTTCATACCAAGCTCTAGGAGCTTGTTTTAAACCGTATAAAGCTTTTGTTAGTTTAAAAATATGGTTTAGAAATTTTGGATTTTCAAACCCCGGTGGTTGTTCAATATGCACTTCTTCATTTATAAAACCATTTAAGAAAGCGCTTTTGATATCCATTTGAAAAAGCTTAAAATCATGATAACATGCAAATGCAAGTAGCATCCTAATGGCTTCCATTCTAGCTACGGGTGCATAAGTTTCATCGAAATCTATTCCTTCCTCTTGAGTGTAACCTTGAGCAACTAGTCTAGCTTTGTTTCTCACTATGTTACCACTCTCATCTAGTTTATTTCTAAAAACCCATTTAGTCCCTATAGTAGATTTATTACTAGGCCTATCAACTAATGTCCATACATTACTTCTCTCAAATTGATTTAATTCCTTTTGCATAGTCAAAATCCAATAATCATCATCTAAGGCTTCATTTATATTTTTGGGCTCTATGCATGAGATAAATGCAAAATGATTCATTAATTTAAGAGAAGAACGAGTAGTTACCCCCTTGGATGGATCACCCAAGATTTTACCATTTTTTACATAGTTGAACTCTCTTGGGTAGCTCATTTCCTTTTCTTCAAGCTTTACATTTCTCAAAGTTTTTATTGGAGAATCTTGTGCTTCCTCATTGCTTGGAACCTCATCCACCTTTGATACTTGTCCATCATCAATGGTTTTAATGATTCCTACATCATCATCGTCACAAGAATCCTTCCTAGGAAGGAGGTTATCATCGAAAACCACATGTATTGACTCTTCTACTACTAAGATTATTTTGTTAAAAACTCTATAAGCCTCAGAATTTGAAGAGTAACCAAGAAAAATAGCTTCATCACTTTTTGCACCAAATTTACCTAAATTATTTTTTCCATTATTTAAAACAAAACACTTGCATCCAAAAGGATGAAAATAGCTAATGTTAGGCTTTTTAGATTTTAAAATCTCATAAGGAGTTTTCCTTAAAATAGGCCTAATCATTACTCGATTTATAATATAGTATGAAGTGTTTGTGGCTTCCGCCCAAAAATACTTAGGTAAATTATTTTCATAAAGTATAGTTCTAGCCATTTCTTCTAGAGTTCTATTCTTCCTCTCAACTATCCCATTTTGTTGAGGAGTGCGAGGAGCCAAAAAATTATGGCTAATCCCATTTTCATTACAAAAATTCTCAAAACTAAGATTTTGAAATTCCGTTTCATGATCGCTTCTAATATGAGAAATTTTTTGTTTACCCTTAGCACATGCATCACAAAGTTTATCTAAGGAAAACTTGAGCTTAGGTAAACCTTTAACTAGATTTTGTGAGGCTAGTTTCTCTAGAACACTTATGCTAGCATGTCTTAATTTTATATGCCATAACCATGCATCATTTTCATCATTAGCAATCAAGCATGCATGAGAAAAATTAATGTCATCTAGATGCACCATGTAGATATTTCCTATGCGATGACCTATGAGCATTATTCTATTGGATTATATGTCAATTATTTTATAACCACTTTTATCAAAAGAGACATAAAAACCTTTATCACACAATTGACTAATGCTTAACAAATTATGTTTAAGACCATTAACAAGCAAGACATTTTCAATGAAAATAGAGTGATTACCAATAGAGTCAATATCTTTGATTTGTCCTTTGGAGTTGTCAGCAAAGGTCACTACTTCACATTTTTTAACCTCTAACTCCTTGAATCGTCCCTTGTCTCCGGTTATATGCCTTGAGCATCCACTATCAAAGTACCACATGTTTTGACTTGAAGCTTTGGCCTTGAAGCAATACTCAACCTACAAACAAAGATTTAGTATTTGATTTTTGGTACCCAAACCATTTTAGGTCCATGAGTGTTAATCCCTAAAACCTTGGTTCCCTTGGGAATCCAAGTAGCAATGGCATTCAAATTATTTGAGACAATGAGTTCCTTAGGAACCCAAACACTCCTAATTTTTCTTTATCTAGAATACCTTTGAAAATTTCTTTGTTTGTGGTCATGAAGATCCTTTTTCACATGATTGGATTTTGAAGAGCTTCCTTTTTCAAAAATTGAACTCCCAACCACTTTGATTTGTTCCTGAAGTTCATTCACCACCTTGTGGTGATTTTCACTCAAGCTAGAAATAAGGTTGTTCAAATCAATATTTTCTTTTTGAAAAAATTGTAAATTGCCATTTAAACCAACAACCTTTTCTTCCAAATCTAAAATTGTTTTTGTCAAAGAATCATTTTTCAATTTTAAATCAGAAATAGTTTTCTTGCTTTTCAAAATTGATTCTTTGAACTTTAAAACCAACTCATCATACACATCTTGTAATTCATCATAAGCATCATAAAATTCATCATAAGATAAATCATTACAAGATGGTTGGAGGGTTACCTTAGGCTCCTCAAGAGCCATGAGACACAAGTTGGCTACTTCGTTGTCCTCATCGGATGATGATTCCTCATCACTCCAAGTTGCGACGTGAGCCCTTTATTTCTTTTTCTTCTCAAAACCCTTCTTTTTGTATAAGAGGCAATCGGTCCTAATGTGACCGGGCTTCTTGCATTCATAGCAAATTATTTGATCTTTCTCCTCTTCTTTGCCCTTTGCCTTGAAGTCCCTCTTTCTTTGGAATCTTTTATTTCTATTTACCCTCATAAGCCTAGTGAATCTTTTGGCTACCATGGCCAATTCCTCTAGCTCTTCTTCTTCACTAGTGCCCACTTCTTCTTGTAAACATGAAACTTTAAAAGCAATCCCTTGTTTTTTTTTTCTCAACTTCTCTCTTTTCGATCTTCACCTCTTTCTTCTTTTTCTCCTATTCTCTTCCTTTCTTCATGATCTCATGGGTGAGAAGAGATCCCAAAAAAGCATCAAGTTTGAGAGTCTTGAGGTCCTTGACTTCTATGATGGTCGTCCTCTTGCTATCCCACAACTTGAGAAGAGAGTAGATAAACTTTCGAACAAGCTTTTTTTTCGAAATGATCTCACCGAAATCCTTGAGACCATTGACGACCACCGAGAATCTATCGAACATTTTGGTGATGTCTTCATCCGACTCCATCTTGAAGTTCTCATAACTTAGATTGAGTAGACCAATTTTGGTTTCCTTGACATCATTGGTGCCTTCATATGTAATCTCCAAAGAATCTCAAACTTCTTTGGCACTTGTACATGAAGATATTTTTGAGTAGATGTCGGGCCCTAGTGCACAAAAGAGAATATGAAGAGCTTTGTCATTTGTGGACATTCTCCTTCTTTCTTCATCGGTCATCTCATTTCTTTTTTTAGGTACTTGTCGGTCTCCTTCTTGCTTCATCGGAATTGAAGGTCCATCTTCGATTATATCCTAAAGAACATAATCATTTGAGTTGATGAATAACCTCATCCTATTCTTCCAATAGGAGTAATTATCCGCATTGAAGAAGGGCGGCTTGGTGATGGAGTGTGACTCATTCCATGAACCGGAGGTGGAGGCCATTGAATTTAGATTTGTAGACTTGATCAACCGCCTTGGATCTTCTTTGATAGATGTGAATCTCTTCAAAGATTAGGCTCTGATACCAATTATTGAGTTAATCGATCTTGAAGTATGGCCAAGAGAGGGTGAATTGGCAATTATAATTTTGAGTTGGAAATTTTTGATAAAAAAAGGCTAGAATTTGAAGGACACGAGATTTATAGTGGTTCAAGCTTCGAACAAGCTTTACATCCACTACCTTAGTTCCCACTAAGGATTTTGAAACCAATTCACTAATGAATTCAACATTTTTCTCGATTTAAGGGATAACCGTTACAATTCAAATCAATTCTTCTACCTAAGAATTGACTCAATCCTCACAAAAAAATACAAAAAATAAATAGGCAAATGAAGATTCTCTCACAAGAAATATTTTGCCCAAATTACAAACAAACTCTCCCCAAACTCAGATTACAATAGATCAAAGTGAAAATACAAGAGTTAGGAGCAAGAACATGCAATGAAATGCCTTGAGTTGGATTTTTTGGTGCTTGAATGTTGTTTGAGGATCAATAATCCAATGCTTTTGAAAATGCTTTTTTTATACCTTCTCATTGATTTCTAACCGTTGAAGTTGTTGGGAAAGTAAATATGAACGTTAGAGCTTCATCTTTCCATCATAAATGCACTATGCAGTAGGTGGTATCGAAATACGGGGTACCTGTTTCGAAACATGCTAGAAAAAGAAAGAGCCGTTGTGCATTTAATAGGGGTGTATCGATACCTGTTTCGATACAAAAAGTTTTTGTGATGCCCGGTATCGAACACTGTTTCGATACAGGCTAACCATCATTTAAAAATTAATTGACACCAACGGTCGACTCATTAAATGCTTGAAAATAGCCGTTGGGGATTAAGGGTGTATCGATACCTGTATCGATACCAAGAGTTATAAATTTAAAAATTAAAAGTAATTTGAAATTTTCCCAAGCTGTTTCGATACAAGTATCGAAACATGAGTTGACAGAAAGTTTTGGTATCGAACCTTGTTTCGATACCTGTTCTTGATCTCAAGAACAAGTCTTGAAAAATCTCAGGTGTATCGATACCTGTCCTCATGGTATCGATATCCTCGTGTAAAAATGGCTTGTAAGAGCATTTCAAAGGTTCTTGGTTTTGACTTAGAGATCAACTTTGACTTAAGAACCAAAGAGTTATTTCAAAACTGATCCTTACATTTGTTTGTTATATCAAAATCAACTTTAGTTTTACAGATTCTGAAATCTATCATACATGCCTCATGTTAGATTATAAGGCATGTATTCTAATTTTGTATCTGCACTCATTGCATCTGATTGGATTATATGTACAGGGAAGTTAGTGATACATTTACTTCTCTTCAGTGGCTCCAACTACGGGTCGAGATACCACTTTTGATCAGTGGCTCTACCTACGGGTCGAGTGTCCACTTCTTTTGGTGTGATGGTTTTAGAGTGGGTTAGGGGAACCTACTCTTCTGTTGGTGTTCGGAGTTGGGTGCATATCATGCATACTTCACATCATCTGTATTATACTGTTTTATAATTTTGTTTATTTGCACACTAGAGACATCCTAGGCTTCTTAGCTTATACCCTCTCAGTTTCTTGTTTCAGATCTCAGACTTAGGTTCTGTACGTTACTTGAAGGATCTTGATTCAGATTATTATTTATAGTATGTTTTACAATTTCGAATTTCGAGATATTTTATTATATTTGAATAATATTTTTTGTATAACGGACTTTAAACTTTTATCGGATTTTGTGACATTTAATGTTTGTTGAATTATGGGTTGAATTCAGTTTTTAATAAATTTTATAATTTCCAGTGTCTTTAAATTATTAATTATTTAATAATTTAATAGAAATTTAAATATTATTTTATAAAAACCTAACTTACAAAGGAAATTTTCGTATTGTGAACCTTAACTTTTAATCTAAGAAATTAGGTTAAATTTTAAAGGTTATACCGAACCCAAGTATGAAAAATGAGGAAAATAGAATAACAAGATATCTCGAGAAATCTTAAATCCAATAGGTTTACTAGGCATACGGTTGATCAAGTATGTAGCAGTTAAAAGGGCTTCCCTCATAAGTATTTAAGAGCATTGGCTGAAAATAAAAAAGAGTCAGTGACTTTTAGTAAGTGTTTGTTCTTTCGTTCAACTACTCTATTTTGTTGAGGGGTATTGACACAAGATGTGATATGGACAATACCTTTTTCCCGAAAAAAGGAACCTAGGGATTTACTAAAGTACTCACTCCAATTATCACTTTTCAAGATCTTAATCATGCTTTCAAATTGATTCTTCACTTTTCTATAAAACTCATGAAAAATAGAGTCAATTTCGGATTTATCTCGCATTAGATAGGTCTAAATAGTCCGGAACAAACTACCTAGACCTACAAATAGTTTTGATCTTAGAAAAACCCCAAATGTCACTATGTATTAGAAAGAAATGAGAAGTAGGTGTATGAGGATGAAGCATATGTATTTTTAGTGTGTTTTGCAATTTGACATGTATTACATGTAAAGGAAGATGGACTTTTATTCAAAAAAAGTTTAAAAAACAATTTAGCAAGATAAAAAAACAGTTCAGTCAATAGTCTTTGTAATCAGATTCCTTCACAAATTCCAAGTGCAAGAGCCCTAAGCTCAACCTCGGCACTTCATAGCAAAGAAACTCACGAGTGGAATTACATCTCTATTATATATCCCAATCGAGGAACAAGTGACAGATATATTTACAAAGGCTTAAACAAAAACCTCTTTCGACAAGTTTATGTCCAAACTGGGATTATACAATGTATACTCACCAGTTTCAGAGGGAGTGTTAGTTGTCAAGATTATCTTAGTAAAAGAATTAATAATTAGCTTATTTATAGTTAGTTTATCAAGAGTTTATCTTAATAAAAGAGTCTTAGTTATAGTTAAAGTCTTATACTTAAAAGTTTAAAGTTTAAGATATCTAGGACTCTTAATTCAATTACAAGTTCCTTTCTTAGGCTATAAAAGAGTCTGTAAACTTGTTCTTTAGTCAATGGAATAAACAAATCAAGTTTACTCAAAAACATATCGTTTATCTACTTCTTAGCACAAAGATATTTAGGAACACTAGTAGCAAATAATAAGGATCTTGTAACTTCTAAAAGGTGATTGTTTTTTCTCTCAGCCTCACCATTTTGTTGAGGTGAATTAACACACGATGTAATATGAACTGATTTGAGAATCTGAATTTTACTTTGGAACTGATTTTCAACTATTGTGTGGAATTTTTGAAATATTGCACCAGTCTATGATTTTGCTCTAATAAGGAAAGTCCATGTAGTCCTACAATGATCATCAATGAAAGAGATGAACCACCTAAACCCATTTAAGCTTTAAACTCTTGAAGGGCCCCAAATATCACTGTGAATGATGAAAAAAGATATATACTTCTTATTTGCTTGGTTAATTGACAAAAATGACAAAAAAATGTTTAAAACTCTTAGTGATAAACAGCTTAGGGAACAATTTTGCAAGGTAAAAGAAATTGGGATGACCTAATTGAAAGTGCCATAGCATGATATCATCACAAGAATCAGATTGTTTTGGTGGCATAAAATCGATTTTGGATAGGTAACTTGAGTAGGCTTTTGTCTTGAAAGTATTGTTTTCTTCAAGAATATAAAGACTTCCACTCAGCCTAGCTCTACCAAGCACCTTCCCCGAGCTCAAATCCTAAAAAATTAGAGTCAAACTGAGTGCTGCATTGTAGATCAATATTCAATTTACTAACTAAAAGTAGATTGCAGGCTAGATGAGAAACATAAAATACAGATCTCAGGGTAATATCCATGTTTATCTCAACAGAACTCCTCCCTTCAATAGGAGAGTGAGAATCTATTGATTCAAAGGTCTGAAAAAGCTCCATGTTTCCTGTCATGTGGTCACTAGCCCCCGAATCCACAATCCATGTAGTACCAGTATTTTTGCCAATCAGATTTGCAAAGAAAAGGCTACTTTCATGGGTTTTGTTGTTAGCGATTTGCTTTGCAGTCTAGGAACTAATAGCAGAAGGGTTTGGAGAATCCATTCTTTGCTAGAGGTGTAGGATCGATAACCTAATTGATACCATGTAAAAAATAGGTGTTTTTGGAGAAGAAAATAATTCTCTGATTTTTATTATATTCGAAAAACTAACATTATAAATTATTAGTTCTCCTTTTAAGAACTATTTACAAAATATAGTTCACATAAAACTCTATCTCCTAAATAAAGGTAAACTCTATCTAAAAGAACTTTTAGATAAGTACAACCTCCTAATAAGATTAGAACCCTATCTCAAAGGTAAAGATTATCTACATTTATCTTATAACTTACATAGACCATTTAGAAAAGTTTTCTCAAAGTCTATGAAAAATAGGTTCCAATTAGTCGACCTAAATTCTAGCATGAGAAAAATAATTAGTCGCTTAAAATAAGCAAGAATTCTTTTTCCAAACGTCAGAAGAACAGATATTAAATCAATGCTAGAGTGACCACAGGATGCTACTTATACAAACATTATCTTATGTATAGACATCCTCAAGGGACTCATACCGTGCTTGTTTCTTTTATCTTCTCTAATGATTTTGCAATAATACTTTCTTTCTTCTCAACCCCAACCAATTGAGCATGTCCAACATCATCAATAGAGCCAGGATGATCAACTGTTACCTTAACATCCTGAACAAATTGAAAATGTAAAAAATAAAAAAAAAAAATGCAACAGTAAAACCATTCTGAAAGGTCCATGGTTAATGTATCATGCATCATCATGTTTCGCTTTCTTATATGGTCGACACCTTTTGCGATGAAACAACACAATTATACATGTTAATAGATTGTGCTTACCTCCTCATATGCTGACTGATCAGCACTTCCTTTGACACGCTTCTCAAGCTCAATGAGTTCATTCCTTAATTCTTCAAAGCGCCGGATTTCATTTGGTCCTGAATCAGCATTATTGGCATTTGAAGCATTCGGTTCAATAAATTCATTTCCCTGGATGCAAAAAAAATTGCAAATAGCTTTCATTTAAATAAAGCATACCAACACCATAAAATATGTTTTAGCTCCTGGAATATGTATTATCATAATAAGAATATTATAACACAGTGGAAAGAGTTGCTTCCTAACATAATTATTGGATGATAGGTTTCTTCTGAGGTCCTTCACTATCCTCAAACCTTCAATCAATTCTTATGTTCAACCTTCCGTACAGATATACAAACAACTTAAGCTTGATGTACATGTCACGGCTTTATAATATTTTGATTAAAAAAACAGAAGTTGAAACCAATGTTTTGCTGAGGCTCAAGGCGCAGAGTCCAAAACACTTAATTGAGTCTGGAATTAGGGCTTAACAGTATATCTCCAGTGTTAAAAGGACCAGTTCTCAAGTCCTTTGGAATTAAGGCTCAAGGTCAGATCACTGGTGGTGATATAGATTATAGACCAACAGGAGAATAGATAAAATGCAAAAATCTGATACTAAAAGGATCCAATGCAAGACCAACAAGTGTAAAATGCTATGTGGGGAGCCAGATTATACCGATTTCTCTGGAGCTGATAACTCTGCGTCAGGCTTCCTGGATGAAGGGAGTAAGAAGCTCCATAATCCATGATATTTCTTAACTCTAATGAAAGAGACAAATAAAATAAAGTAAAGAAGCACGGTATGGTTGGACTAGAATTAAGAATAAGTTCCATGAAAACAAGCAAAACTATAGTCTACAGCTGAAGTTTCTACCTGTTGCTTCCATCATTTGTTAAAGTAGCACTCTTTCTGTTTTTTGTCTTTGGATATTCTTGCAGCTCACTAAAAGAGGACTGGGAAATATCATCATCAGCTTCCTGAATGAAAGTAGTAAATTTACATAATTTCGAACTGACCTCACAAACATATTTTTATAATGTGTACAATAAAGGCATGGACTGCCGCATAAAGAAAAGTAAAATGCCCAATTCTGGAAGGGGGCGTAATTTCAATTTGAACTAGACTATTTATATTGCGACAAAATCAACCCTGCAATTTACCAAAACCAAGTAAAAGCCATTCGCGTAGTCTGGTTAATGTAGCGCTGATCAGCAACTAACACCATGAAATTAACTATACTATTCACAATACACCAAGCAGAAAATTTTCTTTGATATCAATTTTCTTGGTCATGTCCCAAGGGCACTTTTGTTGAAGCAAATTGCAAAAAATTATCTTTTACATGTGTCACTGAAAAGCCAGAGCAATCTTCCCATCATAGCACTAATTTCATAGTGAAGAGGGGTAGGAAGAAACCTGGTGGAGAAAAGCTTCTTTTGCCCTAAAGGATGCCTCCAAAAATTCAGCTTCTTTCTTTAGTTTCCTTATTTTCTCAAGGTCAGAACAAGCTGCCTGTAAGTGCTCTTTCCCAGAGTGAGAACTTGAAACATACAACTCTTGAAGCAAGTTTTCTAGTCTTTTCAGAGCTTCTTCAACACTCTCTAATGCCTGCAATCAATATGATGTCACTGCATAATTAGAACCATTCAACAAGTTTAGAATAAAACACATACAGACTGTCAGAAATATGGGAGCAAAAGTTCTATCAAAACAATGTAATGAATTGATTCGGATATGTAAAGAATTGGGATTTCAGAATAGGAAGAAGTAAGTTTTAGAAGAGAATAACTGAATTTTCATTGACAACTAAATTTTATTTTCTTTATTTTTTTATTTTTAGTTATTTTATTTTTATTTTATTTTGGTTTATTTATGTTGTATGACCAGGGTCAACCCTACCAATCCTTTGTACGCATTAGATCTAGAAATCGAACGTACCTATCAAGGGTTGAGGAGACAATTCCAAGGAGCCATAGCAGGAAATCCAGCAAATCAGAACTTACCTGTCGGCAATGGAGGCCTTCCGCCGCCACCACTACCGCGACAGCTAACTGTTAGAGACTTCTTGAAGGAAGATTTAAATGGATTGAACCCTAGAGTGGTTACACCAGAAATAGAAGCAGCCTACTTTGAGCTAAAACCTGACATGTTCAATATGCTAAACACTATTGGACAGTTTGGTGGGTTAATGACAGAAGATGTCAAACAACATTTTAAATCATTCATGAAAGTTTGTAATTCTTTCAAAATGATGTTTTAAGATTGAAATTGTTCCCTTATTTACTGAGGGATATGGCAAAAATCTGGCTAAATAGCATTCCAACAGGATCAATAGGATCTTGAAGTGAACTATGTCAAGATTTCATTACGCGCTTTAATCCTACCAATTTATATGATAGAATTCGTAATGAAATTATTTCTTTTTGACGGGCTGATGACGAACCTATGTACGAGACATGAGAGCGCTATAGAGAGTTATTGCACAAGTGCCCATTGCATGGATTTCCATTGTGGACACAAGTGACACTGTTTTACAATGCCACCAATACCTCGACAAGGATGATGTTAGATGCCTCAGCAAATGGAACACTCCTAGATAAAGCACCTGAGGAAGCTATTGAAATACTAAACAAACTCGCAAAGAACGGTTTTCAATTTCCTACATTTATGCGAGGAGTAAGACGTCAAGCCACAGTGAATGAATTAGAGACATCAACTACGGTGGCAACACAATTGGCCTCTCTTACCAAAATGGTGCAAAACATGCAGTTACAACAGAACACCCATGAGGTCAAAGCCATTGATTCTTATTGCAATTTATGTGGAGATAACCACAATTTTTCTGAGTGTATGAATCAAGAGGCCAACATGTATGTTGGAAATTACAATAGAAACAATATGATATCCAACACATACAAATCCTCATGTAAGAGGCATCCAAACTTTTCATGGAGCAATCCAAACAATGTCTTAAATTCAACTACTCAACCCCAGGATTACAACCACAAATGCAACATCTGTTGCAGCAGCAGATACATCAACCAATGTCGCAGCAGCAGATACATCAGCAACAACCTGTAAGTTCTTTAGAAAATTCCCTAAAAACATTCATGATGAAAACTGAATCATACATGGCAGAGAACAATAACTTCATCAAAAGAACAGATGCATTCATCAATAGGACAGAGATGATGTTACAGAACCAAGAAGCAACAATTAAGGCATTGAAAACCCAGGTTAAGCAGTTTGCTCAGAACATCAATACTAGACCATAAGGAGGATTACCTAGCAATACTAAAGTTGCTAAGGTAATAGGCCATGAACAATGCAAACAATCACTACTAGAAGTGGTCTACAACTGAAAGAGAAGGTAGAAAGCTCAGCAACCAAAGTCCCACCAAAAAACGAGGACTTGGATGCTGAACAAATTGATCATGAAAACACTGCCCCAGCAGAACACTCGGCAGTACCTGAACTAGTTACCGAGACAACAACAAACATAGTGGTTCCAGGCATTAAATTCTAATCTAAAGAAACCCTAGAAAAGATGAAACCACCATCACCTTTTCCACAAAGGTTAAGAAAGCAAAAATAAGATCATCAATTAAAAAAATTTCTTGATATCTTAAAGCAAGTTCACATCAACTTGCTATTTGTAGAGGCATTTGAACAAATGCTTAATTATGCTAAGCTTTTGAAAGATATTCTGTCTAAGAAAAAAAAGCTAGGTGAGTTTGAAACGGTGGTTGTTACAGATGGATGCATAGCAATGCTACACAATCGCATACCACCAAAATTAAAGGATCCTGGATGCTTTATAATACCTTGTACAATTGGTAACCACTATGAAGGTAAGGCCCTATGCGACCTTGGAGCAAGCATCAATCTAATGCCTAAATCTGTCTTTCAAAAGATTAAAATCGGAAGGGTAAAACCAACAACTGTGATGCTCCAACTTACGGATCGATCATATGTGCAACCTGAAAGAAAAATCGAGAACATACTAGTAAGAGTAGACAAATTTATTTTTCTTGATGATTTTCTTGTCCTCAATTGTGAAACAGATGACAATGCTACGATTATTTTTGGGAGACTCTTCCTTGCCACTGGACGTACACTAGTTGATGTGGAAAAATGAGAGTTGACAATGAGGGTCAATGACCAACAAGTCAAACTCAATGCCTTCCACAATTTGAAAAGATATGATAATGCAGAAGAATGCAAAGTCCTTCACCCCACAGATGTAGACACAAAGGTATCCTGCTTCAATTGTCACTACCTGAGTAGCATGCCTGATAGAAAATTAGATATTTGCTATGGCAGAATTTTTGACAGAAAAATTAAAATAGATGTGAAAGAAACCAACAGCATAACACATTGTCCAGACAAACAGGGTGCAGTGAAAATCAAAACGAAAACTGATGGACATAAAACCAATGGCTAACATTTAAAGAATCATTCTGGCCAACAAAAGATAATCACCTTGGGAGATGCATTTGCATGCACTCCACCAGTGACATAATCTTTTTCCTTCTTTTTATTATTATATTAGAATTAATTTAATTTAGATTTACTTTTTATAATTATTATTTTTAATTAATTTTCTTATTTTTGTTTAATTTTTGTTTAGGACAATAAACAAGAATAAAGAAGAAATAATTCACAGTAGGTGTTCTGTCGAGGCAGGAAAACAGTGTCAAAAGCCGCAGCAGTCCCAACGGGCAGAAACAGCGTAACGGCTAGTCTATCAAGATTCCCGTCGTGACAATAAATACAAACGACAGTAAAAATTAAACGGCTAATGACTAAAACAGTCACAAGACCGAGGCCTATATAAGCAATCTCTACCTCTTAAACTATTCACTCTGGCATTCTTGTCTTCTTTAAAATATTTGATAATCTTGCTCTCATAATATTCTCTGCCTGCTTACCTTCTTGCAATTTTTAGAAACTCTTTAAGAAAATTTTCAAAGAACATCAACTCTCAACTACTTACTCATGGCCACCTACAGACGCTTTGCCCCAGCCACTGTTAGAGATCGATTCAACAGGTCTTTCATTGTTCGGCAACTATGGGAGGAACAAGGGTTCCAACATTCTGAAGAAAAAAATTTCAACATCGAACACTACTTGTTCGACAAGATAAAATATCAAGATTGAAAGATCTACTGCCTTCAACCAATCTAGGCCAATACTACTATCGTACAGGAATTCTATGCGCACGACCCAAGCAATAATTCTCTTTTTGTCCATTGCCAAGGCAGACCTATCAAGCTCGATGTTGATACAATCAACGATTTCTACGGCCTTGTCCCTATACGTGATGTCCATGCCGAATTCATGAAAGATGTCACCATCGACGATTACGAACTGATAAAGGACAACCTCTGCTACGAAAATACCCCTTAAACCGGTGCCCATAAAGAATCCGTAGCAAGGTAAAGTCTGAAACCCGAAGTCAAACTTTGAAACACCTTTGTCAAGAGACAACTCATTTCAATCTCCCATAACAGTACGGTGGACTGAAAGAGATTGGTGCTCATCCAATCCATCATCAACAAAAGGAGCATCAGAGTTGAAAAAATTATTTTACGAGAAATTTACGAATGCGGTAAAAAGGATAAAGGCCCTTTATATTTCTCTTCTTTAATTACTGGTATTTGTAATGTTGCAGGTGTATCCACTGCCGAAACAGATGAATTCACAGCCCATAGAAGAGGATAGACCAAAGACTTCTGCCACAAAATCATGCAGATCACACACGCAGAATCAGTCCAGGCAACTCCACAGCAATTCACTGCCTACACTGTTGTCGAGGTCAATTACATGACAGAGATGCCTGATACTGCCTACATCACTGCCGCAGCAAACCCATACCAGGAGATATTACAGAGGATGAAAATTATGGATCTCAGGCAGCAGAGATACATGGAGTATCAAAGAGACTTCAACAGCACACTTGCTCAAATGATGTTCCACAACTTTCCAAACCAAGGGGTGCAATTTCTAGAGTTTTCCAACATGTTCGTGACAGCTGCACCCTACATAGAGATAACACCAGCTCCAGGAGGACAGAGATCATTCTTCCCCACAGGCCCTCAACAACTGTTTTACGCTGTTGGCCCATCTAAGACAACAAACTCTGTCGCGGCATCATCTGCCAGCAGAAGATCATCCAAGAAGAGGATAGTCTTCAGCACTTCTCCAAGACCTCTCATCATCATGGGCAATCTATCAACTGAGATAAATACCTATGTACACTAAAGTTCAGATACTGTCGGGCCGACCAGTCACCATACCTGGATAGATCCAAAAATGATAGAGGGACTGATGTAATAATACCGAAGATAAAGGAGAAGAGGTAAACGCTCCCATGCAACGAACAACACCCATAAGAGTCCAGCCACCAAGACAAGCAAAGACTCAGCTATCACCATCACAAAGGATACAACAATCAGCAGCAAGATCCAAAAAATTAATTATGGATGTCAACTCTTCGGAGTCCTTATAATTTTTTATGCTGCTTTTATTACTTGTTTCTTTTTTACATTTTGTTACCTATTGTTTATCTCTATTTTAAGCATTAAGGACAATGTTTGTCACTTTACTTGAAATTGTTGCCCATACTCTTGCACTGCCCATCATCAGTATTGTTTTAGTTTATTCTTTTAAGGCAATAGAAATCTTTCTCCTTACCATAATTAGGTTTTGTTTTGAAGGCTTAATTCTAGGATAATTAAGGAGAAAAACTTAGAAGCTTGCTATAAGGTTGATTATGAAAACACTTTTGAGACCTGTTTGACTATAAAAATTCTTTTAATGAACTTAGATGATAAAGACTTAGATCTTTAGAGAGGTGACTAGAGGTTCCTAACACCGGCTCTATGAATAACTCTTTTTCATGCAAGAGGTGCCTGAAATTGGACTATACTCGTTCATATTCTTCAAACAATAAATTTCTAATCACCGATTACGTACAAACCACCATCATTTTTTGCATCTTCGGTCACCTTGGCCCCTTTCTAATCACTGCTATTACCATCTTCAATTTGAAATAGATCAACGATCCAAATTTTCAGATGCACGTTATTTTTATCACTGTTGTTATTAGACTATACTCGTTCTCTAGCTTCTCCCTTGTGAGAATCTAACATTTTTGGTGAAATTTTTACTCGTTCACTTTTGTTTTTTAACTAATGATTCTATCTTAGCCAATCAAAAAGATAAATAAAAAGGTTATAGTTTAGCTTTAAAAACTATTTGGTTCTATCTTAGCCAATAAAAAAGATAGATAAAAAGGTTATAGTTTAGCCTTAAAAACTATTTGGTTCTATCTTAGCCAATCAAAAAGATAGATGTTATAACTTAGCCTTAAAAACTATTTGGTTTTATCTTAGCCATCTGTTCTAAAAGATATGAGAAAAGATCGGAGAAAAAATTATGTTTTAGCCTTAAAAATTATTTGATTATATCGTAATCATCCATCCAAAAAGATAAATAAAAAAGTTATAATTTAACCTTAAAAACTAGATAATATTTTTTTAAGAATTTTATATCAAAGATCCAAATTGAAACTCTAGTCTGTGTAACTATCAGCTTGAGGGGAGTGTAAATTCCTTTGACCATTTCGTACATCATTTATATCAGATCTTTTAATCAAGAACTGCATGCTGGAGCATCTCAATCAAAGACTCCTGACCCAAGAATAGGGAGCATTTTTCTTGAAAAACAACAAAAGAAAAAAAGAGTAGGACATCACATCTAGGATCCAAGTTGGTGCTCTACTACTTTTGTTCACCAACTTGAGGGATAGTGTTAGTAATCCAAGATGTGTTAGAGCTTAAGAAGAAATGTAAGTTAGCAAGGAGTGTTAAAAAATTTTATTTAATACGTAATTAGAGTTTATCCTAATTGGTAGTTTAGATTTATTAGAAGTCTTATTTAAATTAGAAATAAATATTATTTAAATTAGAGATAAATTATACTTACTCTCTAAGCATTTGAGAGTGAAGAATAATAAACAAATATAGAAAAACACATTATCCTTTTTGAAAAATATTTTATTCATCTTCTGCAAACAATAAATTTCTAACCACCGATTACACACAAACCACCATCATTCTTTGTATCTCCGGCCACCATGGCCCCTTTCTCACAGTAAAATCTACCTAGAAACAACTTATTTCAAAGGAACAGGAGAAACCTTATCAAATGAATCTGACTCTTTCTCAATTACTAATCCAGCCCCACCAACAGATCTAGTCTCAACCATTGGGATCCTCAATCACATTTCCAGCAAGTATAATCAGAGATTAGAAATCATTATAAAGTAGTAAAGTACCATTATTAAGGACACGCGACACTTGTATGGCATGAGACTGAGATGATAGTGAAGATATATAACAATTGACCAGATGCTTACCACATTACTTTTTCATAACAGAAAAACAAGTTATCCCAATAAAAAAGTAAAAATAAAATGCAAAAATACATGCCAGGAGTAATAAATCAAAAAAAATACAGTAATGAATATTGGTCTAGCATCAATCAAATCGAAACGCTTTGATGCAGAAAGAAAGTGAAGGGGAAGAAAGAGCATATCTTATGGATTTAATATATTTCATAGCTACAGAGAATAGAAAGCAGCAAAACATCTATAGGTTGCGCTCTAATTTAAATCACATTGCCAAATAATAATATGTGGTAATTTCTTCATTTTCTGTTACTATTAAGTATTTTGAATAAGGAAGGCTGAACATTCAATAAGCAACTTATGTCTATAAGCGACATCAAGTATACTTCTTATCAGACCAAATCCATGTAAAACCATATAAAATTAAATGATAACGCCCTAGGATGACCACAAAAAATAGCACCAAATTGTTTCTGTGAAGACGATGAGGGGAATTTTCCATGTTGAAAATCAAAATGTCTTGGAAAAGTTCTCCGTCAAAAATCATTTGCAAACATTTTAAACTCTTTTTTTTAGCAGTGTGCCTTAGAGACCTTTCCTCTTTTTTCAAACACGACAAGATTTGGCCTTCTCTCCTCCCTTTGTTCCTAATTTTGGATATCTAACTCCATTTTACTCATTTTTTTCTCATAACCCATAGAATACATGTATGGATAAACATACATATCATAAATTTTAGAAAATCTCTAGTAAGCATATCAAGATTAAAAATTTTTGTAACACCCAAAATTTTGTTTAATTCAGAATTTAATATTTTAAAATCTTTAATTTCTAAAACCCTAATAATTAAAGAATTTTTGTTTTGAAACCTTAATTTTAATTAAGGACTAAATTGTTTTAGTCTAAAATTTTGAGACTTATTTATGATATTAGTGACCTGTTTGGCATGTAGGAAAGCATTGTGGTAATTTCGTGAACATTATGAAAGGCAAGGTCTAACCTTGCAATTTACCCATTTTATTAGAATAAAGTTAATCTTTATCAAGATCTCAAAAATCAGGTTTATTCTTCAGATTTATTTATTAATAATCCTTTGTCATTTGAACCTGATAACTCTTCCACTTCTACACCTACAACTTTTCATCCTTCACCTATTGTTACTACTCCTCAATTCTCACCTAAACCTTCCTCACAAACTTCTCAACCCTCTAAGCAATTGAAAGTTTACACCAGAAAACAGAAAATTATTCCAGAGACTGTTTTGCAATCTGACACTTGCCAAGAATTGGACTTGAGTTCAGTTGCCAATGAGAATGATGAAGGTAATGTTCTAACTGAGATTCTTTTCTCGTTACCTGAGGTTGATGATTTACCAATTGCTAAAAGGAAAGGGATAAAAGAATGTACAAAGCATCCCATTCAGAGGTATGTTGCTTATGGTAATCTAATGTCATCGTTCAAGGCTTTTACAGCTTGCTTAGATAAAGAACAAATACCTGACACTATTGAGGAGGCTCTAAATGATTCTAAGTGGAGAAGAGCTGTTGAAAAGGAGATTGAAGCACTTGAAAAAAATGATACTTGGACCATTACAGATATTTCGCAGGGCAAGAAACCAGTTGGATGCAAGTGGGTGTTCTCCATAAAATACAACTCTGATGGTAGTATACAAAGATATAAAGCAAAGTTGGTAGCCAAAGGTTTTACTCAAACCTATGGAATTGATTATAATGAGACTTTTGCTCTTATAACTAAGCTAAATACAATTAGAGTTCTCTTAAATTTGGCAGTAAACAAAGACTGAATGTTGCATCAACTTGACATTAAGAATGCTTTTCTTAATGGAAAATCGAAAGAAGAAGTGTACATGAGAGTACCTTCGGGTTTGAAGTCGAAAAAAGGTGATCAGAAAGTTTGTAGACTTAATAAATCCATCTATGGTTTGAAACAGTCGCCTAGAGCCTGGTTTGACAGATTCACCAAGGTGACTCTGAAAGCTGGATACAAACAATCCTTAGCAGATCACACACTCTTTATTAAGATAACCTCTAACAATAAAAGGGTTATTTTAATAGTGTATGTAGACGACATAATTCTGACAGGTGATGATGAGGAAGAGATAAGTCACATGAAAAGGTTATTAAATACAGAGTTTGAAACAAAAGACCTAGGAAAACTCAGATACTTTCTAGGCATGAAGGTTGCTAGGTCGAGCAAAGGTTTAGTAATAAATCAAAGAAAATATATTTTTGATTTACTTAATGAAACTGGGATGCTAGGATGTAAACTAGTTGATACTTTCATGAAAACAGGATTAAAATTTAGTAAAGATGACTCAAGCCATAAAGTTGATAAGAGTAAATTTCAAAGGTTAGTGGAAAAGTTAATTTATTTATCATTAACCAAACCAGATATTGCCTTTTCAGTTAATGTTATCAGTCAACACATGACTGATCCAAAGGAGGATTACATGGAAGCTGTAATTAGAATTTTGAGATACTTGAAAGGGACACCAGGGCATGGACTGCTATTTAAAAAGACTCAAGAGAGTTCTATTCAGATTTAAGCTGGGCAGGTGAACTGACAGAAAGAAGATCAACTAGTGGTTATTATTCCTTTGTTTGGGAAAATCTAGTGACTTGGAGAAGTAAGAAACAAACAGTTATATCTAAAAGCAGCGCTAAAACAGAATATAGAGCTTTAGCATTGAGAATGTGTGAAGGAATTTGGTTATTAAAGCTACTGAAAGAGCTAGATGTGAACCAAGAGAAAAAGTTCGAGATTTTTTGTGATAATCAGTCTGCCATACAAATTGCTCGAAATCCAATTCATCATGATAAGACGAAACATGTAGAGATTGATAGACATTTTATCTCAAAAAAGATTACTAATGGGACAGCTTCTTTATCTTATGTTCCTACAGAAGAACAAGCAGCAGACATGTTTACAAAAGTATTACCAAAAGCTTCATTCGACAAGTTTCTATTCAAGTTGGGAATATACAATATATATTCTCCAACTTGAGGTGGAGTGCGATATTATATATGTAGTATTGGTAGGAATTTGAGTTAGGATCTATTACTTAGAGATAATTTTAGTAGAATTAAAAGTCTTAAGTTAATAGGATTAAAAGTCTAAAGTAATTAGGACTTCTAATCCTATTCAAAGTCTTATCTAAAGCCTATAAAAAAGCATTAGCTTGTGTAAACAAAATCATTCATTCAACAACAGAAAATCAATTATGTTTCTTCTTTCGTTTCACAAAAAACTTAAATTTTCTTTTTCTCGTTTTTCAACATTATTTTATTTTTCCACAAAGTTGGAAGTTGATTTTCTACAAGTAACACTTTCAATCGAGTTTGAATTTTGAATTTCCTTTAAGTTTAATGGTTCGTTGTTGTTTTCTTTCGCTTTGTGGTTATCGTTTTATACTTTTTGTTGTTCGTTGTTGTTGTTATTGTCGTTCGATTGTGTTGTTATCACCATCTTGTGGGTTGTCATCGATATCCATTCTTAGCCACCACTTTAATGTTCTGCAATGTTTCATTTCAATTGCAGTAAGGTTTGTTTATGGAATTGTGAGTTTTGCTTTTGGCGGGGCTTACGTTTTAGCAAGTTGGAATTCAAGTGTTTTTGCGGGTCCATAGATTTCTATTTTGGTTAGAAACCCACATGAATAGGTTACAGAAATGTTTAGTTGATGATGTTTGGTGTGAGATCACTATGTAATGGAGTTTTAGAAGTCTAATTAACCTCGGAAATAGGTTGAGTTGGACAGTGTTTATATTTTGTGGCGGTCCATGTGTCTTGAAATCTTGTGGAACCTTTTATGAGTAAGCTTTCGGATCAGAGTTTTGTTTTAATTGGTGGCTTAGTTTAGCAATGAATAGTAATATAGTTATTTTACTTCGTAGGTCATGTTTCAGTTAGATTGGAACACGAGACGTGTCCTTTCGAAGTTAGAGCTATTGTCGCCTAAGGTGTGTCTCTTCTTATGCTACATTCTATTATGTTTTTGTACTTGCTTGATTTATTATCGAATTGTGATTGAGAATATTTTGAATTATCATACATGGCATGTTAAATTGTATTTTAAATCAAGTATTGGATTTTCATAAATGTATTACTCGCAATAGTTCAGATTTGTGAATTTACAAATTAAGTTAGGATGAGATTTCAGAATTTAACATTTGCATCACATTATCATGAGTATATGGGTTGACACATCAGATCGGAGGAAGTTTTGTGGCTTCAATTTTAGATTGAACTCTACTTCGGATTATTTCGTGGTTTCACCATTCGGGCTGAGTTTCACTTCTGATGGTGACGTTGGATGGGAGTAGGTTCTAAGAAACCTAACTCATTTAGTGTATTGGAGTTTGGGTATTGTATCATCATGTGCATCAGACATCATTTCATCATGATTCGGATTTATTATATTTTTGAAAATGGCTTATCAAAAAAAATTAAAACATTGTTTTGCTTTTGTGTTTATTTTGCATGTTTAGAGACACATTAAGCTCTTTAGCTTATCCCTTTTAATTACTTCAGTTTAATGATTTTACTCAATTTGGATTATTGTGTAATTCGGACTTTGAGAACTTTTGATCCGAGACTATTTGGATGCACAATTTTACTGAATTCTAAACGATTAATTGATTGTTTGAGATAACAATTTAAGGTTTTGGTATTTTATATTAAGATATTAATTTAAGCATTTGTATTTATAAAACTAAAATCCCTAAATCTATTTTTTCAATTGTCAAAATAACCCTAATTTGAATTATTTAACCTAAAATATTTACTTGAAGAGAAAGTTTTGATAACTTGATTTCTAAGTTTCAACTTAGGAAATTAGGTCGGAATTGGAGGTGACATGTCTTTCTCAAATGCTTAGTTCAGGTACCCCTAATTCATTTGGTTCACATTTACCCTTTTTCTTAATAACCAATAGACATTTTAAAAGGGATCGAGTTCTATGTTTGAAAACTTAGCAATCATGCATGTACTTGAATTCAAATGTGTGAGAGAAAAAGGGGGTTTCAAGAGAGAGATAGTGAGGGAAGGGAGGAAGACTAAAGTTAAGCATCCGCGACTTACAGCGGTATCCTGACTTCTTTCATGCACATCGCCAACTTGTTGTGCCTAAACAATAAAGATGACATTTTTTTCTTAAATTACGCAACAGAGATCAATATAAACTGGCTAATAACTAAGGAACTGTAAACTCCTTTACCCTCTAGACAAGAACCTTGCAGCCTTAACACTAGAAGAATTTTCCAGCCATCTACTATATTTAATGAAGCTCTGCACCAATGAGAACAAACATCCAACACTTCAGGAATAGCTTTAGTATTAGGAGGACCTTTTCGTATACTTTTATGTCCATGAGACTGTTTTGATGTGTTGACTATGCCAGTATAAAAAGGAAGCCAATCTAACTCCTCACATACGACCTAATGGATGAAAGATAGGGTCAAACATTTGTCACAAAACATATTTGCCAAAAAGGTAATAACCAAAAATCCATGCATGCTGACCTCAACATAGAGCTGATAAGAACTTATTGATGATAGTTGGGGGTAGTACAATACGCTGCCACCTATAAGATACCTACATGGTAAAGACGGTGAATTAAATTCACAACTAAATATTGGAACGTATACATCATAACAGAGGAAGAAGTTAATGTATTCAAAGATACCTAATAAAGCTTTCAATGGGATCATCTATAACATCATATCCATTTGCAGATAAAAAAGCCTGTGTATTTCTGCCTAAGGCAATAAAGAATCCAAAAATGGTCAAATCCCTTTCCAAGACCTGCAAGAAATTAGTATAACTTTCAATGAACCTAGACCAAAAATAAAATTATGTAATAAATACGTAGCAGCTTTCCAGCATAAATGATTTTTTCCTCCAATTAAATTTCACATTTGTCCATTATATTCTAAAGGGATGTGGGAAAGCCCTAAACATCTTGTAAGAAATTCATCCAAGAGAACTTATTAGAGTATTTTATAACCTTTGGCCAGGATGCTATTTTCTGTAGAAAATCAACTTCCAACTTTGTGGAAAAATAAAACAATGTTGAAAAAATAAAAAATAAAATTTAAGCTTTTTGTGGAACGAAAGAAGAAACATAATTGATTTTCTGTTGTTGAATGAATGGTTTTGTTTACACAAGCTAATGCCTTTTTATAGGCTTTAGAATAGGACTTTGAATAGGATTAGAAGTCCTATTTACTTTAGACTTTTAATCCTATTAACTTAAGACTTTTAACTCTACTAAAATTATCTCTAAATAATAGATCCTAACTCGAATTCCAATTAATACTATATATATTATCTCACACTCCCCCTCAAGTTGGAGAATATATATTGTATATTCCCAACTTGAATAGAAACTTGTCGAATGGAGCTTTTGGTAATACTTTTGTAAACACATCTGCCACTTGTTTTTCTGTAGGAACATAGGATAAAGAAGCTGTCCCATTAGTAATCTTTTCTGAGATAAAATGTCTATCAATCTCCACATGTTTCGTCCTATCATGATGAACTGGATTTCGAGCAATTTGTATGGCAAACTGATTATCACAAAAAATCTAGAACTTTTCCTCTTGGTTCACATCTAGCTCTTTCAGTAGTTTTAATAACCAAATTCCTTCGCACATTCCCAATATTAAAATCCTATATTCTGCTTCAGCGCTGCTTTTAGATACAACTGTTTGTTTCTTACTTCTCCAAGTCACTAGATTTTCCCAAACAAAGAAAAAAATAACCACTAGTTGATCTTTTTTCTGTCAGTTCACCTGCCCAACTTAAATCTGAAAAAATTTGAATAGAACTTTTTTGAGTCTTTTTAAATAGCAATCCATGCCTTAGTGTTTCTTTTGGGGATAAGGAATTAATTTCCTATAAGATGATATTAAAGATATTCTTTCACCTCTAGATGTGGGTATTTATTTGGTCTCTAAGATTAATCATGAGACCTTTTTCCTTTTCTTTAGTTTTTTTGTTCTTATTTGTAATTTTTATCGGTTATAGATCGTATTGAACTAAAGGTTGACGCTTTTGTTTCTACTGAAAACAAGAATCCTTTTGCATTTGATGGCAAAGCAGATACTGAGGTTGAAAAAACACTAAAGGTAATTGGCATTCACAATCTTTTTTAATCTATGCTACTAGGCTCATTATAAGTTATTGTTTTCCCTAGTCTATTTAGAGTAGGTGAGAATGTTGATTTTAGAATTAATTACTTATGGAGGTGATTTTATTTTTATCTGTGTGGATTGAATCTATAAAATAATTCTTTTTAATTTGTTTGTTTCATCCAGGAGGCAATTTCAGCAGCATCCACAATCTCTTCATCTACCCTTAACCTAAATGCGAGGCTCGCTCTTTCTTTTCAGTTTACCATGCCTTCTTATAGTTCAGTTCCATTTCCATCAACTCAAACCTTGAAGGTATCATTTTTTAACATGCTTCTACAGACTCGATGAACCCCAAATATGTTCTCAGAAACTATCTCTGTCAGAGTGCTATCGATGCAGCTGAAATGGGAGATTTCGAAGAAGTCCGAAGGCTGTTTAAAGTAATGGAGCGGCCATATGATGAGCAACCAGGAATGAAGAAGTCTCTACAATACGACTGGCTTCGGCATGGGCTTTATCGTCCTGCTGTGTGCATGTTATCCCGTTCCTCATGAGTTTATCACTCATAGTTATGTTATTTACAAATCACAAATACCCCCCAAAATATTTCTCTATTGTATATATGGAAAAGATTTTTATTGACCTTTTCCTCCTAATAAATTGTAGCAGTACTTGTATACCCTTGTTTGCTTTTATGTTGTATGCATACTTATGCTTTGATTATGCCATTAAATTATGATATTTATACCCATCTGTTGTAATACAATACTTGAGAAAAAAAATAAAAAAATTAAGAAACATTAATATGTTCGTGTATTGTAGAGATTTATTTTAAATGATCATTATAATTTATTTTGTTTATATTGTCAAGATTTGAATCGGCATGTAACATGCCATTGCGGGCAATGTATTGACATACTAATAAAACATGACAATTTATTAACAATTGCTATCACAATTTAAATTACAATAATTTAAAAATAAGATAACAAAATTATATCGATGGTTAAATTGAACATTACATTTTAAATGTTACTACCTTCGTCCCATTTTATTTGTCCAATATTGACTTTTTTTGGTCAATTTTTTTAAACTTTGACTCATTATAACTTTAAATCTATTATTGATAAAAATATTAAAAAAATATATTTTAAAGCCTCTAATTAAGTAGTTTAAGAATATATATATTTTATAAAATTTAATAAATTAAAATATTTAAAATAATTATGATCAACGTTTAAAAAATTTGACTTTAAAATGTCAATAATGAACTTCTTATATGAGACGGAGGGAGTATTTTATGTTTAGTTTTGTATTATTTTGGGGTATTATTTTTACGAAATATTTTTTACATCTCTCATTTTTGTCTCACATATATTATATTAAAAATTGGATATATATACTATATATAAAAAATGCTTAAATTTAAACTAATCGGTACCGATACGTAATAGTTGTTTTCTTTGCATGTTGTTTAAAATTCACCAACTGTTTCGAAACGATTATTCCCCGTTCTGAAACCTTTTGAATCTGTGAATTGAAGTTTTGAAACACTGTAGCGACCCTATAAGAATCGAATAAAAATTAATTTAGGTGATTAGAGTGCTAGTTTTGAAATGACTGAAAATTTTGGGTTTAATTTTAAAAAAATGTAAATTTTGATTGAAAATGGGAAATGTTGGAAAATTTTAAAAAGGGGAATTAAAAAATTTAGGGGTTTAAAAGGATAGACCCCAATTTAGGAAGCTAGGGTTTGGATTAAAATGGATTCGGGAATTCTTTGAAATTAGGGATTTTTGAAAAATTGGGATTTTAGAAAAAAAAAAGGTTTAGAAAAGGATAGAGTCGCCACCAACCACTTTTGGTAAACCAGGCACCGGAAAACCAGAGATTCAAAATGATTTGGGATCGAGAGTCGGTTACGATTTTAAAAACGGTATTAGCATAGAAAAACTGCCCTAAAATTGACACATTTACAAATAATCACTTAATTTTGAATTTCATAGATTAAGGTGGCATTTAAATTAGTGTTTGTTTCAAAATTCGAATTCAATTTTATTATTTTTTACCGTGTCTTTATTCGAAGGCAAAGTATATACCGCAACCTATACATCGGAACACGGGCCCGTTACGACCGAATAGAAGACATAATTAAAGGATTCATTAATTAAAGGGTAGATGTGATCTTGAACAAAAATAAATATAAGCAAAATATACAAGCAAAACGAATACAAAATATATACAACATGCCATACAATATAAAAAACAAAAGAAAAAAAGCATGGTAAAAGTAAAATGTATGTGAACAATAATGAAAATAAACTCAAAACATAAGTAAAAGATGTATGACAAAAATATGATGCACACATAAATATGAATATAAACTCAAATATATGTACAAAGTAAACAATGCAACAAAACTAATAAATATGATGCACACATAAATAGAATAATAACAACAATAAAACAAAACATGGAAACATGAATACAAAGTAACAAGGTGTGAATAAAGTGCATAATATAAACAAACATGTTGAAGAAATTTAAAAGATATGAAAGAAATAAAAGGAAAAAAACTACTGGAAAATGACCAAATTGAATAAAAATAGAGACTTTGGGATAAAAATAAAATTACAAGGAGCTTATCATCTGACCAATGACCCAAATTGAAAGAAATAAAAAACTTTAGGCCCTTGAAGGGCCATTTCGAAAGGAGGAAGGGCTTAGAAAAAAGAGGCCATACACGGAGGGTCTCAGCATTAATAAAACCAAAATCAAAATCACGATTTCGATCCAATTTAGGACCAGACTAAAAAGCAAGCCAAAGATTAAGGGATCTCGGGCGTTATTCACGCGACAAGGAGGGTTTCAAAAGTGAATTAAACTAAATTTTCATTTTAAAACTACTATAAGAACCAAAAATTTCGGCCCCACCCCCTCTTTTTCATTTTCAAAACTGAAGAGAAACAAATTCTCTCTGAAATTCATCCCGAAACAAAGAATAAAAAATGAACACCAAGGGTGTTCATCTCAAAACCCAAAAACACGCCAAGAACCTCCGTAAGTGAAACCAAAAACGCTTAGAAAACAAACCCTTCCAACAAAAACAACAACAACAACACATCTCTCCTCTCTTTCCTTACAACCGGATCCTCTCCTAAACAAAACTCTTCATCAGTTCGAGGAGGATCAACGAAGGAGAAAAGTGAAAGGAAGGAACTCCTCCTCTTTTGATTCACTCTCTGGAGGCACGACGGCCGTGAGCTTATAGTCGAAGAGTCACCGGAGTCAATGAAGTAGAAAAAACGAAAAAGATGAGAGACAAAACTTTATTTCGTTTCCCTATTTCACGCATGTAAGAAAACCCGAGGGGTTATTACCTCTGAAAGTCTCTGATTTGTATTGATGAAAAATGTCTGTCCAACCCTACAACTGTGTTTTTGGCTCTAATTTATAGCCAAGCTATTACATGAATTTTCAGATATATAAAAAAACTAGAAAATCGTCTATTGGTTGATATCTGCTTTGTTTGGTTGTGTCTGATTTCTCTGAATCGTCCGAATGCTTCTGAATTTCTGAAATAGTTGTCGAGATGTCCCCTTGAATTTCGTTGTGATTCTGATATTTCTGATTTTATTATCGTTTTTCCTTTCTACAATTTTTGTACAAGTTTGACATGGTTTTCTTTGTTTGCATGTGAATGTGGCAATCAGAAATCGAGGAGGACCACCGGTGATTGGACAACCTAAGAGGAGCAACCGGCCGACTGGCGGAGAAGACGAATCGCTCGATCAGTAACTGAAGGGTTGGGCGCGTGATTACCTCCCGCGCGTGTGGTATCTAAAGGGTTGGCGCATGGGCGCGTGCATGATTCTAGACCCTTCCTTTGTTTCGATCTGGACTGTTGGATTCAGATTGGATCCAACAGCGAGGAAGCGGCTGCGCATAAGGAAGAAAGAGGGCATTATGGTTCTGTTAGGGTTTTGGTTGTTTAGCCAGTTGGGCTCAATTGTGGGTTGTAATATTATTTAAGTTCGGGCTTTGATTTAATGGGTTTTAATATATTTGTATGGGTTGAATTATTATTGGGTTATGTATATATTTGGACTTTAAATAAAACATTTGTATATATTTGGACTTTAAATAAAACAGTTTTCGTAAGTATTTGTGTATACCTTGTAGGGATTTGTGTACATACACAATCCTTACCATTTTTGTACCATGTTATTTAGTTTCATAGTAAATTGTGTATGTACACAAATCCTTACACTTGAATGGCATCCTTTAGCTCATGGTGAGAAGTTGTAAGGATTTGTGTACATACCTTTTTCCTTACGGTTTCGTAAGCATTTGTGTATAACTTATAGGGATTTATGTACATACATAAATCCTGACCATTTTGTGCCATATTATGTATTCTCTTAGTAAATTGTGTATGTACACAAATCCTTACACTTGGATGGTTTCCTTTAGCTCATGGTGAGAAGTTGTAAGGATTTGTGTACATACCTTTTCCCTTACGATTTTCGTAACCATTTGTGTATACCTTGTAGGGATTTGTGTACATACACAAATCCTTACCATTTTTGAGTCATATTATGTATTCTCGTAGTAAATTGTGTATGTACACAAATTCTTACGTTTTAATATTTTATGTATATACAGTTTTTCTTACAATATTTGTAAGGATTTATGTATATACATAAATCCTTACATTTGTAACAATTTATATATATACCGTTTTGTTTACAGTTTTTGTAAGAAATTTTCTACATAGTCCATAACTAATTATGTACAAAAAATGATCGGGTAAACCGGTTAGTCTTTTTTTAGCCTTATTTTAATATCCTTTTCCTAGAATCACCCTAGGTTTGATTGTTAGTTCAAATTTCAAAAAAAATATCTAATAATTGAATTTGACCTAAATTATATATTTTTAGTTCATAATTAAATTGTTATGAATATCTTTATTTATGGTGGATATTCATATATTAAATGATATTTTATTGTATTTTATTATTAGAGTTTAATTCTCGTTGGAATTAGGACTTTTGGAGAAAACATTGTATATCCTACTCTGAGAATATAATATAAGTCTCTCTTTTTTGTCTCTCATCTTTGTTTATCTATTTTGTTCTTATATTTACTTTATTCACTACACGTTATCAACAAGAGACTCTAACCAACGAAGGTATTTGTCGTTCGAATCTTAAAGGATTTATTAAAAAAAAATTGTTACTAGCGTGAATTAAAGATAAGTTCTTCTCCCTCAATTATATTCTAATTATCGATTTATCTTTCTTTCTTAATTTTTGACTTGATTTTTATTTTTTAAAAAATATTTGGTTGTTTGGTGTTTGTATAACGATAAAGTGGCTCAATTACCGTGGTTCTTATCGATAATTCCCGAAAAAGATTTTAACAAGATATTGGTAACTAAATATACCATATATTCAAATTAATGGAAATTTCGATATGTTTTACTTATTTAATTTGAGATTTTTTTTTGTCTTTAGTTATGACCAATATTTGTTTATTTTGATGATGAAAGTTTTTGTTTCTAATTATATTTTTAAGTATTATATGATATTGGAATAAATATTGAAACTATAATTAATTAATATATTTCATGTTATGTTGGTTTAATCCGAGTATATTTGCTAGAGATCTCGTTCTGCAAGGCTACTGGTCTCAAAGGAGGTTCTTTTTAAAGGACCTTATGTACTGATTTAACAACGCCGCGTACGAGAATTAAATTTTTGTTCTTTATATGTATTGTATATATATTGGTTGATCAATTACTATTTAATAATATTAATGTTATAAAATTTATATTTGCTTGAAAGCAAGATTATTTTTATGTCTAAAAACTCGACAATAGACTTCTCCTAAGTTCAAGTTACGAAAATCGTCTTGTTCCAAGAATTTTTATGGGAGGCATTCCTTGAAGTGAATGCATACATGATGCTTATTCCATGAAATTATTGGATTTATGTCATTTCTTGAAGTGAATGCAAGCATGATGTTTATTACATGCGATTATTGAATTTGTTTCATTCTTTGAAGTGAATGCAAATGATAATTCCGTAAAAAAGCTATATTTTAAGCCTCTTTACTTAAGTTATTGAGTGTTCTTAAGCTCATATAGATCATTTAGATGAATTTAGGTTCATATCATTGCATGTAGCTTCCTAGTTATGCCTTGGTATTTTTTGTGTGGCAATGGGTGCTATTTCACGAGAAAGATAGTTCTTTTGAGTTGTGTTGTGCAGGTAAAGAAAAGATGGAAGTTGAGGTAATTTTTCATGGCATTCGTAGAAGGATTGCGATGGGAAAATGCCATGGCAAAGCTGGAGGACTCCTGTGTTGAGCTAAAGGACAAGGAGATATTTTGATAAGAGTGTCAACTAGTGCCATTACAGTCGGACGAGATCATTACAGCCTGGCCACAACCACCACGGTAGGGGACCAAAACCAATATTTCCTGATTGCGAGTCACCTCAGTAGGGGATCATTGTCACCACTGCCATCCATGCAGAAATGCCATAACGTGAAGGGGGCAGAAATGAAATTTTCACTATCTTTTAGGGTTTTCACTATTTTTAAAGATATGGTGACCTACAAGAAAAAAAGAGAGGCCTTTTTGAGGAGTCAAAAAAAACACAGAAAAGAGGTGCCTTTGGAGTGGTTTGCGGCGGAGGAAAGCTCCCACCTTTCTCCTCTAAACTCCGAACGAAGTGTCCTCCATTGATAGAGCTTGAAGGGAGTGGTGTGCTAAGCACCCAGAAGGGACTAGCACACCAATGCGTCTCGTAGTTGTTGAAGAAGCCGGCAACCTGCACAACCCAGGGTGTCTTCTAGTCTTCATCCCCTTGATTTATTTTTCATATCTTATGAGGATGATTGTTGAATATTTAAGGCGTATGTGGATGATATTTCTTTAACATTTTGCACCACCATGTGAGCTTTGTTTAGGTGGTTACTTTTGTGGATGATTATCTTTTGCTTTCATTAATATATTGTCTTCTATGTGTTTGTATATTTTCTTTTGTCATTGTTGATAATCATTTAGGCTTTGTAAGAGGCACGGAAGTGTCCAGTGTTTAGGTGCAAGCTAGAGCACTAGGAAGAAACGTAGCTATAGATCCTTAGATCATCCGGAAGGAGCTAAGGGAGGATCTATGTGAGCAATGGGTTCTAGACTGAAAATAGAGCCTAATCTAAACCTAGAGCACTCGGAAGAGGCGTAGGGGAGGGTTTCAACGATTAAAAGGAGTGTGCTTTACTGATAGACTAGTGTTATTCGCGTGACAGGTGAAATACCATGACATTTTAGTTTTTCAGGTTCCTATAACTCGGAAGAGCGAGAACACTTTAGAAATCTCTGTCGAGTAGATATGCACCATTGTAGCTTTATGTTCAGAAGAGTGAGGGGTAAGAAGTCCATAGGAGTTTCCACCAGTCATTCCCGAGAGATTTCATCAATAGAGGGTTAGTACAACATATGGGTTAAACGTGTTCTTGAATCTTGCTTTTGCCTCTGCATTTACAAACTGCTTTCTTTATTTTACTTGTTATCTTGCAATCACACTACTATACACTTCACACATACTTCCACTCATTTATCCTGCCATCACCATCATTAACATTCTGCCATGGCATCTTTTAGTTGCTTGTATTATAAAATTGTCATAACATTTCACCATTACACCTTCACCGTATATATTCCTTCTGTTAGTATCTTTATCTTTGTTTTTAATTAGTGACACCTTTTTTCCTTGACAAATTTACCTTGTACTTTACCTGAGATCCTTGTGGAAACGATACTCACTCACCCTATTATTACTTGTATGATTGTGTATACTTGCACATATAAGTGTGTTTACATCATCATTTATAGCACTACACAAAAATATACCAAGTTTTTTTGGCTCCGTTGCCGGGGATCTATCTGGAGTAAAGTTGGTTATATTTATCTTGGCATTTTTGTTTTGCTTAGTGTATTTTTCTAGTTCAATTTTATTTGTTTTTCCTTTTAGGGTTATTCTCAATGCATGTCCATAAGGTCAACTGATGAACCTCTCTATCCTATAGTGCCTGAAATTGAGCATTTGTTTCATCAAAGAAGGCGTAATCAACGTACAACTATGGACCCACCGATATAGAACCCAATAGTTCCAAATATCGGGGCAAATTTGAATGCTGCTGCACCCCGACCTAGGGTTATTAGGGAACATTTAAATCCTATCTTGGATGATATTAATCTTGGAATCGTGGAACCAAAAATTCAAGCTACCGATTTCGAACTTAAGCCTGTCATGTTCAATATGCTAAACTCTATTGGGCAATTTGCAGGAATGGCGCATGAAGACGCAAGGCAACATATTCTAGCATTTTTTGAAGTTTTTGACTCATTCCGTTAACAAAGATTTCATGAGGATGTCTTGAAACTCAAGTTATTCCCTTATTCTCTATATGGTCGAGCAAGGGCATGGTTAAGTGGAGTACCATCCGGATCGATGGAGTCATGGGCTGATCTGTGCAAGAGCTTTTTGTTACGGTATAATCCTCCGAATCTCAACACTCAGCTTAGAAATGACATTGCTTCTTTTCGAAAAGGTGACGACGAGTCTATATGCGAATGTTGGGATCGATACAAGGGATTGCTTCGCAAGTGTACAAATCATGGTTTTGAAGATTGGACTCAAGTTGTGATATTCTGTAACAAAGTCAATGCACCTACTAGGATGATGCTAGATGCCTGGCAGATGGAACTTTGTTAGACAAATCATCCGAGGAGGCATTTGACATTCTTGTTAGAATTGCCAACAATGACTATCAATTTCCTTCTACAAGACTTGGAACCGGGAGGAAGGCGCAAAGGACTTATGAGATTGAAGCTAAAGACTCACTATTCGCCCAACTCTCAACTATCACCAGAATGTTGAAGAGCATTCAACGTTCTAACGAAGTGAAGGAAGTAAAGATGGCTAGTTTAGCATGTCTGTTATGCCATGGCAATCATCACAAGAGTGAGTGCCCAGGAAGCCATGAGACAACCAATTATGTGAGCAACTTCAACAGGAGCAACAACAATCCTTACTCAAACACCTATAATTCAGGATGAAGACAACATCCGAATTTTTCATGGGGAAACCAAGAACCCAACAATCCTAATCCCCTAGTACGGAACCAAAATCAAAATGAGCCCTAGAATTTTCAACCGAATATGACCTAGCATAATCAGAACAAGGGGACGTCATTATCATTGAATATCAGTTGTTTGGAGGCGACAATGCAAGAATTTATTCTAAGTACCAAGACGATGCTTCAAGAGCATACAACTGCCATCAAGAACCAAGAAACTTTTCTGCAAAGCCATAGTGCATCATTGCGAAATCCAGAGAGTCAGGTTGGCCAAATTGCCACGACATTACAAGAGCGTCAGCCTGGATGTCTATCGAGTGATACTGAAGTCACTTAGCCACACGGTAAAGAGCACTTTAACGCGATCACATTGAGGAGTGACGCTCAACTTAACCAGCAAGATAAGTTTGCGGGGAAGAAGTCTGAAGATTCCCTACCCAAACCTATGCAGGAAGAAATGTCTAAGCAAAATCTTAAGGAAAGAGAGAAGGAGGAAGGTTTTACGAAGGAATCTGCCGATGGAGCTAGCAAAAAGCCACGCAAAATCAGTTCCTACACCACCATGAGAAGAAGTTAAACCCCTACCACCCTTTCCCAGAGATTGAAGAACCATAATGATGAAATTCAGTTTAAGAAGTTTGTGGACAAGTTGGATCAGTTATGCATAAACGTCCCACTCTTGGAGACAATTGACCAGATACCCACTTACGCTAAGTTTCTCAAGGAGATAGTCACGAAGAAGCGTAAATTGGAGAAGTTTGAGACAATTGCCACGGTAAAAGAGTATTTGCTCTGCATTGAGTAAACTACCATCAAAGAAGAAAGACCCAGGAAACTTCATTATCCCGTGTGCCATTGGAGAAAAATTAATTGGGAAAACACTCTGTGATCTTGGATCAAGTGTAAATCTGATGCCCAAGTCAATTTTCTTGAAGCTTGGCGTGAGAGATGAGAGACCTACATCTGTCTTATTGCAACTAGTCGACCGTTCCCATGTGAGACCAGAGGGGAAGATCGAATATGTCATAGTGAGGGTGGACAGTTTCGTGTTTCTAGCCGACTTCCTCATACTTGATTGCGAGGTTGATGCTAATGCACCCATTATCTTAGGGATAACTTTTTTAGGATCTGGTCGCATTCTCATTGGTTGTGAGAAAGGTGAGCTCACAATGAGTGTATCAAATCAAAGATTGACCATGAACATCAACAGTTCTCTCAAGTATATGGATGATTCTGAAGAATGCCAGAGCATTTTGGAAGCAAATTATGAGCTATCAACGGAAACTGATTGATAAGTGCTCAATTCACTATCACTTTTTTACACCTTTAATGGGCAATAATCACCAATTCTACACCTACTTGAACCAATGTATGCACTTAATGTGAACTATTTAGGGATTTTACTGTTAAGATAATATTTACAAAAAAGGCAAGTTTTACTGCATTTTGTATCTATGTAGGAAGAAGTATTGCCATGGCAACAACTGAGGCCGAGGCAGGACCTGATGCCGAGGCAGCAAAGGACAAGTAGCGATATGGTAGGCAAGCTGAGAAGAAAAATGAGGAGAATGTTGCTGGACAAGAAGCCCAAGGATCGGAGCTGGATAGCATGAGGAAAAGCCCAAGACCAGGCCACGCGGGAAAACCTTCTAGATAGAATAAACTTGGAAATATTTTATTTATGTACATGACTTGTTCCCTACTCAAAGTTGTATTCTACTTAGGAAATGTTTGCCTTAGGCCAAGACTATATAAGACATAGCCGTCCGAGGAGAAGCAAAACACATTAGAGACTAGACAATTCTGAATTAAGGAGCTTAGACTTCATCTTTTAGTCTAAGTTTGTTTAGGCTTAGGTGAAGGTTGTAAGGTATTAGTGTGAGGAAGTTGAATTTTGTTTCTTGTTTCCAATGCAATAAAATATCGAAGTTTGCTTATTCTTTTCCATTTCTTGTTCTTACAATCAAGCTCGGGAGAGAAGTTTATAAGTCATCCATTTATTTAATATCGGGAGAGTTAGATTTACGAAAGGAATAAGTACGTGTTTCAATCGCGGAACACTAACTCGCCCTAGAGATAGGTTTAGAGTTTCAATTACTAAAAGAAGTGTGAGATTGGTTACTGATTATAATTGATTCACGCTGGGAGGTATTATCAAGGACTGGTCATCAATAGTACTTTGACTTAGGGATAAGCGAAGTCATCTAAGGACACTTTGCTGAACTTTGGTAAAGTCTACCCAAGAGCAAGGGATTACCGCGGCGAACGAGTATCTTCACTATCGAGGCAGTAATCTATAGTTCTGCCGAGGCAGTGTTGTGTGATTGCATTAAACAAAAACAAGTCAACTAAATCCTCTATACAATACAATTGGATCCTAGCCACTTTTTTTATTCAATTTTTCCTTTTTTATTTAGTTTTCTTTATTTAGTTTAATCAACACCCAATTCACTTGTGTTTTTATTTTATTTGTCTACAGAGCAAGAAGACTAAAGGAAGCATATTGAGTAGACCAATCCCTGTGGAGACGATACACGATTTACTCATCACTTTATTACTTGGCGACGTTTTCACTTGCACTAAATTGCGCATATCTAACACGCATCATTGATCATTTGTCACAACAATTTTGTACAACTGGATGAGTATGAAGAGCTCATAAGAGAAGAGGAAGACGAAGCTGGTGAATCTTCATTGAAGAGACAACAATCTAGTTTGCTGATAGCTAGAAACAATTCGAGCTTTGAACCTTTTGATTTTGAGGAATTCAGTCCTCCTAAGCCTTCGTTACTCAATGCATCCAAGCTAGAGGTGAAAATTTTGCCACAATATTTGAAATATGCTTATCTGGGTGAAGACGAGACCCTACCTGTTATTATTTCTGCAAATCTTAATTCTGATCAAGAGAAAAGTCTACTTGTAGTTTTGTCACAGCATAAACGAGCAATAGGATGGACCATGACAGATTTAAAGGGATTAGTCCTACTATATGTATGCATAAGATACTTCTGGAAGAATGCCATGGAAAATTCATAGAGCCAAAATATAGACTCAACCCCATTATGAAGCAAGTTGTTATAAAGGAGATTCTTAAATGGCTTGATGCTGGAGTTATTTACCCAATATCGGATAGTTTATGGGTAAGCCCGGTTTAGTGTGTGCCAAAGAAAAGAGGCACGACCATGGTGAGAAATGAGGACAATGAGCTATTGCCGACACGAGTAGTGACTGGATGGAGGATTTGTATGAACTATCGCAAGCTAAACAAGGCTACGAAGAAGTACTATTTTCCTCTAACCTTCATCGATCAAATGTTAGATCGCTTGGAGGACAAAGCTTACTATTGTTTCTTGGATGGATATTCGTGTTATAACCAAATAGTTATAGCACCGGAGGACCAAGAGAAGACTATTTTCACTTGTCCTTATGGAACTTACGCTTTTTGAAGGATGCCCTTTGGATTGTATACTACCCTGACAATTTTCTAGCGCTGCATGCAAGCTATATTCTCTGATATGGTTGAAGAATCTCTTGAGATATTCATGGATGACTTCTTTGTTTCTGGAAATAGTTTCCAGAATTGTCTTGAAAATTTAGCAAAGGTCCTGAAGCGATGTGAAGAAGCTGACCTTGTGCTGAATTGGGAGAAATGTCACTTTATGGTGACAGAAGGCATTATGTTGGGCCATAAAATCTCACACAAAGGCATTGAGGTCGACGAAGCTAAAATCGAGGTGATTGAGAAGCTATCACTACTAACAAATGTCAAGGGCATAAGAAGTTTCCTTGGACACGCGGGATTCTATCGGAGATTCATTAAGGATATCTCTAAGATCTCCAAGCCCTTGTGCATGTTGTTGCAGCAGAACCAGCATTTTATGTTCGACCAAAAATGTCATGGCGCTTTCACAGACCTGAAGCAAAGCCTAATCACTACACCAATTGTTGTTCCCCAGATTGGACACTACCGTTCAAGCTGATGTGCGACATGAGAGATTACACTGTGAGAGCAGTCTTGGGGCATCGTCGAGATAAAATTTTTCATGTTTTTTATTATGCTAGCCGTACTGTAACCCCTTTAGCCTGATCTTGACGAAATCGTCACTAACGGGTTACACGGGGAATATCGAGCTAAACCCGTAAAAGCTTAACCCGATAAACAACCCTATATTTTTTCTTTTATCCTATCTAAATGCTCCAATTAAGTCCTACATGTTCATACATAGCTTGTGTCCAATTATAACAAAAACGGAAGTGAAACAAGCCTTAATTTGAGCATTTAGGTAAAAAGGACCAAATCATAAATTTACCAAGTTCCAGTGTCCAAAAATTAAACTATTACTACCAATATTTAATTAAGTCCATTACAAGCTTGCATGTCAATTCTCAACTCAAAACAATGCCTACAACTCATTTAATTGCTACCACAAAATTCAGGGACTAAAACACAAATCTTTTAAATTCTATTGGTAAGGTAGAAATTCAATCCATCAAAGTTCAATTAAACATACTAATAGCACTTGTGATAAATTTCAAACCAAACAGAGCATTCTAACATCATCAATTACACGCTTCACTAATTAGGGACCAAAATTTAAATATTCCAAATTCTAAGGACTTTGTCCAAATTAATTTAGCCAACTTGAAATTAATTTAACTTTATGCGTCCATGTAAATTTTTAAATCAAAAAAACATTCGTAGCTACCATAATTGAATATTGGAAGATATCCGGGACTAATACAAAATTCTGACACCTGAAGCTCATTGTTTAGTCAGGGGTATCGATACAGCTGAGCCCTGTATTGATACCGTGACGTGGAAATAACTATATTAACCACCTAAGCTCAGGGGTATCGATATTTCTCTTGGACAGTATCGATACTCAGGCGACTAGTGAGCTCTAATATGCCTAGGGTATCGATACCTATGCAGCGGGTTTCGATACCCCTGCACCCCAAAACAAAAATCGAACGTTTTAAGGGGATTTCACCTATCCAAAACATAATAAATGATCATTAATATCTATATGCATGATTCCTAAGCAAAATGAGCGATTTAATCACCCGATTACAACCATTAAAGACTCCACATCACCTATAGGCATGCTTCCTAACTTTGACACTAAACCATAAACCATTCAAGATTAAACATGCTTCAAGCAATCCTAACATCATGTCATACTACCAAATCAATGAGCATTGCATATTTAGGAGTTGTTATTACAAATCCTTAACAAATTTAAACACACTCTTTAAGGAATCAGTTTACACAATGACAAGCCTTTTTTTTATTCATCAAAGCATGCCAAAATGTGAAAAATCTTTCCCCTTGGATCACTTGCTTCAAACGCAGCACCTAATGCCTTTATTTCTCTGCAAAGATGAAAAGAGAGCTTAAGCAAAACATGCTTAGTGAGGTAGCTCTAAAACGAGTTCATCAATGCAACAAAAAAACCAATTTAAAACCATAACTTGCACTCTTATGCTAAATCAAAGCATGCTTCACCGAATCAAGCTACATAATCAAATCATTTCATGTATTATGCATATTGGCATTCTAGTGACAATATATTTTGAACCTTAAGCTCACCGAATACTCGGATTCCTTATCATAATTAGAGACACTTGGTCTCAACATGCATCAGTTTGACACATAGTCACCTTTGTATACATGTTACCCCCACTACGTACGGTCGGACACAAAGTCACCCTTGTTTACGTATTGGTCAACTATATGCACGGTCGGACACAAAGTCACCCTTGTTTACATATAGGCAAGCTCTACACGCACGGTCGGACACATAGTCACCCTTGTTTACGTGTAGGCAACATGATTACTCACATAACCTTTATAGTGAACTTAATCCTAATTATATATCATTTGTATTCATAATTATAGTTAGTGTCACTAAGCCAATATCATTCCAATTATGCATGTTAACTTGCTGCTCATAATGCATTCATAATATGTTCATCAAGTGAACAAAAATCATGCTCAACGGCTTAATCAAATGTAAGGCAAATAACCATATATTGTTCCAATTCATTTTCATGCTTCCACAAGCCATGAATATCCTTCTAAACCATGCATTTACAACAACTAACACATGCATGAATCATTTCAAAATCCAAGTTATGCATTCTCAAAATCTTTATGAAAACATCTTCCTCAAGGCCATTGCCAAAAAGTCAAAACTTAAGTAAATGCATGAAAACCATTTTTAATCACTTACTCTTGAACTATTGAAAGCTTTTACACTATTCCATAGTCTCCAAAACAGAACTGAAATTCACTTGTAATCCAAAATTCACTCATCGACAAGCCAAACAAGCTTCCGTCGATGTTCCAATGGTAACAATAACGTACCAGCCACTTAAGGGACTTCTTGAACTTCCTCTACAACATCAAAATAGAGCATACACACATCAAAACATGCTTAACATAGCAGCAACATTGAACCTCCACAAACTAAGTCGAAAAGGCCGGAAACTAAGCCAAAACATCCAAAAACTACACCAGCCCTTAACCTAATGAATCTAACACCTAATCCACCTCAATTATGAACTAAAAACACCTTCAAACCATCCTTATACCTCCAGTAAAAATAGAGCAACTAAAACAGCCCATAAAACCATCCGAAAACTACTTCTAACAACACCGATTCAACTATTCTGGGATTAAAACTATGTGTTATGAATACAAAACTCAATTAATCATCAAAGTAAGTATAATTTTATAGAAAATCACCCTAATCACTCTAAAATCTTGAATTAAAACACAAAATTAAGTTAAAATTAGTGATTAGTAAGTCAAATGCTTGAGAATATCAAATAAAGAACCTTAGAAATAAAAAGAAATCACAAAATTACCTTTGATGTTCATCCACCAAAATTTACGTGAAATCCTCTTTTGACTTTTCTTGAAATTGAATGATGATTTTGCAAAACAAATTGTGAGGTTTTGAAAGGGATGAAAGGCTGAATAAAATGAGATAAATCTTGATGAAAATGGAAAAAAATTCAACAAGTAATTTGAGAAATCATGGAGAGAAAATGGAGAGAAAATTTTGAGAGAAAATGTGAGAAAATGGAGTTGGAAAAGAAAAAGATTAACCGTCAATTAAAATAAATTTTGGTGAATGATGTCTAATTAAAACAATTTGGGTTAATAGACCTCTAAGGATTTTAAGCTTTGGCTTACTTCTCAATTTAGTCACTAAACCCCAAATTTTTCCAAAGATTTCAAATTGGCCACAACTTTCCAATTTTCACAATTTGGTCACTAAAATTGAAATTAAGCTTAATTAATTCAAATTAGGATTCAATTAACATTCCTTTAATTTTAAAATATCATTTAAACATTTTTAAAAACTTTCCTAAAGATTTATTACCCATTTGTTTCAAACATCATTATTTTTAATTACTTGGAATAATGAATCGAAGAAGTTCAATTTGACCCGAATCGAACCTGCCTATTCAATACTTAAACTTCTAGACCCAAAATCAGGATGTTACACGTACTCTAAATGATGCACAAATTAACTATACTACTACAGAGAAAGAGCTATTTGCTGTGGTATTTGCATTTGACAAGTTTAGGTCATACTTGATAGGCACTAAGGTCATTGTTCATACCGATCATTCAGCTATTAAGTACCTAGTGACTAAAAAGAATGCCAAACCTAGGCTCATTAGATGGATATTACTGTTGCAAGAATTTGATTTAGAAGTGGTAGATAGGAAGGGCACAGAAAAATAAGTTGCTGATCATCTTTCTAGGCTAAAAGTTAACCTAGAATGTTATGACAAAATTCAAATACATGATGAATTCCCTGATGAGAAAATTCTTTATGCCACGACAATTCTGTGGTACGTTGACCTTGCTAATTTTCTTGTTAGTGGTGTTTTGCCTTTTGACATGACTAGCCAAGGAAGGAAGAAATTCAGATATGATGCACGGTTCTATTTTTGGGATGAGCCGTATCTGTTCAAGCGTTATGCCGATCAAATTATCCTATGATGTATGCCTGAAGAGAAACAAAGAGATATTCTGCATCATTGTCACACAGGCCTGTGTGGAGGTCACTTCGGAGGGATGAGGACTACTGCAAAGGTCCTCCAATCAGGATTTTATTGTCCCACCTTATTCAAAGTCTGGGACCGATGTCAGAAGATTGGAACATCTCCAAACTTCATGAAATGCCACGACAAAATATCTTGGAGATTGAGTTGTTCGATGTATTACGCATAAACTTAATGAGACCTTTTCCATCCTCATTTAAAGATTTATACATCCTTTTGGCAGTGTACTATGTGTCCAAGTGGGTAGAAGCCATTGCGATGCCAAGGAACGATTCAAAGACAATGCTTAAGTTTCTTCATAAGCACATCTTTAGAAGATTTGGCACACCAAGGGTTATCATCAGTGATGAAGGCACCCACTTTGACAACAAGTTAGTTGCCAAAGCATTACAAGGATACGGGGTGCGACACAAAATTGCCACAGCGTATCATCCCCAGACCAATGGGCAAGCTAAGGTTTCTAATCATGAAATCAAGCAAATTCTGGAAAAAGTGGTGAATCCAAGAAGGAAAGATTGGTCACCAAAGCTTGATGAAGCGTTGTGGGCGTACTGAACAGCTTTCAAAATCCCCCTAGGAATGTCTCTATTTAAGTTGGTCTGTGACAAAGCATGTCACCTCCCGGTCAAGCTAGAGCATAAGGCCTATTGGGCAATTAAGAAGATCAACTTTGATGCCGAGTTAGCTGGTGAAAGAAGACTTCTAGAGTTGAATGAAATGGAGAAATTCAGGAATCAGGCTTATGAAAATGCTAAACTCTACAAGGAGAGAACCAAAAGATGGTATGATCAAGCAATTTTACCACGACATTTTCATGCAGGACAACAAGTGCTCCTATTCAACTCAAGGCTAAAGCTCTTCCCTGGGAATCTTAAATCGAGGTGGTCTAGGTCATTTGAAATACATCATGTGTATTCCCACAGAGTTGTAAACATCAAGAACATTGATAGTGGCAAAAATTTCAAAGACAATGGCCAACGCATGAAGATCTACATTGGAGCCCTTGTGATACGGGATAAACCTACCACATATCTTATGGATGCTTGACATACTAAAATATCATGGCATTTTCAGTTTACTCCTATTCATAAATAAATTGTTTATAAGTTTGTTTTATATGCTTTAATATGCTTAGCCTTTTTAATCTTTTCTTTTAAAAGTTTTTAGGCTTAAAATACATCATTAGAAGCTGGCGGCTGAGGGAGAAGGAAAGATAAAAGTATGAAACCCTACATGAATTTAAATGGGTGGCAAAAGACAAAAAGGGGGAGTATTTTCCTTATTTCCTTATTTTATTTTGAATTTCAAAAACCAACCCTCTCCCTCCTCTTTAATTGTCTGACACCTACCCAATCAACCCCCTCTACACGTTCCCATCCCCTTACTAAAAAAAATAAAGGTCTCACCTTTATTTCTTTCTCTTTCATCAACCCCTATTATCTTCTTCATCTTTTCCCCACCACCATAGCCGAAAACTTCCCCCCACCATTAACAAAGCTTCAAGCTTTCTACTTTTTCTCTTCTCTTTACACAAAAAAATGGTACAAACCAGACCCCTAGGATCCGCACCATCACCTCTTGCCATTTTTATGGATAATGCGGCGGAGGGGAGATTAAAGTCTCTCAAAAAAGAAAACTTTTCTTTGAGTTTGGCTTCAACTTCTTCAACGAGTTTGGATCTGAGGTGAAGGATGTGGTGGCGCACCACCATTGGGAGCAGTTTTCTACCCATCTAGGCTCCGTCAACGCCACGTTGGTGCGTGAGTTTTATGCCATTATTTACAGCCCTGACCAGAAATCTGTATATGTCCGGGGCAAAAACATCCACTTCACAAAATGGTCATTAACCGCTTGTTTAAAATCCCTCAAAGAGTGGATATACATGCAAAGAAGGAGGAAGAGGCTAATTACGAAACATATCAAGGAATGAAGGAGGATCTCTGTCTACCCGGGATAGAGTGGAACGACCAACAAGCATCGAGACGAACAGTGAACCGTGAGTATTTGCTACCATACTCCCGGTTATGGAACCACTTCATGAGATACAAATTGATGTCCATTTCATATCACACTACTGTAATCCTCTCTCGACTAATGCTGTTACATTCCATTTTTTCGGTTGTCCCATAGATGTCGGCAAGATTATTGTGCATGAAACTCATGCTTGTTTATAACGCTCCAAGGGCCCCATCATATTTCCAAGCTTGATTATTGCACTGTGTCAGAAGAAGGATGTTCCGAAAGATGATTTTGATGAAATTTTGGAAGGAATAAAAGGTTTATCTACTAAAAAGATGTCTGCTTTAATGGGAAATATTGAAGAGCAGCCAAAGGCATCACATGCTGCCTTGGCTAGAAGAAAAGGCCCATTCCAAACAAATGATATGCTGGAATTTTCTAAAAATTCCATGGCAAAAATTGATGACTTGTCAAGAGAACTCAAGGATTTTTTCCTCTATACCAAAAAGAGAGACGAGATCATCCAAGTCTATTTGAAAGAGCTACTTCCTCCACTGAATCAAGACTTCCTTGCATTCTCGGAGTCTATCCTACCCACTGCATCAGGAAATGCCTCGGCATTTACAACTGCCTCAACTCCAACTAGGCCAGCTACACCTGATCTAAATCAGGTACCAGCCCCAGTTGATCCGTTTGAAGAAGTTAGGCTCATGGAACCAGAAAACAAGGAACAAGCTCAGGAAGCCTAGTCACCTGCACGAGAACAAACTCCTGAAAGTGTCACGGCATTCTCAGAGGAGAAAGCCTAGTCACAAGATCAACCAGAACCTTCTGCTGTAAAGGAACATTCGAGATCATGAGGAGCAGACGATGAGACTGATCTTGAAGTTTGTCCACCCCCGTCGAAGAGAAGAGCCTCGCGGCGAATTGCCACCGTACCACCAGTATAGCCAAGGTACATTGCATTTCATTGCATTGCATAGAATTGCATTTAGTTTAATTTAGTTACATTAACAATAATGTTTGCCTTAAGTTTGGGGGAAGTGTCATCCTCTACTTCATTTTCATGTGCATGATAGCAGTAGTTGTAAAATTATGCCATGACATTTGTGCAAGTTTTATGATAAGTTTATAGGATTATAATTTTTGATGCCCGATGATGATATTCTTTATATGGCCAATAGGATAAGAAAACTCTGATTTTATTGTATAAGGACAAGAATACAAGAATCAATCTCCTCTCACTAATATCGACAACCTTCACCTATCCCTAAGAAGTTTAGAATATGTTATCGTGGAAGTACAATTCTTAGGGAGGAAGGGTTTTCTCTACAAATCGGCTCTCCCTAGACTATGTGGCCGGCTAGGATATTTATAGTCTTAACCTAGGGCAAACCTTTCCTAAATAGACTTCAACTTGAAGTAGGGAACAAGTCTTCTTCAAGGATTCTGATATTTCTAAGTTTGCCGCCTTCTAGAAGGGTTTTTCCCGCTTGGTCTTGAATTGGGCTTTTAGCACGCTAGCCTGGTCCAATTGATGCGCTATGTCTTCCAGAATATTCTCTATATTTTTATCTTTCAATGCGCCTCCATTGTCCATGCTGTCACACTAGATTCTTCCGCGGCCATTCTTCTACCTCGGCCTCAACATAACTTTTCTACCACTTCGGCTCTAGATATTCCTGCATGTACAGAAATTGTAATAATATCTGCATTCTCTATAAATATTAACTTTGTAGGTGATGATAACGGAATATCCAATATTTGAGCAAAGAGTACATGATTCGGTTCAAGTGGGTGTATATTAGGTACATAAAGTACCATATGAAGGGTAGTAAATAACTGCCTTTTAGGCACTCATCAAATACCCCCAAACTCGAACTATTGCTTGTCCTTAAGCAATGCCAAACATCAAATTGCTAAACCTTACTCCCCTTTGGTCTTACTCTTCCATCTATTCTCCCCACCATGGTCATGTCCATCTCTCCGTTTTAGCCATTAGTTTACCCAAATACTTTTACTTAGAAACAAATTATAGAGCTAGATGAGTGTGTGCATTTAATGGACAAGGCTGATTCAAGGCTTTCTTAGATAAACTCTAAGTTCAAGATAAGTAGAATCTTGTCTTAGCTTTCTCCTTAAAACAACAAGTCTTGAGTCAATTTTGGGCACCTCAAGATATGTGTTTTCTATTTCTTTCTTTTTCTTATTTATTCTTTTTCTTATTTAGCACCTATTTAGCATACTAGAGCCAATTTTGGGCACCTCTAGCATGAAAAAGAGTACAACTAGAGCCGGTGATAGGCACTTATAGTTATTTTTCCAACAAGTTCTAAGTCTTTATCATCCAAGTTTTTTAAAACAACTCCTAAATCAAACAAGTCCAAAAAGTGTTTATTTTCTATCTAACCCTAAAGCAAGCTTCTAAGTTTTATTCCATGAGTATACTATGGTTATCCCTTCAAAACAGTACTTGGCCATGGTAAGGAGAAAAATTTCTATAGCCTTAAAGGAGTAAACTAAAGCAAAACTGACATAGGGTAGTATAAGATTACAAACATAAATTCAAGAAAAGAGAATATTAAAAAAAATTCAGTAAAAATTTACTCCTTTTTATGGTATTGTCGCGGCATTGGGTAGATTCGGCAGTGCTTCTGCACCTTCAATCTCCCCCAAACTCAAACCGAGCATTGTCCTCAATGCTCAAAATATAAAGTAAACAACAATTAAAATATTGAAAAAGATAAGAGCAGTAAGACATTATTTATAATGACTTCGAGGAGCTGCTTGTACGGAACATTCTTCTAGGCCTTGCTGTTGTTGCCTTTCTCCTGGATCCTTGTCCTGGTGATTACTGTTGTTTGGCCTGCCGATGCGGCTGCACTTTGCTCGGTGATGTGTAGTGTGTCGATGCTGTAACCTCATCCCCTTCTTCATTCATATTGTCTGTGTCCATGAATTTTGTTCCTTCTCCTGCCATGGAAGTGTGTATTGCTAATTCATGGGATGAACTGTGTTATTCATCAATTTCTCGAGATAGCGTATCCCTGTTGAGACTGGGCATAGGAATCGGTTCTCTTTGGGGAGAGTTAAATACAGCCCGCCTCTTAGATGGCCTTTGACTAGTAGATGATACTTCGGCAGACCTTGCTGGCCTGGAAGGTCCGACAGCATAAAACTGTTGGTACGGACATGGCTGGAAAGATGGTTGTGATCCTGGAGCAGGTGTTGTATCGGTATAAGGGGCGACAGTGACGAACATATTGGTTAGGAATTTAGGAAATTATGCCCCTTGATGTGGGAAGCTCTGCATCATCATGTTGGCTAGAGACGTGTTGAAGTCGCGCTGGTATTCTATGTAGCACTGTTGGCGAAGGTCCATGGCTGCCATCCTTTGCAGAATTTCTTGGTATAGATCCACTACGACAGTCGTCTCGGTAAAGACTGATGCTTTTGTTGAATAGTGCCCTCCTGCGGTGAAGTCGGTAATGAACTGCTGCGGTGTTGCTTGAATAGGCTCTACATGTGTTATCTGCATAACTCGGTGGCAGAAGTCTCTTGTCCATCCCTGTGTAGTTGGCGTGTATTCATCCGTACCTTCGACTAAAACTCCTGCATTAATGCACAAGGCAGAGATTAAACAGGGGAAGTACAATAGTCCTCGTTCCTTCTTACCATATTCATGGATTTCTTGAAGGATGATCTCTCCAACGTTGATGCTTCTCTTCTTGATGATAGACTGGATCAGCTCCAGTCTTTTGCGATCCACTGTGCTGTTGTGGGAAGTTGGGATAAGTCGTCTTTTGACAAAAGTACACCACATCTTGGCCTTTAGTATTAGACTCTACCGTGTTACTGAACCCTTATGAGCACTGGTTTCCCATGAAGTGTTGCTGTAACATAGCTCATCCTTAATCTCCTCATAGGCTTGAGTGGTGATACTGTCTACATAGTCGGCAGGATCATCTCGTGTGGATGTGAAACCATAAAAGTCATTGATGACTTTAGCATCAAGTTGTACAGGCTTGCCTCGGTAGTGGACAAAGAGAGTGTCCTTGCTCGACCCATGTGCATAGAATTCCCGTACAATTGTGGCATTTTCTGCTTGAGGTTGTAGATAGAAAGCCTCTCAATCCTGATGCTGAATCTTATCGAATAAATATGGTTCAATACCGAAATTTATTTCATTGTTCTGCTGAAATCCCTACTCTTCCCATAGTTGTCGAGCAACGAATAATCGGTTGAATCTTTCAGCAATAGCGGTTGGGGCAAATCTTGTGTAAGAAGCCATTGAACTGTTCGTGTAGGGTGGTTTGAGAATTTCTGGAGTAAATAGAGATTGTTCTGAAAATTGCACGAAGTAGTGAGAGCAAGATTGTGAAAGCAAGTAAAGGTAACAAGAATGCAAAAGTAAATAATGCTCAGCAGTGAATCTGCTTATATAGGCTGTAAAAATATGACTGTTAAAAAAATACTAGTCGTTAGGCATTTACTACCTTGATGCACAGTTACTACCGCGACGGATTTCTCGGCAGGTAGCCGTTATACTGTTTTTGCCCGTTAGCAATTCTGCGGCTTCTGACACAGTGCTGCCGCGGCAGTAGACTTCCTGCTGTGGCAAAATTTTCCTGCATTCATAACTTTATTACAAATTAAAAACACTGAATATAAAATAATAAAGAATGCTGATCATAAAGTAAAATAACAAAATTCTGAAAATAACAAAATACTTAAAAAATAAAGAATGCTAAAAATAATATTATATATACTTAATCCTAATATAATAATTAAAATTGAAGGGGAAAGATTAGGTTACTTGAGGAGTGTATGTGAATGCATCTCCCACTTTCGTTATCTCACTCTGGCCCGTATCTGTCTTCATGAGTTGGCCAGTCCCTTCGGTGCATTCGGCTTCTCCTTTGGGTTTTATTCTTTTACCGAACAGTCTGCCGAGCGCTGCCCAGGAAGGATGTTTTAGTACCCTTATTTGGTGTATGGAGAGCCTTACATTCAACTGGAGCGTCTGAATTTGGTAGATTGTGGAAGGCATTCAGCTTGATTTGTTGATCATTTATCCGCATTGTGAGCTCGCCATTCTCCACATCAATGATGATACGTCCAGTAGCAAGGAAAGGTCGACCCAATATGATCAGTGCATTGTCGTTAGCTTCACAGTCAAGGACAAGAAAGTCAGCAGGAAATATGAACTTGTCAACCTTCACTAGAATATCCTTGATTTTGCCTTCAGGATGCACATAAGACCGATCCGCAAGTTGGAGCAGTATTGTTGTTGCTTTCGCCCGTCCAATTCTGAGTTTCTGAAAAACTGATTTGGGAATTAAGTTGATGCTTGCTCCCAAGTCGCATAGGGCCTTTCCTTTATAACCATCTCCAATTGCACAGGAAATTATGCAGTAGACAAGAGCTTTTAGTTTGGGTGGCATGGGATTATGCAACATTTTCATGCAACCTTCAGTGGCTGCCACTGTTTCAAATTCTCCTAGCCTTCGTCGTTTGGATACTATGTCCTTTAAAAACTTGGCATAGTTGGGCATTTGTTCAATCGCCTCAACTAGGGGCAAGTTAATATGGATCTGCTTCAGGATGTCTAGGAACTTCTGAAATTGGTGGTCTTGTTTTTGCTTCTTTAGCCTTTGTGGAAAAGGAGGTGGTGGTCTTATATCCTCCAGGTTTCCTTAGATATTGAGTTTTTTGCAGCTACCTTGACAGAAGGTTCTAATACTGCTGGTTTTGTTGTCGTGGTAGAGCTTTTGGCAGGGTCCTGCTCAGCCTCTGAGTCCTTATGATGTTGTTGTTCTGGTTGGACTCTTTCGGTTGAGGTCCCCTCTTTAATTTTCAGCTGTAGGCCACTTCTGGTTGTGATTACCTTACACTGATCATGGCCTAACACCTTAGCAACTTCAGTATTGCTAGGTAAACCTCTAGGTGGTCGAGTATTTTGGCGTTGAGCAAATTGACCAACCTGGGTTTCTAGGGATTTTATTGCAGCCTCCTGGTTCTGTAGTCTCAACTCCGTTCTGTTCATGAAGTCATCAGTACGCTTCATGAAGCGGCTATTCTCCATCATGTAGGCATCAGTCTTTGACATGAAAGCTGTGAGAGAATCGACCAATGCATTCAGAGACTGTTGTTGTTGTACCTGTTGCTGCGGCATGGGCTACTAAGTGTTCTGCTACGGCAGGTTCTGGTTCTGATGCTGAAATCCAGGGGCTTGAGTAGTTGGATTTAAGGCATTGTTAGGGTTACTCCAAGAGATGTTCGGATGCCTTTTCCAAGATGAGTTATAATTGTTGGACATCATTGGATTGTTTCTGTTATAGTTTCCAACATATAGGCCAATCTCCTCATCTGGCATATAATCTGATGAGTTAACTGCCTTAACCTCATGTATGCTTCTTTGGTTTTGCATGTTCTGAACCATCTTGGTCAGAGAAGCCAATTATGCTGACACCGAACTTGATGTGTCTAATTCATGAGCTGTGGCAAGACGTCTCATTCCTTCTCGCCTTGATGTAGGAAATTAGAAATCGTTCTTTGCGAGTTTGTTCAGAATTTCAATGGCTTCCGCGGGTGCTCTATCTAAAAGTGTCCCATTTGCGGAAACATCTAGCATCATCCTTGTGGAGGCATTAGTAGCATTATAGAACACAGAGACTTGTGTCCACAAGGGAAAACCATGTAAGGGGCATTTGTTTAATAGTTCTCTGTAATGTTCCCATGACTCGTACATCGGTTCATCGTCATCTTGACGGAATAATGTGATCTTATTATGAATGCAGTCATAAAGATTTATCGGATTAAACCTCATAATGAATTCTCGACAAAGTTTTTCCCAAGATCCGATTGATCCTACTGGGATTCCATTCAACCAAGTCTTCGCCCTATCCCTCAGTGAATAGGGGAACAATTTTAAGCTCAAAATATCTTCATGGACTCCTTGAATCTTAAAAGAGTTGCACACTTCCATGAAAGATTTAAGATGCTGCCTTGCATCTTCAGTAGCAGACCCACCAAACTGTCCAATTATGTTCAACATGTTGAACATTACTGGTTTAAGCTCAAAGTGAGTTGCTTCAATCTCCGGGGTTACTACGACATGTTGAACATTACTGTCCAATTCTTAATCATGAATGATAAATGAAAGAAAATATAAACATATTTTCTTTGTGAGAAAAATAATTATTGCATTGTTGATTCGTCAATATAAAAGAGATAATTGATATGAAACTAAAATATTTTTCAAAAAGAGAAGTATTTAGGTCAATAGCTCGTTCATTAAAATGTGTAAAACTCGTGGATATAAATGAGCCTTTGTGAGAAAGAGAAATTAAAAGGGGAAATCATGAGATATAAACTCATTTGGTTGCCCAATGGTTCTCACAAAGACATAAAATTGATTATGAGGAAAATATATTTGACGGTAGTGGATGCAGTTACTTTAGATTTTTGATCAGTCTAACAATAAGTAAAATTACCAAATTTCTGTCTAATGGATGTTGTTACATCCTCTTTGAATGGTCCTCTTGATAGTAATATTTACATAAAACTTTTGGAAAGATTTAGATTGCCATAAGCAGTTAATTCAAGTTCTCGAGAATATTATTCAATCATATTGAATATATCTTTTTATTAGTATTTTTATTAAGAGGTTTAACTTTGAATATCGTTGAGACTTGTTAGGAGATCTCCTCAAATCCTTGTGCATCAATCTACATACAAAAAAAAATGTTTAAAGAGACTTTACATACATAACACATATTCATTGATCACCCTTTTGGTTGCTAGGTCTCTTAATGTACATTATTTGATCTGGAAGTATCGTATCTTAGTTGGACCAGAAATATTATTTAATTGCTATGAGATCATTACTTTTAAATAATTGTTATGTATGAGGCAAATCCGAAATATGTGTTTGGCTAAACATATCCAGAAGATATGTGAATTGCTTTCACAAGATAAGATGCAAGCTATCTTGTGTAGTGTAACACCCCATTTTTAGCCCCAAATTTTAAGCCTAATTTCAGCTAAATCCCGAAATATGTGTAACACCCCGTTTTCAGCCCCAAAAGCTAAGCCAAAAGACACAACCACCACCTCTCAATGTCCACACAAGTCGATTATGCATCCTTCAACACCTAAACTCTTTTTCCAATATATATTTCTTTTTTAAAAACCCAACTAGCGCTTTCCAAAACTAAACACAAGACCAGCTACGCCCTTGACCTAAATACTTTCGGAACCATACCAAACAAAACTTCCACCAAACACAACGATAACGCAACACCTCTTACACAAACTAAACTTTCGCCGAATAAATCTTGCGAAACTCAGTCTTCCGCTTCACCAACATCAAACTCATGGCATTCATCCTGTGTTCAACCATCCATAGCTCCAAACCTAACTAACCAATCCTTGTCTAAGATTACTTCCTAACCAGAATAGTAACTCAACCCATTAGATAATAGGCTCAAAACCAACAAGAGTATCTTCCAAGCATCTTTATAAACCTATAACTTTTTCCTAAAGAACCGACCTCAACACAACTTCTTTTTCTAAGAGGGAAACGTTTGTAAATATGGACAATGTATGTATGTATGAGTCTTGTATGTCATGACAAAGCAACAAAGCAACAAGATTCCATCATTCTTACAAACAACAATTCATATAGCAACATTTAAGCATATCAAAATTTAATCATGCTTTATCAATAGTCATATATATAACAAACATCAAATCACATTAAAATTTTAATCATGCTTGCAAACGTCATGCTTGACAAACAAATCTCTAAGTTACTATGTCACAACACAAATCAATCACATATAGCGAATATCGTGCATCTCATACAATAACATAGAATTTTCAAACAATCACCGTACATAAGAAACATTTAAAACAAATTTAACTCTATAACATACCAAACAAAACTTCCCAAAAGGTTTCATGAACCTAAGCTCTGATACCTCCAAATGTAACCCCCTCGACCCGGTTTAGATGTCACCCGATTCGAACAAGCTACATGGAGAATATCAAGGCTAATCTGGAGACTCGCCCCGATAAACAACCCTAAAAATTAAAATTTTCCTTTATCTTTTCTAAATGCTTTAATTATAATCTACATGTTCATGTAAGGACCGAGTTCAATTGCAGCGAAGACTAAAGAAAAAACGAATCCTAATTTAGTCGAACAAGTTTTTGGGACCTAATCATAATTTCCAAAATTTTATACCTTGATTATGAAATTAAGGTTATCAAGATTTAATTAAGTATATCTCATGCTTGTACGTAAATTTTTGACATCATATAATATCTACAAGTCATTTAATTGCATGCTCAAAGTTTAGGGACTATTTTTAGTCTCCAAAGGTTTTATAACATTCTCTATATGGAAATTCATCTAAAAACACTTTAAGCACATATCATGGCATACTAGCTAGATGCAATTCAACCTAATTAACAATAATATATTCAATTCTAAAGAGTATGCTTCAATATCAACAATCTTATTCACACATAGAGATATCAAGAATCAAACTTAAAAATAACTATATTATAACTAAAGAAATATCAATGGGCAATTCAAGTCGAAGTCATATAGTTAATATCAATATAGATAAACATCATACATGTATAAGCATACGACTACTAAAAGTCTCATCTATATAACAATATTCTTAACATGGTAACCATCCCCATTGCTCTCTCACTACTACTATTGTTATAAAGACATACTTGAGCTATCACTTGGCGGTTACCAGGATCCTTGCTTCTCTTTGCTGCCTCAACTTTATTTAATCTGCATTAGAAGGTAAATGAGAGGGTAAGCATAAGCTTAGTGAGTGAATACAAACATATTTAAAAACACCTTGCAATACAGCCCATATTAAACCAATTTCATCAATTTAAAAACATGTAATGTTCTTTATAAAACAAAACACACATGGCTCATTATTCCGGGTAATTAAAAATAATGATGTTTGAAACGGATGGGTAATAAATCTTTAGGAAAGTTTTTAAAAATGTTAAAATAGTATTTTAAAATTAAAAGAATTTTAATTGAGTCCTAATTTAAATTAATTAAGCTTAATTTCAATTTTAGTGACCAAATTGTGAAAATTGGAAATTTAGTGGCCAAATTGAAATTTTTGGAGACTTTGAGGTTTTAGTGACTAAATTGATAAGTAAGCCAAAGCTTAGAATCCTTAGAGAGCCATTAACCCAAATTTTTTTAATTAGAGATCATTCACCAAAAATTTATTTTAATTGACGGTTAATCATCTTCTTTTCCAACTCCATTTTCTCATCTTTTTTCTTAAAATTTTCTCTCAATGATTTCTCAAATTACTTGTTGATTTCTTCTCCATTTTTATCAAGATTTATCTTATTTTATTCAGCCTTTCATCCCCTTCAAAACCTCATAATTTGTTTTACAAAATCATCATCCAATTTCAAGGAAAGTCAAAAGAGGATTTCACATAAATTTTGGTGGATGAACCTCAAAGGTAATTTTGTGATTTCTTTTTATTTCTAAGGTTCTTTATTTGATATTCCCAAGCATTTGACTTACTAATCACTAATCTTAACTTGATTTTGTGTTTTAATTCAAGATTTTGGAGTTTTTATGGAAATTTCAAGAAAATGAGTTAGATCTTGTTTAAGGCTGTAATTAGGGTGATTTTATATGAAATTATACTTACTTTGATGATTAATTAAGTTTTTTATTGATAACACATAGTTTTAATCCCGAAATAGTTGAATCGGTATTGTTAGAAGTAGTTTTCGGGTGGTTTTACGGGTTGTTTTAGGTGCTCTATTTTTGATGGAGGTATAAGGATGTTTGAAGGTGTTTTTAGTTTTATAATTGAGGTGCATTATGTGTTAGATTCATTAGGTTAAAGGATGGTGTAGTTTCCGGGTGTTTCGGCTTAGTTTTCGGCTTTTTCGTCTTAGTTTTCGGTAGTTTTGTGAAGGTTCAATGTTGCTACTGTATTGAGCATGTTTTGATGTGTGTATGCTCTGTTTTGATGTTGTAGAGGAATTGCAATAAGTCCCTTAAGTGGCTAGTACGTTGGCGTTGCCGTTGGAGCATCTACGAAAGCTTGTTTGGCTTGTCGGTGAGTGAATTTTGGGTTACAAGTGAATCACAAATGTTCGGTTCTATTTTGGGGACTATATAATAGTGTAAAAGCTTTCCTTAGTTTAAGAGTAAGTGATTAAAACAGGTCTTGATGCATTTACTTAAGTTTTGACTATTTGGCAATAGCCTTGAGGAAGATGTTTTCATAAAGATTTTGAGAATGCATAACTTGGATTTTGAAATGATGCATGCATGTGTTAGTTGCTGTAAATGTATGGTTTAGAATAATATTCATGGCTTTTGGAAGCATGAAAATGAATTGGAACAATATGTGGTTATTTGCCTTACATTTGATTAAGCCGTTGAGCACGATTTTAGTTCACTTGATGAACATGTTATGAATACATTATGAGCAGCAAGTTAACATGCATAATTGGAATGATATTGGCTTAGTGACACTAACTATAGTTGTGAATACAAATGACATGTCATTAGGATTAAGTGCACTATAAAGATTATGTGAGTAATGATGTTGCCTACACGTAAACAAGGGTGACTATATGTCCGACCGTGCATCTAGAGCTTGCCTATATGTAAATAATGGTGACTTTGTGTCCGACCGTGCATGTAGTTGATCCATACATAAACAATGGTGACTTTGTATCCGACCGTACGTAGTGGGGGTAACATGTATACAACGGGGACTATGTGTCCAACCGATGCATGTTGAGACCAAGTGTCTCTAATTATGATAAGGAATTCGAGTATTCGGTGAGCTTTAGTTTCACAATATGTTGTCACTAGAATGCCAATATGCATAATACAAAAATGATTTGATTACGTAGCTTGATTCGGTGAAGCATGCTTTGATTTAGCACAAGATTGCAAGTTATGGTTTTAAATTGGTTTTTATTGTTTCATTGATGAACTTGTTTTAGAGCTACCTCACTAAGCATGTTTTGCTTAAATCTCTCTTTTCATCTTTGCAGAGAAATAAAGGCATTAGGTGTTGCGGTTGGAGCAAGTGATCTAAGGGGAAAGACTTCTCACATTTTGGTATGCTTTCACAAATAAAAAAGGGTTTGGCATTGTGTAAACCGATTCCTTAAAAAGTGCGTTTGAATTTGTTAAGGATTTATAATAACAACTCCTAAATATGCAATGCTTGTTGATTTGGTAGTATGACATGATGTTAGGATTCCTTGAAGCATGTTTAATCTTGAATGGTTTATGGTTTAGTATCAAAGTTAGAAAACATGCCTATAGGTGATGTGGGGTCTTTAATGGTTGTAATCGAGTGATTAAATCGCTCATTTTGCTTAGGAATCATACATATAGATTTTAATGATCTTTGATTATGTTTCAGATGGGTGAAATCCCCTTAAAACATTCGATTTTTGTTTCTGAGTGGAGGGGTATCGAAAACCCCTGTATAGGTATCGATACCCCAGGCATATTGGAGCTCATTGGTCGCCCGAGTATCGATATTATCCAAGAGAAGTATCGATACCCCTGGACTTAGGTGGTTAATATATTTATTTCCACATCACGGTATCGATACAAGGCTCAACTGTATCGATACCCTTGACTAAACAATGAGCTTTAGGTGTCGGAATTTCGTATTAGTCCCGAATATCTTCCAATATTCAATTATGGTAGCTATGAATGTTATTTTGAGTTGAAATTTCACATGGATGCATAAAGTTTACTTAATTTTAAGTTGGCTAATTTAATTTGGACGAAGTCCTTAGAATTTTGAATATTTACATTTTGGTCCATAAATAATGAAGAATGTATTTGATGATGTTAGAATGCTCCGTTTGGTTTGAAATTTATCACGAGTGCTATTAGCATGTTTAATTGAACTTTGATGGATTGAATTTCTATCTTGCCAATAAAATTTAAAAGATTTACGTTTTAATTCCTGAATTTTGTGGTAGCAATTAAATGAGTTGTAGACGTTGTTTTGAATTCAGCATTGACATGCAAGCTTGTAATGGACTTAATTAAGTATTGTTAGTAATAGTTTAATTTTTGGACACTGAAACTTGGTAAATTTATGATTTGGTCCTTTTTACCTAAATACTCAAATTAAGATTTGTTTCACTTACGTTGTTGTTACAATTGAACAAAAGCTATGTATGAATATGCAGGTCTTAAGTGGAGAATTTATATAAGATAAAAGAAAAAAATATAGGGTTGTTTATAGGGTTAAGCCTTTACGTGTTTAGCTCGATATTCCTTGTGTAACCCGTTAGTGACGGTTTCGTCTAGGCCGGGCTAAGGGGTTACACAACCAACTCTCGTTAAACTAACTTCTCAATTCCACTAAGCTTAACTTTCTGAAACATATTCCAACATACAAGGCAACAATCAAAACTTTCCATCGAGTCTCGCTCAACACAACAACAGATAACAACTTCCACCAATATAAACCTTAAACAGGAACACTCGATCATAGAAATTCTAAACAAGGTTATAAGCAACTCTATCAATGACAACATCCTTACCAAGAATCTAAAAGATTCATTTTGCAACCCCTTAGCATACCTTTACAGATCTACATAACTCACTTATACCGATTATAAGCCTATTAATGAGAAAACACCCATAAACTCAATTGAAAACCCATAATTTATCTCAAAACTTTACCACATTAGAGCATACTACTCATCAGCTCCAACCGTTCTCAAAGAAAACACTCTCTTTTAACTACCAAGAAACCATGCCACATAATTTACAAAGATTTTTTCACACACCTCTACTCTAATACATACGATGACAACAACACTCTCAAAGAATATTGGCCCTCAAGCTCAACTTACCAACAAAGCAACCATTCACTTTCAACTCAACCGCATCCAAAACAAGTCCACTTAACACCAACCGCTTTCAAACTTTTGCCACAACTTCTTACTTCCATATGCATAGCAAAAGACTAACACAAATTTTGATTAAGTTATCATTCTAACTTATAGCATCATACAACACAACCACGTGCCACATAGACATAAAATACAACCAACATCACAGCTAAAACCCATCAACACAACCTCAACTGTGCCCTGCACACGCGGCTCCACCAAACATCCAATAGCAACTTACCTCAGAACATCTTATCCATGGAAAGTCTCACCTACAACTCTATCACTAGATCAAAACACTTCGATAAAATTAACCGTGCCAACACTTCTCTTGACTTCACAATACTCTTAACTTATGCCACTAAACCGACACCTGTCGAGAAATAACCCTTAAGCAACCCAAGTCACACTAAGCAACACAGATTCAACCCATCATGCAACACAAGGCACTTCTATCCCTTTTATGATAGTACACAACATCATCCTTATCCAAAAGACAGGGTTTATCTGAAGACTAGCTCATAAAAACCATCTCAACTATGCATCATTAAGAATTAGAGTGTACCACACACAACCATTTCCAAAAATAACTTCTTGAGGGGAACTTCACAAAACACGGAACCAAAGTCAACAAACCATCTTCTCACTTAGACTATTCTAAGCTCAAACTTGTGTCATCTTTAACCTAACCAAGCTTAATGCTAATCTTTCATCCACTTAACCTTAATATCCTTTTTAATGTTAAGCAACAATGATAGAGGCTATGGAGTCCTATTAATTCCACCTTTTTCAGATTGTAATACTTTAGGTTATCGAACCCACAGGGACTGAGTCAACTTTACTACTTCTTATGACTGCACTTAGAAAACTAAAAACACAAGTAAATTGAAGAGTTTGAATTATAACTAAGAAAACTATAAACCATAAAATTAAATAACGAAATAATAAGATAATAGAAACGAGTCTAAATTGAGTGCTTTGTAGAGGAGAATCCAGTTGTGTTAAGTATCCACTTATTAATGCAATGGGTTGAATTGCCGCCTCGGCGGGTCGCACAAAGGGTCACTGATTAGTGCTCAATTCACTATCATTTTTTACAACTTTCATAAACAATAATCACTCAATCTACACCTACTTGGACTAATGCATGTGCTCAATGTGAGATATTTAGATATTCTGCTTTTGTAACATATAAAGATGATATTTATAGAAAAAGCAAGCTTTACTGTACTTTTATGCATTTGAAGAAATATCTATTGTCGCGGTAGCGATTGAGGCCAAGGCAGGACCTGATACCGATGTAGCAACTGAAGGACAAGTAGCGATATTGTAGGCGAGCTGAAGAGAAAAATTAGGTGAGAGTTTCTAAACAAGCAACACACGGATTGGAGCTGGGAAGCAATTAGAATGCCCAAATCAAAGGCCACGCGGGAAAAGCCCCCTAGTAGGAATAAACTTGAAAATATTTTATTTATGTACTTAACTTGTGTCCTACCCCAAGTTGTATTCCTACTTAGGAAAGGTTTGCCCTAGGCCAAACCTATATAAACCATAAGCCGCCCAAGGAAGAGAGCACTTAGCACCATAGAGAGCGGAGACTAGAGAGCCAACTTCACCTTAGATTTAGAGTTTTTTTTACTTTTCATTATGTTCTAATTTTCTTTAGGCTTAGGTGAAAGCTGTAGAGTATTAGTGAGAAGAGATTGAACTTTGTTTCTTATTTCAATGCAATAAATTATCAAGGTTTTCTTATTCTTCGCTATTTTTTGTTCTTGCATTTAAGCTCGGGAGAGAAGTTTGTGAGTAATTCATTTATCTAATATCGGGAGAGTTAGATTCACGAAAGAAGTAAGTACGGTATTTTAATCGAAAAATATTAACTCGGCCTAGGGATAGGTTAGAGTTTCAGCGGCTAAAAGAAGTGTAAGATTGGTTGATGATTATAATTGATTCACGCCGGGAGGTATCATCAAGGACGATCATCAACAATACTTCGACTTAGGGATAAGCAGAGTCATCAAAGGACACTTTGCCAAACTTAGGTAAAGTTCACACAAGAGCAAGGGATTATTGCGGCGGACGAAGCCCATCACTGTCGAGGCAGTAGACTGCAATTCTGCCGAGGCAGTGTTAAGTGATTGCATTAGACATAAACAAGTCAATTGAATCCACTATACAATACAACTGGATCCTAGCCACTTCCTTTATCTGATTATCTTATTATTTAGTTTTTTTATTTAGTTCACTCAAACCCAAATTACCTGTGTTTTTATTTTATTCCTTTTATAGAGCAAGAAGACAAAAGAAGGCATATTGAATAGACCAATCCCCGTATAGACGATATCTGATAATACTTATTACTTTTACTACTTGCGACGTGTTCATTTGTGCTACTTGTGCACTTTTGACACGCAACAAGTTTTTGGCCCCGTTGCCGGGAATTGGCAACTAAATTTTGTTTTCTTTATTTTCTTGCTTTTAGATATTTTTATTTTTATTTTACTTTGGTTTTTCTTGGTGTATGACCAAGGCAAACCCAACCAACCCTTTGTACGAGTTAGATCCAGAGATTGATCGCACGCGTTAAAGGTTGAGGAGACAAATCTAAGAAGCTATGACATTCAATCTAGGAGAACAGAACCTACCTACCGTCAATGGAGGCCTTCCACCGCCACCACTGTCGCGACAGCTTACTGTTAGAGATTTCCTAGAAGAGGATTTGAATGAGTTAAATCCTGGAGTGGTTAAACCAAAAATAGAAGCAACCCACTTTGAAATGAAACCTTTCATGTTCAATATGCTCAACACTATTGGACAGTTTGGTGGGTCTATGAGAGAAGATGTCAGGCAATATCTTAAGTCATTCATGGAGATCTGTAATTCCTTCAAAATCCAAGGAGTCCATGAAGATGTCTTGAGATTGAAATTGTTCCCCTATTCACTGAGGGATAGGGCAAAAACCTGGTTAAATAGCATTCTAGCAGGATCTATAGGATCTTGGAATGAACTTTGCTGTGATTTCATTAAACGTTTTAATCCTACCATCTTATATGATCATATTCGTAATGAAATTACTTCTTTTCGGTAGACAGATGATGAAACGATGTATAAGGCATGGGAGCGCTATAAGGAGCTACTGCACAAGTGTCCTTTGCATGGATTTCCATTATGGACACAAGTGACCATGTTTTAGAATGCCACAAATTCCCCAATAAGAATGATATTAGATGCCTCTGCCAATGGAACACTCCTTGACAAAGCACCTGAGGAAACTATTGAAATTTTAAACAAACTCGCAAAGAACGATTTTCAATTCCCTACATCTAGGTGAGGAGGAGTAAGACGCAAAGCTACAGTGAATAAATTGGAAACATCCAATTCAGTGATAGCACAATTGACCTCTCTTACTAAGATGGTGAAAAATATGCAATTACAGCACAATACCCATGAGGTTAAGGCAATAGATTCTTTCTGCAATTTATGTGGAGGTAACCATAGTTCTTCTGAATGATACAGAATCAGGAATCTAGCCTTTATGTTGGAAACTACAACTGAAACAACATGATGTCCAACAAATACAACCCATTATGGAAAAGGCATCCAAACTTCTCATGGAGTAATCCCAACAATGCCTTGAATCCAACTACTCAACCCTCATGTTTCCAGCAACCAATGCAACATCTGCTGTCGCTGCAGGTCTAGCAACCATTGCCGCAGCAGAAGATGCATCAGTAGCAGCCTATAAGTTCACTGGAAAATTCTCTTAAGGCCTTTATGATGAAAACATAATCATACATGACAGAGAATAACAACTTTATCAAAAGAATATATGCATTCATAAATAGAACTGAGATGAGGTTGCAGAATCAAGAGAAAGTTATCAAATCACTGGAAACTCAGGTTGGGCAGTTTGCTCAAAACCTGAATACTAGACCACAAGGAGGATTACCCAACAATAATGAAGTTGCTAAGGTAATAGGCCATGAATAGTGCAAAGCAATTACTACTAGGAGTGGTCTACAACTTAAAGAGATGCTAGGAAACTCAGCAGACAAAGTCCCACTAATAGAATAAGAAGAATCAGACAAAGAGGACTTAGATGCTGAACCAAAAAATCATGTCACAGAAATCCCAGCAAAAAGCACTACCCCAACAGAGAACTCGGCAGTACCTCGACATACCACCGAGACAGCAAAAGACAAGAGATACCAGGTACTAAATTCAAAACTAATGAAACCCTGGAGGAAATGCGACCACCACCATCTTTCTCACAAAGGTTAAAAAAGCAGAAACAAGACCATCAATTTAAACAGTTCCTGGATATTTTAAAACAAGTCCACATCAACTTGTGATTTGTGGAAGCAATTGAAAAAATGCCAAACTATGCCAAATTCTTAAAAGACATTGTGTCTAAAAGAAAAAGGCTTGGTGAGTTTGAAATAGTGGCTGCAAGTAAAGGATGCATGGCAATACTGCATAATCGCATGCTTCCTAAATTGAAGGATCCTGGATGCTTTACCATACCTGGTACGATAGGAAACCACTAAGAAGGAAAGGCCTTATGTGACCTTGGAGCAAGCATAAATGATAAGTGCTCAACTCACTATCACTTTTTAAACCTTTCATGGATAATAATCACACAATCTACATCTACATGAACTAAAGCATGTACTTAATGTGACATATTTAGTTATTTTGCTTTTATAACATATAAAGATGATATTTATAGAAAAGTTAAGCTTTACTGCACTTTTGTGTATTTGCAGGAATATCTATTGTCGCGGCAGCAAATGAGGTTGAGGCAACAGCTGAAAGACAAGTAGCGATATTGCAGGCGAGCTGAAGAGAAAAATGAGGTGGACATTTCTGGACAAGCAGCACACGGATTAGAGCTGGGAAGAGAATAGAAAGTCCAAATTAAAGGCCACGCGGAAAAAGCCTCCTAATGGGAATAAACTTAGAAATATTTTATTTATGTACTTGACTTGTGTCCTACTCCAAGTTGTATTCCTACTTAGGAAATGTTTGCTCTAGGCCAAGCCTATATAAACCATAACCGTCCAAGGAGAGAAAACACTTAGACTGAGCATCATAGACGACATAGACTAGATAGCCAACTTCATCTTAGGGTTTTCTTTACTTTCATTATGTTCTAATTTTCTTTAGGCTTAGGTGAAAGTTGTAGAGTATTAGTGAGAAGAGATTGAACTTTGTTTCTTGTTTCAATGCAATAAAATATCAAGGTTTGCTTATTCTTTGTCATTCTTTGTTCTTGTATTCAAGCTCGGGAGAGAAGTTTGTGAGTAATTCATTTATCTAATATCATGAAAGTTAAATTCACAAAAGGAATAAGTACTATATTTTAATCGGGAAATACTAACTCAGCCTAGAGATAGGTTAAGAGTTTCAGCGGCTAATAAAAGTGTGGGATTGGTTGATGATTATAATTGATTCACGCTTGGAGGTATCATCAAGGACTGGTCATCAACAATACTTCGACTTAGGGATAATTGGAGTCATCAAAGGAAACTTTGCAGAACTTTGGTAAAGTCCACCCAAGAGCAAGGGATTGTTGCGGTAGATGAGCATCATCGTTGTCGAGGTAATAATCTGCAGTACTTTCGAGGCAGAGTTGTGCGATTGTATTGGATAGAAACAAGTCAAGCAAATCCACTATAAAACACAACTGAATCTTGACCACTTTCTTTATCTGCTTATTATCTTATTATTTAGTTTTCTTTATTTAGTTCACTCAAAACCAAATTATTTGTGTTTTTATTTTATTCCTTTTACAGAGCAAGAAGACAAAAGAAGACATATTAGGTAGACCAATCCCTGTGGAGACGATATCTGATAATACTCATCACTTTATTACTTGCAACATGTTCACTTGCACAATTTGCGCACTTTTGACATGAAACAATAAACTTGATGCCTAAATCTGTCTTTCAAAAGCTTGGAATAGGAAGGGCAAAACCTACAACAGTGATGCTCTAACTAGCGGATAGATCGTATGTGCAACCTGAAGGAAAGATCAAGGACAAACTGGTAAGAGTGGATAAATTTATTTTTCCAGTTGACTTTCTTGTTCTTGATTGTGAAGCAGATGATAATGCACCGATCATCTTGGGGAGACATTTCCTAGCCACTAGACACACGCTCATAGATGTGGAAAAAGGAGAGTTAACAATGAGGATTAACGACCAATAAGTCAAACTCAATGTTTTCCATAATTTAAAAAGGCATGATGATCCAGAGAAGTACAAGGTTATCCACACCACAGATGTAGGCAGCAAAATATTCTGTCTCAGCAACCACTACCTTGGAAGTATGCTCGGCAGAATTGATGTTTGTTACAGCAGAATACTAGATAGTATTGAATCCAAAGAGAATGGCCAACATTTGAAACACACTCTCTAGGCACATTCAGGTCCAAATGGTCAGAACCACATGGTGCAGTAAAGATCAAATCAAAAAGGGATGAGCATGAATCCAAAGAGAATGGCCAACATTTGAAGCATTATTCTGGCCAACATGAGACAATCACCTTAGGAGATGCACTTGCATGCACTCCTCCCGTAACATAATCTCTTTCCCTTATTTTTATTTTTTTAGGATTAGTTTAGTTTAGAGTTAATTTTTATTATTATATTTTTATTTAATTATTTTTCTTGTTAGTGTTTAATTTTTTAGGACAATAAGAAATGATAAAAGTGAAGAAATTCATAGCAGGAGATTTGCTGCCGTAGCAGTAAAAAGAGTCAGGGCTGTAGCAATTCCCAATGGGCAGAAAAGTGTAACGACTAGTCTGCCGAAATTCCCGCCACGGCAGTAAAGGCTAACGGCTACAAAACGGCTAGTGGTTCAAACGGCTAAAAGGTCGAGGCCTTTATAAGCACCCTCTCCTTCTTGAACTATTCACTCTTGCATTCTTGATTATTTGTTAAATCTCCCTCTGAAAATCTTTCTGCTTATTTCCAAGTTCTCTTAACTTTTTCAGAAACTTTCCAAGAAATTCTCTAAGATCTTCAAAAACTCTTCACTGCTCATCTATGGATACTAACAACCGATTCGCATTCGCCACTATTGAAGACCATTTCAACAGGTCGTTCATTGCTAGAAAATTGTGGGAAGAGCAAGGATTCCAACACTCTGATGAGGAGAATTACGAGCATTACTTGTTCGACAAGATCAAATACCAAGAATGGAAAATCTTTTGCCTACAACCTACCTAGGCCAATGCTACAACCGTACGAGAATTTTATGCACACGGCCCGAGCAAGGAATCCTTGTATGTGCACTACCGAGGTAGTCCGATCAGACTTGATGCCGAAATAATAAATCTGTTCTACTGACTAACCCCTGATCGTGATGACCATGCTACATTTATGGAGGACATCACCAATAAAGATTATGAGCTGATCAAAGACGACCTTTGCTACGACAATACTTATTGAGAAACCGGTGCCCATAGAGAATCGATGGCAAGGCAGAATCTTAGGCCCGAGGCTAAGATGTGGAATCCATTCGTCAAAAGACGCCTCACTCTAACTTCCCACAATAGCACGATCGACCGAAGAAGATTGATACTCATCCAATCAATCATCAACAAACAAAGCATCAATGTTGGAGAGATAGTCTTAAGAAAAATCTACGAGTATGGTAAGAAGGATAAAGGACCCTTATATTTTCCTTGTTTAATTACGGGTATTTACAATGCTGCAGGTGTACCAATGGCGAACACGGACAAATTCACCGCCTAAAGGCGTGAGTGGACTAGGGAATTCTGCCACAAAATCATGCAAATCAAACAAGCAGAGCCAGACCAAGAAACTCCTCAGCAATACACTGCTGACACAACTGCTGGGTCACAGTTCACGGTAGATATACCTGACGTTGCCCACAAAACTACCGGGCAGACCCTTATCAGGAGATACTTCAGAGGATGATAGCTATGGATCTACGAAAGCAACAGTACATGGAGTACCAGAGGGACTTCAACAACACACTAGCCCAAATGATGCTCCATAATTTTCCCAGCCAAGGGGTGCAGTTTCCAGAATTTCCCACCAATATGTTTGTCACAGCTGCACCCTACACATAGACAACTCCAGCACCAGGAGGACCACGACCATTCTTCCCTACTGGACCACAACAACCATTTTATGCTGCTCTCCCATCACAGCCAATAGAGATTGTCGTGGCATATTTAGCCAGCAGACGACCATCCAAGAGGATAGCAGTCTTCAGTATTCCACCAGGATCCCCTATCATCATGGGTAGTCTCTCAACTGAGATAGATGCCTATGTACATCAAATTTCAACCGCTATCGGGCCAAGCATTCACCATTTCTGGGTAGATGCAATGAACGAAGGCGGGACAGATATTATGGCTAGTGAAGAAATTGGCGAAGAAGAAGAAAGAGAAGAAGTAGACACTCCAATGCAACGGATACCACCAACAAGAATCCAGTCGCCTGACAAGCAAAAACTCAGCCATCGCCATCACCAAAATTGAAACAATGAGCAGGAAGGCCATGAAAATTGATTGTTACCAGCAGCTCTTCGAAGTCTCTTTAATTTTTCATATTCATGCTTCTTTTATATATCTTTACTTGTTCCATTTACTTATTTTGTTTCCTACTGCGTGCCACTATATAAGCATTAAGGACAATGCTTGGTTCAAGTTTGGGGGTGTAGATCCACTATCGAGGTAATTCACTGCCGCGACCTTGCCATGAAAGGAAATATTTAAGTGGTTTTCAATTTTTTTATATCCACCACCTTACTTGAAATATTGTCTATACTTTTGCACACATCTTCATCAGTATTGCCTTAGTTTATTCTTTTGAGGCTAGAGAAATCTTTCTCCTTACCATTGTTAGGTCCTGTTTAGAAGGCTTAACTTTAGGATACTGAAGGAAGAAAACTTAGAATCTTGCTATAGGATTAATCCTGAAAACACTTTTGGGACTTGTTTGATTATAGGAATTCTTTTAATAAACTTAGGTGATAAATACTTAGATGTTTGGAAATATGACTAGGGGTGCCTATCACCGGCTCTAAGAATCACTCTTCTTCATGCTAGAGGTTCCCGAAATTAGCTCTAGTATACTAAAAAGAATATCAAAAGAAAGAAGAAAATATTGGTGAGAAAACACAATCCTTGAGATGCCTGAAATTGGCTCAAGAATTTGTTGTTTTAAGAAGAGTACACTAAATCCAAGTCTATTTGTCTTGAACTTATAGTTTGTTTAAGAAAGCCTTTAATCAAACTTGTTCACAAAAACGCACACTCTCACAAAATCTTATAGTTTGTTTCTAGGTAAACCCTTGGGTAACCGAAAGGTTAAGGCTTAAGAATAGGCATAGTTATGGTGGGGAGAATAGATGAAAACATAAGACCAAGAGAAAGTGAGGTTTGGCAAATTGATTGTTTGCATTGCTTGAGGACAAGCAATAGTTCGAGTTTAGGGGTGTGATAAATGCTCAATTCACTATCACTTTTTACACCTTTCATGGACAATAATCACTCAACCTACACCTACTTGGACTAATGCATGTGCTCAATATGAGATATTTAGATATTCTGCTTTTGTAACATATAAAGATGATATTTACAGAAAAGACAAGCTTTACTGCACTTTTATGCATTTGCAGGAATATCTATTATCGCGGCAGCGATTGAGGCCAAGGTTGGACCTGATACTAAGGCAGCAGCTGAAGGACAAGTAGCGATATTGTAGGAGAGTTGAAAAGAAAAATGAGGTGGACGTTTCTAAACAAGCAGCACATGGATTGGAGCTGGGAAGCAAGTAGAAAGCCCAAATCAAAGACCACGCGGGAAAAGCCCCAGTAGGAATAAACTTAGAAATATTTTATTTATGTACTTGACTTGTGTCCTACTCCAAGTTGTATTCCTACTTAGGAAAGGTTTTCCCTAGGCCAAGCCTATATAAACCATAAACCGCCCAAGGAAGAGAGCACTTAGCACCATAGAGAGCGGAGACTAGAGAGCCGACTTCACCTTAGATTTAGAGTTTTCTTTACTTTTCATTATGTTCTAATATTCTTTAGGCTCGAGTGAAAGTTGTAGAGTATTAATGAGAAGAGATTGAACTTTGTTTTTTGTTTCAATACAATAAATTATCAAGGTTTGCTTATTCTTCGCCATTCTTTGTTCTTGAATTTAAGCTCGGGAGAGAAGTTTGTGAGTAATCTATTTATCTAATATCGGGAGAGTTAGATTCACGAAAGGAATAAGTACGGTATTTTAATCGAGAAATACTAACTCAGCCTAGGGATAGGTTAGAGTTTCAGCGGCTAAAAGAAGTGTGGGATTGGTTGATGATTATAATTGATTCACGCTAGGAAGTATCATCAAAGACCGGTCATCAACATTTCTTCTACTTAGGGATAAGCGAAGTCATCAAAGGATACTTTGCCAAACTTTGGTAAAGTCCACACAAGAGCAAGAGATTGCTCCAGCGGACGAAACCCATCACTGTCGAGGCAGTAGACTGTAGTTCTGCCGAGGCAGTGTTGAGTGATTGCATTGGACAGAAACAAGTCAATTGAATCCACTATACAACATAACTGGATCCTAGCCACTTTCTTTATATGATAATCTTATTATTTAGTTTTCTTAATTTAGTTCACTCAAACCCAAATTACTTGTGTTTTTATTTTATTCCTTTTATAGAGCAAGAAGAAAAAAAAAAGCATATTGAGTAGACCAATCCCTATAGAGACGATAGCTGATAATACTTATCACTTTTATTACTTGCGACGTGTTCACTTGCATTACTTATGTACTTTTGAACCTCCGAAAGATTTAGAACATGATGTAGTCGTCGGCTAAAGGTATATAAAGTGATAATTCGTCTTAACTCCACACTAAACCTAAACCTAATAAGTTCTTTATATAGGCCAAGCCTTAAGTTAAGCTTTTCATGCAAGGAAAGAGTTCTAAAAGGGAAAGAAATATAATTCCTAATTAAATTGTATTAATTTATTCTTATTTCCTAAAATATCTCTTCTTTCCCGTGGTTGACTTTGACATGGGCTTGACCTCCTAACTGGGCTTCTTCTTTCTCTTTCTCTTTGTCCGTTAAGATCGATATCTTTTTCTCTCTCTTGACCACCAGTTGTTATCTTTTACGCTATTGTTGCGAGCTTCAAAGTGCTATCGTGGCGGGTTCTTTATCTGCAATTCAGCATCTATTCTCTTCTTTGGCCATCTCTGTGATATAGTTTTCTGTCTAAGAAAGAAAACTATCAAACACATATGTTTTATGCCAAATAATAGATAAATTCATAAAATTAGTGTTCGGATGCTGAAATATGGAAAATAAACGGAAATATCCATTGTTGCCTTTAAATCTATCTTTATTAGCAATAAACGAGTGGGAAAATGATATTTAAAATGAGGACTTTTGAGTACTCATCACACCCCCAAAATCGAACTATTGCTTATCCTCAAGAAATGTAAAGGGTAATTTTTTATGTCTAGAATTTTAAAGTAATATACCATCCTACCTACCGCGGCAGATTTCCTTTCTTGACTCGGCCTCTTCTAGGTTCTAGATGTTTCTCGGAATTGGACTATAAGTCTTAGTGTGTGTGCGTAGCTATGTCAAGGCTGATTTTCTAAGTTCTAATCCTTTTTCTAGCTCAAGACTTTCGACTATGATTTTTCTTGATTCTTTTTCTTTCTCCTTAAATTGATGTATAAATATATTGTTATATACTTATACTGCTTGAGCCAGTTTTGGGCACCTCAAGTGTTTAACTACTTCTTACTAGAGCCAATTTCTAAATCCTAAAATTAAAACTAAAATTAATACTCTAATTCCTAAAACATAAAAATAAATTAGGGACAAAGAGATAGAAATTTATGTTACTGTAGAAGTGCAATAAAATGCATCTTCAGCAGCAATCATCTTCCCCTTTTTGGATAAAGGAGAAGTTGATTTCCCGGTTGATGTCTCCTCATCAGGTGGTTTCTTTCGAATATATTGTTGTTCCAGGGGCATACTACCTTGCAGAGTTTATTCAGGCAATATGTTTCTGTTTTGAAGTTAAACTCAGTTTTAGCTTCAATTCTTTGGCATTTATCTCGTTCGTCCTGATGCCTTAGAGTTTTAAATACATTGATCTTTACTTGTTGATCATTGACCCTTATGATCAATTCTCCTTTCTCGTAATCGATCAGCGTTCTTCTTGTGGCTAGGAATGGCCTTCCTAATATGATTGGTGCATGTTCATCTTCTTCACAATCAAGAATTAAGAAGTCAACAGTGAAAATAAATTTATTCACTCTTACCAGAATGTCTTCAATTTTTCCTTCTAGTTGCTCGTAAGAGCGGTCTACTAGATGCAGCATCACCGTTATTGGTTTTGCCTGCCCGATGCCTAGCTTCTGAAATATTGACTTAGGCATGAGATTTATAATGGCACCTAAGTCACATAATGCCTTACCCATGTATTGATCACCGATAGCGCATGGTATTGTGAAATTACCAAGATCCTTTCTTTTAGTCGTAGCCTTATTATGCAACATTGTCACACACCCTTCTGTTTCGGCAATTGTTTCAAATTCCCCAATTTTTTTCCTTTTGGATATAAGATCCTTAAGGAACTTGGCATAGTTGGACATTTACTTTATTGCCTCCACCCAAGGTATGTTTATGTGTACCTATTTAAGTATGTCCAGAAATTTCTTAAACTGGTACTCCTGTTTTTGTTGTTTCAACCTTTGTGGAAAAGATGGTGGTAAACGCAAATATTCAATTTTTTTATCGCACTGGAACCTTATCTGCGGTGCAGCTATGGCATTATCTATTGCGGCAGTGTCATCGACAGTGTCTGCTGATTCCTTTGGCTTAGATGTTTCATCAGTAGCTTCTTTTGAGGCTACTGTTTCAGGGGTCTTACCTACTTTTTGAACAGGTATTTTGGGGTCCTTTAGTTGTAATCTACTTCTGGTAGATATGGCTTTGCATTGTTCATGAGGACCACTTCTAGCAATTTTAGTATCGCTAGGGAGACCTCCTATTGGTCTGCTTTTCATCTGTTGTGCCATTTGTCCTACTGTGGTTTTCAGCATTTTGAGAGCAACTTCGTTATTCTGTATTCTCATTTTTGTTCTGTCCATGAAGATGTCGGCTCTTTGAATGGATTTTATGGTATTTGCAATGTATGCACCAGTCTGAGCCATAAAGGTTTGTGGTGTGTTCTCCAGAGTATGAACATCTGTTGTCTGCTGCGGCGGTGGTGCCTGTTGTGACATCTGCTGCTGAACAAATCTATTGTTTTGCTGGAATCTGTAGATTGCACTGATTGATGTTGCGTATTAAGTGCATTATTAGGATTTCTCCATGATAAATTAGGGTGCTTCCTCCATGATGGGTTGTAATTGTTGGACATATTGTTCTATTAAAGTTTCCAACATAGAAGGAAGATTATGGATTGTGCGGGCATACGTTCGAGTTGTGATTGTTACCACATGTTTTGCAAGGAACGATGAAGGCTTTTACTTCCCGAACGTGGCTTGGTTTGTGTAGATCTTTGACCATGTTGTTTAGGGCTGATAGTTGTGCTAGGATAGAATCTGCAGAATCAGAAGTTGTCATACCTCGTCTATTTATGCCTCTTCGGGTGGTTGGGTGTTGATAGTCAATCTTTGCCAACCTATCCAGAATTTCTAAACTTTCATGGGGTGGGCAGTCTAAGAGGGTGCCATTGGCGGAAGCATCAAGCATCATCCTCGTATGTGTGTTAATTGTATTGTAGAAGATGAATACTTGGGTCCACTCAGGCAGACCATGCATGGGGCATTTTCTGTATAATTCTCTGTATCTTTTCGAAGTCTCATATATTGATTCGTCTTTGTCTTGCCTACAAGATGTTATATCGTTTCTCAATGTATCATTCATATTGGTGTAACTGAATCTGATAAGGAAGTTTCGGCATAGTTCTGTCCATGAGTTCAACGATCCCGGCTGGAGGTTATTTAATCAAGATTTTGCTCTATACCTCAATGAATAGGGGAACAATTTTCAGCTTAAAGATGTCGGCTGAGACTCCCGGTAGCTTAAACGAGTTACAAATTTCTAAAAAGGATTTAAGATGATGTCGAACATCTTCATTGGCTGAACCTCCAAACTGGCTTAGGGTGTTGATCATGTTGAACATGATCGGTTTTAATTCGAAGTGCTCTGCCTCTATGTTAGGCATCACAACAGCAAGAGTTAACCCATCTAAATCTTCCTCTAAATAATCTCAAACGGTTCGTGCATGTTCCTATCTTGTAATGTTTACTGGGTCAACAAATGCAAAAGCACCGTGGTTGTCTATCGCGGCGGCATTCATACCAGTACTATTTTGTTGGCCATGTTCTACGTTCATTCTTTGGTGTACCCTACATTTCAGATCTCGTGCTGTTTTTTCGATTTCTGGATCGTAAAGGTATTGATCAATAGTTGGATTGGACCTGGTCATGCACAAAACAAGCCTTGTAAGTTAAGATAAACACTAAAACTAAATAAAGAAAAATAATTGAAAAGATGTAGAAATAATTAGTAGTAAAATTGAGCGTCAGTCCCCGGCAATGGCGCCAAATCTGATGGAGGCTATGGAGTCCTATTAATTCTACCTTTATCAGATTGTAATACTTTAGGTTGTCGAACCAACAGGGACTGAGTCGACTTTACTACTTCTTATGACTACACTAAGAAAACTAAAAACACAAGTAAATTGAAGAGTTTAAATTATAACTAAGAAAACTATAAAACATAAAATTAAATAACGAAATAATAAGATAATAGAAGCGAAGCTAAATTGAATACTTTATAGAGGAGAATCCAGTTGTGCTAAGTATCCACTTATTAATGCAAGGGTTTGAATTGTCGCCTCGGCGGATCGCACAAAGGGTCGCCGCAACTGCCTAGGGGGGTTATGCCTTGTCGACAATTCAACATTCCATAGTTCGACAGAGCATCCTTGTATGTCTTCTTCCTTATCCCTAAGCGAAGAAAACTGTTGAAACCCACGTCTTGACAATACCTCCTGGTGTGAATCAAGGGCGGACAACAACCAAACACATGCGTCTTGTTAGTCACTGAAATCCTTGGCGGTTGATCTCTCAATTGGATTAGTCAACGCCCATGAGCAAAGACCGTATTCTCTCATTTTGTGAACCTACATCTCCTGATGCTAAGCAAATGGGTTTTTCTCACATACTTATCTTTCGAGCTCATATGCAAGAAGAGTAATCACCAAGAAAGAATAAACTATGGAATAAGTTTTGCATTAATAAATATCAAACATAACATAACCTTCATCCCCAACTACTCCACAAACAATTTAAACCTCCAAAAGATTTAGAACATGATGTAATCTGCAGCTAAAGGTATATAAAAGTGAGAATCCGTCTCGACTCCACACTAAACCTAAACCTAATAAGTGTTTTATATAGGTCAAACCCTAAGTTAAGCTTTCTATGCAAGGAAAGATTTCTAAAAGAGAAAGAAATATAATTTTTAATTGAACTGTATTAATTTATTCTTATTTCCTAAAATATCTTTTCTTTCCCATGGTTGACTTTGATATAGGCTTGACCTCCTAACTGGGCTTCTTCTTTCTCTTGCTCTTTGTCCGTTAAGATCGGTATCTTTTTCTCTCTCTGTTGAGCACCAGTTGTTATCTTTTACGTTGCTGTTGCGATCTCCAAAGTACTGCCGTGGCGGGTGCTTTATCTGCAATTCAGCATCTATTCTGTCCTTTGGCCATCTCTGTGATATAATTTCCTGTTTAAGAAAAAAACTATCAAACGCATATGTTTTATGCTAAATAATAGTAAATTCATAAAATTAGTGTTCGGATGCTGAAATATGGAAAATAACTAGGAATATCCATTATTGCCTTAAAATATGTCTTTATTAGCAATAAACGAGTGAGAAAATGATATACAAAATTAGGACTTTTGAGTACTCATCAAACAACCAAACAGAAGAAAACTCAACAACACAAACCCTCGTAACACTTCCTAACGATAAAACAAGATTAAAAGATTTTCTAACCAATAATGGTTATAAACTACTCAACGTTCTTTATTATACAACTTCTCCATATAGAGATATCTAAGGATTACATCCAAATCCTCCATAACAACCTGATCATACCCAAGCAAAACCTTACACAACTCTTTATGAACACAACATGAAAAAGCTAAGCCAAACGAAACAACCACCACCACACAAGTCCTTTATGCATCCTTCAACACCTCAACTCTTTTTCCAATATATATATTTCTTTTCCAAAAACCCAACTAGTGCTTTCCAAAACAAAACACAAGCTCAGCTATGCCCTTGACCTAAATACTTTCGGAACCATACCAAACAGAACTTCTACCAAACACAACACCTCTTACACAAACTAAACTTTCACCGAATAAACCTTGCGAAACTCAGCCTTCCGCTTCACCAACATCAAACTTATGGCATTCATCCTGTGTTCAACCATCCATTGCTCCAAACCTAACTAACCAATCCTTGTCTAAGATTACTTCCCAACCAGAATGGTAACTCAACCCATTAGACAATAGACTCAAAACCAACAAGAGTATCTTCCAAGTACCTTTATAAACCTATAATTTTTCCCTAAAGAATCGACCTCAACACAACTTCTTTTTATAAGAGGGAAACGTTTGCAAATATGGAAAGTGTATACATGAGTCTTGTATGTCACTCTATATGCCTATGCAAGTGCATGCAAATGTAATCTAATGTTATGATCAAGAATGCATGCATGCCCTAAGATGTCTAATGTATATACATATAAGTGATCTTATACTATGCATGATTGTCGTCCATACTCACAAACAACATCCTTAACTCCAAAACTTCAACTTTCTACCTCTTCAACATTTCAAACCATAGAAACTTAGCACTCAAAAGTACAATACTACACCATAATCCGAACATTTCTAACACGTTCAATTCACCTTTCCCATAAAGCACTTTGAAACTCTCGAAGGCACTCTAGTGATGTCTCTTACTACACAATAGATTCCCAGACTAAACTGATTCAAAACCACTTTACACTCAAACAGAATCGAGGATCCATTCAACTCAAGATCGAATATCACCACACCACAACATAAACCTTTTTACATTTTCTAATCTCCATAACTCCTCTATTAACAAGTTTAACTTTCTTTTTTGTCCCATATCAAGCACATTAAAATAGAAAAACAATTTCAATATAAAAAAACATTTTGCAAAACTTGTGAGGCCAGCGCGAAGCAAGTTCCAAGTAGCTCAAGTACAATACAAAACGATTTTCTAGTAGTAGTTAGAGCAATGAGTACCCCAAAATAAATCCTAACAATATATACTTAATCATCACATAGAACAATCATCAACTATGATTAGCATTAAGAATATATAACCATATAACAAGTGTATTTTTCATAACCTGTATTAAGCATCATATAAAATTACCTCAAAGTCTCATGCATTAACCAATGTAAATTTAAACTAGTTTCTTATACCGCATGGCATTATCAAAAACCATAAATTTCATGAGATGTTCAACTCCTAAATTATTTTTAAGACCAATTGACAACAATATATGAAAATTTTAAGATCTAAACACATTTTATTTTAATTTCACATGCAAGATAACCTTAAAACAGGGTCAAAACAGTAGTCTATGTCACATAATATTCAATTTACTTAGTCAAGCAACTCACGAACATGTTCATATTTACGTATAACTAATGTCATAACAAAGCAACAAGATTTTATCATTCTTACAAACAACAATTCATATAGCAACATTTAAGCATATCAAAATTTAATCATGCTTTATCAATAGTCATATATAACAAACATCAAATCACATTAAAATTTTAATCATGCTTGCAAACTTCATGCTTGAAAAACAAATCCCTAAGTTACTGTCACAACACAAATCAATCACATATAGCGAACATCGTGCATCTCATACAATAACATAGAATTTTCAAACAATCACCATGCATACGCAACATTTAAAACAAATTTAACTCTATAACATACCAAATAAAACTTCCCAAAAGGTTTTGTAAACCTAAGCTCTGATACCATCAAATGTAACCCCCTCAACCCAGTTTAGACGTCACCCGACTCGGACGAGCTACATGTGGAATATCAAGGCAAATCCGGAGACTCACCCCGATAAACAACCCTAAAATTAAAATTTTCCTTTATCTTTTCTAAATGCTTTAATTATATCCTACATGTCCATACAAGGACCGAGTTCAATTGCAACAAAGACTAAAGTGAACCGAATCTTAATTTAGTTGAACAAGTTTTAGGGACCTAATCGTAATTTCCAGAATTTTATACCTCGATTATAAAATTAAGGTTATCAATATTTAATTAAGTATATCTCATGCTTGTACGTAAATTTTTGATGTAATATAGTATCTATATGTAACCCCCTCGACCCGGTCTAGACGCCACCCGACTCGAACGAGTTAAACGAGGAATACTGAGGCTAATCCGAAGACTCACCCCGACAAACAACCCTAAAATAATTTATCTTTTATCTTTTCTAAATGCTTCGATTAAATCCTACATGTTCATGCAAGGACCGAGTTCAATTGCAGCGGAGACTAAAGAGAAATGAGTCCTAATTTAACCGAACAAGTTTTAGGGTTCTAGAATTTTATACCCTGATTATAAAATTAAGGTTACCAATATCTAATTAAGTATATTTCATGCTTGAACATAAATTTAAAACTTAAAATAATATCTACAAATCATTTAATTGCATGCTCAAAGTTTAGGGACTATTTCCAGCTTCCAAAGGTTTCATGACATTCTCTATATGCAAATTCACCTAAAAACACTTTAAGCACATATCATGGCATATTAGCTAGATGCAATTCAACCTAGTTAGCAATAATATATTCAACTCCAAAGAGTATGCTTCAACATCAATAATCTTATAAACACACGGAAGAACTACCTCAATATTCTCAATATGATTTCTAGATGCATTCCAACCTAAATAACAACATTATAGATTCAACTCATAAGTATTCATGCTTCATTACCAACAATACTCAAATTCACACATAGGGATATCAAGAACCAAACTTCAAAATAACTATATTATAACTAAAGGAATATCAATGCAAAATTCATATCAAAGTCATGAGCTAACATCAACTTTGATATTTATCAAATAAGTATAAGCATATAACCATTTCAAGTCTCAAAAGCATAGACATTATTCACAATATGATAACTCATCCCCATTGCTCTCTCACTACTACTAATGTTATAAAGACACACTTGAGCTTTCAGTTGACGGTTACCTGGATCCTTGCTTCTCTTTGCGGCCTCCACATCAAATACTCTATATTACAAGGTAAATGAGAAGGTAAGCATAAGATTAGTGAGTGAATAAAAACAAGTATAAAAACACCTTGTAACACAGCCCATATTAAACCAATTTCATCAATTTAAAAACATGTCATGCTCTTTATAAAACAAAATATACATGGCTAACAACGCCACTTTTAAAACTCAGTAAGTGTCATCAAACCAAGGCGAACAACGCCATCATTAAATTTTAGTAAAAACCATTTTGTAATCATATGTTTTAAAAGCTAAAATACAAGTCTTACATGCTACTCACATAGCAATGCTTACACGTGCATCTCTATGCACAAAGCTCAAGTCTTACATGCTAACGACATAGAAATGCTCAAATCACATGCATACCAATGCATAAAACCACCCATGCATAATACCATATGCAATCAAGTGAAAACCATGACACTTACCTTTGAAAAGTAAAAACATATATTGGTGCTAGTGATCCGATTTGTACCACTCCAAATCGTTAGGATAAACGGGCAACCGCATGTTAGTACCACTCCTAGAGCATACGCATGTTGATACCACTCTTAACATGAATTATCTCACCTTGGTGTCCGGTAATAGTACAACTTCGATCAACTCGTATGTGACAGTACCACACCCATCACATAGCATTAGAATAAAAGGCAAAATGCAACACACAAGGAATTTATACACGTATGACTTTTTGATGTTTATAGTGCACTCTAGACCCTATTGATCGATCAACTTATCCCATAAGGTTCATCACTTAACTAGCCAATATATTATCAAAAATCAATGCTCAAAACTTAATTCAAAGCAGAATTCAAATCACATGTATCCCACTTAACTTGGGAATTCAGTAAAGAAATTTATTGTTATAGAGTATTGACAAAATCTCACCTCCAAAATTGATCCAATTGCTTTCTGGGTTTTAAAACGAGAAAACGATGAGAAAATAAGAAAATTTGAAGGAGAAAAGTTAAGATAATTATTGGAAACGATTTTTAGTGGAAAAGAATGAGTTTTTACCTTGAAAACTTGATGAAAGACTACCTCCAAAGAGAGAAAACGAAAATTAGAAAAATATGTGATATTTAGGTTAATTAAAAAGGATTTTAAGAGTTTTAAATTGGGTTTAATTAAGTTATTTAATTTAAAATAGATTTTGGGCTTAATTAATTAATTTTTGGAAAGACTCAACCAGCTAGGATTGATCAAAGCCCCGTAAAGATTCAAATTTTTGACTTGTTTCATAAAATTGTCCCTAAATTTTCAATTTTTACAAAACAGTAACTAATTTCAAAATCTTAGGGTTTCAAGGGTCAATTTTCAAAATTAATTTAACCAAAGTCTAATATATATTAGTTAAGGATTTTATAATATTTTTCTATAATTTATTTTGATTAAAAATCAATTTTTAAGTATTTAATCCCAAACTAGACAAAACCGACAAAATCGGTCTACTAGAACTCTAGACCGGCCTCTAAACTTCTAGACCCAAATTTTGGGTGTTACACTACAAGTTATTTAATTGCATGCTCAAAATTTAGGGACTATTTCTATCCTCCAAAGGTTTCATGATACTCTCTATATGCAAATTCACCTAAAAACACTTTAAGTATATATCATGGCATACTAGCTAGATGCAATTCAACCTAAGTAGCAACAATATATTCAACTCCAAAGATTATGCTTCAATATCAACAATCTTATTCACACATAGGTATATCAAGATTCAAACTTAAAAATAACTATATTATAACTAAAGGAATATGAATGAGCAATTCAAGTCAAAGTTATAAAGCTAATATCAATATAGATAAACATCACACATGTATAAGCATACGACTAATAAAAGTCTCATCAATATAAAAATATTCTTAACATGGTAACCATCCCCATATTAAACCAATTTCATCAATTTAAAAACATGTCATGCTCTTTATAAAACAAAACACACATGGATAACAACGTCACTTTTAAAACTCAGTATGTGTCATCAAACCATGGCTAACAATGCCATCATTAAATTTTAGTAAAAACCATTTTGTAATCACATGCTTTAAAAGTTAAAACAAAAGTCTTACTTGCCACTCACATAGCAATGCTTACACGTGCATCTCAATGCACAAAGCTCAAGTCTTACATGCTACAACATAGCAATGCTAAAATCACATACATACCAATGTATAAAACCTCGCATGCATAATACCATATGCAATCAAGTAAAAACCATAACACTTATTTTTGAAAATTAAAAACATATATTGATTCTAGTGATCCAATTTGTACCACTCCAAAACATTAGGATAAACGGAAAACTGCATGTTAGTACCACTCCCAGAGCATGCGCATGTTAATACCACTCTCAACATGAATTATCTCACCTTGGTGTCCGGTGAAAGCACCACTTCGATCAACCCGTATGTGACAGTTCTACTCCTATCGCATAGCATTAGAATAAAAGGCAAAATGCAACACACAAGGAATTTATACACGTACGACTTTTTAAATGTTTATAGTTCACTCTAGACCCTATTGATCGATCAAATTATCTCATAAGGTTCATCACTTAACTAGACAATATATTATCAAAAATCAATGCTCAAAAATTAATTCAAAACAGAATTCAAATCACATGTATCCCACTTTTCACGCATCACTTATAAAATCGGTAAAACCATTTTTATCTTATTATTCAAAACAAAATCGTGGGAACATCAAATGCATATAAAATCTATTTAAAAGTAGTCTCATGAGCATTTATATACAAGCATAATCACATATGCACAACACAATAAGAGTATGACAAATAACGTTCCAAAAATAAGACATAATATCGTAACCTTTAAGAAATCAATACTTAAAACTTACTTCCGAGTATATGAAAGTTTTTCACACCTTCCCTACACCCTAAACCTTTGAAAACACATTTAAAATCATATCAAATAGGCATCCCTTATAATCCACTCACCCATTTACCGAAACTTGCTTGACTAGTCACCCAAAAACGCAATTTGTCTTTCCATACTCCTTCAAACTTGTTCCTCTATATCTTGACCTAATTAAAGCATCAAAACTAGAGGGTTTAGTGAATTAAAACACACCCAAACATCCCAAAAGTCGGACCAATACATGGCAGCCCTTAAAATACCATAAAACTTAACCGAAACTCACCGAAAACCTCTCCAAATACCACCTAAACCTTAGGTCCGGGATTAGATACTTTAAAGCCATCTTAATTATATATAAATACTTCAAGATTCATACATGTATGCATCAAAAACAGATATGAAAAACCCTTGAACAAAAATCAAGAAAACAATGGTATTTTATCAAGAAAACCCCTTGAACAAAAATCAAGAAAACAATGGTATTTTATCAAGAAAACCGATTTTAATAATTCAAGACTTTAAAGATTGATGCAATCAGTCAAGAACTTAGGAAATTTATTAAATAACTTTAGGTTTTATAGGTTTTAATTATTCTAAACTTCAAAATTAATCTCACCCCTTTAAAGGTTTAAATACTAGAAAACTCGTAGAAAAACGACAAGATTTTTATGAAGAAAAATATAGGAAAATAAACCAACAAAATTCTATTAAAAAAGAATGGATATTTACCCTTGAAAATATGATGAATAATATATCTTGGGAAGGAAGAAATAGAAATCTTGGAGAAAGGTTTAAAGCTTGATGCAAAAATAGAGTTTTTCAAGTAAAACCGAAGAAGAAAATTATAAAGAATTAACCAAACAGATTTTTATTGAAAAGATTGATGTTTACCTTTGAAAATATGATAGAATGTATGCCAAGAAGATGAAATTTCAGAATTCTAAAAATAAGTTTAGGTTTATGACATAAAAATAGGTTTTTAGGATTAATATTAAGTTATTGGGGCTATTAATTAAAATTATGGGTTATGGGTTATTAAAATAGACCCTTGGAAGTCTTAGATAAGCTAGGATTAGGATTGTATCAAAGCACCTTAAAAATTCAAAATTTTGGCTTAATTTATGAAATAGTCCTCAAGTTTTCAATTTTTACAAAATAGTCACTAATTTCAAAATCATAGGAATTTAAGAGTCAATTTTCAAAATTGATTTTATCTAAGTCAAATATATATTAAATAAATATTTTAGGATATTTTTCCATAATTTATTTTGATTAAAAATCAAATTTTTAAGTATTTAATCCCGAACTAGGCTAAACTAACAAAACCGGTCCACTAGAACTCTAAACTTCTAGGCCAAAATTTGGGGTGTTATAACTCTTCCCCACTTAAGAAATTTTGTCCTCAAAATTTTCACATTGGAAAGAGGTAAGGAAATTGTTCTTCACAATTTCCTCTTACTCCCACGTGACATTCCAAACACCAAGATATCACTTAAAACACTCTAACTCATACGAGGATCTTACCAAAAAGGACCTTTGCCATCAAAACTAAAATCTTAACATACATCTCATAAAGAAAAGATTCAGTCTCATCCTTACACCACTCGTTATCACAACTTGCAACGATTCATAGAACGACACACAAAAATATAATGGTTTGTCTCGACACTCCTTGCACCCTCAAGCCAAAAGCAAAAACCATTTTTCTTTTCCAAACGGCCTAAATTCTCCTTACTCAATGTTAGCAACCAACTCTCATTAAACTATAACAACTTCTCACTTTCACTAACAAACTTAACTTTCTGAAACATATTCCAACATACAAGGCAATAATCAAAACTTCCCACCGAGTCTCGCTCAACACAACAACACATAACAACTTCCACCAACATAAACCTTAAATAGTACCACTCGAATATAGAAATTCTAAACACGGTTATAAGCAACTCTATAAACGACAACATCCTTACCAAAAACCTAGATAACCCCAAATCTGGAAAATCTAGATTTTCTCGAGAAAATCTAGAATTTTCTCGAGAAAATCTAGAATTTTCTCACGAAAATCCTGGTGACCTAACTTGATCGTGACCCGATCTGACCCGACACATGACCCAAACCAAGATCCAAACCCTTCTAACATCATCTGTTGACGTCATTGTTGACCTGTTGACGTCATATGCTGAGATCAGTGTTGACCTGCTGACATCAATATTGATTTTTTCCGATCCGGAGTCATTCTATGTTTTTCGACGTCCTAAGTTTGATGGTGCAGTCTATTTTTCAAAATTAGAACCCAATGTGTCATTTTTAAGGCCTTTTAGTCTGGATGTTTATCTACAAGTTTTCTTTATCGGAATCTGAAATAGTTACCGTTTAGTTCAAGTGACGTGGATTCAGACCCTGAGTATCTGCCTCCTCCTCCTCTTGGAAGATCGCCTGTTTATCAGTCTTCGGGACACGCATATGAGTTATCTGATTTGTTCTATTTTGTATATTTTCTGCATGGTGGCATAGTAAGATATTTTACGTTTTTTTTATTCGTAGGTTCTACACCTGCTAGACCTAGTTCTAGGACTGAACACAGTAGACGTCACTATCAACGTTAAGTGATCTGCTTCAAGTGTGTCTCTCTTGATAATTTTCTGTTTATTTTTGTGCACAACATTTAGCATATCTGTTATTCTTTGTAAAATGTTGATTACATCATTTCTGTTATTTTCTGAATATAATTGGATAATTGTCACACTCTGAAATATTTAACTGAATATCTGATTTTGAAATTGTTATGCATACCTCCTATTATTCTTTTAGGCATGTATTCTTATTTTGTTATCTGTTCATACTCTATTGTCTGTTAATGTCATGACATCAGTTGGATATATGTACGGGGAAGTTCAGTGGTATCACCTATTGGTGAATATCACTTCTGATCAGTGGCTCTACCTACGGGTCGAGTATCACTTTTGTTCAGTGGCTCCACTTTTGGGTCGAGTATCTGCTTCTATTCAGTGACTTCACCTTTAGGTTGAGCTTCACTTCTGTTGGTGTGATGGAGTTAGAGTGGTTCAGAGGAACCTTCTCTTCTGATGGTGTTCGGTGTTGGGTGCATATCATATTATACATTCATTACATCACTTGTTTTGTTCTGTATGTATTATGATATTTTGTTCTGAGATTATGCTATTTTGTTCTGTGTAATGTTTTTTTTTTGTACTTTAGTTATATTATTTTGCACACTAGAGACACAATAGGCTCCCAAGCTTATACCCCTACAGTTTCTCTTTCAGATACTCAGACCTAGGCTTCGGTACATGGAGGATTCTGATTCAGACTATTTTTCGTACGTTTTATAGTTATTGACCCCGGATTTACTAATTTATATTTTGGTATTTATGTTCTATTATTCTGGACTTAGACTTTAATTTCTGGACTTTCATATTGATCTTTTATTCGGATTTCAGAACTGTTATTGTTATTACAAACATGGGTTGAACCTTCAGATAATTTAAATGTTAAATTTCTATTTTCCAGTTTAATAAATTATTAAAAATTTTAGGTTTATTTCGTTTAAACCTAACTTGGGAAAGAAGTTTTTGTAACGTGGACCCTAAGTTTTAATCTAAAAAATTAGGTTAAATTTAGGGATTACATGTAGAGATAATGCAAATTTTATATCTCAAGGTGGATATATCAAATGTGATAAAACGGAATATATTTCTTTTAAATTTCGTCCCTCATGATCTTCAGAATAATAGTATTTGATTAATCATTTCAAGAAATAATTTGGAAGATTTATCCACTACTCATAATCTATTTCAACATTTGAAGATTGTATTCAATATTAAATTATGAAGATTCAAAGATCTTATATGATATTTTTATGAGGGGGAGTAAATACGCGTTGCACTCTTTTTCCCTTAAAGTAGGTTTTGTCTCGATGGGTTTTCCTGGTAAGGTTTTTAATGAGACAATATGTTATGCGTATCAAAGATGTGTGTACTCTTTTTTCTTCACTAATTTTTTTCACAGGTTTTTATCTTAGTAAGATTTTAACGAGACATAATATCTTTATGGATATCGAAGCGAGAATGCTATAAATATCTTTATTTATGGTGGATATACATATATTAAATAATATTTTATTGTACTTCATTGTTAGAGTTTAATTCTTATTAAAATTAAGACTTTATAAATATAAACTTTTAGAGAAATAATTGTATACCATACTTTGAGAATATAATATAAGTCTCTCTTTTGTCTCTCATCTTTATTCATTAATTTTGTTCTTCTCTTTACTTTATTCACAACAAAATATTATTTTTATTTATATTTTATATTTTTATATTATAAATTATTCAAATATGAATAACGATATCACTTTTTATGGACCCGTCGGAGGGTTTTCTCATACATTCATATGTAAAAAAAGGCATAATGGTAAAATTGGTCTTTGATGATTTTATTCTTCGTCAAATTGATCATTCTTTTTAAAAATTAAATTTGATTCTAAACATTTAAAAAAATCATATTGTTTTTAATAAAAATGATGATTAAAATATTAATTTCATAATAAACTTGAGTTCACAATTCATCTGAACCGATGATTCACATGATATCACTTTATTTATTTATTTGTATATCACGTCAAAAATAATTTAAAATTATAAAATAAAAATTGTATAAAGTATATTGATTGTCATGCCAATAACTTAATCATTCGATGTTTTCTAAAAAGGTGAATGGTCGAATTTAATTTGAAAAAATATTTAGAATTAAATTCAGTAAGGATATAAACTTTTGGTCTATTTTTATATTATTTGTTATATTATATGTCTATTTTCTTGTTTATGTTTTTCAAATTCTTAATTTTTCTCTCAATAATATTATCTTTAAAATTTAAATTTAAATTTTATTTTTATATTATATCTAAACAAAAACCACCTCCAAAACAGATGGATACATAATTTATTGAGTGATTCAAGTTTTCATATCGGTAATTAAGGTGACATCATACCTTTGTGGATGCTTATAAGGTGTTTAGAGATTTTATTTAAGAAAATAAAGTTTTTGAAGTTTATTTTCAAATTTAGATCAAACTTTACTAGAGGTGTTTAAATTGTCGGCTAAACCGAATTAATTCGGTTAAATGATCGGCTACCAAACTTTATTCGGTCAATGAGTGGTTAAATTTTTTTAAAAGCTCAGTTAACAATTAATTTTGTTTGAAATAGGTTAAATGACCGAATTAACCGAAATTTTATACTTTATATTATATATTTGTTTTTAGTTATTAAACTTTTAAAAATTATAAATTGTTGATTAAATTTCATTAAATTAATATAAAATGATAATTAAATTTATTAAATTATTAAAAAATATACATTAAAAATTTTAAAATTTATCAATAATTTGTAACATACAGTAGTTAAATAATCAATTTATAATAATTAGATAAGTTTAATGGTTGTTTTATAAATTTTAAAAGTCCGGTAGCTTAAAAGACTATTTTAATATTGTTGAGTGATCATTTGTATAATTTTCCCAAAATTTTATAGTAAATTTTGGTTAACTAAATTAACCGGCCGAATTAAAGGAAATTTGTTCATTTTGGTTAATGTATTTCAAAACAAAGTTCGGTTCAATTAATTGTTAAAGATTTAAAAAGTTTGACTAATTCGGTTTTTGATAATTCGATTCGACCACCAACCGAATTAATCGTTTAAACATCCCTAAAATTTACAGTGTGGGTGAAAAATTGCCACCAACAAATAATAATTTGAGAGAAATACGTTACATGTAGGTGATGTCTTTTAATTTTAAAATATTTTTTAAATTTATATAAACACCGTCATGTGTACATGATGTTCTGCTATAACCACTATAAAAATTAACTTAAAATATAAGATATTATTAAATCTTTTTATTTTAAAAAATAATTTCAGATTAAATTATTCTAATTTTTCCTTAAAATTGTTGCTCATTGTCAAGCAGTTTAGGCTTAATCCACTTTTCATAGGCAACCAGGCCCATTATCATTTTTGGGCTATCATAAAAATTTGATGACGTACACAATAAAAATTTCCACCGAAATCTAAAATAACAACTTACTTTTGGTTCTAATAGAATAAATAAAGGGTAAGTTTGTTTCACTAAAAGTTATTTTAAAAAATGAATTTTGAAAATAAATTATATTTTTTGTAAAATTAATTTCAGAAAATGGAATTATATTTTTTGTAAAACTGATTATGGAAACTATTTTCAAGTGTTTAAATGAAACTATGTATATTATTTTCTATAGTTTGATGTTTATAGTTTAAGGTTTAAGTTTTCGAGAATTTATGGTTTAAGGTTTAAAATTTTTAGGGATTAAAGTTTAGGTTAGCATTTAGGGTTTAATATTTAGGGTTTAGTCTTTATGGTTTATGGGTTTTATGTTAATATTTAGTGTTTAAAAGGATTTAAAGTTTAAAATTTATGATTTTAGGGTTTAGTGTTTATGGTTTAACGTTTATGCTAGCATTTAGGGTTTAAAAAGGTTTAGACTTTATGGTTTGGGGTTCAGTGTTTAGTGCTTTAGGGTTTATGATTTATTGTTTATGTTAGTATTTAGGGTTTTAATTTTAGAGTTTAGGGTTTGAGGTTTAGTGTCTAGTGTTTTAGGGTTTATGTCATTTAAGATTTAGGGTTTAGGTTTTTTTGGTTTATTATATTTAGGGTTTAAGGTTTTTAGCCTTTATGGTTTAGAGTTTTAGGGTTTAGTGTTATTAAAATTTAGGTTTTAAGGTTTAGGGTTTATCTTAACATTTAGGGTTTAAAAAGACTTTAAAATTTAGGGTTTAGGGTCGTAAGATTTTGAGTTTAATGTTTAGGTTAACATTTATTGTCAAAAAATTTAGGTTTTAAATTGAAGAGAATATAGTTTATTTTACAGATAAAAAGTATGATAAAACAAACTAAAAAAGAATAAAAAAAAATTAGTCAATTGTAATTCAAACTCCTTGACTGCTACAACTACTTAAAAAAAACACAGTAAAATTCAGAATTTAAATTTTGGAATTCTAATTCCTTGAAACAAACAGACAAAAAGTGATTTGTTATTTGGTTTAGTGAGGGATGATATTTATGTTGTTATATTTTATGGTATATTTTTTATATTTTATTTCTTTTATTACAATTAAGTAATTTTATCGTTTATTATGTCAATATCGATGGATATTCATAATATTAAAATTAGGTTGCGATTGAATTATAATAATATCAATTTGTCAGCCGAACATCATATTTTGTAAGTATGGTATTTATTATTTATCACTGACTATAATATTTGTCTATGTCTATCATTTATCTGAATTATTTGGTTAGATTTTAAACTATTTTCGTGTTTGGTCATAATTTTTTTTAATAAATGACACTAAATTTTTATTAAATCCATAAAAAAATTATAATTACATCGCAATCAAGAAATAAAATAATTAGATTAAATAATCTAAAAATTTTTACAACTTAAAACAAAAAAAAATAAAAATATCACAATTAATTTATTATAAAAATAAAAATATCACAATTAATTTTAAACAGTTTGGTCATAATTTTGAAGTGTTTTGGTTTACTCACTACAATGATTCTGGAGAAAATATCAGAATTAATTTAATATAATCTAAAATATTTTTTTATTCACTAAAGCTAGTGACTATCAAAGTTGTTCGCAATGGTACGTCTATTTCGCATTTATTCTTTTAAACTCGTTTGAGTGACAGTTGAATCCTTTATACGACCATCTTAGAATCCTTTGGGCATTTCTGTAACCTTAAGAACACCAGAGTAGGAATGTAAAACAGTTATTTAGATAGATTTCAGGTCGGATAAAATCAGATACATGTTATTTCAGGTTAATTTTATGTTTTGATTCGATTCAGGTCGGGTGTAAGTCTATTTTAGGTTGGATCCATTTCAGGTCGGATTCATGTCATGTTGGGTCTGTTTCAGGTCGGGTGCAGGTCCATTTTAGGTCGGATCCATTTCAGGTCGGGTTCATTTCATGTTGGGTCTGTTTTAGGTCGGGTCCATTTCAGGTCAGGTTCAAACGGTTCGGGTCTAAATCGGATAATTGACAGTTTCATTTTAGGTTGGGTAGGTTTCAAGTTTGGTCTATTTCAGTTCGGTTGTATTTCAGGTCGATTCACTTCAAGTCAGTTTTGTTTCAGGTCGAATTAGTTTTGGTTTTAAATTCATAATAATTAAAATTATTAAGTTTAATTTTTTAAAAGTAAGTAAATAAACAATAAACTTTTGGTTGAATGATTAATCATTTAATTTGAATTAATTATTTAATATCTATCGTCTTTTACTAGCGTGAATCTTATTAAAAATAAATATTACGCAGTAGACTTAACAAAAATATCATATAATGAATAATGATTCTTATCCTAAAAAATAAAAATTATACTAAATTACAAAAATTAAAAATTAATAAAGAATAAATATTGGACTACAAAATCAAAGAATAAAGTTTTAAATTAAAAAAGAATAAACATTAATAAAATAAAATATTATCATATTAATACATTTCAAAAATAAAAATATAAAATTTAGAATATATATAGAATTTATATTATAAATAGAATAATAGTATATATAAAATTTATGTCATATAAGAAATTTATACTATATATAAAAGATATACTCTATGTAAAATAATATTATATATGAATTAATACTATTTTTTGAAATAAAATAATATTATATATGAATTATACTATATATATGAAATAATACTATTTTTAGAAATGGAATAATACTATATGAAAAATAAATTTTATATTAAGTATGAAAATATATAATATATAAATATAATATTATATATATAATACATTAATAATTTAATATAAGTATATATATAATATATATTGATAATTAGATGTATATATTAATATATATTATATGTATATAATTATATATTAGTAATTAGATGTATCATGTATACATTAATATACATATATGTATAATGCATAAATAATATATTCATATATACTATAATGATTAGATGTATACATAGTAGACTAGTAATAGTACATTATTATATACATAGTATATTAATATATACATTAATACAAGTATACATAGTAATTAGATGTATCATATATGTATAACTAGATGTATTATATACTAGATGTATATATATATTATGTATATATAATATGCATTAGTAATTTAGTATAATATACTACATTAATATATTAATAATTTAATATATGTATATGTATTATATTTATATATATATGAAATTATGTATATTATATATGTATATATACTTATAATATATATATGTATATTATATTATATTATATGTATATATGATTAACCCCTAAACAAAAAAATTAGAAGTTTTTTATCGAATCTTTGGATGAGTTTTTAAACTTTTTTCATGTATGGTCTTTATATGATCTAAAGTGGCTAGTTTTAAGAAAATGTTCAAATTATATATTTAGTTTACAATGATAATTGTAAACCATTATTATAATATTAGGTATTTTGTTGTTTAATAAAATTAGTTTCTTCTATTCAAAAAAAACTTAGAAGTTTTTCCTTCATTGTTTTATTTTGTCGTTAGTTTTCCCCTTCAAATAAAAAAACAAAACTTTCTCTCCTAAACTATTTTTTTTTTCATCACTTTAATAACTATAATTATTTTTTAATAATATTTTTTTAATTTAATGATTATAATATAGTTTAATATATATAATATATATATACTTAAATGTATTAATAAATATAATACTTTATGTATTAATATATTATATGTAATATAATATATTATATATAATATATTTTAATATATATACTAATATATGTATTTAATTTGTTTATGAATTAATGTATGTATATGTATTTAATTAATGTATGTATATTATTAATTCTTTAAGTCCAACACTATTTTCTTAAGCCTAAATTATTAAACTAGTTTTCTAAGATCAATTCTTTAATCACTAAACTAATTCCCTATGATTAAATTAAAACAATTTTAAAATATAAAATCTGATTTTAATTAAATGAGGATCAAATCGAATAAAAAGATAAAATTTAAAACTTATTTTTTGATTGATTATAACCAAATTAAAATAATGTGTAGAGCGGCGTGAGATTCTATTTTTTAGATGCGACCTATACAAAAAAAATACGAAATTTTTTAGCCGATCTAAAGTAGTGTCAAATCAATATCTAAATTTAATATCTTTTATATATATATATTTAATTGGTTATATTTAATCAAAGTTTATTATTTGATTATATATTGTAATAATAATGATAATCCACCAAAATTTACTATATATATTAATTCCCTCCAAAATTTTGTTTTCCCTCTTTTTTATATAATAATCAAAAGTTATTTCTATTTCCCTCTAAAATTTTAAGTAGCTTATATCCCTTTAAAATTTTTACACTAGAAGTAAATTAATCTTAAACTTAAAAAAATTAAGTGACTTATTTCCCTCCAATATTTTGACTTTTCACTTTTTTATAAATTGTATTTTTTATATATATATATCAATTGTATTGGTTTAATTTAATTGAGTCATAATTTAAATTAATTTAATAAAAGTCTACATTAGATTTTAGAATTATTTTAACTATGTTTATAATTTATGTTTTTATATTTTAATTTAACTTAATTAATCCTAAGTTCAATGAGTTAATTTAACTTAATTAAATATTAATTTAAATTTATAATTTTAATAAAATATTAATTTAAAATTATAATTAAAATTAAATACATTAAAATTAAATAAAATAGTAAATAAATTAATTTAATTAAATATGTAATATTAAATTTAAATATTAAATTCTTATGTCTAATTCTATTTTTTAAGTCTAATTTTATCTACCAATATTTTAAATTTATTAAATTATAGATATACTTAATTATATGTCATGTAAATATTAAGTCTTGTTAATATTAATTCAGGTCAATAACAAGTCGAGTTCAAAATAAGTTGGGTCATTGATCAGGTTGGGTTCAAAATAAGTCGGGTTAAATCAGGTCTCGGGTCGATTCAGTCGGTAATATCGGTTATCTACTAAGTCAGACTCGGGTTCAGGTTCGTTTTAGTCGGATGCAGGTCGAGTTTTGGGTCTATAGTAACAGGTCGAAATCGGGTTCAGGTCATTCTCGGTCGGATACAGTTCAAGTTCGGTTACTACAGTAACATGTTTAACTTGGGTTCGGGTCAACAACAGTCGAATACAGATCAAGTTCGGGTCATTACATCCCGAATCAAACCAAATTCTGACTCGAAAAAGTTTCAGTCGGGTTTTCAGGTTAGGTAAGGATTTTACTTCCCTACACCAGAGAGCAGAAGAAGGTGGGATATTTGTTTCATTACAACAATGGTGATTTCCTCGAAGCACAATACAATCTCATACAACCAAACAATATTGATGATTTTAAGGACTATAAACACACGGTAAGAAAATCAAAGAAAACATACGAAACGTTAAGATATAAAGTAATCATTCAGCGCCTTTTGAGAGCAAAACCAGAGAGGAGAAGCAACATCATGAAGACCACAACAGTCACGAAGGATGCCACAACAGCTCCGCTCACAGTCTGGCAAAAATCTCCAAACTGATTGCAGATGGCTAGCCAGTTCGTGTTGGGATTGCCATTGTGGGCTAAGTAGACGATGGCTGCAGCAGCCCCGCCGGCCGCCGTGGTCAGAGTCAATGCCACCTGCCATATATACATATGAATTCCAACAAAAAAACATTAACAAGTTTCCCTATTCACAGATTGGATTAGATTTAAAGATTTTGACGGAGTTGCTTACAGTGTCCAAAATGAATATTAAGAGTCTGGGTGCAACTGCATAAGGGCGGACGATGGTTATTATGGAGAAAGGGAGAGAAAGGACGAGATAGCCGCTGACCAGTGCCATTGCTATGACGAAAAACCTGCATTCATGTCCCCATTTCATAGATAGATAAATAGGTACGCTTGTTTGTGTTATATTAATATAAATGTGACGTACATGAATGCGCTGAAATCGTCATAACCAGCTTCGAACTGGAAGAACTGGGTGAAGAAAGGGAGAGTTTGGTCGCTGGTTCCCATGGTGGCAGCTGCCGCAAGAGCAGCGGCTATGGCTCCTAGTCTGAGAAGGAAATCGGCAATTCCCAATCCTTTGTTGAGCCCTTCCTTTTGCTCCCTCTGAGCCCCAATGAGAGGCGCTTTTCCTTTTGCAACAGCGCTCGACTCTGGGACATCAATGGCTGCATGATCATTGCTCATCATTTTTGCTTCTTTTGAAGTGGATATAACTTAGCTAGCTGAAAGTGGTGTATGAGAAAATGCTTCGTTTGTGATGAGAAATGGGTGGAAGGATGGAGTTTTTATAGAGGTTCAAATCAGAGTGAAGCAGACAATATTACGAACAGAAATTAAAAAAAAAAACTTTCTTTTGATATTGGAGCAGGGAAATCTTATTCCTTTGACTTTAATTAATTTAATACGCCATCATATACAGAGATTATGGAGTAGGAGAATTTATACTGAACTCAGGAAAAGAGTTAGAAAAATTAAGACTCAATAAGGACTCATAAAAGCCGCCAATCATGCATTCATCTGTTTTTTAAAAAGTTTTTTAAAAATTTTAATTTTTAATCTTAACCCTTATTCTTTATATCTTAAATCTTAAACCCTATCTCTAATTCCTTAAACTCTAACCTTGAATCTTAAACTCTAAACTTTAAATTTTTACTTTAAAACGAAAGCATATAAGAAGGTACGAGAAAGAGGATAGATAATTTTTCCCATAAAAGCATGTTATTCTCTTGACCAATCAAAAGAAAAGTCAAATACCCAGGTGGATTGGGGCCAATGGTAATGATGTTCTTCGGTTAAGCAACAAAGGATTAGTTCATTGAGTGGTGGTTAAGATTTGAGGGATGAATGGGAATGGCCAGGTAGACAATGACGAAGCTAAACCAAGGCTTGGGGACCCAAAAGATTATTAGGCGAACCTTGTTCACCACGTCATTTATGGTCTAAACAATCAGAAAAGAGGTGATGATTCACTTGGAAAAAAAAATAAGATTAATGGTCCTGATTAATTGGGACCATAGATGACATAGTGAACAAGGTTCACTTAATAATTTTTCCAATTTTTTTATTATTAAAAGATGAAAAATCACGTTAGTTATCACCGAATTATAAGCATTGAATTTATTCTATCGAATTATTTATAGATGTAAAGTAGATTAAAATTTTATTTTATTTGTATTAATTATAATATTCATGATATTATTTTTTATTCTAATAAAATCAAATAATATATATAAAGGTATTCGTATAATATGGGTTAGTTTAAAATGTTTGATTCATTTTTGTTATTAACTTTTTAATTAGTCTAATTTTATCGTTAAATTTTATTTTTTAATTCATTTATGTCATGGATTGTTACCTCTTTAATAGAATATGACATACTACATGATAATTTAGATACTAAACCAAACCGATGTCATTGCTTTAATATTAAATGACCTAAAAAGAAGAAAATGTGAAAATACATATATTTAATGAGATTTAAACTTAAAACCTTCAAAATCAAAGGTAAACTCCTTACCACTAAGCAAACTTAGTATTATTATTTTATTTCAATCATAAATAATATTTAATATATTAATATAAATAACTAATAAATAAAATTTTATATGAAATAAAATATTATGTTATAAATAATATTAAATATATAAGTAAATAATTTATTGTATAAAAACTAAAAAAAATCCATCAAAATATTAAACTCTAACGGTAAACTCTAACCTAAATAAAAATTCTAAAACCATAAACTCGTTAGCAACAACAATGGATGGGATTAAGATTTGAGGGTTGCGAATTTTATATTTTTAAAAATAGTTGTTTTATATAATAATATATTATTTATTTATATATTTTAATATTATTTAATTATAAATAAAACTTTAAGATTTAATATTTTTAGTTTAGTGTTAGGTTTAAAATTGATTCGAATCGTCAAAAAATTAAATTTGCTTCCCAAATAAATTGATTAAAATTGAAAAAAATGATAAATAATATTATAAGATAATTTTAGAGTGATTCACTCACCTAAATCTACATTCATCACTTTAACAAACACCACTAACAATTACCCAATTCACTACCTTTTTCCTTTTGAAGCCCTCACAATCTTTTTTTTTTTAATAGTTAAGATAGAATCGCTCTTGTCTTCGCTTAGGCTTTAAACTAAAATATCTTTCCTTTACAAGATTTATTTGGTAAACTAAATACTTCACGAGGTGAATGTTTATACAAATGTTTAAGATCATAAGAGTACAGAAAGATAAAAATAATTATAATAGAAATAAAGAAATAAAGTCTTAAAGAATATTTCTCTTGATCATGAAGTTTGGATATAGGAGTGCGAAGGGTAAAAGGGTTATGAGTGTGAAGTCTTAAGACCATAGTTATTTTGGACTAAGCTTTTAGTGTTAAATATTTGAGATCTTTGTCTCTTTGAGGAATATTCTGCTTTGTGGTGGTAGTTTAGAGAGTTTCTTGTTGCAAGGTGTTTTGGGATTGCAAGTAGACGCGGATGTTTTATGTTCTAGGCCTTAGGATTGGAAGTATTAAGGGTATGGATGTAACCTTAGAGCATAAAAGACCTTTTCGTTTAATCGTGGTTTGGATTATAATAAAGGTAAAGTCGAGTAAGTCGTTAATGGTTGTGTCCTAGTAGTTGCAGTTAGAGTAGAGTCGAGGAGTAACAATAAGAGTTTGTTACTTGGCTCTCGAGATCCATGATCGTCAATGGATCGTATCTCGGTGGTAGTCCGGTAAGTATGTTCAGGAAAAAGGCAGTGTGTGAGGTTAAGAAAGGTGTTATTAAGGGGTACATCAGGTTTGGGTAGTTAACATCTATGGTGTGAGTAAGCTAGATGTTGATAGTAAGAATGGATATAGATAAAGAAGCTACTAGAGTCTATGGGTTTTGTTAGATTGGTTCGTATGTGCTTAGTTGAGACTGGATAAGAAAGGGTTCAGAAAGGGAAGATTTAGACTCTTGGGAATAGAGTATTAAAGACTATTTCTGAATGGAGGTTGGCCTCAATCCCAATGTATTGAAGACTATTTCTGAATAAAGGATGATCTCATTCGATGGTGTTCAATATAATATTTCGAGCATGGAATTTAGAGGTCGGCCTCAATACCGAGTGTAAGATCCCGATATTGTATAGATATGGGCCTCACTACTTTATGTTGATATATTGAGAATAATAATTTAAGAACTCTAGCTAAGGTGACATCGAGAAGGAATTCCCAGCATTGGATCCGTGAACACAGTATATAACTTTTTCTTTAATAGGACTTAATGTATTCATAGAACTTTACCATAAGTCAAATCTGTATTCTCTTTCCTATTTTACTTGAGACGGATTATGTATTTTAAAAGGAGCTCCAATTTTTATTTTGTAATACTTTGGTTTTTACGTTATTTAAATGGTTTTATTTTATTTTATGAACTCTTGGATTTTGAAAATGTAACATCCCAAAAATAAGCTTAGATGTTATTAAGTTCGGATCAAGGGTTCGGTTAAACCGGTCAAGCCAATTAACCTAAATTCGAGAATTTAATTTTATAAATGGTTTTCAAAGAAAATAAAATATGGAAAAATAATCTAAAATTCTTATTTGGATTCTATTTGAATTTTGTAAACTCAATTTTGTAAAATTACACTATGAACCTTGACATTTTGGAAATTAGTGACTATTTTATAAAAATGACTATTTTAGTGACTAAAATGTAATTGGGTCAAAACTTAGTATCTTTAAGGGGCTATTTATCTAATCTTTCTCATTAGATTTAACCTCCTAAAAATCACTTTAATAACTTCTTTTAATCACCAATTAAGATTTAATTGATGCATATTTCTCATTTTTCACCAAAATCACAATTTCATATAACTTCCCATTTTCTCTCAACTTCTCCTAATTTTCTTGGTTCCCAATCAGAATTCTCTTCAATTTTATCAAGGTAAATCATATCTTTTTTATTCAATTTCGTTCATATTATTTTCTCCTTATTTCTCTTCAATTTTCTTATATTTTATAACTTATTTTTCATAAGTTTTTCAATTGGAAGGAGGTTGGATCTCGTTTGAAGGTAAGAAATCATTCAAACCTCTGAACTTTGAGTTCTTTATTGAAATTACCAAGTTTTTGATCCATTGCATTGAGTTCTTGATTTGTTTTATGGTTTTAATTGATGATTTTCGGTTTTTATCGGTTAATTTTGATTAAATTGATGCAATCCTGTAATACGGTGATACATGATGGTTTTCAATGGGTAAATCAATGAATTTTGATATGTTTTAACATGAAATTAATGGTTCTCGGATGGGTAAACTCGGATCTTAGGTTTTGATAGTGTTAATTGGCTTACATCTTTGGTTTATGGCTTGTTTGGGTGGCTGTGTCACCTCCTAGACCGGCCTATGCGGAAAGCCCGATCTAGAGTGGTCACATTGTCTTTTTTTTTTAAAAAAAAGAAAACATAAATCAAGTTTTAAGTAAATCAAAATAACCGGCACGAAAAACAGGTTTGAATATGTCTTAAATCAAATAAAAATATTACTAAAATAAGGTGTCCTAAAAAACATAATTACTCGCAAAATAATTCACAAATCTGATTTCCGACATAATGAACATTAAAAACATCATTAACAAATATAGTTCATGTCACCTTAAACGAAATTGGAAATTTAAAATATTACTTCAATAAATAACTAGAAAATGTGTAGATCCTCCAAATACCAAATCTGGGATGCCTACCTACGACTATCTGAAAGGGGAAGAAAATGGGTATGAGCTACAGAGCCTAGTGTGTTCCAACAGTACAAGTAAAATACAAGTAAAATCAATGAATGGTAATAACAGTAAATCAGGTCATGTATGTGCATGTTATGCTACCCTCCAACCGAACTATTGGATACAGTTTCCTAAAATAGTATCGGATACAGGCATTTACCTAAGCCCGCCGGGCGAAGGTACCGACCTAAGGAATCACCTTAGGATACGGGCGGAATTACCCCGATCGTAGCACGAGAACCGATATCAGTTGGAATTACCCTAACCGAAGCTAGGAACCGTAAATAGACGGAATTACCAGCGAGATCAAGGCTGAACCAAAACTCAACACTATATATTTCACCCTAGTCCCAAAGTATCAGGCATGCAATAATAACAGGAATAATGATAATAATGCTAGGAAATAATCCGATGTCATGTATATACCAAAACAAGAAGTATTATACAGAATATATCATGCTTAAAGCTCAAAATATATGTTTACATAAAATCCAAAAAATAGTCATATGCACATGCCAGGTTCGTTCAAAACAAGAAAACAGTAGTTTACAGTTATATAGCACACAAGGAAACACACCTCGAATGGTAGAAACAGGTAGGTGATCTACTAGGCGTTCGAACCTCGCTCTGTAGCAGTACTGGACCCTAGAAATATAAGATATAATTTTATTAAAATAGGAGCTAAAAACTAAATTGATTCTTTAGGGGTACACAAACATACGGGTTACGATCGGCTCACGGGTTCGGTCGAAACGGGAGAAACCGGGCTGGGTCGGTACACGGCCAGGAGAACTATGAGGCCCTACAAAAGGTATGCTTATTAGACTTTAATCACAATTCTAGATTTTACTTAACTTAGAAGAAAAGTTTGACTCGAGACTTAAAAGTTCAATTTGGAGGCTTTCAAGTTCGAATTTCGAGAAACGGACTTCACGGATGGACTAAGTGCGTCGAAAAACATAAAATATGAGTTGTTGAAATTTTTGACTTTTTGGGTCAAAGTCAACACTGGCGTCAGCATTCAAAGTCAATGTTGACGTCATGCTGACGTCATGGTCAACGGTCAACAGTCAACGGGTCGGGTCGGGTCGGTCCGGTTCGGGTTGGTCTAATTCGGGTTTGTTCTGACCGGTTACAGGCTGGTTTGGTCCGGTTCAGGCCGGTTTTGACCGACTGGCTCTAGTCCACCGTCCAGGGTGGCCGAAAACCGCCTCTGGCGGCGCGTGAAGGCCACGCGCGGCTCAAAAATGGCCGGGAAACACCTTTATAGACTCAAAAAAGAAAAACAGATTCAAATGACCACTAGATTAAAACCAAACAAGCCTAGAACCACGTCGAATCAGTAAGAAATTTATCGAACTTACCAACTCGGAGAAATATCCCAATGAAGGTCCTAACGATGTCGGACGAAGACAAGGTCGGAGGGGTTATGGTCGTCTGAACACGGCGAGCAGGACGGGGCCGACGATGCACCCAACCGACATCGATTGGAGGCCGAAACGGACGATTCTTAAACGGGTTTTAAAACCTAGATCGATCGAAGCTTTAAGCTCTGATTGCCGGCGAACGACTCGATGATAAGGCAAGTAACAATAGGGGTTTTGGTCGGGGGAAGGTGGGGGTTCGGATGGTGTCGTCGGTGACACCCACGGCGCGACGGTGACAGAGATTGTCGGTGGTCGGGTTTGTAGGAGATAGAGAGTTTATATATTCGAATCAAAACCGATTTCAGATATAGGATTTTATATATATATATAGGACCCAACATGGTGTAAAAAAACTAATAAATATTTTATTATTATTTATCTTTTATTATTATTATTATTATTATTATTTATTTAATACGGGTGTTACAATTCTCCCCCCTAAGAAGAAATTTCATCCTCGAAATTTATCTGAACAGAACAGGCGTGGGAACTGCTCTCTCACTGACTCTTCGTTCTCCCAGGTGGCCTTAGAAGGGCTACGGTTTCTCCACTGAACTCTAACCATAGGGATACGTCTTCTTCTCAGAACTCTTTGACTAAACTCCAGGATCTGAACGATTTCTTCTTCATAAGATAAGTCTAGACGTAACTCAACATCCTGAACTTGAATAATATAACTCGGATCCGGGTGGTATTGTCTCAACATGGACACATGAAAAACATCGTGGATACGGCTAAGCTGAGGAGGCAACCCAAGCTGATATGTAACAGGCCCGATTCTTTTCAAAATATGGTATGGTCCAATATACCTCGGGCTCAGCTTGCCCTTACGTCCAAACCTCAGAACTTTCTTCCATGAAGAGACCTTTAAGAAAACCTGATCATCAACCTCAAACTCGATATCCTTTCTTCTCCGATCAGCATAAGATTTCTGTCTGGTAAAAGCTTCCTTCAGACGATCCCGGATTAATCTGACAGTCTCCTCAGTTTCCTGAATTAACTCGAGACCTAGAGTTTTTCGATCATATAACTCAGTCCAACATATAGGAGTACAACACTTACGTCCATACAAAGCCTCATAAGGTGCCATACGAATGTTAGCTCGGTAACTATTATTATAGGCAAACTCTGCTAACTGCAAGAAATCTTCCCAACTGCCCCAAAAGTCTAGAACATAACCTCGCAACATATCCTCCAGGATTTGTATCACTCTCTCAGACTGACCATCAGTCTGAGGATGAAAAGATGTACTGAAACTCAGACGAGTACCCAAAGCAGACTGTAAAGCTGCCTAGAAACGGGAAGTAAACCTTGGATCTTGATCAGAAATGATAGATAAAGGCACTCCGTGTAGTCTGTCAATCTCAGAAATATAAAGTCTATCCAGCCTCTCTAGAGCAAAAGTGACCCGAACAGGAATGAAATGATCTTATTATGTATTCTATCGTATAAATTTGTAGGGTTAAATCTCGTAATGAATTTTTGGCAAAGTTCACTCCAAGATCCAATTGATCATGCTAGAATACTGTTTAACTAAGTTTTGGCCCTATCCCTCGGTGAATAGGGGAAAAGTTTTAGGCTCAAAATATCTTCATGTACTCCTTGGATTTTGAAAGAGTTACATACTTCCATGAAGGATTTGAGATGTTGCCTGGCATCTTTTGTTGTAGCCCCACTGAATTATCCAATAGTATTGAGCATATTGAACATTAATGGTTTAAGTTCAAACTGGGTTGCCTCAATCTCTGGTGTAACAACCCCAGGGTTTAATCCATTTAAATATTCCACCAGAAAGTCTCTGATAGTTAGTTGTTGCGGCAGTGATTGCGGCAGTGGTTGTTGTTGTTGGCCTCCAATGCCTTCATGTAAGTTCTGATTTCCTGGATTCACTATCATGGCTCCTTCGATCTGTCTTCTCAGTCTTTGATAAATCCTTTTGATCTCTGGGTCGATACCACGTAAAGGAGTGCTAGGGTTAGCCCTGGTCATACACCAAAGATAAAATAGATTAAATATTTTTTTAACTTAAAAGCAAGAAAATTAAAGAAAACAAAATTTAGTTGTCAGTCCCCAGCAACGACGCCAAAAACTTGATGCATGTAATAAAAGCGCAATTAAGTGCAAGTGTACACGTCAAGTAATATAATGATAAGTATCTATCGGATATCGTTCTCCACAGGGACTAGTGTACTTAATATGTCTCTTACTTCCTTACTCTTGAAATTATTAAAATAAAAACACAAGTAAAAAGAGTTGTTGGATAACTAAAGAACAAAAGCTTAAATAAAAGGTTGAGAACGAATAGAGAGAATGGGTAGGATCCAGTTGTGTCATATAATGGATTCGATTAATCTATTCTTGTTCAATACAATAGCACAACACTGTCTCGGTAGCACTACAGATACTGCCTCGGTAGCGTTAGTGTTTCCTATCGCGACAATCTCTTGCTCTTGGGCAGATTTATCAAAGCTCGGTAAAGTGTCCTTAGATGTCCCCGCTTATCTCTAAGTCGAAGTACTGTTGATGACCAATCCTTGATGATACCTCTCGGCGTGAATCAATGATAATCATCAACCAATCACACACTTCTTTTAGCCGTTGAAACTCTTAACCTATCTCTAGGCCGAATTAGTATCTACAACATCGTACTTATCCTTTTTGTGAATCTAACTCTCTCGATATTAGATAAATAAATTACTTACAAACTTCTCTCTCGAGTTTGAATGCAAAAACAAAGAATGGCAATGGGATAAGCAAACCTTGATATTCTTATTGTATTGAAACGAAAAAAAATACAATCTTCTCGCACTAATATTCTATAACCTTTACCTAACCCTAAGAAAGCTTAGAACATATTATAAAAGAATAACACAATTCTTAGGGTAAAGCTTTCTCTCTAATTCGGCTCTCTTTTCTATACATTGGACGACTCATGTATTTATAGTCTAGATCTAGGGTAACTTTTCTAAGTAGAATATAACTTGGAGTATAGAACAAGTAATAAAAATATAATATTTTCAAGTTTAATTCTATCTAAAAGACTATTCCTGCGTGGCATTTGACTTGATCTTTTCACGTGCTAATCTGCTCCGATCAAAACGCTTTAAGTCCAGAAATTCTCAGCTCATTTTTCTCTTTCAATCGCCCAGCATCAGTACTGGAACATCTGCTGTCGTGGCATTGCTTCTACCCTCGGTATTGCTTCTGCCTTCAGCACTACTGCTATCTCGGCAGGTATTTCCTGCAACTACATAAAAACATGCCATAAAACCTTCTTTTCCCACAAATATCATCTTTATATGTTGTGATAGTAAAATGTCAGTTATTGAGCAATAAGTATATGTATCAGCTCAAATTAGTGGGTAATGAGTATATATTTTATAGGAAAAGAATAGTAAATAATAACCTTTTTAGACACTCATCACGCATGTCTTTGTCGATCTTTTTATTTCGTTTTTCATCATCATTTTTTGTTTTTTCATTTTTCATTTTGTTGTTTTTCATTCATTATTCTTTTTTGTGTGTTTTTCATTTTTCATTTTTTTCATTTTTCTATTTTTTCATTTGTTTTTCTCTCAAAATAGTTTTGATTCACATGTACCATCGGTAAAAATATGGAAAAAATGAGATTTGTATGAATATTTAATTCTCGACATAGCCATTAGAAGGGCAAGGTTCTGACAAAATTGACCAACCACCATTGATAGAGGCGACATTGGGAAAAAGTTGCTTCTGCTACTCCATAATGTATAGTTAGGACCTAAAAGCAAAATAAAACTTTCGTTAGTTATATTCAAAAGTTTGGAGTTATTACCTGAATGTTTATAATTTTCTGCATATTTAGCCTTCTCAGGGACAAAGATTGGTCATCACGTTGTTGTCTCCATGATTGAGGTCATTCGGTCTCTTTTCTAGACTTGTTTGTATGTACAAGTAAAAATGTATGTATCATGAATGCGCTTGACTTGATGCTCGATGCATATTAAGTCTAAATGCATGGTGTCTAAATGAAAAATGCTTGAATGCATGAATGACATGATTTTTTCCTTTTTTAAAGGAATCCCCTAATTTATGCATGCTTAATCTAAATGCATGATGTCTTTAATATATGCATGAACCTAAATGCAAAATGACGTCAATATATGCATGAATGTGACATGATTTTTTGTCTCAAAGGGATGCCCCGGTTCGATCAAATCTTCCTTTGGGTTCGATCATTTTTAAGTCAATATTTCAAGAACTATGCTTCAACGTCTTCATCTGAGATTGCTCTTGGTTCACATGTTCACTCTATGTTGCCCCACGGTTAGGTTCACATGTTGGAGCAGTCTCTTTGGTATATAGAAGTCTGGTTTAGTAAAATCTTAACTTTTGAAATTCAACGAAAAATATCCCTGGTCGTGGGGTCTTATAAAGGTATGATGTAGAGGTCATTTTCAAAAATGCCCCTAAATTAAGGTTTCACTTGTATTCATTATGGAATTAGACAGGCCAGCCTTTGTTTCATCTAATATTGTTGACACGGGACATCCTCAGGATCGACTTGAAAATTTGAAATGTATGTATGTAAATGTAAGATGCATGTCTTAAATGTGAAGATATTGATTCAAAAATGATTCTTGTGTCCATAATATTAAATTTACGGGATTTACTCGCAACTTTCAATGTTGTATTGATATCTATGATGCTAGATTTTCTCCCGATATATTTTAATTTCAGAACCAATCGTGAATCAACATTTTTATGCTTCGTGAAATGCAAAAGTCAAAATATGATCATGATATTTTACAATTAATGCAAAATGAATGATTATGATATGTCATGATGCAATCAAAAAAAAAAGAAAATGGTCAGTTCATAATAAAAAAAGTCGAATAAACTAAAACAGATAAAAAAAAACGTACATAAATGGCACATAAAGGCACTCAAGCCTAAAAAGGTTACTGCTAAACGGGCAGAGTTTCGCAAGGCGTTCTAAGCGTATGCTTCTAAGTCTCACTACATGTGGTTCGGTTCTAGAAGGTACCCGAACGATACTTATTACTCTACTAAGGGTAAAAAGCAGGATTTAGGAGGATATGTTTCTCCAAATCTATACGAAGATGTAGGTCTCACAAAGACAAAGGGAAAAATATCCCAAAAACAATTCATCATCCTACACGGAGGCATAACCTCACGAAGGCGTGGTTTCATGCTCCCACTTAAATGGATGAATCTCGGGTTGAGAGCTCATAAAATGAGAGTCTTGAAAAAATATTTAAAAACATCAGTAAACATTTTAAAATAAAATAAAGGATTAAAAAAATAAAAATAAACCGAATTTATATTTTCAATCATTAAATAAGATGCAACCAATTTTATGCTCGACTCTCGAGAAAAGAGATTCTCAGTGGAGTCGCCAGCTGTAATCCCCAATATTAGACCAGGGAGTCGCCACCAATCATTTTTACGGTACGATTGGAACACCAAATTTGTGTATGCGAAACCAGAGTTTGATCCGGGAGTCTGTTATGCGTGAGGAAGGGTGAGCACCCCATAACGTCCAAAATTGACACATATCGGTTATAAAATATTTTGTATGATCGAAAATATAAATGCGACATTAAAATTAATATCGTGATCCCAAGATATTTTTAATCTACAAAATAAAATATTAGATAAATAAATAACAAAAAAATATAATATGATGATAACAATATAAAAACAGGGACCAATCTGCAAAAACAAAAATTATAGGGTTAAAATAATAAAGATAAGGGACTAAATTTGAAGAAAACAGAAATTATGAGGTTAAATTATAAAAATAATGACCAAATCAGAAGGAAACTAAAACTGGAATGTCGAACTAGAAGGAGGCTAACGATGCAGGGACTGTGCGCATAAATTTCCCAATCTTGCCGGTTATCGCTGGATCTAGATCGGGTTTTGGGTTGATCCAACGGGTCTGGAGCGTCAAAACGACGTCGTTTTGGATTATATGACCATGCACCAAACGACGTCATTTTGGTAGGTCTTTATAAGCCAAAAATTATAACAAAAAATCATTTTGCACTATCTCTTTAAAAAAAATTATAAACTTCTTTCTCAATTCTCTCAACCTATTTGCAGTCTTCGGTGAGTTGAGTCACCAGCCATCGTCGGGTTCTCGTCGGCCACCTTGGACCGCCGCTCACCGACAACGGCGGCATCCTCCATCGCCGAAAATTGAAAAGTTTAGTACTTTCTGAAGCGTGTCGTCGTCCTCGTTCCAAATCCGACCTCGTATTTTCAAGAAAGTGGCTAGATACGTGTAGATCTAAGGAAAAAGATGCGTAACTTTCTTCCCTTTTTTATTTCGGTTTTCCTTTTTTTGATCTACTCTCTATTTTTCGATTTCAATCTGGTATTTGAGTGGTTATTCGAATATACTTGATTTTTTGTTTCGAATACTCTTTTTTCGATTGAAAATCCGTCCATTTACAAGCTTTGATTGGGATTTATATACCCCTATTTTTACAACATATAATATTCAAAAGTAAAGTAAAAAATCTCTACTCCTTTTTAGATATGATTTCAAATCTAATCTCTTCATTTTAATTCTTGTAGGTCGGTGGGGCGATGGATATGACTGGAGCGGTGTTCGTTCGTGGGGGCGAATAGGGGAGCGCGTGACTGCCACGTGGCAAGCCAAACGCTGCGCGTGGCGGCCACGCGCGGTGACTGTGCAGGCATAGTGAAGGCAAAACGGCGACAGCACAATAGTAGATAAGGAAATTAGGGTTTATTATTTTTTATTAGATTAGGATTTTTTAAATTGTATTGGGTCATGGGTGTTTATTGGGTTGTGGTTTAATTGGGTCTTGTTTTTGTAATGGGTTATTACATAACAAGACATAAGTAATAATTTAAAATTATAATTGAGACGTTTACAAGTTTAAGGATAATTAGTACGAGAATAATACTTTAAAAAATAAAATATTTAAAATTTAAATAAAATAAAAATGTAATTAAAAATACAATTAAAAAAATTAAAAAAATAAAGATTAATTTAAAATAAATATCATAATTTGAGAGATTACGATCAAAATTAACTATTTTTTATATTTTTAAATAATTAACTGACAAAGCATAATGCCACGGTACTAAGAAAAAAAATACCATGGTATTGTTAGTACTGTAAATTTTAATAATCTAATAATAATTCCTATTAAATCACCATAATTTGATTTATAGAAATATGACAGAATTTAATTTTTTAAAAAAGATAGATATAATATAAAAAATATTATACTTGACTAAATAATTGTTTTATTTATTATTTTTAATAAAATAATTTATTATTTTGAATTAAAATAATTTATTATTTTGAATTAAAATAATTATTCTACGAATGAAAATTATTAATCATCCACGCTAACTTAAATAATTTGACTTTATAATATATCAGTAAAAAAGTATTTTATATAATTACATTTTAATTAATGTGATATTTTTCTAACTCAATATTTTTATCTATATGACATTATTATTGTAAAGAGAGTAAAGCAGCGTGAAAATGTAGTGTGGAAGAAAGGAGTATATTTCTTCATAGATTTGCTGTTAAGTTAATTTATACACAGGAATTAGGTTTTAACGTAACAAACTTTCCCTCCAGAATGCAATGAACATTCCAGAGGTACAGCTACCAACGAAAAGGAAAATGGTTACAAAGTTGTTGCTGAGCTGTAAATTATTGTTGAGTTGTAAGAGAATTATCTTTAATATTCTTCATGTTTTCTTTTCTTTCTTGAAGAAGCTGTTGAGGACTGTAGATGTGCAACCAAGATCTTATGGTATTGAAATAAAGAGCAGCTAATGGTTTTGTGAAGATGTCTGCAAGTTGATTTGTTGCAGGAACATAATTAACTTGAAGAGAACCTGCTGCTACTTTTTCATGAACAAAATGAAGGTCGAGATCAACGTGCTTTGTTTTGGCATGAAGAACAAGATTTGCGGCCATTGATACGGTACTTGTGTTATCGCACCAGATGATAGGTGTGTGAGGCAACATGACACACATATCAGTCAGCAAAGCATTCAATCCAAGTATTTCAGAAGTAGTATCGGCAAGGCTGCAATATTCAGCCTCGGCAGTGGAGCGAGACACTCTTGCTGTTTCTTAGCACTCCACGAGATTAAGTGTTTCCCAAGAAGAACACAGTAACCAGTTGTGGAACGTCGATCATCAATGTCACTACCCCAATCCGCATAAGAGAATCCTACCAGAGCTTCATCGTCTTGTTGCTGAGATGCAAACGAAATTACAAGGTCAAGTGTCTCTTTCAAATATTGTAGGATGCGTTTAACTGCTTCCCAGTGAATATCTGTAGGCGATTGCATGTACTGCGCAACCTTATTTACGACATAGGAAAGATCCGATCGTGTGTGGCAAAGATATGGAAGAGCACCAACAACACTGCAATAGCCTTGTACATCGCCTAAGGGTTCACCTTGATGTAGACTGAGTTTAAGATATGTAACCATAGGTGTAGCAACATGATGTGTATCAAGAAGATTTGTCTTCTGTAGCAAATCAATATCATACTGCTTTTGACTTAAGAAGAGATCATGTGCATGTTGTTTAATATCAATACCCAAAAAATAATACAGAGGACCCATATCCTTAATAGAAAACTGATCATAAAGAGTAGAGATCACCTGTTTAACATGACTGGGAGAGCTACCAGTGATGAAAATATCATCAACATAAACCACGACATAGGTGGTGTTAGAGTCAGTGATCCAAAGAAAAAGGGAAGTATCTGCTTTAGAAGCATGAAAACCAAGGCCTAGCAAGCAATGTGTAAGCTTGAGGAACCAATTGCGAGGTGCCTGTCGTAATTCATATAAAGCTTTCTTCAATTTGCAAACTAAGGGAATGCCAGCTGCATCAGTTTGAACAAAGCCAGGAGGCTGCTGCATGTAAACTACCTCAATTAAATCCCTTTTTAAAAAGGCATTATTTACATCCACCTGATGAATAGGCCAAGCACGTGTAACTGCTAAAGATAATAACACATTTATGGTTGTGAAACGAACCACCGAGCTGAATGTTTCAAGAAAATCGAAGCCTGGTATTTGTGTAAAACCCTTTGCAACAAGACGAGCCTTGAGTTTGTCAATTGAACCATCAGAATTGTGTTTCAATTGAAACAACCATTTGCAGCCAATCGCTTTCTTCCCTGTAGGCAAGGAAACTAAGTCCAAGGTGGAGTTGGCAAGCAAAGCATTGTACTCCTTCATGACTGCAACTGCCCAATCAGGATGTTGTAAGGCATCATGTACAGAAGTAGGAGTAGAATTAAATTGCACATGATAGAGTTTCGGTTTAAAGATGTTAACTTTGCTTCGAGTAATCATAGCATGGCGATTAGTTGTAGGAGCTGAAGGTACTTGTTGCTGATCATGATCTTCAGATGAAGAAGGAACAACAGAATCATCAATGTCCTGAGTTGGAATAGCAGAATTTGTTGCCGAAGTATTACCACCAACTGAATTATCTTGTATATCAGGAGCAACTAAATTTCCAGAAGGAATGTTAGTCGAAATTGTGCCACCAAGTGAATCATCCTGTATATCAGGAGCAGCAGAATTTTCAGGAGGAATGCCATGAGAAATTGGAACTTCTGGAGTAGTAGGTTCTTGTGGAGGACTTGTTGCAATGATGTCTGGTGATTGTCAGCTACAAAAGGAATTGAGACCGAGCTGCGAGTATGTGTTGGAACCTTGCTGCTTTGAGTGGCATAAGGGAACTTATGCTCATTAAAAACAACACTGCGAGAGATGTAAACTCGACCCTTTTCATCCAAGCATTGATACCCATGATGAGAGGAGGAGTAACACAAGAAGAGACAAGGCTTGGATCGAAATGAAAGCTTGTGAGAATTATAGGGGCGCAGATGAGGATAGCATTCACAACCGAAAACCTTGAGAAATTTATAGTCAGGAGATTGACCCGTCAGCTTCTGAAATGAAGACATATCATTGAGAACATTTGTTGGCAGTCTGTTGATAAGGTAAACAGCACTTAAAACGGCATAGGACCAGTACTTGAAAGGCATGTGTGCTTGAGCAAGAAGAGTAATGGCAGTCTCAACAAGATGTCGATGCTTACGTTCGACCACACCATTCTGCTGGGAAGTGTAGGGACAGGTGAGTCTTCGTTGAATGCCATGTTGAGCAAGGAAGGGAGCGATAGCTTGAAACTCACCATCACCATCTGTTTGAATAGCCCTGATGGTGGTTCGAAACTGATTACTGACAAGGGCATGAAACAAGGAAAAAGCTGCTGCAACATCAGACTTGTTCTTGAGTAAATAAAGCCAACAGTAACGTGAACTTAAATCAACAAAGGAAACATAATAGCGATATCCATTAGAATCTATAGAAGCTGGTCCCTGTACATCAGTTTGTACAAGTTCAAACAGTGTGGAGTATACAGTATCAGGTGATGAAAAAGGAAGAACATGACTCTTTCCTTGTTGACATGCAACACATAAGGTTGATTTATCTAAAGTAACTTGTTTATTTAAAGCTAGACTAAGAACATCACTAGAGGGATGCCCAAGTCGTTGATGCCATAACCAAAAAGAAGCTTGTGAAGTTGCAGTAGCCAAGCACGCAGTAGCTGAAGTGGAATCAATAGTACTAGTTTAATAGTAAAGGCCATCAGCTTGAGACACATGAAGGACAGTGGCACCTATACTTTCATCCTTCATACAACAAGAGTTGGCATGAAATTCTAAATAAACATTGTTATCAGCAGTGAATTTGGAAATTGATAAGAGATTTCGAGTGATCTGTGGCACATGAAAAACATGAGACAAGTGCAATTGTCGAGTAGGTGTAGCAAATATGGTATGACCTACATGAGAGATAGAAAGAGCAGAGCCATCACCAAGAAGCACTTATCCCTTACCAAAATAAGGATTGGAGGAGGATGCTGATGAGGTGTTTGTCACATGATGGGTGGCTCCTGAGTCGGGAAACCAAGTAATGGATGAACTAGGAAGAGCAACCACAAGAGAATTGACTTGAGCCGTATCATTCTCAATACTTGGCAAGGCAAGCTCAATAGAAACAGTAGCAACAAAGGACTCATAATTCAAATCGTCAGCCTCTGGAAGAAAACAAGTATTAACTTGTCGCTGAGTCGGAGGTGGTGGTGTGGAATTATTCTTGTAATTTCGATCAAAACGATGCCAACATCGATCAGCAAGATGGCCAATTTTGCCACAAACTTGACATTGATGATGTGGACGTCCTTTGTAACGACCTCCTGAGTACTGTGGCTCTCCCCGACGACATAGCTCAGGATTAAAAGAGGAACTATCAATAAAACGAGTGTTGTTGATTCCAATCGGCATTCAAAGAGGATCAACCAGACGTGTTTCAGCATCGATCAGTAAGGAGACAGCACCAGCCACTATATAGGGTTCACGACTGGCCGAGATGACAGCAACAAAGGGATCATATTCTGATGAGAGGCCATTAAGAATAGTGGCGATATGTTCAACAGAAGAAACTGGACTGCCACACGCGGCCAAAAGATCACAAACTTCCTTGATTTGCATCGTGTATTCCCTTATCGAAAGATCGACCTTCTTAATAGCACGTAAACGACAGTGAAGGTGCATAAGTTTGGTTGTAGACAGCTGAGAATACAAAGCCGCAACTGTTTTCCAGATGCCGACCGTGGTTTCAACCCCAACCAGTTGGGGAAGGACATCAGGACTTATGGTGGATAGTAACCATCTAGCAAGGGAGCTATCTTGTTTAATGAATCGAGTGTACGCCGAATTCCGAACAACAGCACCATTAGCATCAGGAAGAAATTTAGGAGGTGGTACAATCGAACCATCAAGATAGTCCTCAAGTCCATGACCTCGCATCATCAGCAGGACTTGCTGCTAATACCATGTAAAGAGAGTAAAACAGCGTGAAAATGTAGTGTGGAAGAAAGGAGTATATTTCTTCATAGATTTGCTGTTAAGTTAATTTATACACAGGAATTAGGTTTTAACGTAACAAACTTTCCCTCCAGAATGCAATGAACATTCCAGAGGTACAGTTGCCAATGAAAAGGAAAATGGTTACAAAGTTGTTGCTGAGCTGTAAATTATTGTTGAGTTGTGAGAGAATTATCTTTAATAATTATGTTAGTGTGTACTCTCACGTATATTTATCATATCATTTTAAATCATTATCTTAACTGATCAATAATTTTTATCTTTAAAAGAATTGTTTTAACTCAAAATAAATTATTTAAATATATATAAATTAAAATAATTATTTAATCAAGCTTTAAAATTTTTAACTTTATAAAAAAAACTAGTATTACTTTTTCACTAACAATTATCGACAAATAATAATCTCACATATTGTATAACGAAAATTACAAACAATAATAAAAAAATTTATACGTTTCCTGGTTGTTTCAGCTCCCAAATATAAATCTCAAAGCCCAATTTGCTTAATCCAATATAATCTCAAAGCCCAATCTCCTCACTGTGGAGGCATCTAGGGTTTTCTGATTTCATATATATGATCTCAGTTTAAAAGGCTCTTCTTCGCAGTCTCGCCGCGTACACTCTAGAAGACACTCGACTCTGAGACCGCGGAATCAAACGAACATCGAATCCTTTTCACCATGAGAGCTAAGGTAGGTCCACACGTTTCTGTAATTTTCGTTGATTTTGATTCAATTATCTGATGGTTCTTTTGTCAATTGTTTTTGGTAATTTCAGTGGAAGAAGAAGCGAATGAGGCGTTTGAAGAGGAAGAGAAGAAAGATGAGGCAAAGATCTAAGTAGTCTAGTTTTCAGTAGCCTTAGCAATCGGATCTGTTACTTCTTTTGTTACAGGATTTGAAGTTTATGCTTGTTTTTTAATGCTTTAATTTTGAATTTCGTGTTGAAACTTGGCTTCTTCATCTACTGAACAATGTTTTGGCTAAATCGTTATCCTTCTCGCAGTAATTTGAACGAATTAATTTCTTGAGACAATAGTATGAATCAAATCTTATATTCTTAGTTTTTTGAATTCTTGAATGTTTCGAGAAACTTTGCTTCTAGGTAGATTCATGAAGAAAAATGGAAAAAAAAAAAAGTGATTCAAATTTAAAAGAAAAACTAACATGATTTAGTGTTTTTATCAGTCATTAATGTTTCAATGTAACTCTTTACCTCCTCTTTAATCATACGTTTCATGATTGTGAACAAGCAAGTTCCGTCTCCGCCCTCGCTCTTAACCACCGCTGTTATAGCTGTTTCTTTCTCCTTATCCTCTCCTTTTGCCTGCTCCGATGCAAAGTCAGCCTCCGGTGGAGACAGGGTTAACTGCATATTCGGCACCACCAATCCTGCATTCTCATGCTCATGAAAACTTCTTTCAAAGCACTGCTTCTTTTTCCCTGAATCTGACTGCGATGCATCCTGGCTTGAGTTTGACTTGGACGATCCGGATGACATCTCTGTTTCTCGTTTCCGGCGTAAAGTCGAGTTCCATCGGTTTTTTACAGCATTATCAGTACGTCCAGTCAATAACTTCGCTATGGTTGCCCATTTATTCCCATGAATAGCATGTGCTTTGATGATAATAGCATCTTCAACAGGCTGAAAGGGACGGTGTTGCACAGCAGGGCTGAGCTGGTTGTACCACCGTAGGCGGCAAGACTTTCCGGATCTTCCAGGAATTCCAGCGCTTATAATCGACCAGTTCCTTGGACCATGCTGTTCCACTAGCTTGATAAGGTTATCGTCTTCCTTAGGGCTCCATGTCCCTCTCACACGATTGCCGCCGTCGATCATCTTTCGGAGGATCAACAAGGCCAGTGTTGTTACAGAGAAAATAGATTTTTCAAGTTAACATGTACCAGGAAAGAGATGGTGGTGTGAGCCGTAAAATCGGTATGCTGGAACTTTATACTAAGACGCGTTAGTTTCTGTTTCTCTCTTAAATATTTAAATAAAAATAAAACATTTTTATAATTAATTCTGTTCGGTTTGTTACTTGCATGGGGTAGAGCTGGTATGGAAGTGAAAAGGAAGTTATAACTGCCACGTTTTAAAAATATATATATAGAATTAAATAAATCAGTAGTGGAAGTTACAATTTTATTTTAAAATTTCATACAAATAAATGGATATTTTATTTGTTTTGGTTTAGGGAAGGTAAGGGTGAAGAGCACAGATGTAACGGGCAGCAGTTAGAGTCTTACAGAAATAGAGAGAACTGAAACCGGTGTTATTTTAAAAGGGAGTTAAAAAATTTAACAGTCGGTAACCGTAATATATATAATTAAAAAAATTAAATCAAATTAAATATATATAATTATATATAATAATTATTTAAAACTTAAAACATGAAAAAATATATATATTTTAGATAAAATATATATATTTTAGATAAAATATAAAAATATTTGATTTTTAGATATTTAATATTTAATTTTTTATTACTTATTAATATAATAACACTTTTTATTAAGATATATTTTTAAAAATATATATACTCTATTGATTATAAAGTAAAATCATCATTTTAATAAATTACATGTAATATTTTCTTTTTCATATTCAATAAATGATATTCCTTCAATAATGCTTTTAAATCAAAATTAACAGTATCCCTATTTGAAGGGTCAACCTCAATAAACAAGATAACGTAAAACTAAACTATAAACTGTTTCCTATGTCAGTGCCAGTATTGTCTAATGCAATCCTATATTACTTGGAAGAATGACATATAACAGGTCGGATTACAGCTTTGAGATCCTCGTAAAATCTTTGCTCGGAAAATCTGCTAGCTCTTCGCCTCGCTGCTGTAGCTATCTCGAGTCTTTTAGGCTCGGGCATCTTTACGATTTTCAGGATTGCATCTGCATACTCTTGTATGTTTTCAGCAAGAAATCTTGTTTGTTGTCCATCTTCATCTAAAACAATGTCCATTCTGGGGCCAGCAGAGTTATGAGCTGAAGATGGAAGCAAGCAAAATGAGGACAATATAGACACAATTTATAAACAGAAATGTAGTTCTAATACGGAAATAAGAAGAAAAATTCAGTCGCCATGAGCACCCACCAATTGGTATGGCTCCTGCAGCCATGTACTCTACAACACTAATGCCAAAATGCTCATCTATCATCGAGTGGATTCCGGCAACAGCACCGGCTAAAAGTCTTACCAAATCCCTGCATGGAGAATGAAACCAATGAAGCTAAGGGTTCGACAATACATAAGCCCCTAGCAAATCGTAAAATCATAATGTGCAATCAAGCGAATGTAGCAATTATCCAAACGGAGACACTCGGTTTTGAAAGGATGTAGCTAAATTGGCAGTTCCTCCTACCTATACATCACATTTTTATGGAATTCCACATCATCCTGAATGTTCAATTGCACTGCATTCTCTTTCAAATTCTGAAGTCTTTCTTCATCTGATTTATTTCGACAACTACCTACAAACTGAAGTTTAGGTCTTGGAAAGTCTGCTTCTAGTTTTTTGATGGCAACAGAGAAGGCCTCGAGTTGAAGACTATGAGCCTGTGCCAAAAAAATCAAATTGTTAACAGTTGCTAGAACTAATCAAGGTCCAAAATTGAGACACAAGAACTGTTGAACATTTAGTTTGAAGATTATATAGGTATCTGCACCTTCTCTGGACGAAATTGTGCAACAGATACAATTTTTGGAGTTTCCACCGATCTTTCCAAAGGAAATGCCTGTTTCAAATGTAAATCGATAAGAAATTACAGATAAATGGCACAAAACGGCCAGAAACATACAAAACGAGCTAAGGATTGTGATGAATGATGAAAAACAGAACCTGAAGTCCTGAAGTATCACAAGGTGGATAAACTCGCTTAATACGCTCAGGAATTCCCCAGAGCTTCTCAATGTGAGACTGAGTCCATGACGAATTAACCATTACAAGATGTGCACAAGAACCCACCATTCCATACATCCTGCTAAAAACTGTATAGTAGATAATTTTGCACCAGGATAGCCACATGCTGCCAAGGAAGGATACTATCAGGATCCAGATAACAAGATCAGAAGCCAGATATAATGCTAAGACCCCCAAAAAGCCTTTAGGCGGCTCGATTAATGAACTACATAATCATGATTTATGCAAATCAAGCTTCCATCAAAGTAAAAAAAAAAAAAAAAGTAATGGCAGTATTAGTTGTCAACCATGAAAATGAATCAAACAATGGTCTAATAGATCTTAAAAGTGATCGACCTGGAACAATCACTAAAAGAAAATCCAATATAGTTATAGACAAACAATTCAACAAGTACAAATTAATGTCCTAAAACCATAAATTCAACAAGTAGAACCAATCCCTTTGTACCTAGAAAATGTTAAAAGCTTTTCGACATGCAATCATTACCAAAACAAAAGGAAAAGGAAAGAAGAGAATACACATAAACCAGCAATACAACCAAACAATTCAATCTAACTATCTAAGGCATACACATTCCTATCACTAAATAGGAACATAAACATGTTCAAGCGAAAGCGAACCTTCTAGCAATTAAGGCATTATTATTGTACATAGAGCTTCTTTGACGAATTCGAGAAATCATGTCTAGACTAACAGTAGGATAATGAGTATAACAAATAACTTTGCACCCAAATAAACGTGCCATTGGGTATGTGAAAGCGTATCCACTCGTATCAAAGTAATACAAAGGTGTAAACTTGGTTAAGGCTTCCCAAGATAAATAAACCGATCCCAAGCTTTGACCGATCATTGTGAAATGTGGGTACGTTGTTTCTTCAATCCATTTTCTTTTATTCAAATGAACCACCTGAAAACAATAAGAAAACTTAAAATTAAACTAAGGAAAATAAGGGGTTTTTTGTTCTTTTTCTTTATTGTATGTGATTAAAAATGGAATTACTTTAGGGGGATAAAGGAGGTGAACGCCAAAGCGGTCGGTGGCCCGTGACATTAAGGATTGAGAGGATGCGTCGTGGTCGCCAGTGAAGATAACGGAATCGAGATCTGGGTTCTGTTCTTGGAGGGCTTTGACGGCGCACCAAAGGACTCTCTCTCCGCCGCCGCCATCGTTGGTGTAGGGGTGGAAGAACCCGACGGTTGTTTTCTTGTGTCTACGGCTGTTGAGAATTTGCAAAACGAAGAAAAGAATTATGGCGAGTGGGAGAGTGGTTACGTACCAAAAAGGAATCCAATTTATCATGATCTGTAACTCTTTTCGATTAGAAATGGGGAGATGTTTTCTTTACTTTTAGTCGTTGAATCGAGAACCGAGAGGACGAAGAAAAGGAAACACCTTGAATTGAAATACGAAAGAGAATAGAAACTCGTTGCAGAGATCCATTAACTATGATCAATTGATCATATGCTTATTTTGATCACTAGTATATGATAAGACATTTTAGTCACTAACATTACGCTTTAATTATACTTTCGTCACTTTATCATTAATTTTTATTGTTGGTTTAATAGGTGATGTATTTTATGATAATAGTTTTAATATTTAAATTTTATATATTTTATTAATTTAATTTTAATTTGAAATAAGTCGATAGATTTAATATTTATTATTCAAGACAATATTTTGATAACAAATTAGAAATGATTAAAAAAATAGTTAAAACATAGGTTAGTGACTAAAATACAAAAAAAATAATTAAATCAGTAAAATAGAAATACGGTTGTAATTGGGTACCAAATAGATAATTTACTTTAAATGATAAAATATATAAAAAATTAAAAAATCTATTATATACATATTAAAAAATATAGCTTCATCTCTCAAACCCATACTAAGCGGTGGAGAATTCAATTCTCGCCTTAAACATAAAATAATTTTAAAATTATAATTAATCTCTACCTAGGGGTGTTTATCGAGCGAGTTGATTGTGATTTAGACATTGCTCGACTCGTGCTTATTAAAAAAATTATTATTTGACTCGATTCGTTGCTCGTTAAGCTCGTTAAAATTGTGCTCGACTCGTACTCGTTAAAATATTTTATTGCTCAACTTGACTCATTGCTCGTTAAACTCATTAAAAAAATTATCTTATTTTTAACTAAAAATAAAATTTAATAATACCATATAAGACTTAATAATAATTTGTGACCAAAAATATCAGAAAGTGTACAAAACATTTCTAAAGTCTAAATTCAAAAGTAACATTTCATATATACACCAAAGTAACATATTAAAATTAAAGTAGCAATTCACATATTAATAATTATTATTTAAATTTATTTTTTGAATGAAATTATTTTGAAGTAATTATTAAAAATATTTTAAAAAAAAGTAACGAATTGCTCGCAAACTTATCGAGTCGAGTTAAACTTTACTCGATTCAACTCGTTAAGGTATCGAGTCGAGTTCAAGTTTGAGTCGAATAAATTCGAATTGAGTATTTATTAAATTTTAACCGAATCGAGTTTAAAAAACTTACAAGCTGCTCAACTCATTAAGCACCCCTTTCTCTACCTCTACGTAAGTCAATAGAACACATCAATAGTATTATGTGATATATTAAGTAGATTAGAATGCCTTTTTTACATGTATTAATATTTCTCTGTTTTTCCTTCTGATTTTTTTTAAAATTGAAAGTTCCAAATACTGTTTAAAACAATAAATTTAATTAACTGAAAAAAAAAACACTAATGACATCAACTAAATAAGATATTTTGGTATTAATATAAATATCCATAAAAATACATGTGAAATTTTATTTAATTATACGTATTCTCATTCTAAGATGTTTAATTAGTAGCATAGTAGTTCTGTCAATTTCAGGGAAAACAAATGACAGGTCTAAGGAAATAAAGTTGAAAAATAAGAACATTACAATCCGAAAATATGTTTGTTGTGAAGTTTGTGGTACATGTTCGGTCGAGTCTAATGACAGGAGGAAGATAATACTACAAATTACAAATGCATGAAAGCATCTGCTGATCAAACAAACTCTGGCTCTTCTAAACAAAAACCAAAATATTACAACACCATATCACACACCTAAAGCAAAAAAAGAGTATGGCATTATTCAAACATTGATCTTCACGCATCAGACGAATGACAATGAAATGAGAAGGAATGAAGGACTTAAAATCGTATCTACGAAGCTACGTGGATCCACTTGCTAGTAAAATAGTTCAATCAAACCTGTTACGACTTAATAGCTGCCCATTGGTGGCATGCCGTAAGGCGGCATTGGAGGCATTCCCATTCCTCCCATGGGCGGTGGTGGAGCAAAACCTCCTCCCATGCCTGGCATGGGTGGTGCAGGCAATGCAAGAGGTAGCAGCTGAGCATACATGTTCTGCAAAACAAGGCATTTGGATTGGTTAGAAGATGGTTGAAACCATGGAAAATTAGCTACTCCCGGTGGGGTAAAGAATCATTTTCTAGAAAACAGGATGTTGTTTCGACTTTGGAAGCTTTCATACCTGTTGTGCAATCACGTCCTTCTCTTCCTGCTCTTTTGCCTTGACTTCCTTTTGAGCCTCCATCTTGTCCTTGATAAGTTCATCAACTTTGCCAACGTATTCACGGATAAACTGAAAATATAATCAAATGAGGTTTCATTATATCTCTAAGTTACGAAATATCTTGAAACCAAAAGAGCGTTGTAGCAAGGCAGTAAAAGGAAAAAAGCCCAACTAATCAAACCCCAGTCAAATGATCATACTTAAAAAAAAGCAGCAAAGAAATCACCTGCAACAGGTACGGGAATGCAAAATCAATCATATTGTTTATCCAGGCCACCTCAAGAGCAACATCTGGTCGAATTAAGTCATAACAGACAAAAAGGCAAGAGGCAAAGCATTCTTTCTTTCCCTGTACATGGAACATTAACAGTGAAATTATATCCATATCAAAATTAACCCAGCAATACTGTGACAATGCAGGAAAAAAGAAAAGACTTTGGTGCAAAAGATTGAGTTTGCTTACTAATTTTGCATTTTATTTTTAAAAAATGAAAATAGAAAGCATTTCTTCTTTCTGAAACCCAACGCCAACAACTATGGTTTTACTAAACATGAATAGATGCACTGGTGGACCAAGATGATGTAATACTTTATACCTCTAAGGAGATAACCATCTCAATACCAAACCATTATCAGTCGGCATATATTTTATGCATATCCAGAAAGTGTTCAGTACCTGCTCAATGAAGTAAACAAGCAACTCCTCAGCAAGTTCACGTTCACCAGACTGTGAAGCTGTTTCCATTGCGTCTCTGTAATGCTTGTCCTTCTTTGACAAGGCAATTGACTGCTTCCATCTGCCTGCCTTTTTGTAAATGTATGCAGCAACACGCCTCATTTCAAGCAGCTCGTGTTTCTCGATCTACTCAAGTGACTTGTAGTCAACATCAGAATTCAAACTAACAGCATACAAAAATGTAAGAACTATACTTCACCTTTTGTGCAAGGCCAATCTGATCAAAATTATCATGCAAGTCAACAGATTCTCTCAATCTATCATAATCTTCTTCCTCGACATAAATCTCATTCAATGCCTCATTTACTGCTGACACATTGTTGCTCTGAACAGCAACCATGTATGGCTTCACAAGACGCAGATGACCAGCCTGAAATTCAAGAAGCAAATAATTATCAACATCAAGAAAATCAAAACGATACTAAAGAAAGAAAATAGTATTTATATCAATATTATGTCATTTTCTGCCAAAATTGAACCTTTCTCATAATGTCAACGACACGAGTGTGATCAACACGAAGTGCGAGCACGTTCAGCATATCATTGATGAGATCAGGATGTTCTTGCAAGTAGAAGTGGACTGCCTTGTAATAAAGTTCAACACTTGCAGCTTTGACTATAATATCTTTGAATTGCATGTGATCCCATGCTTCAGGAGAGTGGTTCATCACAGTAGTAGCAGCATTATCAAACTCATCATACTGGATATACAAGTACGTAAGTTCCTTCCAATGCTGTTGCTCATCACAAGCTCTTATCAGCTTGGGGATATTGAGACGAGTAGAGAACAATTTAATGTGCTCCATAAGCTTCTCAGGACGATATCTGGCATAAAGAACTCCCAACTCGGTAAAGATCCCCATGTGTGCGCGTTCCAATCCTAAACCACTCTCCATGAGAGAGATCAACTCATTGAAACATCCCCTGTTTTGATAGTATTCACTGACTTCTTCCAAGTCATCAACCTACAAAACACAAAGGTCAAAATCATCGGCAATAAAAGGTCTCCAGACCAACGCAAGGAGAAGGAAAAGCCAACCGAGTGTGCATACATATCAACTTTTCTGTTCTCCAAAGTTGTAATTCAACATGAAAATGGACTCACCTGTACAATAACATTAAGACCACATATCTGTGCCAATCGGAATTCCTCAGCATCAACACATGCAAAGCAAACCTCCTTCCATGTTTTGGCACTATTTGCCTTTCGTGCAGCATCAACAGCACCTTGAAATTGTTTAAGCCTCACCAGTGTAACAGCCAACTTGGCCCAGTTAGATATAAACGCAAATATTATTTTTGCAGCTTCATATAAGGCTTCATCAAACAAACGATCACCAACATTTTGAAGATTAGCAACATTTGGCATGAGAATGAATTCTTCAATTTCACCCAGCCTATCAATCTTTGCATAGGCATAAATGAGTTCACTATCCACCTTGGGCTCCTTGACCTTCTGCCTAACCATCAGAAGGTACCTCACCAGATCAGGGTAGACATCGGCATCCTCAGACGCTCGGATAACATCGAGGAACTGAGTAGCATCATCTGCACGAATAAACGATTCGATTGCATCGCTTACCAGCCCCTCCCTCAGTTGAGCCTTTGCCACCTGAGTCCAAACAGCATCTTCTTCAACTCGGAATGCAAATTCTACAGCCCGATCAATGCTTCTAATGTTATCCAATAAAACATTGACAGCCTGAACATTCAAGTTGAACTTTTTGAAAATCGCAAATGCTTCCTCGTATAGCTGGGCTTCCACAGCCACTTCTCCAACGGCAGGTCCATCAAAATTATCTAGCCTGTTAATATAATCCATAACTCTAGATGGATCTGCCTTAATAGCTGTCAAAATAAGAAGATTTTGCAAATTGAAGTTTCCACTGAATGCAGAGTTTTGGAGAACAATCTTCTCAAGAAGCTCAATCAGTTCATGGGGCAGGTCAGCAGTCATGAAGGCTTTAACAGCTGCCGAGACTTGTTCTGGACTCTTACTTTCTGGCAAAGCAGTCGACACAACCTGATCAATTAACTGTCTTCTGTATTCATTTTCAGGATTTAGAACCTTCTCCCAAAGATCACCATCCATCCTCTCAACAACATACCTGCAATCAAATGATGATGCACCAATAAGCCACTTAAAAACAAAGATTTAGTAAATAATCATAAACAAACTAAACAAATGAATACCTGGCCTGCAATTTGAACAAAGAGTTTTTATTTGTGACATTGATAAGTTCATCATCACATTGTCCTCTTCGGTAAGCCACAACTGCTAGGGTGGGATCACGCTTCTCACAGTACTTACCAACAACCCGGGAGTCATAGTACGGGTTGGTTGTGAGGAAATGCTCTGGATTATTATTGCTGTCAATGATGATTTTACCCAAAGCATTGTGGACATGCGTATCTTGGCTTCCCTCGCTCACAAGATGCTCCAAGAATTGTGTCAGTAAGCGAAGTCGATTTCTGGCAATCACATGCATAAAAATAAGAATCACATGGTAATCAAGAAGGAAACAAGGACAGGAGATGTAGTAAAAAAATCACCTTTTCTCACATTCCTCCACAAGGGGCTCGACTGGAAGCAAAGAACGGACTGAGAGAATGAGACCCTTGATAAAATCTTCCGGGCATTCATCATCTAGCAACTGCCCTACCACTAAAGGAACATTGCCCGGGTTCACCTAATGAAAGAAGTAAACAAGCACACAATTACTTGAGAAAAAATTAAATTCATGCAGTATGGCAGTGAACATATCTACCAGGCGATACTACATACCTTCTGAACATAACCTTCAATGTAACGTAGCATGTTATTTGTGTAGAGGTAGTGAGTGAGATCAGGAACAAACCCAAATCGATCACAGACATTAATCAGGGGCCTAGCATCAGGAAGCTTGGCCTCCATCAGAAAGTTCTTTGTCTTCTCGGCATCATAAAAGTTAGATTCCCTGGTCACACGCTCCACTTCCTTTATTTGTCCAGTTTTAGCAGCTGCCTCAATGTACTTGAAGTGTATCTCAGGGTCCTCGCTGTCAAATAATTGAAAGGAAACATCATAATTAAGTACCGTATTAGAAATAGCTACGAGAAAACAAAGGAAAAAAATATTCTATAAATAGCTAACCTTGAGCTCAAATAAGAGCCAAGGAAAAAGTACAATCCTTCATAAGACTTAAATTGCTCAAAAAGTTTTATGCAAGCATCAACACCCAACTGCTCACAGTACTCCTTGGCAACCTGCACAGACATACAACTCAACCTTTGGGGATTTACTAAACAATTTTAGCATACCTATAGACATCCTTTACCTGAACAATTATTTGGAGGTTGCCCCTTAGATTAACCAGCAAAAGGTCCTTCATGCATTCCAAAGCCCATTCTTTTGAAAGAGTACCAAAAAACTCAACAAGTGACTGAAAATAGACACATTTAAAAAAATGTCGGGAGGTATTATAGTATCCAAGTTCACCAAGAGATAAAGATAGCAGACATGTACCTGTGGCTCAATAGCATGTGTATTCACAATGACACGTTTAATATCTGGTAACTCAGTGTAATGCTGTAGAAAAGGTGTTGCATTTAATCAAGAGATACTATTAATTCAGAGTAGAAAATCACATAATGGACATGTCCTAATCTTAATAATAATTACCTGAAGAGCTCGAACATAGAGACCAGCTTTCTCACATAGTTGTGCAATTCGAGGACGATCATAGTGACTGAACATTCCATTTGCTAAAATAGCATCAGCAACATTTGGGAAAGTTACTAGATTGATTTCCAAGACCTGAATAGAAAATAATGAAAGTACATTCAACAAAGCTGAATTGAAAATTAGATTAGCATAACCAGCAATTTAAAGAAATGACCTTTGTTTGTAGAAAAGCATGCTCAGGCAGATTAGGCTTCAAAACATCTAGCAGAAATGCAGTAGCCTCCCGTATCAAGTTCCTCTGGAAACAAATGGCAGATATCCAAAGAAAACAAACTCATGAATTTTGTACAGAAAAGTTAGGTTATTTTGACAACCAAACCAACAGCTGTAAACCTGAAGAAAAAGATCAGTAATAGTGTTGTAATCAACTGGACAACCTCCCTCCATTTGAGACATCATCAGTGCAAAATTAACGGCTCCCTGCAAGTCAAACAACAAGTGATAAATTATCCCCCTCCAAAAAAGTAGTTTCCCATGTAAATTACACGTTCAATCCCCTAAAATGAGGTGCATAATACTAACATCTAATGATCAGAAAACGGATAAAAATAGAAATCTTAATTTAATCAAAATATTAATGGAACTGAAGTAAAAGATTTTAATTAAAATATAAAACACATTTCAACATATTTATTAATTGCATGTATGATTCAAAACTTGACATGCTGTAGAGACTACAGAAAATAAAAACGAACCTGTGGATCTGTACGAAGAATTGTTTGCAGAAGGAACAAGTAATCAGGAGTGTACCCAACCTGAGTAAACAATTTAATCAGTGAATAATCGGCACATGCATTCACCAAAATATATAGAAGTGGGAGAAATAATCCCCAAACATGATAGACTACAACGGAGATCAGACATCATTCAAACCAAAAAATGTCAATGCAAAAGTTTCTATAACCTGCTTTGAGTAAATCAAGATTTTGTCGAACTCCCTCCTTTCTGCAAAAGCTGCAACAACTTTTGGAGTTGCCCTAGCTTTAATGTATATCTTCAGTGCAAGATCATTATCCACAGTCTACCACAAAAGACAAGTGACAATTATAAAATGGAAGGGAAAAAACATGCTAAATTAATCCACATTTTTAAGTTGGAAAATAGTTAAAATAGAATAAGATAATAATTCCAGTAGCAGTGGGTACAAATCAAACCTTCACAAGGTCTCCAAGTTCCTCACTACATTCCAATTTATCTTCAGCCAGCCAATTTTCCAGAAGATTTTTCTTGTTTTGGTTTACCACAAGGCGAGATAATTCCAATGACTCAAATGCATTGAGCTTCCCTCTAGTTAAAAGTGTACCAAAGTACTGCAACAATGGTGGAGTCTGCCCAGCTTGCACTGGAACACTCTGCAGCATTCGGGTGAAGGAATTGCCTCAGATGATTCAACACAGTAAAATTAATGCTAGAAAGATATTTGTATTATTAAGAAAGCTAAATGAGACCTGAAACTTGACAACTGTATCAGGTGTGCGAAGGATCCCTTGTGGGGACTCTGCAGCAAGCTCAGCAGCTTCTTTATACTTCGTCTGAGCAAATAATTCTTGGAAACGTTGAACAACCTGATACATAAAAAATCACAGATTCAATGCCCTAGTATAAAGAAAGAAGAAAGTCATCAACAAGGATCTAAATAAAAATAATTTACAATTTATTAACCTGTATACATATTACTAACAAGAATTAAAAGTTACCACAAAAGTATCCATTTATTATGATTGAAGATATATGATTCAATCTAATTTCCTTTTATGTAATATGGCCAAGATGACATCAAAGTAAAGAAACAAGTAGACATAATGCTTTCAACCGCAGCATTGCAGAACAATTGAAGAACTCGCAAAACCTATGCAGAAAGTTACCGCAAAAGTATCCCTCCCCTTCAACTCCTCCAAAGTTGATAATTTCAGTATTCTCATCTCAATTATCATCCCAACGCAAAGATAACATGGAACATAAAAGTACAATTCAACTGACTTACCAGATTCTCCGCACCAGGAAGGTTTCCTCTTTTAGCCAAATTGACAGCAAGCTCCAAATTGTTCAACTGAAACAAAAAGAACCAGTAATAATTATTTAATCATCATGTCAACCTTCGTGATACCAGGGGAAAAAAAAAAGAAGACATTAAACATACTTGACCGCTAACAAATGGTATTATTGTTGCTTCATTTACAGTAGCCAGCAACACCTGACCTCGCCTGTTGATGGCATAAAATCCTCCCACTGATGAAGCTTCAGAGGTTAAAAATATTGGGTCTGGACTGATTCTGTTTCTGTATACAGCAGTTGCAGTCTCCAGATCATAAACAAAAAGCAGCCCTAGCTTGGTGATAACATAGATCAAACTATATTTGTGGGAGATCTGCCAATTAATAAAAGATTCTCTTATTTTAGGCACAACAATATACATTTTGCAAGAAAAATAACTAAAATACAGGATATTATATATACTACCTGCATTGCAACTGGAAAATCATCTTGAAAATCTGGTGGAAAGAATAGATCTGCCTGTTTTTTTGAAAATGATGGCTTACCTGACAATACAGATGTTCTTTGAAGAGAAGAGAAGATGATAGATTATAGACTGAAAGACGCACAACATGATAGAAGAGCTGATATATTGATTACGATAAGAATATATGATTTATATCTATGCTTCAACACAAACCCAATCAAAAGTTGAAACTTAAAATAATCTTGATCAGGATTTAGATCTTGCGATAGATAAATTTCTAGGATCGGGGATCCTGGATAAAAATCCCACAAATATTCCAAAGTAGTGTCTCGACTGAACTTGCCAAAAGTCTAAAGAACTTTTCTAGTTGTACTTAAGTTTATTCCATCATTTGAAGAGCCAATGGCAAACTGTTCATTTCTTTAATTTTAATTCTTCAGTTTTACATTCATTTAAAAGGACTTCCAGCTCCCCACCCACCCCAATATAACAAGGTCAAGGAGACGGCAAAAGCATAAAGGATGGAAAAGTAAACTGACCTGGCTGGGCACCAAGCTCAATTACATGCAACTTTGATGTAATCTGACCAGCATTAAAAGTCTTGGCGGCAAAGGAAATAAGAATAGAAGGATTCTCATTTCCTGGAACCTAATCAACATAAACAAGCATATATGATAAGGTGCTCGTTTTATATCAGGGTATATAATATTGATGAAAGAGAGCAAGTATAAGAAACCCGACCTTAAATTGTGCAAATGAAGCAGCATGTGCTTCAAGAGCTTGACTACGCTGCTGATCAACAGAAAAAAGTTGCATGTTCCCCTTAACCAATTGTGGCCTCTGAAAGAGACAAGTCATGTAGTCAAAATTGAAACAGTAGTGACAGCAAACATGACTTTCTATAGACTATAGAGATAACTTCATAACTAATAATGGTTATGCAAGGAACTCTTCAAATAGTGAACAGGAAAGGGAAAAGAAAAATAAAGGGGGATTACATAGATGCAAATCCAAACTGACAGCCCAAGAGACAAAACAAATCACCTATATTGAGTTACTAAATTAATTCACAAAGTTCACCCTAGAAGGTTGAATAGTGCGCCACACTCGCACAATCACCACAGCAACTTGAAGAACTTAGGGCCCAGTTAGCTTAGAAAATGACAGTTTTCAGTTCCTAAAACTTCATTCAAATGAAGCAACATCCTCTTCTTCACAACGAAGAAGTATCACCTTTAGAAAGTGTTAATACGGAAACAACATACCTCAGTTGCACCTGGGGCAATTCCAATCAAAACCAACCACTTCTCAGAAGGGTCACATTTATAGTTTATTATCTGATTGTTCAATAAATTTGTTGTTCTCTCAAACATCTTAACTGGTTCAGAGTCCCCTGCCACAAAAGAAATCATATAGAATTGATAAAAAAACACATTCAAAATAGAAAATATATTATATTAAGAATAAAAACGAAGAGTTGCTTGTGATACTGGATAAAGCATCACAATAACATGTTACCTTCAATTGACCAATGATACACAGAGGTCTGTGTGACTAGGCCAAGCATTTTTGGGGAAATCCATTTCCAAAATACAACCTGGACAAGAACCCAAGAGAGATTGTTAAGCTCATGCAATCAAGTTTACTATCAAGAAAAAAACAATGAACGTGGAGAGGAAGACTGCCTATGGTACAATATAATGGAAAAAGAAAATGAGACAGCAAATGAATTTCACCTGTTCAGGCATTTGATGTGATTTCATTTTCGCTTTCATCTCTATGTTAAATATTTGCAAATGGTCTTGAGTTGTTCCTGGCAGTTGAGCTACAAAAGCAATGTCAAAGTAAGTGCATGATCATAATGCATAGATAAATACAAAACCAGGGAGACATAATAGTAAAGATACTGAATTCTTTCTCCATTAAATTGAAGCAAATTGCAGGAGTGCCAAGTACTTAGCGATCTGTATTTCAAACATATACTTGTTTCCTTTGCAGACACAAGTTAAAGCAAATTTGGCTATACAAATATCCAGGCAATTTGTGCATCTGTATCATGATCTTGTTTAAGATATTTTATAATAATATAAATATTGAATTGTTAATAACTCGCAATATAAAGATTTTGAGATATCTGCGTATTTATTTGATTGTGTTATTCTTCCATGTTTTGCCAAGTTACATGACTTGTTTTACAAAAAATTTTCCATGTCATGTTCAATATTGCCAAGACCATGCAGGAACAAACTACAAAATAATCAAACCTGCAGACAAATCGTTCCAGGCAAACTAAACAACCAAACATGCAAATACATAACCCGGTCAATATACTCTGATATAACAGTGGAACAGAAAATTATTAATCACTACAAACACTGTATTTCACAGACACTCTGATGCCATAAGCAAGATCTTTCATTAACAAGTATGGCCTCACAGTCTTTGTTCATTTTAGAAAGCAAAAACAAGTAGCAAACTAACAATCAAAAGAAGTCTATAAGTGTCTATTCAAACAAAAATTACAAATAATCACAAACAACTATGAAGCAAATCAAGTGATATAATAAAAAAAATATCTGCTGCTAGTAATGGTAACTGACCTTTCAGAGCCAAGATTCTAGAATTCGGATTCATAAGAGCAGAGTCAGCTGTGATAGGACGTCTCAACGGCTGCATCGGCATGTTCATGTCGATGATCACAACACTATTTTGCGGTGCAGTTTCTCTCACACAAATATACTTATCAGATTCCATAGTTACGTTCGTGAATGTGATGAACTGAGGACTAATGCCAATGCTAGGCAGCTGCAAAGAAGACACCGTTCATATCACTAAAAAATCTAACCATTTCGAATGCATAGAGATGAAGTTCAAAACAAATATAAGCAGATGTTAAAAGATATTAGATCCAATAAGGTTTATGAAATATTAGATTAAGCTCAATAAGAAATTATTAACCATAATTCAGCTGATTTTTCAATAAAATCGACTGAATCGAAACTTTGAGTGAAATGGGAAGACTTACAGTTAAGACCTCCTTCATGGCGATGGGAGCGTTCGCAGCCGCCATGGTGACTCAGATCGAAGGAGGAAGATTCACGAACCAGGAGCAGATCTGCAGCCGAGATTGAATCTTTCAATTACGAGTCAAAACGGAACACCGAGAACTAGGCGCGAAAATAACTCTGCCTTATAGATCTGAAGCAGAGAATAAGAACAGTTGAAAATCTACAGAGAGAATCAAAGAAATGAATATAGAATCTGGGAAGAAGTGAAGAGATAAGAAACAGAGACCGATCCGATCTAAGGCAACGGTGAAGCTGCAAATCGTCAGAAGAAACAAAGAATAAATTGCATAGATATATTAAAACTACGGGAGATTTTATTTATTTAATGAATATTTTTTTAATAGATTTATTTATTGAATAATACTCGAACGAAAATTCAAATATTATACTTTTCTCGATGAATTAAAGTGGTCTTTTTTTATTTGGGATTAATATATTATTACTTCCTGTAAATATTGTTTTTTGGATCAAACTTTTTTAATTTTAATTTTTAATTATTTAAAATTTATTATTATTAAAAAATATAAAAAAATATATTTTAAAAATTTTAATAGAATCGATTTTAAATATATAATTTATAAAAATAAATTATTTAAAATATTTAATATAATTATAATCAAAACTTAAAAAATAACTTTTCAAAAAAGTTAATAACAATATTACTTATGGAATCAATAAAAGTTATTTTTATAATAAATTATTTATTTTTTAATAAGATTGTATATGTAAAAAATAATTAATTATTCATTTAAATCATTAGAATTATTAAAAATAATGAGTTTCAAAATATAAATTATTTACAAAGTTTAAATTATGGATGACAAAAATATTCGTTCTTAACTTGATTCGGTGTATTTCAACTCGACCCGATCGTTTTTTTAATTTCAAAGATCGAGGGGGGCGGGGCTTAGTATCATTAAATCGGATCAGGTTGAGTTTAGGTATTTATTTGAAATTCTATGCCCAGTATATTTTTATACATTTTATTATTTTATAAATATTTTTATGGATTTTAAGTATTTTTTATACTTTTGAAGTTTATTCTTATAATAAAAAATTATTAGATGTTGCCCAAATTTTAATATATTTCATTCTATTAGTCGATGATTCAAGTTTTTTTCTTTTAAATATGTAATTTAACATGTGAGTAATTTAAATTACATTTTATTTTATTTTTTACATAGATTTAAAGTTACTTAATAATCATAATTTATGATTGCGATAAAAGATTGATTTAGTCTAACTTTTACTGTTGACGATTTTTTTTATTTTTCAGGTCATATCAAATTTAAGAAATAATATATCGAAAGATTGAAAAGAATAAATTAATATTTTAACCTGAATCAAATAAAAATCGAATTTAAAAATTACTAAGTCGGGTCGGACGGCCAAAACCCACCCATCCCAACCGCTCCGTTGCCATCCCTAGCTTTAACTATCAACCTAATTGACTAATTTGACACAAATATCCAATGATTATGTCTTACCGGTTCTACTTCCGAACCGCCAGTTGGACCCAGTCGTGAACCGCTCAACAGAACATACTTCAGTTTCAAGAAAAGTAATTTCTTATTTGGGTAATAAACAGAAGGAATCTGAGGCCAGTTGAAGTTCTGGTTTAGCCCCAAATCATATCTTCTCTGGGTTGAAGATGAATTTTGTGTTGGTTTAAGTGATGTTTTGATTTTACCAAAATGGGTCCAACTGATGTTCAAGGGGATTCGGACGTTGCGAAGATGGAGTCTAATCAGTGCTTACAGTGGTTGTGCTCTGTGTGGATATTAGTTCTTATATATTTATTATTAAAAATTATTTTATTTTTATGATAATAAATTTATATGTAATATTCAAATCTAATTAATATTTAAAGATAACGAATTTAAATTTAGATATCTAAAAATTAGTTTATTTAATATAAAAAATAGAAAGATTTTTTTTAAAATAAAATTTTTATATAAATATTAGGAACCGAAATTGGATTTTTTTATTGATCGGTTGATGTTTTTTTGTTAGAACCAGACACGGACAGATGGCAGCGGTTGGTTTATATTTGCGACATAAAAATTGTCGGCCCCAAACTTACAAAGAAAAATGTCAACCAACAGCCTTGGCTTACCAAACATGAAATTCAATAAGTTAATCATTAATATTTGTAGCTTTCATATTACTATCGCGTTGGCATCTCGATATATATATTTTGTCAGTGGTAGTGAATGTTATTAAAAAAAATTAAATATTATAAATATAATGTACTTAAAAAAATATTGAAGACTAATTAAGTAAAATCATAAATAATTTAAAAATATAAAAAAAAATATTGAACAAATATTTTGATATATCAAATTAAAGGTCCATATTTGTTGAGCAAATGATTTAATATAATAAGTTATGTAAAAATGTTTTGGACTGTTTTAAATATTTTCGTAATGTTTTGATGCATCCTATTATATTTATATACCTTAAAGAGTTAAAAAATAAGCTATATTTTTAAAGAAGGTTTCGAAACATTTCAAACAAAATAACATAGAATTGAAAACTTTAATAAAAATTTCGAAACTACAGCTCTGTAACAGTTGTATTTTTCAAATCCTCCTTAAGGTTTCAAAACCCCAAACAACTCATGTCTGATTTTAAATGTAAACGGTGGTCGGAACAGTTATATTTTCTAGCTTCTGCAAACAAAGCTTGTAAACACAACCTTAATAGGCCATAAGTAACTACTGATGCTGATGGTGTAGTGGACCAATAATTTATGAATAAAACAAACACAAATACAATGTACTCTTCTGTCTTAAATCTTAATAGGAGCTAAAGCCAAGTCCAGAATGAAAAAAAGGCAGTAGTTTATAAATGAGAATACAAAGGATTATAAATAGCATCAATGGAGTTTCACAAATGGTAATCCTTTATATAATTGATTCGATCCTACTACCTGAGCAACAAGAAGTGCTCAAGAACAGACTTGGCACTAGGATGATCCAATTCCACTGGTTCCCACCATTCCATAGGATATACATCAATTAAAATCAGAGACACCGGCGGAAGTCGTTGGCCATCATCATCAAGCAATGGAAGGTACAGAGGCAACCTTTTCAGTTTCAGACAATTGGCCACGAAAACATACTCGAGAGAATCACATACCATTACTCGATCCACAAAACAAAGGGTCTTCAGTTCTGGTAGATTTTTCAATTCCAGTCGCCTTATTTTCGGAAGATGAATGTCAGTGGTAACTGTTCTTCTTTCCTCACATTCCTTCACTTCTGATGCTATTATTTCCTCCAATAGGTCACGTTACCAAACACAAAGCTCCTGTAAGTTTTGCGGCACGCAGTTTGGAGAGAACAACCTTTTCATGTTTTTACAATTGTTTATTTCAAGAAATTTAAGAGAGAAAAATGTGACTAGTCTCAGTAAGAAAAAACTGGAAAACAGTGAGTGTTCTACACCAGAATTGAGATTGCAGTTCTGGAACCTCATTTCCTCAATATCATGTGGAAATGCCACTTTGTTGGTACTATATATATTGCAGCGCCGTAATCCAAAGTATTTTCTAGTGTAAATTGCATCCCGCTGTCCTTCACCCACATGAATTAAGTATTCGAGAAGCTCTTCTCGATCACGTAAAGCTCGAAGATACACATTGACGCTATGCAAGTCGTAGAACCTACCCCCAAGGATCTGCAGCTTCTTCAATCCATGGACCTCTTCTCCGCTTATCAACGTGTTACCAACAATCAGGAGTTGAAGGCGACACAGTTTTGACAATGTTCCACAGGGGATCTCAATTAGGTTCACATTATCATTCAGATTTAGATATTTGAGACTTAACAAGTCTTTCATCCCGTGAGGGAGTTCCTTGATATTTGTTCTTTCCAAATTCAACTCCTTTAAAGCTCCAAGTCAAGACAAAGATGGCACACTTTCTAAATTTAGACAGCAACCAAGAAGTAATGCAGTGAGATTCTTTGCATTTGATAGGGAATTAAGGAGACTCTTGACAGCATTTTCAGAAAGATCAAGAATTTTAAGTGCAGGCATATGCTTGAAGAAACCTTCTGGGATATGATGTATATTACAACGAGACAACAACAATGTTGTGAGCATTGGACAATTTGGTGGTGACATTTGCAAGGGATAGAGAAAGCATGTCCCCGGGTTCTCCATTAACGAAACCTTCTGCAAATCCTCATGCCATTCTTGATCATCTAGTGCCTCTGCTAATCTCATGCCGGATTTTACCAAGAATCGAGGTCTTCCACTTGCAATATGTAATGCCATGTCTCTTATAAGTGTAATGATACAAACTGTAATTCCAGTAAAACAAGAACAAAAAATAAACCAAGAATGGGGAGACTTAGAAAATGTATTCTCTGTTCACAGAAGAAACACCTAAAATATTCATTCAATCAAAAGGTAAGTGCTCAGACAAAGTTACCAAACAAATAACCCTCTCAAAGCTAAACGGCATCGTTTTCATGCCAACTAAGACAGGTCATAAGAGATAACGGTCATAACCAGCTCATACAAAAAATAAATAAAGGACAAAACAGAATTAAAACAAACTTTCAACCCTTCAACGACTCTATTTTAAATCTCAGCCTGTTACAATACTCCTCCCTTCAAGAAAACCCTTGTCCTCAAGGATTGAAGTTTAGAAATTGGATCTTCAGCTGATGCAACACCTCCCAGGTAGCATCCTCAGGAAATGAATTTGTTCATTCCACCAGCACTTCGGTCACAGCCCAATTATCTCTCCTTCCCAACCTCCTATCCAAAATTCTAACTGGTTCTTTGCTAATTCCTCCATCCGGTCCAATGATAGGTAGATCTGATTTACTAGGCTTCCCTTCAATATGTTGTTTTAATTGAGACACATGGAATACAGGGTGTCCCTTAGAGTCTCTAGGCAACTGTAGTTCATAGACAACCTTCCCGATTCTGCTGAGGATTAGAAATAGTCCAAACTATTTTGGAGCTAACTTTTGACATGTTCTCTGTCTCACCGATTGTTGTCTATAGGGTTGTAACTTTAAATACACCCAATCCCCCACATTGAATTCACTCTCAGTCCTTCTTTTATCCGCTTGCTGCTTCATTTTGTTTTGAGCTCTTTCCAAGTGAAACTTCAACATTTTCATTGTTGCCTCCTTATGTTGCAAACTTCGATCCACAGAAGCTACATTAGATTCTCCAGCCAGATAGGGCAAATGAGGTGCAGGTGGTTGGCCATATAATGCTTCAAAAAGGGACATATTAATGGCAGAATGGAAAGAAGAATTATACCACCATTCCGCTAAATGCAACCATTTATTTTATTCTTTTGGTCTTTCTCCCGACATACACCTCAAGTATGTTTCCAAACTCTTGTTAACTCTTTCAATTTGGCCATCGGTTTAAGGATGATAGGTCGTAGATGGGTTAATGGCCACTCCCAATCCTTTAAACAACTCTTACCAAAACTTACTCATAAAAATCTTGTCCTTGTCACAAATAATATTGCTAGGTAGCCCGTGTAATTTGAATATATGCTCCAAAAATACTTGAGCTACATCTTTAGCAGTAAAAGGGTGATGTATATCTACAAAATGATTGTATTTAGTTAATCTATCCACAACAACGAAAATAGTATCTTTCTAACCTGCCAAGGGCAATCCCTCTATAAAATCCATGCCTATGGATGACCATGCACAATCAGGAATGGGTAAAGACTGGAGCAAACCTTTAGGATGCTTTAATTCATCATTATTCTATTGGCAAACTTAGCATTCCCTTATCCTTTTGTTCACCTCCTTTTTCAGTCCTTCCAGTAAAAGGTGCTGAAAATTCTTTTGGCAGTAACATGGGCTCCAAAATGGCCTCCTATAACACTGTTGTAGAAAAATTCAACAGCTCATTTTTCACTTCATCATTAGCTCCCACTACCAGTTTCTCCTTTCTAGTCAATTGCTTACCATCCGAACGATACTTAGAGTGTCTCCTTGATCCTTGTTCTAAGTCTTGAATAATTTTTTTAAGTTTTGCATCTGACTCCCAAGTGGCCGCCACCTTAGCCAACATTCTTGTAGACACATTACTTATTGTCATCAATTGTCCACACCCCACAGTAGCTTTTCGAGACAAACTATCTGCTACCACATTAGTTGCTCCCTTCTTATATATTACTTCATAATCGTAGCTCATCATCTTCACCACTCACTTATATTGAGAGGGGTGTGATTGCTTGATTTTCTGTTAAAAATTGCAAGCTTTGGTGATCTGTTTTTATCTTGAAATATCTTTCTATTAAATAAGCCGACCACTTCTTGACAGCCATGAGAATCGCCATCATTTTTTTCTTATACACCGAAAGGCTTTGATGTCGAATTTCTAAACCTCTGCTGGAAAAAACAATGAGCCTGTCCTTTTGAACCAACACTGCCCCCACCCCAAAATCTGAAGCATCAGCTTCAATTATAAACACCTCCTGAAAATCTGGTAATTGTAAAACATGAGCTGAACACACTATTTGTTTTAGATTTTGAAATGCTTCTTCCTCCTTAGTTGTCCATTTCCACCCTCATTTCCTCAAAGCATCAGTCAAAGGTTTTGCAATTGTCCCATATCTTCTAATGAACCTTCTGTAATAACCAGAAAGTCTAAGGAATCCCTTTGACTCTCTCACCGAACCAGGTATGAACCAATCTAAAATCCCTTTTACCTTCTATGTATCCATTGAAATACACCTAGATGAAATAACATATCTCAAATAATCAACTTCCTGAGCCCCAAAACAACATTTGCTGAGCTTGGCAAATAATTGTTGTTGTTTTAAAGTTTCTAGAACTGCTCTTAGATGCTGCAAATGTGCCTCCCAGTCCACTGAGTAAACCAATATATCATCGAAAAAAACTAGTACTGATTTCCTCAAAAAATTCTTAAAAAACTTATTCATTAAGCTCTGAAAGGTAGCGGGGGCATTTGTTAAGCCAAAAGGCATCACAAGAAACTCATAGTGGCCCTCATGAGTTCTAAATGTTGTCTTGTGAACATCCGGTTTCCACATTTTTATTTGATGATATCTCGACCTAAGGTCCAACTTAGAGAAGAATTTAGCCTTTCCAAGCTCATCCAATAACTCTTCAATGATAGGCATAAGAAATTTGTCTTTAATTATCTCTTGGTTTAACCTTCTGAAATCGACACATATTCTTCGTAAGCTATCTCTTTTTTTAACCATCACAATGGGAGAAGCAAATGTACTGTTGCTATCCCTTATAATACTAGAATTCAACATGTCTTTCACCATTCTCTCAATCTCATCTTTTTATGAAACGGATACCTATAAGGTTTCATTTTAATCACTGAATTTTCAACCTTCAAGGTAATTCTATGAGTATGCCCTCTGTCTGGAGGTAAGGATTTCGGTTCCTCAAAAACTGTTGCAAATTCTGTCAATAATTCCTGCACAGCTTGGTCATTACTTTCCTGCCCTTTCTTCATTCCTAACTGAGCATTTACATGCAGTAAGGATGCTGTATATGCTTTACAACTCCCCTTTAAAATCTTTTCACAATGTTTCCCTAGAATTTCTGCTACTGGTTCAGGCCTATATCCTCTCAGAATTACTTCTTGTCCTGCTGAACCAAAACTCAGTGCTGCAAAACTCAGAATGCAGCCATGAAATTGGAAGAGGTTCAGTTTTGTTTGAGAAAATAGAAAATTAAAATAGACAAAAATACGAGAAGAATGTTCTTTGTCAATGATTTAAAAAAAAAAAATTGGTCCAACTTCCCGTTGCTCGAGATCTGCCTAATTAATTTATCTCAAAAAAAATGTTTGCCCCCTAAATCTTAGGGTGAGACGAAGTATGTAAGAATTTATTAAAATAATCGTTTTTAGGATGCAACTTCGTTGCTTTCGCATTCATTTTTCTTATGTAATAAAAATTTTGTGTCCATAAATAAATATATCTAATAAAAATTCATTGTTTATTTTTATTATTTATACTTTTTTAAGTTATAATTCTTAATCTATTGTAACTTATTTTTTAGGGACGGTAGTGGGATAAATTTTTAGTTGCTTCAACCTTAACCTAAAAGTTACGATGTTCGTCTCGATTCTTATCGATCTAACATAATAAAAATTATAACTTAATTTTAATTTGCATAAAGATAATTTTAACCCTTAACGTTTATATTTTTTATTATTTTGACCCTTATTCTTTTCTTTTAATAAATTTAGCCCTTAACTTATATATTTTTGATAAATATCTTATTTTTAAATTAGTTTAACGATTGGACCGTTAAAAATTTAACAATGATTCATATAATATGGAATATAATTTTATTCTAATATAAAATATAAAACAATTAAAATTTAAATAAAATATTATAAATTAATTAATTCTAAAATAAAAGGTTACTATCGTAGTTAAGGTTAGGATAATATTTTATTTTAGAATTAATTAATTAATTAATTAATATTTTATTTTAGGGTAATATTTTATTTTATATTTTAGAGTAGAGTTAATATTTTTTATTTTATTTTATTCTAAATTAATTAATTAATTTTAGTAGTCTTTTTATTTTAGAATTAATTATTTTTTAATATTTTATTTGAATTTTAATTATTTTATATTTTATATTAGAATAAAATTATATTATATATATGTGTATTTGATAGGTTACATGTCATATCATTTAAAATTATGTTCTATATATATGTATCATCGTTAAAATTTTAACGGTCCAATCATCAAGCTAGTTAAAAAATAAGATATTTATCAAAAAGATATAGATTAAGGGTTAAATTTATCCCTAAAAAATAATAAGGGTCAAAGTGATAAAAACTATAAACATTAAGAGTTAAAATTATCTTTATGCCATTTTAATTCGATACTAATATTTAAAAAAATTAAACCCGATTAGATTTAAAAAATAATAAAAACTTTAAATATCATACAAAAATATAAATGTATGTTAGGTTGAGAAATATTCACATCAGAACCAACCACAATCTGACTTTATTTTTTTTAGTATATTGATCCGATTCGATTTGAATTTATTTTTTTTTTATAAAAATTCACCCTGTTAGATTAGATAAATAAAAATTTGACGATTTTCGAATAAAATTGTCATCCTATTATTTTCTCTCCCTTCCATTCAAAAAATATACTAGTTTAGTGTCTTCCACTTCCCTTTTAATTTCTCGATCAATTTACTTTATAGAATGGCTGAATACTGATTAAAAAAGATAAGGTAAACTACTACGCTAGTCACTTTTGTTTATCCCAAGTATATTTTTAGTCATCGATTTTGAAAAATGACCAGTAAGGTCACTATCGTTTTTGGGGTGTAAAGTTTTGGTCACTCCAGCGTTAAGTACCGTTAAATATTGGTAAAAAGATGATCTAACACAATAAAAATAATAAATTAATTAAATAGCCCCTAAACTATTATTATACTTTTGTTTTATCTTTAATTTAACTCTAAAAATTTTAAAACTTCATATTTTTATCATCTCTCTCAAAAATCTAACTCTAACCTTTATCCCAAACCCAAAATCCCCTAAACCCCAAACCAAACCAAACCCTATACTTGATCAATTTAGCGTTGCCAAAAAGCCCACAGATTTGTCATATTCTCTGTAATATGAACTTGCAGGACTGTTGATGCTTGATATTACTCATTTAGAGAATGTCCTTCAATATACATCTTTTCCTGCTTTCTTATGGCAGTCTGACGCTGACTTTCATATACCCTGGAAGGGAGCAGCTGAGATAATTTTGGGTGCATGTTCTGGATATCTTGATTCAAATGGTTGCCAACAATCCATGACTGAAGACAAGGTTAGTTACTTTTCACTCACACTGACATGCATGCACTACTGGAAGGTCTCCTAGGTAAAAAAGTTGAGGGAATTTAATTCTCATTTGATCATCATAATAATTTACTTTAGCTTTTAAGTCCTTTTAGTGTTTACCCTATGTAGGTTACAAGTATCTGATTATATGCAGACTGGTCATTGATTTAGGAAAACCATATGTTTTGACTTGATGGTTGTTCAGTAGAAACTAGACCTTTTGTTTAATACATTAGGAAAGAAACTGTTGTTTCTAATCAGAAATAAGTTGCTCACTTTAAGTATTGCATGATTGAAAAATGGTTTTTTCATTGTCATTTAAACCATATGTTTTCATAATTATTTTATTATATGATTTGCATGCTTTATATATTTGATCAGTATACGGTCCAAGTTTTATGTTTAATGCAGGAATTTTTTAAGTCTGCTATTGACGAAATGGCTGCAAGTAGCCTACGCTGTGTTGCCCTTGTGTGAACAGGAAGTTTCTAGTGATTGGGTCTTACCTGAAGATAACCTTGTTTTGCTTGCTATTGTTGGTAAACATTTTTAGCATGGATTCACCATTTTTTCATAACGGTATTTCCACAGTAATGGTTGTTAATCGATTCGTAGTTTAAATATCATTTTTAGCTTTGACTTTATGTTTGATGCTGTTGAATTTATGCAAAGAATGATAATGTGAAGCTTTGCTTCCAAATCAAAAAAAATGCTGTCTCAAATGAAATGCAAAGGTTTTTAGATAACGAAGTGTTGCTTGCACATCCAAGCAAATTTTTTCATTCAAGTTTACTTGGGTAGAGTAATTCTGCCACAAGTGGGAAAACTTGGCAATAAGTGGGAAAACTTGCCACAAGTTCATATTAGAGAGAATATGTCAAATTTGTGGGCTTTGGCACTGATAAATTGATTAGTCGTAGGTAGAGGGTTTGGTCTGGGGTTCAGGGATTTTGGGTTCGGGATAAAGGATAGAGTTAAGATTTTTTGGGGAAGATGGTAAAAATATAAAATTTTAAAATTTTAAAGTCAAATTAAAGATAAAACAAATGTATAATAATAGTTTAAGGACTATTTAAGTAATATATTATTTTTTATTGTGTCAGATCATCTTTTCGTTAATATTTGACGACACTTAACGTTGAAGTGATCAAAACTTTATATCTCAAAAACGATAGTGACCTTACTAGTCGTTTTTCAAAATCATTGACTAAAAATACACTAAGGGTAAACGAAAGTGACTAGCACAATAGCTTTTAAAAAATAAAGACGAGCATAATGGTGGGATTGCACCGCTTTTTATAAAAGCTGGTGAAAAAGGTATTAAAAACTAGGGCGAGTAAAATTTAGTTAGAAAAAAATGAATAACTTGATTTAAGGTAAAAATATTTGATTTGTTTTAATTCGATTCAAAAAAAATAAATAAAATTTGAGTTTTAAAATAAAAATTCAAATAACTTAAAAATTTTAGTAATTAAATAATTTATTTTTAAATTCGAGACGAGTTTTAATTTTTTATAATATATATTGATATATGAAAATATAAAAAATATTATCATATATGAAGATATATATATATATATTGTCTGATTAGATATAGTCATATAAATTAGAATTAGATTGTACTATAACATGATAAATAATTAAAATTAAATTTTTATAAGAACTTAAAAACTCTACTCGAATTAAAAAAAAAATTAAATAAAATTTGAGTGATAAAATGTGACTCATAAACTCAAATAATTTTTTTACTTGACTCGACTCAATCGAATATTCACCCTATTAAAAACTGGCGTGTAAATTCCTACTATATCGTCCACTGCTGTCCTCTGTCTATTTCATATTGCTGTTATTGAAATTTCATGGTTTCGCATGTAATTTTCTAGCTATACTTTTTGGTTTCTCTTGTAAAAATATTATAAACAAATTATATTATATTATATTATATTAGTTTAAATATATATTTAATATCTAAATTTTAAATAAATTATAATAAAAATTAATTATAGATAAAATTATATTTGAGTCTTTAAAAATTTAATGATAGTTATTTATTAATATAAAGTCAAAAGTAATTTCTATTTGTTTTTAGTATAAATAATCTTTTTAATCTTTATTTTTTATAAATTTTATTTTTGATAGATGAAAATTATTAGTTAATAGATAGTATTGTTTAGAACTGATATAACATTCCAACATGGATGAAAGACTAAAAGATTAACCACCGAGTCAAGTTACAATATTAATATATTTCTTAACAAAAATATTGTATTAGGTCATTTTTGAATTTAAATTATTAATTAATTAAAATTTTCTTTCCACCAACCCTTTTCTCCATTCTTCAACCCTTTCCCATCGTCGTGAGTAAATCATTTTTTATTATATTTTTATTAGTATTTTATTTAAAATAATTAATTTAGATTTATGGTTTAAAACTAGAGGTTGTAATTAAGTTTAAGGAATTAAGGGTATGATATATGTTTTAGGGGTAAAGTTTAATGTTGCATTGTCGTCCAACATTATTACTCATCCGTTTCTATTATTATCGTTTATGTAAAGTCAGTGAAATTCTCGACAAATACAACAGAAATGACCATACAGAAACCCCTAAAAAGGACAATTAGCTCTAAGGTTTAGTTTGGCATTATTTATAAAAAATGTGGTTGAAAAGGTGATTTTAAAAGTGCATTAGAAAAAATAATTTTGAAAAGTTATGTAGTGTTTGTCATAAATGTCAAAAAATAATTTTGAGAAGATAAAATGTCTATTTTAGACATGATGTTGTAAGATATAGGTGAACTTGAATGATATTCAAATTCATTAATGTTAAGATTTATTAAATAAATCAATTTAACCTATAATAAAAATTTTAAATTTTTTAAAATTTATTTTAAATGTATAAACTATATTTTAGATTATATATAAACATAATAATTATAAATTAATAATAAATTTAAAATAAATTATAAATAAATAATTTTATTCTTAATATAAATATTATAAAAATATATATTAATTTATAATTATATATGTATAGATATTATTTATCAATATATTGTAAGGGTAAAAAATAATTTTAATTTACAAACAAGTTTTTCCAACGCAAAAGCCATAAATTCTAACTTTGAATTTGGGTGAAAAAGTTAGTTTAAAAAGCAACTAAAAACAACTAAAATCTAATAAAAGCACTTTTTTAAGTTGTGAAACACAATAAAAAACACACCCTAAGAGTCACATTTTTAAAACTAGTGGGTATTATGAACAATTACTTTCAAGGGTTATATTTTAATAAATTATACAAGATCCTAAAATCTTTGTACCGTCCCTAGATAGGGTAGTAATTAGGATTTAGAAAATTAAGAGTAAAATACATTTTTTAAAATATAAAATTTAGAATTTAAGATATAAAAATTTGAGTCAGTGTTAAAATTATAATTTTAACAACTTTTAATATGAAACATAAAATCAAACACAATTAGTACAATTAATACAAAAGATTTTTACTCCATTTTACAACGTTTTTTTTTTCATCCAACCTTCTCCAACAAAACAAAGTCCCTTGCAGCTTGGCATATTTGATTAGTTAATTTTTGTTGTATCATTGTTTTTGTATTTATCTATTTTTGTCAAAACTGATATATCTTTCTAGCATAAGGTTAACAATAGAACAATAATAGGCAGAAGAACACCCATAAAAATTAAAAAATAAAAAGAGAGAAAAAACAGAAGGTGTTCCTTTTATTTGTAACTCATTCTCCCACATTTTTATGATATTCTTTATAATCGTCCAATCTTATTCAATAAAACAAAATGCTCTAGCATCGTCAATGTTTATTTGATTAGTTAATATTTATTGTTAGGAAGCTTAACCTAAGCTTGATAAAGAACTCAACTGATGAAAAAAAACTAACTACAAAATAACAGAAACAGTAGAAGATAATTGACTTTCATTTAATACTTTGAATTTAATATTGTTGAATATAATGCATTGACTTGTTCATATAGCACATAAGTTTGGGCCTAAGCCAATTGATAAGGCCCACATCTATAACAGAAAAATACATTGAAGGCATAACAGATTTTTAGCAAACTCTTAATCATGTGTTCTTTATACTCTAACATTCTCTTAATTTTTTATGTTCGAATATTGATGAACCTCCTTTTGAGACAATACTCCCCATTGCTTTCTTATTTTTGAAAAATGGATGAAGGCAAAACCTTGGTTAGTATATCTGCAAATTGCTCCGAACTAGGAATATAATTCACCGCAAGTTGACTTTCAAGAATTTTTTCTCGAACAAAATACAAATCAATATCAATATATTTTATCTTTGTATGATACATAGGATTAGTAGCTAAGGAAACCATAGAGGTGTTATCACTCAATACTACCGTTTTTACAGTCAAACTAATGTCAATCTTAGACAACAACTGTTGAACCCATATTAGTTCAGATACAACATTAGTAAGACTCATGTACTTAGCTTCAGAGAAGGATTTGGACACCATATTTTGTTTCTTAGAGCACAATGTCACAGAATTTCCTCCAAGGTATGTAGAGGATCTACGATCTTCAACAGAAGTTGTCCAATTTGTATCTGTGAAATAGACAAGAGCAAGTTCATTTCCAGTTGTAAAATGTAGTCTATGATCTATAGTTCCTCGAAGGTACCGTAAAATTCGTTTAACAACTTTTCAATGATCATCACTGGGATTGTTCATAAACTAGTTGACTTTGTTCGCAACATAACAAATGTCAGATCATGTTAAAGTGACATATTGAAGTCCTATTACAATAATTCTATAAAGGTGTATATGAAAAAGTTTGCCTACATCAGATGTAAACTTAGAAACCACCACCATAGGGGTGCTTAAGGGTGAAGATTAAGCATGTCAGTCCTTTGTAGCAATTCAGTGACATACTTGCGCTGAGAGAGAAACAATCTAGTAGAATGTTGAATAATCTCCATGTCCAAGAAAAAAACTCAAATTCTCCAGATCTTTTAGTATAAACTCGGCATGTAGTTGTTGAATAACCTCATCAATCTCATTAGGTTTGTCTCTAGTGATGATAAAATCAACAACATATACCATTAAGATTAAGGGTTACTACAACAAAACAGGATTCAACGACGTTTTTTAAGGTATTTAGTGGCGTTTTTATGCGCCGCTATAAGTATTAGAGGTACTTGAAAAAGCATCGTAAAATGCGTTGCAAAAACTTGCGCCGCGAATATCTGTGACGTTTATTTTTGACAAACGCCACTAATGTATATGATCTTTAGCGACGTTTTATAATTCAAACGCCATAGATTGTATGGACATTAGCGGCATTTTACTCATAAAACGCCGCAGATAGCATAAGACTTTTAGCGGTGTCTTTACTTAAAAACTCTTTCAATCCAACAGCGTATGAAAGGTGGTTGTTGCTGTATAGGATAAAAACAGATTAGAGTTTTCATTACAAAAGGGTTGGGTCTGGGCTTGAATACTGGGCCATGCACCATTAAAAATTTGGTCATGTAAACATTTGGATTGTTGGGTTATTTATTAGTTTATCACTTGGGCCATAACATAATAATAAAATAAATATAAAAACCATAAATACTAAAAGACAAATATTTAAACATGACATTATACGATACAAATAAACACCTAATAGTATATTAATAAGCAAATCGACCTACACAACATTCAATATGACACGCACATAGATAATGACATGGTTCACACAACCAAAGATTACAAACATTATAATACTAAACATACAACACTCGTAACATGCAATAATATGAAAAACAAAATAATTAGCACATAATAAACACATACATAGGCCCTTATTCAAAAAAAAATAAAAATTTAAATATTTTAATTTTCTTGGTTAAAAATGAGTGATTACAGTTGCCCCTCTTTGTCCGTTCTTGTGAAACAAAGACATGGAAAAGACCATAAGCATCCATTTTTAACCAACTTCTCTATCAGCGGTCTTGGATGGTGTGCTTTTCTGAAACTCTTCACCTTTCTTGACCGAGTTTCCTGACTCGTAAGTCCCTTCTATATCGAACTTACTCGTCCTCTGATCCTGAAGTTGTAGGTCATTCCTATATACGACCATTCACTTTCTGAATAGATCTTGCTAAACAAAAGCTCCTCCTATATAGAACTTTCATCTCTAGATCTCGAGTTCTGGTTCCTCCAATATAAAACCATCACCCTAAAGTCTCGAGTTATGTACCCCTCCTGTATGGAGCTTTTTACTCAGACTATGATAATGATAGGGGTTCCTCCTATATGAAACTCCAGGTCTTCCACACTGTCGGTCTCTCCTATATAAAACCTTCAGTGTCACGATGGATCTTACAAAATAAGGTTCCTCCTATACAGAACTCTTACTTCTAGATCCGGAGTTAGGGTTTCTCCTATATGAAACCTTTCACTCTAAAGTCTCGAGTTGCGTGCCTCTCCTATATGAAGCTTCAATCTCAGAGACAAAAACAAAAATGAGGGTCCCTCCTATATAGAACTCCTCACTTCGGTACTGTCGATTTCTCCTATATGAAATCGTCGCTTCGTGGATGAACTTTTCCACTGGTAGCTCCTTCTATATAGAGCTTCGAATTTTTATGTTTGGTGTGTGCAAGTTCTTTCTGTATAGAACTGTTGCAAATTCTCTTTCTCTGGGACTCGAATCATGTTGGTACGCTCTGTATGGAACCTTCATCTCCAATTCTTTCAGGACTCACGCTTAGTGGCTATGAATCTTTAATTTTTTGGGACTCACGTCAGAGTGGTTGACAACCTTTCCTTTGAATCGGGACTCATGCTTGGAAGGCTGCCAATTTTTTCTGAATCGGGGCTCATGGCAAAGCGGCTGCTAATCTTTTCAAAAACTTCTAGGTTTCCAAATTGCCCTAGTTCTTGATCTTTGTGCTCGGTTGCTCTTTTTTTTGGCTACATATTCACTGTTTGTCAAGTTTCGTCTCGAGATATCTTCCTCTTTTCTTCTTTTTCTTTCTTTATTTTTCATAATGTCCCGGTTCTACCAGTCTGGTTCTTCAAATTTGAAATGTTGGCCTCTTTGGCCTAATCTTTCTTTCATTTTTTTCTTTTTTTTTTGCTGAAAGGTGCAAACGTGCACGAAATCTTTGTTAAGGTCATCTTTTTTACCAGTATCTGTTTTTTTTCCTATAAAACAATTTAAAAAATGATAATGAATGAGCATTTTCAATATGCATGTATTCGTGATGCATGTTCGAGATGCACATGTGCAACCTATCTGTGGGTATGCATTGATACATGAAGTTTCTGTTAACTCTGTTTCAAAAATTTGGTGCCTCAGTCCTCATTTCGTTTACCAGGTAAGCTTCATTAGTTAAACTTTGTCAGTAATCATGACACCTCTGGTCACATCAGATTCGAGCTTTGATTTTGCCATTTCGCGGTCAATGATGCCCCGCTCGTATTCTAATCTGGATTGGTGATGGCTGATCGGACGTCTTTGTGTCCCGATTTCATTTTTGTGCTTGTCGAGGTACCTCAATGAATGATAAATCTCATTTGTCTTTAATTAAAAAATGATTTTTATTTGCATGTATTTCTGATGCAAGAAAGATTTAAGGTGTTTGTAATTTCAGAGTATGTTGCAAAATAATTTAATAAAAAGTTTGCTCTCATGAATGTCAAATGCAATGACATATTTGCCTCAATTTGGCAAAGCTAAACTCTAATGAAGAGCATATTTAAAGGATCCTCGACTATTACGGGAATATAGGCAAATGTGTAGTCTCTTCTGGACTTATCGAGCTTTTAAAAGGAACAATCCCTTTCCTAGTGGCTACCCTTTTCTGATGGCACTCATTATCTCTCTTTCTCATCCTGCCCCATCCTTCCCTCATTTAGGTGTCGATCAGGCACTTCGAAGCTCGACGTTCCTTGAAGCAAGGTTAACCTTTGGGCGGAAGTGTGATCTGAAGACAATCTCATTTAGTTTGGACATCACTGAATGATTAGAATGGTCTTTAAAATCTTGTAAGACCTGGGTCTATGATTGGCGTAAAGATGCTTCTGCATTTGTGATTTATTTTTTTGAGTCGCTCTAGATTTCCTGTTTTAGGTTTTCACCCTAGAGTTCATTCTCTTTTTTCGAGATTGGTAATCTTCAGGCCAACTTATCTCAGATGGGCTTCGATGTTCACTTTTGTGCAAATCTGTGAGATCTTGAGGGATTCAAAATGAAGATTTCTTTGTTTATCTTCGCCTCGTTTCTTCTAGTTAAATTTCTGCTTCTGAATTGGTTGATCTAGATATGAAGTGTGTACAACTCTATTTCCTTCATATTTGTTTTTCCTCTTTCAATTTTGTGGGTGCGTCACCAGATTGAGGTGTTTTCGATTATTCACTGTTTGAACTCGATCATCTTTGTGCAGCTTGCTGATATTGCTTGGATTCGATCACCTTTCTGTGATCTCCTTATATTGTAATCTTCAAAAATCTTCTTTTACTTGATTTGGTCTCATTTCGGCCTTCCGATTACCATTCTATTTTTCTTTTTCTTTTTCTTTTTCTCTCTCTTTTTTTTTCTCTCTCTCTTTCGTGCGTCTTAGCTCTTGACTATTTCTTTCTAATAGTCTTCCGATTTTAATATCTGATTTATCTGATCTTGCCTCTTTATTCAGATGAGGTAAGAAAATGTCATTCCTCATCCCATTCAGGAAGCCTTGAGAAGGTCTTCGGGGGATAGAAATTTAAGGTCGACTCTCGATTCAAGAATCTTGAACAACAAGTGTCTGAGAAAAGATTCTCCTAAAAATGGGAACTGCCCATTGTCTATTCACTCATTTTGTTCCTCTGATTGACTTAGTGGACTAGTGGAGACTCTCATTTGCAGTATCCCCGCAACATTCAGTCTTTTTTGAATATACCAAACTTTATAGTTGGTCTTTGAGTTTGAAGCAAAGATGCTATCGTACTTGAAATTTGAAGGATCAAATGTGTAATGATATGTATATATATGTATGTTCAAAATTTGATATATGCACAAGGGAGAGCAAGGGTCATCCCTTAAAAATGAATGAAATGCTTAAAGAATTTAAAGATTACAAAATTGTCTGCTGAAATAAAGAACATAATTTTCAATGCATGCCCTTACAAATGTCCCTACTATTTTTTGGGCTCAAAGTAGCTGATTGGACTTCCCAAAATGATTAAACACTAAAATCACAGAGTCAGAACCTTCCATAACCAAAATCCATCTTGGTCGGTCTTCAATCCTCAGACCCTGACCTCAATCAAATCTTTATTCTTCAAACTTCAAAACCCCCGTATTGATCAAATTCTGCACCAACTTCTTGAAGTAATGGCAGTTCTCAATAGAGTGGCCCGGCATATCACCGTGGTACTCACAATGTGCAACAGCGTTGTACCATGCAGGGAATGAAGGCTCAAGGGGTGTAAGAAAGTAAGGTTGCACTAGACCTGCCTCATACAACTGAGAGTAGAGTTCGTTGTATGAAATTGGAAGAGAAGTCATGGTTGCTCTGTCCTGCCCCCTTCTAGAAGTTCCCTCTCTTTTCCTAGTTACCTTTGGTTGAGAAATGGCATAGTTGAAGGTCATGGTGAAATTCACCTCATCTTCTTTCTTCTTACCGTACCCTTGGGAGTTATCGGCATTGTTGATCCTTCCACTCTTGAGGGCTATCTCTAGGGATTCACCGATTCGGATGAGGTTGACAAAGTTCTGAGTAGTATGGTTGATAAGGCGATCGTACAAGGCTCCTTTCAATGTACTGATGAACATCGGTGTAATCTCATGGTCGAGGATAGATGGCTGAATCTGGGCGGCCACTTCCCTCCACCTCTGAGCGTATTGACGCAGACTCTCATTTGACTTTTGCCTCATTCCTTCTAACATAAGGCGACTAGGGACCATATTTGTTACATGTTTGTATTGTACAAGGAATGCTTTGGATAAATCTTTCCAAGACTTGATATTGGCACGCGTGAGTTGAGTGTACCAACGGATCGCAGACCCAGTTAGACTATCCTGAAAGCAATGTATCAAAATCTTTTCATCCTTGATGAAAGTAGTCATCTTACGACAGTACATTGTGAGATGTGCAGAGGGGCACGATGTTCCATCATACTTGTCAAAATCTGGAGCCTTGAACTTCGGAGGTAGGACCAAATCAGACACTAGACTTAGCTCTCTAGCCTCGTTCCCTGTCCCTTTTTGAGTCTGAATGGTCATGAACCTTTCTTCCATCAGGCGAAACTTCATTTCCCACTTTTCTTCCACATCATGTCTGATCTTCTCAATCAGATTTAGGTCGGGGACTTCTTCTTCACAAAACTGTTCAACGTCTATAGGGTGGTTTTCAGGAGCCTGAACTTATTGGCTAATAGAGACTCTGACAGGGTTTGCGTCATTTGGTGTGTTGGATTGTACCCTAGGATAAGATGCAGTACCATCCAACTCGGGGGTCTCTTCATTTCCTAATTTTTCTTTGTCTCGATTCTTGTTTAGCAGTGCGGTAAGCTCGGATAGAATGGAATCTTGAGACTGAGCAATCTGTGTACTTATACTCTGTTCAATATTCCCAAGGTGTTCCTCTAAACGTTTCTGACCTCTTTCTAGATTGGTCATACGGTCTTCCATTGGCTTCTTTCGGTAGTATGTCAAATGATAATGCGGTGTGGCCAGTGTTTTACAATGCACTATCACAATATGCACATAATTAGAATGATGTCAAAATAGTCAAATACATGTATGATGTAGATGCGAACACAAAATGTATACATGTGAAGGTATTGATCCCTACTAATAATCACTATACTATATTACTTTCACAGGAAAATAGAGGGTCCATTACAATGTTAAGTGAACTAGTCATATATAGTAGTGCTAGCCCTAATTCCTATTCCCTATGGCCCAAAGCTGTTTGCTTGACAAAGGAATCTCTGTTACATTATAGGCTTCGGATGAAAAGCTTGGATCTCCACAACTGACCCGATCTTCTAAAATTTATTTTTTGAGACCGTTTGCATTAGTCTTGGTCAAATATTATCTGAGCGACCTTACCATGTTGGTGTTGCTAACAGTGGCTTCTTTCCGCTGATGCTACTTCTAAAATTGAATTGTCCTCGGTAATCCTGGGTAGTGTCTTCGATCTTAGTGAAGGTGGGTCGATAAGGCACTGACCTCTTGTTGTTGTTCTTCTTATAATCTTTTAAATTTGTGTTTCACATCTGACTCTAACTCGACCTCTAGATGCCAAAATGGTGTCGATTCTGCATCTTTGACAAATCTTTCTGTGGTTTGATCTCTGGTGGTTTTCTTTGTTGGTGTTTTACATCTAATTCTAGCTTGGCCATTGAATAGTGACGGTTCTATATCTCTAATAACTTGTTGATTAAACTTTGGCATTCTGTTACATACTCCATGTTCGTTTAGAATCCTGGACGGTCATTCTGATGTAGACCCGGATGAATACATGGTCCTTACCTGGACTTTTGGTAGATTATTGTCTGAGCTTCTTCGGTTGTTCTCTAGCCGTTGTCTGATAAAAAGGGTTTAACGGATAGTGACTTTGCCGAATCTCGTCCCTTAATTGATGTCTCTGATCGGTTTTTAACACTAAGGTTAAGGTTTCCCGATACCTCTTTTCCATAGTGAATGTTTTTTTGTAGGACGAACCACTCGAATTAATACCCTCGATGCAAGATGCAAGATGCAATATGCGATATGCAGTGGTGTATGCAAAAAAAAGAAATAAAGCAAAAGAAACTAAATTAGTACCGGTAAAAATAATAAACGCAAAAAATAAATTTAGAAAATTAAATTGTATAAAAGTAAACAGAGAATGGTAGTCCTAAATATTCTATATAGTTCTCCTAGGGTATCCGCATAGCTCTAATGGGGTGGGTAATCTAGTTCTCTACATGCAGTGTTGGTGCTAAAAAGGGACCCGAATTGTCCAAGCTATCCTCTACTAAGAGTAGCAAGACCCCCGATCATCACCCATTATAGGCTCATCTTGACTGGGTTTAATTCAAGGGGACTCGTTCGCTTATGCCTATACGAAGGAACGATATCCTCATGAAAGCATAAGGTAGTGGAGCCCCGAAGTTACTTCGGCTAGGGCCCATACGGGAGAACGATATCTCCATGAAAGCATTAGCCTTTTCCCCTCACGTAGAAGGACAGATTTAGATGTCAATTTTAAATGCGGAAAAATAAAAGCACAAATTCAATTAAAAATTAATTTGATCGTCATTTTAGCCCGAAATATTTAATATTCGTAAAACGATAATTGTTTAAAAAGCTCAACTCACCTTTTTGTTTTTGGAAAACAAAATTTGTCCCCAGCGGAGTCGCCATCTGTAACAATGTGAAAAATCTACGATTACTTGTATCGCTAAAAATATTCTTTTTCGATTGTGAAAAACATATTTCGATGTCGTTTTGAAAATAAATATCTTCCATGTGGAGGTTTTGATTTAAAAATGATTTTTGGAAAATTGGAGTCGTCACCGGCCGTTTCGGTAGACCGGATACCATAAAACCAGAGATTTTAAAAATTGAGGTTCGGGAGCCGGTTACGGATGGGGAAGGATTAGCACCCACACCGCCCAAAAATTAATATTTTATTAATTACCACTTCATTGATATTAAATTTTTCGAGCTAATTTGACGATCGAATTAATTTATAATTAAATGTGCGTATTTATTTTAAAGTACCTAAACTCGAAGATAAGTGTCCAAACCACTACCACCATATTGGTACTGACCTCGCTTACGATCGAATTTAGGGGCCCGCATTAACAAAATTAAAATCATGATACAATCCTAAGAAATAAGTCAACTTGCGGAAACAAAGGATGGTAACAAAAAAGCAAACATTAATGTAGACATAAAGCAATATTAAAATATCAAGCAATGGAACCATGAATGTGAACACAAATTACCGATTTGATTTTCACAAAAGCCTAATGCAGTAAGTAATTCATGGATAACATAATATCTATGGTAATTTAATTATCAAGATTTGCTACATGTAATAAATAACATTAAGAGTAAACGAAACAAAATAAAAAACACAATGTTTAGCTTCATGACATTAAATAAAAGGAAAGCAGATATTAAATATAAATATAATGAGATGTGTTTGGTAATAGAATTAAAACAAAATTGGACCAAAATTAATAAAATAAGAAGGAACAAATGAATTAAATGCATATGGAAAACACGGAAGGGTTTTTATGTTATAAACCCAAGAAATGAATTAAATGCAGTCTATAAAACACCCATTTCGATTAGACTTTTCCTTTTCTTCCTTTGTTAAAAAAGGATTATAATTTAGGAATCATCTAAACCTTTGAATATTCAAACCCCCTGTTCTTTGAAATGTTCATCTTCCCCAAAAGGAAAACGAAAACCCAGAGAAAACAAAACTCAGAAAATAAATCAGGTGGCCTCCCTTACTCGACCGTCATGGAGACACTCGGCCTCGACGGATTTTAGGCCAGAAGCCGTATCTCGCCGTCATCGGCCACTCCCAAGTCGGCGATGGACTCAAAAGAAGGAAAAAGGAAAGTTTCGAAACTTTACTTTTATTTCTTCTTTTTGATCTGAAAACACATGCAGTAGAGAAAAAATGAGATGATTTTTTTACCAGAAAAATTTCTGTATTCTTTTTGCTTTCGATTGATTTCTCTCAAGATTTTTGATTACAATTGGTTTTTCTCCCTGATTTTTGTCTATGCTCCCCCCTTTTCTGTTTACCAGAGATGATAATATATCATGCTTCTCTCTGTTACAATGCATTTTCGAGGTCCCTCCTTCCCTCTGTAGGTTTGCTTTTTAGCTCTTTAGATTTACAGTGTTTGCCCTTTTTGGATTAAAGGTACGATGATAGCCTTTTTGCAAATCTGGATTTTCAGAATATTAACAATTGTACGTTAATCAATGTCTCGATAATTTGGGGTTTGTTCAAATTAAAACGGTTCTGATTTTTGAGTTTTGTTGATATCAGATATTACAACATTGCGGCGATTGTCAAACAAACACACTAAAATACATTTTATTGCGGCGTTTTTATAATAAAACGCCACTAAAGAGATATTTTTCAGCGTTTGTATCCAAACGCCACTATATGTGATAAAAATTGTGGCGTTCATACTAAAACACTGCTAAAGAAGAAACTTAAAGTGGTGTTTTATACACAAACGACGCTACAGAAGAAATTTATTGTGGTGTTTATTCTAGAAAAGTCGCAATAGTTATTTCTTGTGGCGTTTTTCTTACAAACACAACAATATGTAAAAGGTTAGCAGCATTTGCAAATAACACCGCAATATACCAAGTTTGGTGTAGCGGGTGTTCATTATCGGATATCGGATCGGATCTGATTTTTTGGATATTTAGGTTTTCAGATCGATGATATGGTGATCCATATCCGATCCAAAAAAACAGATATCCACATATTCAGATATTGGGTATTCGGATTGGATAATTGGATATCCGATTATCCAAAAATATAATTTGATTAAACTATTTTTTTGAATTTGAAGATTGTATTTATGAAAATTTTAAAATTTCAAATATAATAAACAAAAAATTATTAAATAGAACAAGAATTACATTTATAAAAGTTTCATTTTTTTAAAATTTTGAATATAACAAGCACTAAATTGTTGAATATAACAAGATTAATATTAGTAAAAATAATAATTTTTGGATTTCAGGATTTTGGATAATCCGAAACTTAAAATTGTGATCCGTATCCGATTCGAAAAATTTAAAATCGGATATCTGATCCAAAAATAAAAACTGAAACTAGATCCAAAAATAAAATCGGATATCCGATCCGGTTCAGCAACATTCTGATGATGTACATGGTTCAACAAACATAGATTGAACCAAATCCAGTTGGCTTGACCAATAATATTCAGGGGAACTAGAACTATTTTCGACATTTATTTGATATTTTCTTTTACTGGATAAGGTTGGACGACAATAAAGAACATCGTAAAATGTGAGAGAGGAGTATTAAAAATGGGGAGAATAAGTTACAATAAAAACAACATTTTAATTAATTAATAATTAAAAATATTTTTTTATTAATAATTATTAATCATTTAAGACTAATATAATATTTTAACATGATATAGAGAGATAACGTGATAATACCACACGTAAAATAATACATACTATAATAATTAAAAAATCTTATATCAAAGATTATTGTTTTTTTTATGTTTTATTCATTTGTATAGTTTCGATATCATTTTGAAAGGATAATGTCCATATAAGTGAGAGTGACGTGGAGAGATGAGATCAGTTCGGGTGGGGTACAGTGGATTCCTCCTGTCATAGTACTAATGATGATGATACAGAAGCCGACGTTGTCTCTTCTGATTGGCTAAGTTCTTCCATTCTTCACTTTCACTGTCTGATTCTTCTGAGTGTCTTTTACACCATCACCTGTCTCTTCTAGCGCGTGCAATCCAATACTCAGCTCAAATCTCGTGAATAGAGGCACCAATAATCAACATTTAATTTTCTTATCTAAAAAAAAAATCTTTAAATTCCTGTAGTGTTTATACCATGAAAAGTAACCTGCGATATCAAGCGTAACTTTCACATAAAACTTGGAATATATTTCATTAAATAAATCATAATCACATATATTTATGAAAAAAAAAAACATGTAATAGTTAGGCTTAATTGAATATTGTTTCTAAAAAATATGATAAAAATAATTTCAAAAAATTATATTTAATATTGTTATCAAAAATTATTAAAAAAACTTTTTAATTAATATTTTAAATATATTTATAAATATTTAAATTAATTTTAAATTAATTAAAGACATAAAGATGATTTTAACCGTTAACGTTTATGATTTTTATCATTTTAACCCTCATTTTTTAAAGATAGATTTAACCTTAAATTGTATCTTTTTAACAAATATCTTATTTTTAACTAGCATAATGATTAAATAGTTAAAAAATTAGCAATAATAATATATCATATATGTATAATGATATTTAAGATATGAGAATACTTAGTAGCATTTTATTTTAGATTTAATTAATTTTTAATATTTTATTTGAATTTTAATTGTTTTATATTTTATGTTAGAATAAAATTATATTTTACATGTATATATTTGTCATTATCGTAAAAAAAATAACAATAATGACATGTTATATTTTAAATGTATAAATTTACTTTGACTAATGATTATTTAAAATGAATTATTGATAAAAATAGAAAAAATATATATTTTATAAACCTCTAATAAGCAAATTTTAAATATATTTTATAAAATTTAACTATTTAAAATATTTAATATTAGGAGTGAGCAAAACTCGACTCGATTTGAAAAAATCGATTTTTTTTCAATTTCGAGTTATTCGAGTAGAATCGAATAACTCGAAAAAATTTCAATTTCGAGTCGAGTTGAATTTCTAAAATTCGATTTACTCGAAAAATCGAATAACTCGAAAATTTCTAAGGTTTAATTAAACACTTAGCCCCTATAGTTTTATTTTTAATTTTATTTCAGTCATATCTTCTCCTTTTTATTATTTTTACATTTTAGTTTTCTTTTTCTTATAATATAGTCATTTCTCATATATTTTTTGTAAATATAATTTTTATTTTTATTTTTTATATTGTTTAAATTATATTAATTATTTTATATTTTTAATTTATATATTTATATTATTGTATTTAATTTATTATTATTATTATTATCTCGTTTTGGCCTTTTTTAGATAAAAAATATATTTTTTAATGAAGCTCGTAATTTAATAAAATAAAATATTTATACCTAAGATGTTTGATAATAATAATAATAATTCAAAATCTTATTTATATATGTAAAAATAATATGAAAAAATAAGTATGTAGATATAAAAAGAGTTTTAAATTAGAATCAAAATGTATTGTAGTATTCTAAATAGTATAATTAAATTTATACATAAACTCAAAAAATCGACTCGAACTCGACTCGAACTCGCTAAAACCGACTCGAATCAAAAAATTCAAAAAAAGTTCAAATTAAAAAATATGTTGACTCAACTCGAATAACTCAAAATTTTTTGACTCCACTCGACTCGTTCGAACGCTCACCCCTATTTAATATAATTATAATTAAAAATTTAAAAATTTTAATTTTTAAAAAGTTAATAAAAAATATTATTTATGATACGGAGGGAATATCACCCTACCTTAAACGCTCCCAAATGAGATATAAAGAGTAAAAAACTAATGGAAAATCAGCCAACAGTCGCCCAAATTGGCGCGTGAATCAGCGTCACTTTCTTTCGTTTCTTGTTTCTCTAGACTTTCTCGAATCAGTGCCACTACTCTGATAAAATTAAAACTGCTTATCTAAGAGAAGATGGAGGAAATCTCTTAACCAAAGAAGGTAGAAAGGTTTTATCCGTGAAGGGACAACCGTATCTTACGAACCGTTTCGGTTCGTGTTTAATCCCCGTGTCTATCTTAGCGAAACCGTTTGGTTTTCGATGGCTGAGTTGACTCAGGCCGAGATGTACTCGACTCGGTCGTTGCAAGTATGGAGAGCACTTTTGAACTGGCTGACCTTTTTCTATCAGATCTTTGCGCAGATCATCACAGCGGTGGGCCAGTATCCTTTGCTTTCTTCTTCGTCTACGACGTCGACTTCAACGCTCCGTTTCAAGCCCTTGCCAGGTGTCGACTCGACTGCAACCGAGTCTCCCGCTACGGTCGAGATCGCTGCCGTTTTGGACTCACCTGTTCCCGCCGATGATGTCGGCGTCAAAAAATTCACGGTAGTTTTTTAAATTCCCGTTCTCTCTTATTAAGTTCTACTATATTTTGTTCTACTATATATTGTTAAAATAGTTAGCTCTTTTGAACTTAATTTGCTTCTAAATAAGCTTCGTTAACTTCTTTGAAGTAGCTAATTATTTCATAAAGAAATTAAAACATTGTTAAATTTGTTATGGACGTAGACTTGTACTTCTAATTATTTAATTCAATTAAGTGTGGAAAAAATAAATAGGGAACTCAAGCAATTGATTTGTTGGGTTATCAGTATTACTTTTGGAGATGCAGAAATATCGGAAATAGAAAAGCAGACTGCTGTTTACTTTTGGAGATGTTCCTGTATGTCAACTATATTATCCGGATGGTAATTGCCAGATTCATCCATGGATATGTAGGCATACTTGATCTTAATAGGTTTTCTTCATATATTTGGAAGATATGAATTTGTTTACATAAATGTTGAACACCAATACTTTAGGAAAATAGTCTGATTAGGCCTACTGTTTATTTGTTACTTGTGCCTTATTTTGGGGTGTTGAAGTTCTGTCGTGAAGCGTTACCCTGGAGGGGATAAAGGTGTTAACTTCGATTAGTTTAAGGTAAGGTTTGAAAACTTGTGAAAGTGTACAACAAATAAAGGATCTTTATGTAAACCTGGTACAATATGAACTGAGCAAATAGCTTGACTCTTTATATGTCTAGAAAAATTGTGTTTTTGTCGAGGATCAACTTATTTAAACTCGACTTAATTAAAGTTCAAGTTAACTAAATAACTTGGAATATATTAGTATTTTTTTTTTAAATTTGTTACATAATTTGTGATTGCATTTAGCTTGCTTAAAATATATATAGTATATACATATGAGAAGTATAATCCTTGACAGGATTAAAATGTCAACTTTGATTGCTTTATGGTAAGGTTTGAAAACAGGTGAAACTGTAAAACAAAATGAATAAGGTGTATCATGAATATTTTGAGTTTTTGTTTGCTGTATTATTGTTGCGGAGTTCTATTAGGTCTGATTCATGCCCTTGCAGGTAGTTCTTGACTTGGATGAAACTCTAGTATGTGCATATGAGACATATAGTATGCCACCTTCCCTTTGTAATCAAGCTACAGATGCTGGATTGAATTGGTTTGAGTTGGAATGTGCAACTTCGGACAAGGTTTGTTATGAATAATAATTGAGTCTCTATTTTATATGATGGCAGTAGTCATATGGGTGCTTTGGTCTTTGAAGGAATGTGAAGGGAAGCCTAAGATCAATTATGTTACAGTGTTTGAGCGTCCAGGGTTGCAAGATTTTCTAAATCAACTAAGTGAATTTGATGATCTTGTACTATTTACTGCTGGCCTTGAAGGTTTGCTCATAATTGTACATTGTTTTATTGTGAGCTTATTACCCACTTTTCTTCTTATACTCCTTCCTTTCACTGCCCTCTTTCCTGCAATATCTCACAACTTCTAATGGCTTCCCACAGGCTACGCTAGACCACTTGTTGACAGAATTGATGTAGAAAATCGGTTTAGTCTTCGGCTCTATAGGCCTTCGACAATTAGTACGTAAGTATGCTTCATCCACATGCTTATTTTGTAATTTCTGGCCTATTCTCTATGATGTAAACTAAAATCAATGGAATCTTTTCATCTTTTGGATTGCACGTTTCTTGCCTCCGGAATTATACTGATACTGGTGCTTAAGTTTCATTGCCTATATCTGCTTGCTCGTGTACCCTATCCTATGTTAAATGGACCTTAGTCATGATATATTAGGGGGTCTCCTCTTCCTGGGATATCCATGTATAAGGCCCAAAACCTGCTCTAATAATCCTCCGTTTCCCCTGCTGTCTTTATGTAGGATGACTTCAAATTTCCAGGCAACTTGAACCTCAAAAAGGACATGTTTAGGAGTTCTGTTTAGGATTTTATTAGTTCATTTTAAGATGTGCTAATGCTCTTTTCATCTAAAAAACGAAGGGAATTTTGTTTAGTTCAGGTGTCCAAAAACTTTAAACATGCATAAGTATAAATCTTCTTGGTGATTATATGTCAAGTTCCACCGAATATATTGTTGTTTCGTTGGTTGATTTTTTTCATCTGACATAAACAGGGAGTACCAGGAGCATGTGAAAGACCTCTCCTGCCTATCTACAGATTTATGCCGAACCGTTATTGTCGATAACAATCCTTTCAGTTTCCTCTTGCAACCAGTAAATGGGATTCCATGCATCCCATTTTCTGCGGGGCAGCCACATGATACACAGGTACCATCATGATTTGCATTGAGCTAAATCTGTTACCTGCATACGATATCAATTCGTATAAATCTGTGATATCTATTTACTTACAACTTCAACATCTGGTTTTATGTTAAAAAGCTTCTAGATATCCTCCTTCCACTTCTCAAGCACCTTTCTCAGCAAAAAGATGTGAGACCAGTTCTTTACGACAGGTTCCACATGCCTGAATGGTTTCAGAAGCAAGGTATCCCCTCTTCTAGCTGCTCGATGTAGGAAACAGATCATAGACGATGCCTTCGATTCTTCTTGGTATGTTTCATGCAAACCACTATCATCCAAAGGCAGCAAGCATCTTGTTATATTATTCGTGACCTTTGTTTAGCATCCGAATTCTAGAGGTGGCAATGTTTGCCACCAGAGGACCTGGAAAACGATGAATGTGATGATATTTCTTGTTTGATTCGGTAAATCTTTTATATATTTAGATGGAGGTATGCTAAAAGTTCTTGATTCTCAATGTTTCGGTTCTGTTGTCTGATTATGTCTCTTTTGGAATTTTGTAAATTTGTTCTCAAGCAATGATTATTTGTAGTTCACACATCATTTACCATGTTGATTTCTGTACTGTTTTCTGCAAAATATGTCAACTGCATTTACCAGACCTGGATGAAAGATACCGATTCTCTCTTAGTTTATATTTTTATACTTTATTCTCATATCTTCATTTCAGTTCTGTCCCGTGTGTTGAATACAACCCTTGCACTGGATAAGTTGTCAAAACAAACCTGAATTATAACACTTTCGACTCCAATATTACATTGGACTTTCGTAGGGCTGTAAATGAATCGAACGAACACGAACGAGGATGTGTTTATGTTCGTTCTTTTAACTTTAACCGAATAAACGAACGAACACGAACATAAACGAACACAAATTTTTTTGTTCGTGTTTGTTCGTTAAGGATTGTAGCTTGTTCATGTTCGTTTATATCCGTTCGTTTAAATGATAAACGAACGTAAACAAACGAACATAAATGAACATAAACAAACATAAATAAACGAACGTAAACGAACGAACGTAGATAACATATATAATATGTTAAATATTTAAGATTTTGAATTAATTTGATTAATTCAACTAATGAACTGGTTTTAAACTGAATTAATCGATAATTAAAATTAAAAAAAAAACTCTTAATTAATAGACAAAACGTAAAATTTAACTGATTAATCAATTTTGCTTTGGTTCGATTTATTAACTCAGTTTAACAGAACAATGAATACCTCTAGCCTATAACAAGGAAGTTTTAACGAGTCATAAAATAAGACTTGTAAACTCGAGTAACTCAATTTTTTTGACTTAACTTGATATAAGGGTGAATATACGTGAATAAATTTAAACGAACATAAACGAACAAACATAAATAAACGAACATAAACGAACAAATTATCGAACGTTCACGAACATAAATGAACGATCGAGTCCTTTGTTCGTGTTAGTTCGTTTAATTTAACGAACGAAAAATCTTGCTCATGTTCGTTCGTTTAATAAATAAATGAACATAAACGAATTTCTCGCCGTCACCAAACGTTTGGTTCGTTTACAACCTAGGTATGAATTGTAACACTTCCGATCCGGGTATTACGTTGGACCTTCGATCTAAAATTTGTGTTATAAAATTTTTTCTTTAAAAACCTATCGAACCATTCAAATCCAAAGCAAGTTTATTAAATTCAAAAGATACAAATTTAAGTATTTTTAAAATAGTAAATAGGAGCTCCAAATAAATACAATATTTTAAAAGTATTCGACTCAAACCCAAATAAATAAGAGTTATAAATTACATATAAGAACTTATAAGTACATGGTTTATTACGTCTAGTAAATGTAATCTAACACAAAGTCAATGTTGAAAACAACTACGATTGTGCTTCTTCGGTCTGTATCGCCACTTAGATACCTACGCACAGGAACACATTCCGAACGCTGAGATACGAAAGCTCGATGGGTATTCCGTCACTCAACCTACAACACATATCATAAATAAAACAATGTTACATGAATGGTATCATGGCATGATAACAATGACACTATTATATCTGTCTAAACACATGATAACATGCATGCGTATTTCAACACATAACATATACATATCAAAAGAAATCCACACATCTAATATCTCATAATAATATATAGGTAGTGAGGCCCACGTCCACTAAGTATTAGGATCCTACACTACAAGTAAGACTTGCATCCACGAAGCATCAAGATCCTACACCCATACTTGGAATAGTCCATTAATCATCTTCGAACGAGACTCACGTTTACTAAGTATCGAGATTTGTTAAAATTAAAGGTTTTAGTAGTTAAATTTATTAATTTGAATGTTTGAGTTAAAGATTTGAGTTAAATTAAAAATTTTATCAGTTAAATTTGTTAATTTGAATGTTTGATGAATAGTAAATTTAATTATTAATTTTTTAAATTAGAAATTCTAATACTAGAGTTATAAAAAATTTACCCTTTAATAATTATAAATTTTTTTCAAATAATCTAAATTTAACTATTCATTCTCATTTATTATGATTGCTACATTTGTAAACTAACACTTTTTAATTTTTTAATTATACCTTTATTTAAATTTAATATTTAATTAAATTATATTTAAAAAAATAAATTAATATAAAGATCCTTAAAATATGCATAATAATATTATATTAAAAATTATTTTTATAGTTTAATTAATATTAATAGATATAAAATATTGATAATTAATAAATTATTCAAACAAGTATCAAATATAATTATATCCTTATATGTTATTTTGCTTGTTTAAATAAGACATAATGCTAAAAATCCCCTAATTTTTGGCTTAAATATCATTCGAGCCTTATTTTTTTGAATTAATTTAGCCTTAAATGTTTCAATTTAGGTCGAAATGATCCTTTACGAATAAAAATTGTTAGTTAACTGATGATAAATAACTTAAAAAAATTACAAAATGATATATCAGAAGAAAAAATATTTTATATTGTATACAATTTTATTTTTATGACATGATAGAAAAAATTATATTTTATACAATTTCATAAAATTATTTTTTTGTTTATGCTCTCTAAAATCTGCATATTTGCCTATATGACATTGTTATTGCGACGTGTATTGTTATGTAGGTTTGATATATTATTTTAAGCCATTTATCGACTACTAATATTCATTCGTAAAATAAAGTGTTAAATTGCTTTAAAAAGAAGAATATGGATCAAAAAGATAATTCAATCAAATATTAAGAGTATTTTTTGATATTATGCCTTTAAATAATCAAACAAATATTAGCTATAATTAATCTTACCAAATAATTTTATACAACTCGCTAATATAATTTATTATCAACTATCAATTATCCCTTAATTGTCAAACATTATTACTTTTAAAATAAACTACAATATATTTGAACCTACTAAAAAAAAATTATAAATTGTGAATATATACATATTATTTGCCTATGATTTAATTTTGAGATGATAAAGTTTTTAAAGTCTCAACTTTTCTATTAAGCTGAGATCAGATTGCATAAATATTTTTTTCAACCCAATGTTTTATACAACGAAGATGTTGACAGGAAACCGCTTATGATGGAAATAAGCTTCATTGGAAAGAAAAAAAATTTGATGCTTTTGAAGCGAAGTGAGTGGGAAAATGATCACTTAGCACGTGACTGCGACCTGCTTGGCCTGTTTCCCATCCATTTCAGTCTCTGCCTCCTTTTCTTTGAACCAGGATGTAAGATTTCCTCGCAGTCTAGCCACCCAAATGACAACACGTGTGAAAATGAATTGTACACTGTTTGCGCAGCAAGCCAAAGAGAAATTTATATCAGTTGGTGACTGCAGACTGAAATTGTTAATGCGATTGGACCCAGAATCTGAAATGATCAGATATGGCACGGGATAGGACGGATTGAATTTTTTATTTATTTTAATATGAATATTGTAAATTTGATTTAAATACTTAACTTTGATTCAATCTAATCTAAAAGTAAGTATTTTTAAAAAATAATTTAAAGAGGTTTAATTATAAAAAAAATATAATTTTAAAGATTAAATTATAAATAAAAAATTTAATTTTAAATATTAAATTATAAAAAATAAAGATAAAAATATTATTATAAATATATTAATTTGTTTTTTAGCAGGAAGTAGATTCAAATTTCCGTTTAAAAATTGTAAATGATATGATATTTTTATATGAAATATTAATTTTTAAATTGACGGTAAGATATATCGAACAATAAATATGATGACAGATAAATTTATTGTAAAAAGATGTGAGATTAATGTCGATGAAATCGAATATTACATTATCTTTAGGGGTTCATGGAATTGGTCAGTAAGGAGACACTATGACTAAATTTAGTGTTTAGTGTTTTTTTTAAGATTCACGTGTTTACATTGTTTGAGGCGAATTATCTTGGTTCTTGTACTCAAATAATACTATGATTACTCTTTTACATACTTAGACTTAGAAATGTTTTAATGAGGCCTATAAAGTATTCATTTATTAATAAAAGAATATTACTGTGATCTTAACCGGTTAAAATGATGATATCATTAAGTATTACATGTCACAACATGAATGATTGTTAAATATTATCTTAAAAGTACTAATTTGAGAATTCTTTTCAAGTTCATACACCATTTTAAGAAGAAAAAAAAATTCAAGTGCCATTTAAAAAATGCAGACTTGGCATCAAACTATGGAGAATGTTAGTGTATAAAAATGTGTCAATCATGAACCAAGGTGAGCTTGAAATAGATGTTTCTACATTTATTTAGTAGGAATTGAACTGCAACCATACTCTAGATAGCTTTGCAAGAATCAACCATGGTACTCGAATGTTATAGTTCAAGTCTTTCCTAATTTTACCTATAGAGCTTTATCATCTTTTAATTTCCATGGGATTTGGAGATCATGATTTTAAACAGACCTCTGAACTCTAGTCCCATTGATTAGCTCGGTGAAATGTCCATTCCGACGGATTCAACGTGGTTTCCCCATCAGCGGCAACGAGATCATAAGGCGAGTCGTCTGAGAATTCAGTCGGCATGGATTTCCAGTGCAGAGAAGGATTCCACTCGGCTTCTTTCAGTACTTTTAATATCTCTGCCACGACTATTTTGCTCCCCTCAGCTGATAGATGAACTCCATCTCTGTTGAAAAGAATAGTTTCGATAACTCGGGTTCGAGATAAACTTCATCAAAGGATAAACTTTGAAAGAAACAAGCCAATGAACTTCAAAAATGTGATTGCACCAGGAAAACTTACGTGAAGCAATCTGTTTTCCAATTATCTCTTCGTTGAAATGCAGTGAAAAGATCAACCACCTTGATATCCAATTCCTGGCAGAGCTTTATACAAGCTTCAGAATACGTCTGGCACAACTCATTTGTTCGAACAAGGTGGCTTAAATATTCACTGAGTTACCCAAGGGACGTCTTAGATTGACAATTTGCAAATAAATAAAGTGCAAAAATAGGCATAGGAAACATGCATTACATTACCTAATGTTTTTGTTTACTCTTTCTTCATCAACAGGAGGACAAGTAAGAAATATGAGTCGAGTTGAATCCGAAAGGCTCTGGTTTCAGAAGAAAAAATAGAATGAGCATTGCATGCTACTACCAGACAGTGAAATCACCCACTTAACAACGGCAAGCTAACAAAGGAAGAACTGAAATTTTGAAGCACTGGAAACCATTTTCATGAAAACATGTTGGAACATTCTTAGTCTCCATTTCATAACTGAAAGTGATAAATAACTGCTAACTGCTAAATTCATCTTTGCAAGTATTAGCTTTCAGGCCATATATTGAAACTATTGCTTTATCACTCGTTGATCACTCAGTTCCTCTTTGAATCCAACAAATGATGAATCAACCTCACCTGAGAGAGATGCTGAGAGTTGAGAAAATACCTTGAGATGGATTGCTATTTTCCTCATGTTGTCGATGTATTCCGGAAGTGGAACATGAGGACCAAGGCCAGATGGATGAGGTCCCATCGAATCGTTACCGCCAAAATAAGTTATTATCAATGAAGGCTGGTTAGATTCACCCTGTAACATACAAAAGAACAGAACTATGCTGTTAAATTCGAATCACTTCGAAAAGATAACACCTTACAAATCTGAACTCAGAATTATCAATAACAATACAGGGACCAAATAGAAAGAGGGTTTACCCTGACTTCTACCTTAGTTTACTATTTTCCAAAACTCTAAATACAGATTAAGGAATCGATTCGAATAATAAAGAAAACAACACCTTCTTGTTTACAACAAATGTCTGTTCCATAAGAATGAATCCCAGTTTCAACAAGTTCCATGTAGTAGCTATGAAAACATCAATACCTTTGGGAAAACAAGATCGAGCACCTCTAGTGCGCGTCGTGAATTCCACCCATAATATCCTCGTAAAAGTATGTCAGCCTGCAGAAAGATAGCAAATAAAGCTGAATTTGAGGAACATAATTACCATCATAAATTTTGTAATTTCGTTTCTAAATCACTGGGCAAGCAGTTTTTACTAACAATCCAGAATTCCCCTCCTTTAATTCATCCAAATTTGCAGAATTGCTACTTATAATGCATAAAAATTATAGTAAGGAAGAAAATGAATCAAGAAAGACTGGTGAAAATAAAACCCAGAAATCTGGAAGAAAATACTTTTCGGGCATAGATGTCAGCAAGAATAGCACCCCATCCACCATTGCTGAAACTAAGTTGAACAATGGATGACCCAAAGAGGATGAACTGCGGCCTGAGGAGTCCCATCATTTTCTCTTCTTCTCTCTTTTAGGATGCTTTTCGTTTCCCTTCGAAGTCAGTGGACAATGGAAATGGATCCTGTATCAGCGTTTTCCTCCCCAAGTGCTTCTTCTGTGCTGTATTTATGACGGTACAGGTTTCAGCTTTGCTGGGTAGTTGGAAAACCAACTACACTCGCATTGATTTCCAAGACTTTTTACTCGTATTTTCGCGGGAAAAGAAATACGGACCCTAAAAAGTATATTGAACTCAATTAGATTATGAATAAAATTTTCCATTTTTATTCAAAATATCCGAAGTCAGATTTTTTGTATCTAAAAATCATATTATTTATGAAATTAATCATTTAAAAATATTTATTTTATTATTTTTTATCTCATCATTTTTATCATATGAATTTTCAGTAATATTTATTATAAAAATAATTTTTATTATGCGAAACTGCATCAGTCTTTAATATTTTTTTTTGAAATTTACTATTTAAAATTAAATTAAAATTTTAAGATATTATAATCAATTTAACGTTTTAAAAAATAAAATAAAAAACATATTTTAAAAATTAAAAAGAAAACCCTAAAATCATATTTTAAATCCATATTGTCTCGGTCATTTACGCCTGTGGGCACTGCTTGTTTGCTCTAAAAAGTGCCGTTGAGTTTGGCCGCCTAACTTTCATTACTAATTACTTATTTAACTAGTGGACGAACAGAGGATTTTATCTTCCTAACCAAACAGATAATCTTACAAGTCATTAAAACGAAACATTATGATCCAGATTTCTCTTTTTTGGTAAATAATTTTTTGTACCAATCGCAAATATATAAAAATATTAAACTCACCAAAATTGTGGGAATCTTTATATAGTAGAATTATAACAGGAATTTTCATTTTTTATGTGTGTATTTTTATTTATGTCCTCATTAAATAAAATTAAATTTAAAATTAAAAGATACGGTAAAATTTTAAAAATTTACGATTTAATAAAATTAAAATTAAAATCAAAATTTAAAATTTATTAATTAAATATAAATAGAAACACTAAAAAAATTCGTACAACTAGTGTGATTATGCCATTGAGAGGCAACCGACGTGAGTTGCAGTGCTGTGAGCATCGGCGTCTGTGTGGGCCATCCCTCGTCAGTCAATAACCCACCAACCTTGTCTCCACTATCAATGCTGCTTTTAGCCCACTTTCTACGTAATACGATGTATTCTATCGTATATCATATCCCGACATAGTATGAACAACAAGTACTTCTCCAAATATGTCTCCTCCAACATTTATAAATAATAATAATGTCAATTATTTTATAAATTAAATTATTATGTCAATTATTTTATAAATTAAATTATTATGTCAATTATTTTATATTGGTAGATGATTGTAATCACATTAATTATATACGTTTGAATTAGGATAGAATTAACTATCAAAGTGTTATCATTATTATTATATTTATCTTTATTTATGCTAGTGTTAATAATTTTATTATTCGTTAAAAAAAATATTTACGTAATATCAATTAATTGATTTAGTGATCAAAGATATTCATGGTCAAGCGGATGGCGAATGGTTATTTGATTTCGGGCGTAGTGTTAGAATTTGCTCGGTTTTGATATCTGAATTATGGGCAATACATGATGGGTTGGTCCATGCATGAAAGTTTGGTTTTCATAGAGTAATTGTTGAATCTGAAAACGGTCAAGCGGTGGATATTTGTCATCGAAATACTAAGGCCTTATAAGGTGCAGCGATTGTGGATTTGGTGTATGATTTGCTTGATAGGCAATGGGAGGTACGCATGAGGTGGGTGAGTCGACAACTGAACATGGTTGCAAATTGTCTTGCTGGGATGATAAGAGGTAAACTGATTGGATTGTGTGTTTATAATACACCAACTAGTGAGGTTATTCAACTATTCCAAGCTGATTTGGTCCCTGATTAATGTTCTGTTTTCTTGTAGCCGTTTGTGACGTCGATCTTGTATGTACTTGCTTGTGCACTCTTTTTTCTCCATTTATGTTTAAGGAGGTTTTATAACGAGGTACAAGCATGTATACTTCTTTACCCATAAAAAATATATTTATATTATCTCATCTTGTATAGGTTCAAATCCGATATGAGAAAAAGGTATAATCTTTTATTTAAGGCATAAAGATAATTTTCACCCTTAATGTTTATAATTTTGGTCATTTTGGCCCTTATTCTTTTTTTGGGATAAATTTAGCCCTTGATCTATGCTTTTTTAACAAATAACTCATTTTTTAACTACTATGATAACTGAACCGTTAAAAATTTAATAATGGTAACATATCATATATATATATATGTGATAATATATTTTAAATGACATATAATCTAAACTATTAAATATATACGTATTTATAGAATATAATTCTATTCCAGTATAAAATATAAAAAATTTAAATTTAAATAAAATATTAAAAATTAATTAAATACAAAACAAAAATTTACTAAATATTTTCAACCCTAACTAAACTAAAATATCTTTATAAACCCCTAAAACTCCGATTTAGATTAAACTAAAATACCTAAATTCAAAATTAAAATAATAAAAATCTAATTGATTATTATCAAAAATTTTTATCTTTGATTCACCGGTAACAAACTATACAAAACACTTTCTTCTCAAATTATGTTCATACCTTTTTAGATAAAATTTTGATTTTACTATAGTTAAGGTTGAAAATATTTAGTAGCCTTTTTGTTTTAGATTTAATTAATTTTTAATAAATAAAAAATAATAATTTTTAATATTTTATTTAAATTTTAATTATTTTATATTTTTAGATTAAAATAAAACTATATCCCGCGTTTATGTATTTGATATTCTAGATGTTAAGTCATTTAAAATATATTATTACATATATATGACATGTCATCATTATTAAATATTTAACGGTTCAGTTATCATGGTAGTTAAAAAATGAGTTATTTGTTAAAAAGATAAAGGTCAAGGGCTAAATTTATCCCCCAAAAAATAGGGGCTAAAATGACCAAAATTATAAACGTTAAAGGTGAAAACTATCTTTATGCCTTTATTTAAAAAAAATATATATGTTATCATTAACCATTTTTAAACAGACTTAATTAATTAAAATTGTTTAATTTCTAATGATTAAATTAATTATCTAATAACATAATTGATTATATTATTTAACAGTTACGATTAACGGTTACTGTTTATTTTATACTCCCTTACTTTTATTAATTTTAAAAAAAATATGATTACTAGTTGCTACTTTTGATTTTTTTTTTTGACATTTTATCTAATAATTATGAAACCAATACAATCTGATTAATTAGATTTGGTCCATCCATCCCCTTTGCTATCGCTCTCAGTTTGATAATGAAACCTTTAATAATAATGAAAAATATATTAGGTTTTAACTTCTAATAGAAACCAACTAAAAAAACGAGCAGTGATTAATGAGTAATAAAGGAGTTAAGACATTCCAACAATGTCAGCAATAAAATCTGGTTGGTTGGTCCATTTCATATACAACTGATTTTATGATAATTATAATTATATTGCTTTATATTAAGAAAGTGTCTACAAAAATTTTAATCTGACCTTAAAATTTAAATATTTTATTTATTTTTAGAGAATTTATAATAGATATTAAATTTTTTTAGAACGGATACAAATAATTATTTTATATTTGAATTATATATTCAAAAGAATTTAAATTCAATTTTTATTTCTATGAATCTTTTTATATTTGATGTTTTTTTAAGTATATATATAAATTGAAAATTTTATGGACACAAATATTATTATATTTAATAATTTATTATTTATTATATTTAAAAATCTAAAATTTTTACTTTATGTAATCTTAAAAAAACAACTAAAATTTTTCGTTTAATTTCTGGTCTACAAAGCAATGAACTCAGACATTGTTGAATGCAGCTTTTAAATGCAGAAATGGATACAATTAGAACGTTTTTTTACATTGTTTACACTTTACCCAAGGCTTTTAATTTACCGTCATTCTTTTCTAGTTTAGAGTATATTCTTGATCATTAAATATTGATTCAATCATTGTGTTGCATTACTGGTACTTGAACTCGTAACTTTCAAGAATAATAATCGTTCCCTTAACCACTGAAACAAGATGATTCGTACTAATTCACTATCATCCTCATGTCGCTTAAGGTGTCGTTTCGTTACATGTTTAGTATTTTTTAAAGATTTTTTTTAACATTTTATCTATTTTTAATAAAATAGTACCTAACGTTACGTTTTTTATTTTAGTATTTTACTGTTAAAAAATTAATGTTATACTGATTAAAAGAGAAAAAACACGTGATATGCCATCACGTCATTTTCTCTTTCTTAGTCAATATGTCATGTCGACTAAAATTATAAAAAACATATATGATATGTTGATTAAGATAAAAAATGATATGATAATTTACCATATGTGATTTTCTCTCACTTAGTCAGCATGCTATGTCGATTAGGATTTAAAAAACACATGTGCTATGCTTTGTTTTAAAAGGCGCGCCTCAGGCGTGATAGGCAATCAAGCGTTGAAAAATAGCATCAGATAGCTCGGACGAAACGATTTGCAGGAGGCGAACACTTCTGACAACAATCACTGAAGGCAAGAGGCGAGCGCCTCAGGCGCCTCTTGTTGGTGAAGCTTTTTCTTAAAAAAAAATTAAAAAATAAAAAAGAAGATGAATTGATTCTGGTTCTTGAAGAAGAAGAAGAACACACGAAAAAAAGAAAAAAAATGAAGAGATACTTGAGTTATTTATTTTAATTTTTTATTTATACATAGAAAGTTGAATCCTTTATTTTATTTTAATTTTTTATTTAATATAAACTGACAACACATAAATAAGGGTAAAAGTTAAATTTATTTTAATAGACTAAAATATCTTTATTAGATAAAACGATAAAGTAACCATAATTTATAAGGACAAAAGTATATTTTAATTTAAGTAATTTCGAGTATGATTTTCTCCATTCTAGCATCATCTTTGAGAGCGATCCAAGTCAACCCTCCGCTCTAATTGATGATCCACATGGACGCCCGCCGAATGTTAGGGAGGCTGGTGTGTTAATGCCTTTGGCTAACGTAAATACTATTGTTTCTCCCACATTAAAGGATAACTCGCAGATACAAGATATTGTGATTGATGCTTTGGTTTTAATTGAAAGATCCGGTTCTCTTATTTCACCGGACATACAACCTCTGGTTAAGAGAGGGAAGAGCCAGGGGATACTACTCTAGAATATGGTGTGGTTGACCAACCAACCATCCTTATTGCTGATACTTCTATGGTGGAAGTTAGGTGAATCAGAGACCACGCCGAATAAGGATGTTTATTCGGGTGATCCTTGTACTAAGCCTTCCTTTAGGGATATTATGGCCTGTGTTGCTCCCTCAATTAATCACAAATCTCTTATTGACGATTTGGATCTTGAAGTCTCGACCGAGGAAATACATTTATCATTTGATGGTATGATTACTGAAATCAAATTCTCAGAAAAGGTTTGATGTTCTATTGATAAAAAATAAAAATTGGAGCAATCGGTTATTGTTCGTCTTTTAGTGAAATCAATCGGGTACAAAGCTCTCTTGAATCATATCGAAATTTTATGAAAACCATTAGGGGAAATCAGGCTTATCGACTTGGACAATGAGTAGTACTTAGTCTGTTTTATTGATCGGAAAGACCTAAAGAAGGTCCTTACTGGTGGTCCTTGGGTCATCTGTGGGTCTTACCTAACCGTACAACCTTGGAGTCGTAAATTTTCAACAGCAGTGGATCATCCTTTGAAAATCATGGTGTGGGTAAGGTTGTCTGGCTTGCCTTATCGTTATTACAAAAAAAGTTTGTTCCGTCATATTGCAGGTGCTTTGGGTCAGGTTATCTGCATCGACTATAATACAAGCGAAGCTAATAGGGGCCACTTTTCTCATCTAGCAGTGGTCGTTGATTTTGAAAAGCCACTTAAATCCGGTATAAAAATTAACGGTCGACTTCAACCTATCGAATACGAGGGACTGCCACTTATATGCTATGGATATGAAAAATACGATCACTCTAAGGAGTCTTGCGGTGTAGAGGCTATAAATTTCAAAGAAAACTCGAAAACTTTAAATGTTGAGATGGAGGAGGAGCCTTTTGGGCCATGGATACAAGTGATTAATCGGAGAAAGAAATCTACTAATCAACAACAACCTTTAAGCAAGTTGCTAATGAATTTGGAGCTGAAAGGTACTAAGTTTGGATCACGTTTTTCAGCTTTGGTTGATATGAACTCCCAACCTGAGGATGTTATTACTATTTCACCAGAGGCTTATGAGAATTTTGGTAATTTAACTAGAGAAAGAGGTTCAGTTCCCTTTAGATATAGAGATTATTCTAAAGCTATTGCCGAAGCTAGCAATAAAGGGGCTAAAAACGTTGCGGTAAAGGTTTGCGGACTGATAATGTTGTTGTTACTGATGGAAAAGTTAAGGGGATCGTAATTGCGCCACAGATAGACTCGTCTGTCAGCATCAAACTTGTAGCTTCAACGAAGCGGGTAGAGCATATAACTACAACTCTTGATAAGTAGAATCATACAATAATCAATATACCAGAGGTGAATCCCCGTGTTCCATTTAAAAAAATGAACAAAAAAATATTATAGTTCTCGATTACTGGTAATAGTTCTAAGTCATATATTAAGAATGTAGTTGCTCTTAAAGAAGTATCTCGTAAAGGGTTCAAAGCAAAAAAGAAAGATGGTGTTCACTTATCAATGCCTCTTTTGGTTAAACTTGTTGAGGTGATATCGGAGTAGCTCAATAAAGCTCAGGCGAGCTTGGTTCCAAAGCCGGTTAGTGTGACAATTAAAGAAGGAGATGAGATTATGCATGCATGATTTTCTTCTCTTTTAATTTTTATTATTTCTTATGGTTAGATTAATCCTTTAGAATGTTGAAGGTGCATTAAGCACCGATTTCAGTCGTTATTTTAAGTTATTTATTAGGTTAAAGAATGTTGAGGTGTTTGTGATTATGGAACCTCGTATCAGTAGTATGAAGGTTGACTTATTTATTCATCGTTCTGTTTTTTCTTTCTCTTACAATGTTGAGGCATTTGGATTTTCCAGCGGTATATGGATTTTGTGGCGATGTTCGGTATCTATTGATGTGATTGAGGCCACCAATCAATTCATTCATGATGTTATTGTTATACCACAATCTGGTCATAGTTTCTTCTTCACCTTTGTATATGTCAGCCTTTATCATGCACGAAAGAGAGGTTTATGGGATCAACTTCTTGCTTTACGACCCACCAATGGGTGGCTGTGAGCGTTAAGGGAAGATTTTAACGCGATTAGTAGTATAGAGAAACGTTCGGGTGGTTCGCAACGACGTACTAGAATTTACCTTTTTTTTTTAGAATTTTCATTCACCTCGAGACTTAAGGACATGTGTTTTAATGGACCATACTTCACTTGAAAGAGGGGATATTTTTCACAAAGATTAGATCGATTTTTTTGCAACAGTGAATGGTTTGATTTATTTCCAAGCTCATAAGTGTTTCATTTACAAAGATTAGGCTCCAATCATTGTCTATTATGGTTGGAAACTCAAGCTGCTAGACAGTGTAATTCAACATGTCCTTTTAGATATTTTACAGTATGGAATTCTCATCCCAACTTCCAGGAATTCCTCAAATATATATGGTCTAAAAATTATAAAATTAAGGATAATATCATTAATTTTCAGTAGGAATTTCAGGTATGGAATAATAATGTTTTTGGTCATATTGGTAAGAGAAAAACTTATTTATTAGCTCGTATCTAGGGTGTGGAAAAAGCACTTGAAAAATCCCAGTCGTTACAGTTAGGAAAATTGGAGGTGGAGTTCAAAAATGAGTTAAATATATTTCTTGAACAAGAAGAAAATATATGGAAGCAAAAATCTAGAGCGGATTGGATTGTGGATGGCGACCATAATACCTCTTTTTACCATAAAAGCACGATGGTCCAGAGGAAATGTAATACTATTCGAATGTTGTAAATGGAGGATGGTTCATGGTGTGATGACCTGACCATGCTGAGAATCCATGATAGTTCCTTTTTCTAACGGCTGTACACTAGTGAACCGCGAAAAGGTGGTACGAATATCCTAAGAAATGGTTTTTTCAGTTTAGTGATGATGACATGGGGCCCTTGTGTTCCCGAGTCTCATCTGAGGAGATTCAATGAATTTTCTTTGGTATAATGCCCCTTAAGGATCTAGGTTGGGATAGTTTGCTAGTTTATTTCTACCAAAAAAATTAGACTATTATAGGTGAATCAGTATGCAATACTATTAAACAATTTTTTGAAGGTGCAATGGAAAGTTGGTTAAATAAGATGTTGTTGGTCCTTATACCAAAAGTGAGTCACCCAACTTTAATTTCTCAATTCAGAACGATTAGTTTATGTAACATTTGCTATAAGATTATCGCAAAGATAGTTGTTAAACGCCTGAAGCTGTATTTTAATTCATTCATGTTGTTAATGGGCTGATGTACGCCGGAGTATAGTATGAATGTTCAGGATGGGCGAAGTATGGATTTTTGGCAAGATGATTGGTTGAATTTAGAGGCACATTTAATCTCTCTCGGTTTTGGATTAGAGGAATGCAATGATATTAAGGTGGCTGATTATATTGACGATCATGGGGAATGAGATTGAGAGCGTTTACATCATCTTATTCCGAAATCAGTGCAATGAAAAAATTGATGCAACCCCTCCTCCTAACGATTCTCTTAGTGCAAATTCTATTGGATGGAAGTGGGAAGATTCTCGCTTGTTCTCTACAAAATCAACATATACTACTTTAAATTGGAGAGCTGCGATTGATCCTTTAAGTCTTTAGAAGTCTATATGGTCCCTTAAGGCTCCGCAATGGATCAAAATGTTCCTTTGGTTAGCAGCACGCGAGAAATTGCTCCCTAATATTGAATGTATGCGATATCATATGGAATTAGATAGTCGTTGTGGGACTTTCAAGAGTGATACTAAAGATATAAATCATGTCTTGCAAGGGTATCCGAAAGAAAAAAATGGTCTGCATTGGTTCCCAATAGAATACTTCCTCATTTTATGTCGCAACTTTTGCATAATTGTTTCCACACGAATCTGGATGTAATGAGCATAGAGGATGGAAATGATGCGATTTGGGCTCTACTCTTTACCGTTGTCTATTGGAAATTGTGGAAAACTCGTTGCAACATTCTTTTGAACGCTGAATTCATGGAAAGACAGAACCTTATCACTTAGTGCAGGTCCCTTGTTGTAGAGTTTAAAGCAGTTGCTAGTCGATTTCAACAATCGCTAAATTTTCGCCTGAATGTTGACTTATGTTGGACTCCTCTAAGGGAATGTTGGGTTAAACTCAATTCTGATGTTGCTGTTAATATTAGGGATTGTAACGCTGCGATTGAAGGTGCATTACGGGTAGGGGTGAGCAAAACTTAACTCAAAAAAATCGAATAACTCGACTCGAGGCAAAAATACTCGACTCGCTTTTACTCGACTCAAAATTTTATAGACTTGGCTCGATTCAAAAAATTTCAAATAAAGTTCGAATTGTAAAATGAAAATTCGAATAACTCAAAATATTTAGTAATTAAAGGATTAATTTTTAAGTTTGAGATAACTATATTATTTTTTATGATATATATACATTGATATATAAAAATATAAAAAAATATTGCTGATGAGTGCCTAAAACTCCTCAATTTTTACATTATTTTCCACTCATTTATTGCTAATAAAGATATAATTAAATACAATAATAGATATTTCTGATTATTCTACACATCTCAGTATTCGAATATTATTGTAACCCCTAAATTTAACCTAATTTCTTAGATTACAAGTTAGGGTTTACAGACTGAAAACTTGTTTCGCAAGCTAGGTTTTTACAAAAATAAATATATTATTCGAATAAATTATTAAATAATTAATAATTTAAAATAATAAAAATTAAAAATTTAAATAATTAGTTTAACCCATAAATTCCATAAATAATAAATGTCGCAAAAACCAATAAAAATTCAATGTCCGTTATACAAAAATTATTATTCAAATATGATAAAATAATCCGGAATCTGAAACTGTAAAACATACTACTGATAATAATTTGAATTAGGATCCTCCAAGTACCGTACCGAGCCCAGGACTGAGATCTAAAACAAGAAGCTGAGAGGGTGTAAGCTAGGGAGCCTAGTGTGTCTCTAGAGCAGATAAACGGAATTTCAGAACAGAAAAATGCAGATGATGTTAAATATGCATGATATGCACCCGATATCATGTGGTTCCCAGAACCACTCTAACACCATCACACCAACAGAAGTGGTATCTCGACCTGTAGGTGGAGCCACTGAACAGAAGTGATAAATCACTAACTTCCCCGTACACATATAATCTACCAGGTATCATATTATATGCATATACAGAATCAGAATGCATGCCTTATAGTCTAATAGGAGGCAAGCATGGCAAATATCAGGATCAGAAATGATATGTCAAAATGATGCATGATCATACGAGTTTAACAAAAATTGAGTATACTGAGTAACGGAGTTAACAAGATTAACGAAAGAGAATACACCTGAAGCAGAAGACTCAACGTCAACTCTGACGTCTACTGGACTCAGCTCTACCACCAGACTGAGAAGGTGTAGAGTCTACAAATAACGGAATAAGTCAGACTCCCTATTAAGCCACAATACCGAAAAGTACACTAAACAGAATTAAATCGTTACTCACGTTAAGGTCCCGAATGCGAATGAATAGGAAAACATACAGGAGGAGGAGGAAATTGCTTGGGGTCAAAATCCACGTCACCTAAAGCAAAAAGAAACTGATTCAGAATCCGATACTGATAACTTCCAAATAACAAATCAAACATAAAAGCCCCAAAAATGATACTTCGGGATCGAATTGCAAAAAACGGACAACGCCATTGGACTCAGGATGCCGAAAAACATAAAGTAGGACCAGGTCGAAAAAGTCAACTGCTGATGCAAGCATTGGTCAATACTGACGTCATCAGTCAATGCTGACGTCACCAGATGACATCAACAGTGATGTCATCAGTGACGTTAGCGATGATGTTAGCCGGGTCGGAGATCGGGTCGGTATCCGGGTCGTACGGGTCGGGTCGGTCGGGTTTTCGGGTCGGACACGGGCTCAATAATTTTTTCGGGAAAATCTGGAAATTCCAGATTTTCTCGGTAAACAAACAGTCTTAAAATTCGATTTAAACCCCTCCCCCTACATCAAACCCTTAATCGATTCGGTACAACAGCAATAGCAACACACACCAAAATAGATTTAAACCGAGAATCGAACCCACTGTAAATCACTTTGTAACTCAACAAATAACCCCCTTCCAAACATACAATCTAGAAAACCAACCTTCACACAACATTCTCTCGTTCGATTTTAAACCGAACTAGAATAACCCATCAACACACCAGACCGAAAACATAAAACAAGAATGGAGTGCTTACCAAACATCAGGGCTCGAAACAGAAGGAAAACAAGATAGATCGGTGACTCACAGATGAAACACAACCAAAATGGAGAAATCAATCACCATTATATCAGAAATGAAGAGGGAATTAATTCCCAAATCAAACCGATACGTGAAAAGGGGAGGGGAATTGATTTTAGAAATAGAAAGGTGAAATCACAAAACAAGGGTCTGGCATCTTCAGAAAATGCAATTTGGTCACCGAAATCCCAAATCCTAGGGTTTTCAGATTAGGGATTTTGACTTTAAATTGGGGAAAAATTTTGGATTATGACAACTCTTTCCCCCTTACAAAAATTTCGTCCTTGAAATTTACCTGGATCAAAGAGATGCGGATACTAGGCCTTGATAACAGACTTGGGCTCCCACGTAGCCTCATCAAGACCTCGATTACGCCAGAGAACCTTAACCATCTTAATGGTTTTCCTCCGAAGGACTCTCTGATCCTGATCAATGATCTCAACGGGCTCATCCTCATAACATAAATCTGGACGGATCTCGAAATCCTCAACAAACAGGACATGAGACGGATCTGCTCGATAACGTCTCAGTACAGAAATATGGAACACATCATAGATACGCTTGAGCTCAGGTGGTAACTCAAGTTGATACGCTATAGGTCCAATACGTCTAATAATCCGGTAGGGTCCAATATATCTGGGACTGAGCTTGCCCTTACGGCCAAAACGTAGTACCTTCTTCCACGGAGATACTTTTAGAAAAACCTCGTCACCAACCTCAAACTCAAGATTCTTACGCCTTAAATCCGTGTAAGATTTTTGTCTGTTAAAAGCGGCTTTGAACCGATCTCGAATCAATCTAACAGTCTCCTCAGCCTCATGTACAAGATCTGGACCCAATAAACGGTGCTCATTAAGCTCAATCCATCCAATAGGAGTGCGACATTTACGCCCATACAAAGCCTCATAAGGTGCCATCTTAATACTGACCTGATAACTGTTATTGTATGCAAACTCTGCCAATGGTAAGAAATCCTCCCAGCTACCTCTGAAATCCAGTATACAACCTCTCAACATGTCCTCAAGGATCTGAATCACATGTTCAGACTGACCATCGTCTGAGGGTGATAAGCAGTGCTGAAGTTCAATCGAGTATCCAGAGCAGTATGCAGAGATCCCTAGAACTTTGACGTAAACCTCGGATCTCGATCAGGTATAATGGATAGAGGCACCCCATACAGCCGAACAATCTCAGAGATGTATAACCGGGCCAACTTACTCAGAGGGTAAATGGTCTTGACAGGAATAAAGTGAGCAGATTTGGTCAATCGATCCACGATGACCCAAACATAATCTTTCTTTGATAGATTCAAAGGTAAGCCGCTGACAAAATCCATAGTCACACGCTCTCATTTCCATAGAGGAATCTCAATGTACTGAAGAAGTCCAGATGGACGCTGATGCTCTGCTTTGACTTTCTGGCAAGTCAAGCACTTGGATACAAAACTGACAACATCGCGTTTGAGACCTTTCCATCAGTATTTTTCTAGGAGATTCTTATACATCTTTTCACCACCAGGATGTATAGAATACAGACTATCATGAGCTTCTTGTAGAATAACCTGTTTCAGTTTAGAGTTTCTCGAAACACAGAGTCGACCCCAGAAACACAATACACCATCCTGATTCAGAGAAAAATCTTGAGTAGTTCCCTCTTGAACTTCCGCAATACGGTGAGCCAAGTACGGATCATTAGGCTGTTCAGCCTGAATCTCAGATATCAGAGTAGGAATCACCCAAAGCTCTACTAACAAGCTACCATCCTCAAACAGACTCATCCGAGCAAATAAAGCTCTTAGATCAGAAATGGCGTTGCAACTCAAAGCATCCGCAACGACATTAGCTTTACCAGGATGAAGCTCAATCTCACAGTTATAGTCTTTCAGAAGCTCTAACCAGCGACGCTGTCTCAGATTAAGTTCCTTCTGGGTGAGAAGGTACTTAAGGCTCTTATGATCTGTGAAAATGTAACACTTCTCTCCATAGAGATAGTGTCTCCAGATTTTCAGAGCAAAGATCACTGCTGCCAACTCCAGATCGTGGGTAGGATAATTACACTCATGCGGTTTCAACTGTCGAGAAGCATAAGCCACTACCTTCCCATCCAGCATTAGAACACAACCCAAACCAGTGTATGAGGCATCACTGTAAACGGTATAGGGCTTCCCCGACTCTGGCTGTATCAAAATTGGTGCTTGAGTCAGAATGGATTTCAGTTTCTTAAAACTCTTCTGCTGAGCCTCAGACCAGGTAAACGAAACATCTTTCCTCAGAAGCTTAGTTAACGGAGTGACTGTGGAAGAAAAGCCCTCCACAAACCTCCGATAATAACCAGCTAGTCCCAGAAAATTGCGAATCTCTACTACATTCTTGGGTTGTTTCCAATACATAATAGCCTCAATTTTCTTCGGATCAACATGAATACCCTTAGCTGAAACCACGTGTCCCAGAAAAACAACCTCAGAAAGCCAGAACTTACATTTGCTGAACTTTGCATAAAGCTGTTTCTCCCTCAGAGCTTGTAAAACAATCCAGAGATGCTGCTCATGCTCATCTTCAGACTTGGAGTAGACCAGAATATCATCTATGAAAACCACTACAAACTGATCCAGATAGGGTCGAAAAACCCTATTCATCATGTCCATGAATGCTGCAGGGGCATTCATAAGACCAAAGGGTATTACCAGAAACTCGTAGTGACCATAACGAGTTTGGAAAGCTGTCTTAAAAATATCAGAATCCTTAACCTTGAGTTGGTAATAACCAGATCTCAGGTCTATCTTAGAGAAAACAGAAGCTCCTCGGAATTGATCAAACAGATCGTCGATGCGGGGAAGGGGGTACTTGTTCTTGATGGTCAACATGTTCAACTTTGGGTAGTCAATAAACAAGCGCAGAGAGCCATCTTTCTTTTTAACAAATAGAACAGGGGCTCCCCACGGAGAAACACTGTGTCGTATGAAACCTCTATCCAGAAGTTCCTGTACCTGAACCTTAAGCTCCTTTAGAGCCATCCGATATGGTGCCATAGACACTAGAGTAGTCCCCAGATACAACTCTATACCGAACTCCATCTCCTCACGCTTAGGGGGTACCCTCGGTAGTTCTTCTAGAAAAACATCTAAAAATTCACACACCACTCGGATTTTATCCATTCTATAATCAGATTGCCTCGGGTTAAGAATGTAGGCAAGATAGACTATAGACCCTTTTCTGATCATCTTTTCAGCTTTCAGGGCAGATATAAGATTTGACAGATAACCTCTACGCTCACCGATGAGAGTTACCTCTCGGTCATCAGAAGTTCTCAGAGTTGCCCTCTTACGCTTGTAGTCTAGAGTAACTCGGTGAGCAGATAACCAATCTATCCCCAAAATCAAGTCGAAGTTCACAAATGGCAACTTTATCAGATTAGCAAGAAAGATTTCGCCGTGAACCTCAAGAGGACAATCCCTGTAAACTTTTGTAACCTCTACAAGGTGACCTACAGGACTATAAATTGAGACAGAACTACCAGTATCTTCTACTGGAATTTCTAGATACCCCGATACAGAACTAGTGGCATACGAATGTGTCGAACCATTATCTAACAGTGCGAAGAAAGAAATAGCATGTACAGAAAATGTACCAGCAATAACGTCTGGCTTATCCCGATCCTCCTGTCTCCTCGTAGCATAAATCATGCCAGGCTGAGATCCTCCTAATCTGGCAGCTCCTCTGAACTGACTAGGTCGGCCCCTACTACCAGTACCTGATGCTGCGGGTCTACCCTGTCCTCTTCCCCCAGTTGGGGTCTGAACTGATGCCTGTGATTGCCCTGAGTATAACTAGACTGTGGTGCCACTAAACAATCTCTGAGACGGTGATCAAGAGAACCACATCGGAAGCAGGCTCCACTCCGCATACGACACTCTCCGGAGTGCCACTTCTTATAGAATGAACACTGAGGTAATGCTCGAGTACTAGTGGATCCAGCTCCACTAGTAGCAGGGACAGCTGAAACTACTGGTCTAGATCGTGTTGAACTTTGAGGCTCAAACTCATCGCAGCCTTTCTTCCTGGACTGAAAACTCTGACTGTGCTGAGCAGGCGTCGCAGGTTGTCGTCTACCTCTATCTTGACCTTGGGATTCCAGCTGAACCCTCAAAATCTCATTATGCTCGGCTGTCCTGGCATACCGAGTGATCATCTTGTACTCCGTATCATGATGTGTGGCAACTGCAATCTTTAGTGGTACCTGGAGTCCTTTTAGAAAATGATCACACTTTTGCTTCTCAGTCGACACAATACCAAGAGCATACTGGAGTAGTCTCAGGAACTCTATTTCATAATCCTTAATAGACATGTCATTCTGCTGTAGGTTTAGAAAATCCTCTCGGCATTTAGCCAAGTACTCAGGACCTACATACCGATCCTCAAAACTCTGTCTGAAGAATTCCCAATCGATCTTCTCTGAAGTAGTAACCTTTTCTTCTACCTCCCACCAGTTCAGGGCCTCTCCCTGAAGCAAAGATACAACAGCCCTCAATTTCCTGTTAGAGGGGTATTCCATCTTAATGAGCAGTCACTGAAGTTTCTTCAGCCAGTATTCTGCATCAGCTGGGTCAGTGTCGGTCTTGCCATCAAACATGGTCATCCCAGCAGCTAAAAACTCGATAGATATGGGTTTCTTGGAACCCACATTCTGCAGCAGATATCTGAGTAACTCCCTCTGCATAGTCACGGAGTCTAAACCGACAGTCTCACTGTCACTTGACACATAAGGTCCCACACTCTGAACCGGCTGATCAACCTCGGCTTGCTGAGCCTCGGTCTGTATCTCGGGCTGGTCATCCCCTCCTAAATTCTGGGTCAAACTCTGATCCTGTGGCGGGTCCACAGGAGGTGGAACATCACTAGCAGAAGCAACAGATCGACCTCGGCCACAGCCTCGACCACGACCTCTACCGGTCGCTGAACGTATACTTTGACGCGGTGGCATAGTAGAGTATCTACAGAAAGACAAACAAAATCTTACATTAGAATCGTTACTTGGAGTAATATTCAAAATATTTCAGAAATTTTTAAAATACAAGTCAAAATAGAAATCCGGATTTTTAAATAATTTTTTGACAAAACATTTTCTAGATCAAAAATCATATTGGACTTCACAGTCCGTGGGTTGAACAGGGCTCTGATATCATTAAATATAACCCCTAAATTTAACCTAATTTCTTAGATTATAAGTTAAGGTTTACAGACTGAAAACTTGTTTTGCAAGCTAAGTTTTTTACAAAAATAAATATATTATTCGAATAAATTATTAAATAATTAATAATTTAAAATAATAAAAATTAAACATTTAAATAATTAGTTCAACCCATAAATTCCATAAACAATAAATGTCGTAAAAACCAATAAAAATTCAATATCCGTTATACAGAAATTATTATTCAAATGTGATAAAATAATCCGGAATCTGAAACTGTAAAACATACTACTAATAACAATCTGAATTAGGATCCTCCAAGTACCGTACCGAGTCTAGGACTGAGATCTAAAACAAGAAGCTAAGAGGGTGTAAGTTAGGGAGCCTAGTGTGTCTCTAGAGCAGATAAATAGAATTTCAGAACAGAAAAATGCAGATGGTGTTAAATATGCATGATATGCACCCAACTCCGAACACCACAGAAGAGTAGGTCCCCAGAACCACTCTAACACCATCACACCAACAGAAGTGGTATCTCGACCCGTAGGTGGAGCCACTGAACAGAAGTGATAAATCACTAACTTCCCCGTACACATATAATCTACTAGATATCATGTTATATGCATATAGAGAATCAGAATGCATGCCTTATAGTCTAACAGGAGGCAAGCATGGCAAATATCAGGATAAGAAATGATATGTCAGAATGATGCATGATCATACGGGTTTAACAAAATTGAGTATACTGAGTAACGAAGTTAACAAGATTAACGGAAGAGAATACACCTGAAGCAGAAGACTCAACGTCGACTCTGACGTCTACTGGACTCGGCTCTACCACCAGACTGAGCAGGTGTAAAGTCTACAAATAACGGAATAATTCAGACTCCCTATTAAGCCACAATACCGAAAAATACACTAAACAGAATTAAATCGTTACTCACGTGAAGGTCCCAAATGCGGATGAATAGGACAACATAGAAGAGGAGGAGGAGGCAATTGCTCGGGGTCAAAATCCACGTCACCTGAAGCAAACAGAAACTGATTCAGAATCCGATACTGATAACTTCCAAATAACAAATCGAACATAAAACCCCAAAAACGATACTTCGGGTTTGAATTTTGAAAAACGGATAGCATTATTGGACTCAGGACGTCGAAAAACATAAAGTAGGCCTAGGTCGAAAAAGTAAACTGCTGACACCAGCATTGGTCAATGCTGACGTTAGTAGATGACGTCATCAGTCAATGCTGACGTCAGTAGATGACGTCAGCAGTGACCTCATCAATGACGTTAGCGATGATGTTAGCCGGGTCAGAGATTAGGTCGATATTCGGGTCGTATGGGTCGGGTCAGTCGGGTTTTCGGGTTTTTGGGTCGGACACGGGCTCAATAATTTTTTCGGGAAAATTTGGAAATTCGAGATTTTCTCGGTAAACAAACAGTCTTAAAATTCGATTTAAACCCCTCCCCCTTATTTGATTCAACTCAAACTTGATCCAAAAAATTCTACATCAAACCCTTAATCGATTTGGTACAACAACAACAACAACACATACCAAAACAGATTTAAACCGAGAATCGAACCCACTGTAAATCACTTTCTAACTAACAAATAACCCCCTTCCAAACATACAATCTAGAAAACTAACCTTCACACAACATTCTCTCGTTCGATTTTAACCCGAACTAGAATAACCCACCAACACACCAGACCGAAAACATAAAACAAGAATGAAGTGTTTACCAAACATCAGGGCTCGAAACAGAAGGAAAACAAGATAGATCGGTGACTCACAGATGAAACGCAACCGAAATGGAGAAATCAATCACCATAATATTAGAAATGAAGAGGGAATTAATTCCCAAATCAAACCGATATGTGAAAGGGGAGGGGAATTGATTTTAGAAATAAAAAGGTGAAATCATAGAACAAGGGTCTGGCATCTTCAGAAAATGCAATTTGGTTACCAAAATCCCAAATCCTAGGGTTTTAAGATAGGGATTTTGACTTTAAATTGGGGAAAAATTTTGGATTGTGACAACTATTCTTATGAAATTATCCATTATTTGGCATAAAACAGATATGTTTGATAGTTTTCTTTCTTAGACAGGTGATGAGTGCCTAAAAGGCAGTTATTTACGACCCTTCTCATGGTACTTTATGCATATATTATACACCAACTTGAACCTAATTATGAACTCTTTGCGCAAATACTAGATATTCTGTTATCAGTACTTACAAAGTCAATATTTATAGAGAATGCAGATATTATTACATATTCTGTACATACAGGAATATCCAGAGCCGAAGCGGCAGTGAAACAGTGTTGTGACCGAGGTAGAAGACAAGGCCGCAGTAGAATCCAGTGTAGAAACATCAACAATGGAGGCGCATGGAAAGATAAAAATATAGAGAATATTCTGGAAGATGTGGCGCATAAATCGGACCAGGCTAGCGCGCTAAAAGCCCAAGTAAGAGACCAAGCGTGAAAACCCTTCTAAAAGGCGACAAACTTGGAAATATCAGATTCCTTGAAGAAGACTTATTCCCTACTCCAAGTTGAAGTCTATTTAGGAAAGGTTTGCCCTAGGTTAAGACTATAAATACCCTAGCCGACCATATTGTTAAGAGAGCTGATTTTTAGAGAAACCCTTCCTCCTTAAGAATTGTACTTAACGATAATATATTCTAAACTTCTTAGGGATAGGTGAAGGTTGTCGATATTAGTGAGAGGAGATTGATTCTTGTATCTTTGTTCTTATGCAATAATAAAATCAAAGTTTGCTTATTCTATTGTCATTCTTTGTTCTTGTATTCAAGCCCGAGAGGGAAGTTTGCAAATAATCTATTTATCTAGCATTGAGAGGTGTAGATTCACGAAAGGGATAAGTACGGTATTGTAGACACTAACTTGGCCTATACCTTTTTGGAGACACCGGGAGATAGGTTAAGAGTTTCAGCAGCTAAAAGAAGTGTTGGATTGGTTGGTGGTTGTCTTTGATTTACGCTGATAGGTATCGTCAAGGACTTGTCATCAACAGCACTCTGACTTAGATATGAGCTGAGTCACTTACGGACACTTTGCTGAACTTTGATGCTTCTGCCCAAGAGCAAGAGATTACCGCGGCAGAAGAACACCAATGTTGCCGAGGCGGTATCTATAGTACTGTCGAAGCAGTGTTGTGTGATTGCATTGGACAAGAAGAAGATCAATTGAATCCACTAATTGACGCAACTAGATCCTACCCACTTTCTCTAAAATCGTTCTTAACCTTTTTATTTTATATTTTGTTATTTAATTATTTAGTTAGTTAAACAAATCAACTTATTTGTGTTTTTATTTTATTTTCAGGAGTAAGGAAACAGAGAGGAAACATATTAAGTATACCTATCCCTATGGAGATGATACACGATATACTTATCATTTTATTATTTGACGACGTGTACACTTGCATTCAAATTGCGCTTATACCACACGCATCAAGTTTTTGGCGCCGTTGCCGGGGATTGGCAACTAAATTTTGTCTTCTTTAATTTTCTTGCCTTCTTTATTTATTATTTTTACTAACATATTTTCTTTTTTTCTTTTTCTTAAAAAAAGGTTTATAGGTGTGTTTCAAGTTGAAGGTTCAAAATGCAAGGAAAAAGAAGTAAATCTATTCGGGAGTTGATGTTGGAAGATATGAATCTAACCAATCAAGAATTTCCTAGATTAATTGATGATTATCTATTCCAACCAAGAGCAACCCAACAAGTTTATGCCTAGGCAAATTTTTGTTTCAATTGTGGAAATGATCATTTAGTTAGCAATTGCCCATACAGTACTGGAACCTATGACCACAGAGAGGACCATAGATGGAACCAACAACAAAATCCTTCATGGTATGATCAAAACGCTTAATTTTTTTTTATCATGACAATTTTGTTGATGTTATAGATATGCCATGGCAATATAATTCTTCTCAAGAGTATCCAAATTCACTTGAGGAAACACTGAACGCATCGATGGCTAGAATTGAAGAATTTATGACAGAGCAATCAAGGTTCATGGATGCACATATAGCTAGATTGGATGCACCCTTGAGGGATTCGGAAAATCAATTGCATGCCAGGGATAACATAACCCAAAAATCAATCCTTGGGGATACTGAAATCCCAACACTAGAAGACAAAGAGGAAATTCCGGAACCTCTGAGTCCAGAACATGTTTATGAGAAAGACTGTCAAACAATGGTTAAGTCTGCCGAGAGTTATGCCGCGGCAATAGAGAAGCCTGAACAGGGCAAAGTCACAATACCATTCAACGAGGCCGATGAGATTAATGCTCTAGAAAATTTTGAGGAGTCTGATTCTCAGGATGTTACGGCAGCAATGATGTTGAAAAAGAAAGTTGAGGATTACTCACACTCACAGCTGTCGGGGCAATTACACGAAGACATGTTCGATCAACAAGATGACAATGCCGTGATAATGGAAAATGAGATGGTATTAAATGAACCTTTTGAATTCTTTAAAAACTTATCTCTTCCATTGTAGGTATATTTCGAGGAGTCAACATTACAAGATTTGAAGCTATCACAAATAGGATATGATTGTTTGGAAGATGATATTTCTATGGTAACTCCATCTAATATTAGTTCCAAGATAAAGTCTCTACTGATGAAGATTACTGAGAAACATAAGAAACAATGTGGGTTGATTCTTGAAGACTTCAAGAAAGATGGTTCTTCATTTGACTTAGACCGAGTTTTGGCAAAAGATTGCCACGGCAATTGGCTATCACAATAATTGCCACAACAACGAAGGCTTTATCCAACTATGATGGAAGTTAATGATAATGAGGTAAGTAAGTGGTTGGATGTTGATATAATTTTTTCTAACAATTTATTTTTGCCTTCAGAAACAATATCAAGATGGAGGACATGCATGGATTACAAGAGAAAACGAAAGAAAGATACCTCCACCATGATAATACAAAGGGGACTATCCGTATTCATTATGGCCCAATCCTTTTTGGGCAGAATTGTCACTCGATGGAGGGTGCAGATGGACTATAAGAAATATCAGAAACGACTCTCCATAAGTTTTTTTTATATTCTTATTAATTTTCTCTATTATTTTATTTGGTATTTTCATGAATTCTCTTAATTATGGTATTTAGGAATAATTATCTTCTCATTATTTGAATGTTTCTTGATGTTTATCTTTTTAAGTTAGGACAATAAAGTAGAAATAACAGAGTAGTTCACAGCAGGAAGTCTGCTGCCGTGGTAGTGCATAGTGTCAGAGCCGCAGCAGTCCCAACGGGAAGAATAGGGTAACAGCTAGTCTGTCGAGATTCTTATCGCGGTAGTAAATACAAACGGCAGTAAAGACCAAACAGCTAGTAGTTCAAACGGCTATATAGCCAAGGCCTATATAAGCACCTTCTTTCTCTTGAACTATTCTCTCTTGCATTCTTGTTTCTTTAGAATTGTTTACTTAATCTCTCTCTTGTTATATTCGTTACAATCTCAAAAATCTCTTATTTTTCTCAGAATCTTTCCAAGAAATTCTCCATTTACTATCTTTACTTGTTTTATTAATTTTATCTACTGTGTGATTTGAGCATTGAGGACAATGCTCAGTTTGAGTTTGGGGAAGACTGTAGGTGCTGAAGCACTGTCGAGGCTACCAACTGCCACGGCATTACCAATAAAAAAGGAGTAAATTTTTCCGAAATTTTTTACATTATTCTCTTTTCTTGAATTTCTGTTTGTAATCTTGCACTGTCCTATGTCAGCTTTGCTTTAGTTTACTCCTTTAAGGCTATAGAAATCTTTATCCTTATCATGGCCAAGTTCTGTTTTGAAGGGATAACCATAGGATACTCATGGAATAAAACTTAGAAGCTTGTTTTAGGGTTAGAAAGAAAATAAATACTTTTTGGACTTGTTTGATTTAGGAGTTCTTTTAATAAACTTAGGGGATAAAGACTTAGAACCTTTTGGAAAAATAACTAAAGGTGCCTATCACTGGCTCTAGTTTTGGTCTCCTTCGTCCTAGAGGTGCCCGAAACTGGCTTTAGTATGGTAAATAGGTGGTTAATAAGAAATAAATAAGAAAAAGAAGAAAAATAGAAAATACATATCTTGAGGTGCCAGAAATTGGCTCAAGACTTGTTGTTTTAAGGAGAAAGCCTTAGTCCAAGATTTTATTTTTCTTAAACTTAGAGTTTATCTAAGAAAGCCTCGAATGAACCTTGTCCATAAAAAACACACACTCACCTAGCCCTATAGCTTGTTTCTTAATAAAAGTCCTTGGGTAAATTAATGGCTAAAATAGAGAGATAGACAAGACCATGGTGGGGAGAATAGATGGAAAAGTAAGACCAAAGGGGAGTAAGGTTCGGCAATTTAATGTTTTGCATTGCTTGAGGACAAGCAATAGTTCGAGTTTGGGAGTATTTGATAAGTGCCTAAAAGGCAGTTATTTACGATCCTTCTCATGGTACTTTATGCATCTATTATACACCAACTTGAACCGAATTATGAACTCTTTGCGCAAATACTGGATATTCTGTTATCAGTACTTACAAAGCCAATATTTATAGAGAATGCATATATTATTACATATTCTATACATGCAGGAATATCCAAAGCCGAAGCGACAGTGAAGCAGTGTTGCGGCCAAGGCAGAAGACAAGGCCGCGGCAGAATCCAGTGTGGCAGCATCAACAATGGAGGCACATGGAAAGATAAAAATATAGAGAATATTTTGGAAGATGCAGCGCATAAATTGGACCAGGCTAGCCGCTAAAAGCCCAAGTAAGAGACCAAGCGGGAAAACCCTTCTAGAATGAGACAAACTTAGAAATATCAGATTCCTTAAAGAAGACTTATTCCCTACTCCAAGTTGAAGTCTATTTAGGAAAGGTTTGCCCTAGGTTAAGACTATAAATACCCTAGCCGACCATATTGTTAAGAGAGCCGATTTTTAGAGAAACCCTTCCTTCCTAAGAATTGTACTTAACGATAATATGTTCTAAACTTCTTAGGGATAGGTGAAGGTTGTCGATATTAGTGAAAGGAGATTGATTCTAGTATCTTTGTTCTTGTGCAATAATAAAATCAAAGTTTGCTTATCCTATTGTCATTCTTTGTTCTTGTATTCAAGCCCGAGAGAGAAGTTTGCAAATAATTTATTTATCTAGCATTGAGAGGAGTAGATTCATGAAAGGGATAAGTACGGTATTATAGACACTAACTCGGCCTATACTCTTTTGGAGGCACCGAGAGATAGGTTAAGAGTTTCAGCAGCTAAAAGAAGTGTTGGATTGGTTGGTGGTTATCTTTGATTTACGCCGAGAGGTATCGTCAAGGACTGGTCATCAACAGTACTTTGACTTAGAGATGAGCTGAGTCACTTACGGACACTTTGTTGAACTTTGATGCTTCTGCCCAAGAGCAAGAGATTACCGCGGCAGAGGAACACCAATATTGCCGAGGCGGTATCTGCAGTACTGTCGAAGCAGTGTTGTATGATTGCATTGGACAAGAAGAAGATCAATTGAATCCACTAATTGACGCAACTGGATCCTACCCACTTTCTCTAAAATCGTTCTCAGCCTTTTTATTTTATGTTTTGTTATTTAATTATTTAGTTAGTTAAACAAATCAACTTATTTGTGTTTTTATTTTATTTTCAGGAGCAAGGGAACAAAGAGGAAATATATTAAGTATATCAATCCTTGTGGAGACGATACACGATATAATAATAATTTTATTACTTGACGACGTGTACACTTGCACTCAAATTGCGCTTATACCACATGCATCAACAGGGAACTAGATCACATAAAGAGCCAAAGAAGAAAATAGATGTTGAATTGAAAATGAAGCATCCGCCACGACAACTTTATGAGGATTGCCGTGGCAGCATAGAAAGACGACAAGTGATGCTCAACAGGAAGAGGAAAGATACCAAAAGACAAAGAAAAAAGAATAACTCAGTTAGGAAGTCGAGTCCAAGCCAAACCACGGGAAGAGACATTTTAGGAATTAAGATTTATTTAATATAATTTAATTAGGAATTAGATTTCTCTTCTATTTAGAACTCTTTCGTTGCATGAAAAGATCAACTTAGTACTTGACCTATATAAGACACTCATTAGGTTTAGGTTTGGAGGAGAAAAAATAAGTTTACAAACATAACTTATCCTTATCCGCCGACCATAATATGTTCTAAACTCCTTTGGAGGTTTAGATTGTTGTGGAGTAGATGAAGAGAAAGGTTACATTGTTATTGATATTTATTAATACAAATCTTATTTCATAGTTTATTCTTTCTTGGTACTTATTTTTCTTTGCATATGAGCTCGAGATGATAAATATGTAAAAAAATATCCATTTGTCTAATATCGGGAGAGTTAGACTCACGAAACAAGAGAATACAGTCTTTGCTCAAGGGCATTGACTCATCCGGGTCGGATTTCAGCGACTAACAAGACGTATGTGAGTTTGTGATCTACCCTTGATTAACGTCGGGAGGTATCATCAAGACACGGGGATTTCAACAGTTTACATCGCTTAGGGATAAGGAAGAAACATATAAGGTTGTTTTGTCAAACTATGGAAAGTTGAATTGTCGACAAGGCATAACCCCGCCTAGGCAGCTGCGGTGACCCTTTGTGCGATCCACCGAGGTAGCAGTTAAACCCTATTGCATTAATAAGTGGATTAGTAATATAACTGGATTCTCCTCTACAAAGAATTCAATCTAACCTCGTTCTTCTCATTATTATCTTTCTATAATTTAATATAGTTTAGTTAATACAATTAAACCAACCCAATTATTTATGTTTTTAATTTCTTAAGTGCAGTTATAAGAAGTAGTAGAATCGACACAGTCCTCGCAGGACTGACATCTTAAATACTATAATCTGACAAAGGTGGAATTTAACAAGGACTCCATAGCCTCCATCAGATTTGGAGTCGTTGCCGAGGACTGATGCTCAATTTTACTATCAATTATTTCTGCATATTTTTATTATTTTAGTTTACTTAGTTAGTTTTAGTTTTAGTTTAACTTTCGTGGTTGTTTTGTGCATGACCAGGTCCAACCCTACTATTGATCAATACCCTTACGACTCAGAAATCAGAGAAACAACACGAGATCAGAAATGAAGGGCACGCCTAAGAATGAACGTAGACCCTGACCAATAAAACAACACGGGTATGAACGCCGCCGCGACAGACAACCGTGGTACCTTCGCAGTAGTTGATCCAGTAAATATTCTAAGACAGGAACATGCTCGAACTATTCTAGACTATTTAGATGAAGATTTAGATGAGTTAACTCCTGCTTTTGTGATGCCTAATATAGAGGCAGAGCATTTCGAACTAAAATGGCCATGTTCAACATGATCAACACCCTGGGCCAATTTGGGGGCTCGGCCAATGAAGATGTTTGATAGCATCTTAAGTCCTTTTTTGGAAATTTGTAATTCATTTAAACTTCCGAGAGTCTCAGCCGACATCCTTAAGCTGAAATTATTTTCCTATTCACTGAGGGATAGGGCGAAAGCATGGTTAAATAACCTCTAGCTGGGATTGTTAAATTCATGGACAGAACTATGTCGAAGCTTCCTTGATAGATTTAGTTATACCAATATGACTGACAAACTCAGAAACGACATAACATCCTTTAGACAAGATGAAGACGAATCAATGTATGAGGCTTGAGAAAGATACAGAGAATTATACAGAAAATGCCTCATACATGATTTGCCTGAGTGGACCCAAGTATCCATCTTCTACAAAGCAGTGAACACCCATACGAGGATGATGCTTGATGCTTCCGCCTATGGAACCCTCTTAGACCGCCCACCCCATGAGAGTATAGAAATTTTGGATACACTAACAAAGAACGACTATCAACACCCAACTACCAGAAGAGGCATGAATAGACGAGGCATGACAAATTCAGAGTATTCGAATTCCATTCTAGCCCAACTGTCGGCCTTGATAAGTATGGTGAAGGATCTGCAAAAGCCAATTCACGTTCGAGAAGTAAAAGAAGTCACCATTCTCTACGAAACATGTGGTTACAATCATGACTCGAACACATACCCGCACAATCCAGAATCTTCTTTCTATGTTGGAAATTTTAATAGAAACAACATGTCCAACAATTATAATCCATCATGGAGGAAGCACCCTAATTTTTCATGGAGCAATCCTAATAATGCACTTAACACGCAACATCAACCAGTGCAAGCTACTGGATTCCAGCAAAATAATAGATTTTCTCAGCAGCAGATGTCGCAGTAGGCACCGCCTCCGCACCAAATAACAGACGTCCAAACTTTGGAGAATACACTGCAAACATTCATGGTCCAGACTGGCGCATACATTGCAAACACAAACAAACTCATCCAAAGAGTTGACACTTTCATGGACAAAATAATGAAGCTGTTCTCAAGGCGCTGGAAACCACAGTAGGAAAAATAGCATAACAGATGAAAAGCAGATCCATAGGAGATCTCCCGAGTGATACTAAAATCGCTAGAATTGGTCCTCATGAACAATGTAAAGCTATATCAACCAGAAGTGGATTACAACTGAAGAACCCTGAAATACCTGCTCAAACAGTAGGTAAGACCCCTGAAATAGTAGTCCTTGAAGAAACTATTGATGATACATCTAAGGCAAAGGAACCAGCAGATACTGCCGAAAATACTACCGTAGCAGATGATGCTATAACCGCACCACAGATAAGATTTTAGTGCGATGAAAAGAACGAAGATCTACGCCCACCACCACCTTTTCCACAAAGGTTAAAACAACAAAAGAAGGAGTATCAGTTTAAGAAATTTTTGGATATACTTAAACAAGTACATATAAATATACCTTTAGTGGAGGCAATTAAGCAAATACCCAACTACGCCAAATTCTTTAAGGACATTATATCCAAAAGGAAAAAATAGGGAATTTGAAACAGTTGCCGCAACGAAAGAATGTGTGACAATGTTGCATAACAAGGTCACCACCAAAAGAAAATATCCTGGTAGCTTCACCATACCATGTGCTATTGGTGACCAATACGTGGGCAAGGCAATATGTGACTTAGGCGCCAGCATAAATCTCATGCCTAAGTTAGTATTTCAAAAACTAGGCATCGAGCAAACAAAACCAACAACTGTTTTGCTGCAGCTGGCAGACCGCTCTTACGTACAACCTTTCTTCACTTATTGATATATAAAAATATAAAGAAATATTGTTGATGAGTGCATAAAAGTCCTCAATTTTTACATAATTTCTCCACTCATTTATTGCTAATAAAGACATAATTAAATGCAATAATAAATATTTCTGATTATTCTCCATATCTCAACATCCGAATACTAGTTTTATGAAATTATCAATTATTTGGCATAAAACAGATATGTTTGATAATTTTCTTTCTTAGACAGGAAACTAGATCACATAAAGAGCCAAAGAAGAAAATAGATGTTGAATTACAAATGAAGTATTTGCCACGGCAGCATTCTGAGGACTGTCGTGGCAGCGTAGAAAGACGATAAGTGATGCCCAACAGGAAGAGGAAAAGATACCGAAAGACAAAGAAAGAAGAACAACTCAGTTAGGAAGTTGAGCCCAAGCCAAACCGCGGGAAGAGACATTTTAGGAATTAAGATTTATTTAATATAATATAATTAGGAATTAGAAACTCTTTCATTGCATGGAAAGATCAACTTAGGACTTGGCCTATATAAGACACTCATTAGGTTTAGGTTTAGAGGAGAAGAAGTCGGTTTACACACATAACTTATCCTTAGTCGCCGACCATAATATGTTCTAAACACCCTTGGAGGTTTAGATTGTTGTGGAGTAGATGGAGAGAAAGGTTACATTGTTATTGATATTTATTAATGCAAATTTTATTTCATAGTTTATTCTTTCTTGGTACTTATTTTTCTTTGCATATGAGCTCGAGATGATAAGTATGTGAAGAAATATTCATTTGTCTAATATCGGGAGAGTTAGGCTCACGAAACGAGAGAATACGGTCTTTGCTCAAGGGTATTGACTAATTTGGGTCGGATTTTAGTGACTAACAAGACGCATGTGAGTTTGTGATCTACCTTTGATTAACGTCGGGAGGTATCCGGGAGGTATAATCAAGACACGGGGATTTCAATAGTTTTCTTCGCTTAGGGATAAGGAAGAAACATATAAGACTGCTCTGTCGAACTATGGAAAGTTGAGTTATCGACAAGGCATAACCCCGCCTAGACAGCTGCAACGACCCTTTGTGCGATCCACCGAGGCGACAATTAAACCCTATTGCATTAATAAGTGGATTAGCAATATAACTTTATTTTCCTCTACAAAACATTCAATCTAACCTCGTTCTTCTCATTATTATCTTTCTATAATTTAATATAGTTTAGTTAATGCAATTAAACCAATCCAATTATTTGTGTTTTTTATTTCTTAAGTGCAGTTATAAGTAGTAGTAGAATCTACACAGTCATCGTGGGACCGACATCTTAAATACTACAATCTGACAAATGTGAAATTTAACAAGGACTCTATAGCCTCCATCAATTGCTACATATGAAATATATATATATATCTTATATGATTAGAGAAAGTTGTTTAAATTAGAATCAAATCATACTATAACATGATAAATAATTACAATTAAATATTTATAGGAACTCAAAAACTCGATTCGATTCGACTCGAATTTCTTAAACTCAACTCGAACCGAAAAAAATTCAAATAAGTTTAAGTCATAAAATATGACTTGTCAACTCGAATAACTCAAAATTTTTTGACTCGACTCTATTCGATCGAATACTCACCCCTAATTATGGGGTTGTAACGGCGAATGTTTGTTTGGTTTCTCTAGAAGTATAAGGGCATGTTCATTATTACTTGCGGAATTGTGGGTGATCTTTGATGGAATTCAACACGAGTGGAATCTTGGCTATCACAAAGTAAGTGGAATCCGATAATGTTGAGGCCACTCGAATTCTTTGTTAACAATCAAAGATGTTGAGTTCCCATGCTCTTGTTGAAAAAAAATTACGCGATTGCTACAACTATCATGGGAGGTGGATGTTAATCATATTCACCATCAATATAATATTTTTGCGGATAAGCTGGCTAAGATATGTCGCGGTGATCCTATAAATGGTTTGTTGTTCTTCGAACCGTCGGTTGAAGTTGCGTTTGATTTGCTTCGGTTGAATAGTTTATTCTGTATTATCTAAAAAAGTATATTTTAATTTGAATAATTTAGGAATATTTTCTTGTTATTAATATTTTTATTAATATTTTATTTTATTATTATTTATAATTTTATTACTAAAATATTTATTTTAAATCTAAAAAGCTAATATTAATATTAATTTTAATATAAATTAATATAATAAAATATATTTTTTAAATATTAATTTATTTAAATAAAATATTAAAATTATATATTTAAATAATATATTTATTAATAATTCAATATTTTTATTTTTAATAATTTTAAATTTTATACATAATTAAAATATTTTAACATTTTAATATATATAATATAATTATCATATTTTTAAATCTAAAATATATTATAGATTTTATTTATAAATTTTTAAAATAATAAAGCGCCTCACCTATAAAAGGTTAGCGTCTTCGCCTAATGCCTCACACCTCGGCTCTAAGAACCTTTCACACCTCGGGCGCCTTTTAAAACCAAGGTGTCATGCTAACTAAGAGAGAGAATAATGTAATAGTTTAATATTTAGAGTAAATTGGGTTTAAAAATATTTTTTACCAAGTGAAGCTTCATTTGATAAAAAAGATGAGGTGACAAAATTAATTAAATAGATTCACTTGATTGATTGGTTTTATAGATAACGTTACAATAATGACTCATGATATAATTTATCATATCATACATATTTTTTTTATCTAATTAGCATGACATACATGCTTTTTTTCTTTTTTAATTAGTTTATTATTGATTTTTTAACAATGAGTCCTAAAATAAAAATAAAATATAATGATAAGTATCATTTAAAAATAAAAAATATACTAAATAGTAAATATATAATTATTCATGTTATATATTTGATAATTCATGTTATATATTTGATAATTCATACCACATGGCACCTGCCATCGACAAGCTGTGTTTCTTTTGCATAGAAAACTAAGTACACGATAAAAAGCAAACACACAATCATACAAATCTATTAAGACAATAATTTACTTTAACATGATTCATTTACACACCATAATCCGGAGCTATCCCGGATTTAATCCTCATCTTCTTCATCCTCCTGTAACTGCAGAGAAAGGTTGTCCATATTGAATATTGAAAACTTTGGAACGAGATGGTCTAGAAATGTGGATTTAGCTTAAAAAACCTACCTCATTTTCTTCATCATCCTTGCCATTCGCTTGGGATTTTAACGATTCGGACTCCGCTTCTTCTTAATGTTTAGTAGTTTCTTGCATTAGACATGATAATGTCGAGAGAAATCTATAAAGGATGAATTTCGCAGTTTGTCTGCAGAATGACCATAATTTGTTAGAATTAAAATATATTCAATACGAATATAAACTCAAGATCTATATATCAAATCATCAAGAACAATAAAATAAATAAACTGAATGTGGAAGCGTAACTCCAAGAAGTTAGATTTTCTCTTCAGTACAACTCTCAGACGAGTAAAAGAGATATGCAAGTTGACCTATTCTTGGGGACCATAACCATTTATATAGTTAATTTAATAACCAACTATTAATTATTTATAACTCTGCCCCTGATCAAATTATAAATACACCTCATGGTATCTACACTTTTAATTCCATGATAATTTAATACCTATAACACGTGTAAAATAATTGGTCACTTAATTACGTGTTAAATTTTATAATAGCAATATACATTATACATATGTGCCCACTATTATTGAATTTTAATCCAACATAATTTACATGTTTCTTGTTGTAGCCTTCCATGAGTTTCTCATATTCTGATTTCCTTTTAGTTGTTTTTGCTTCATATGGAGCTTTCTCCTACCAATGACAATCAACAGAGAATAATTATGAAACGATTCGAGGTCGATTCTCGAAACAGTTAAGTATGTAACAACAGATAGAGAAGAACTTACAAACAAGTCTATTTTCGATTTTCCTATAACTAGTTAACTTGACTAAGTTATTTATGATATAAATTCACAACTCGCCATATCAACCAGGAGATGCAATATCATGCATCTATGTAACTATGTTCCCTGTAGTTTATACCAGAATGACATTGGTGTTACCATCATGCCATAACAGTTCCAAAGTCATCAAACACGTGATTGATGCATAGTTGAGTCGAGAGGAGCCGCAGTGGAAATGACATTGGTGTTACCATGCCATAATAATTCCAAAGTCAATGAACACGTGATCGATGCATAATCGAGTCAAGAGGAGCCGCAGTGGAAATGACATTGGTGTTACCATGCCATAACAGTTCCGAAGTCACCTTTACAAACATAATCCATGGCATTTTCCAAGTTAACGGCAACCATTGGAGGAGTCATCAACATAATTCCTTGTCCATGCAAATCACCAACCAACACAAGCAATTTCAAAACTTGCATTCGACATCGACTTCCACTTCTCTCCCCCTGCTTTGCCCACCTTCATCACAATATCCCGTAACTAATTCATTTCAACAGGCAGAAAGAAGGGACATAAACGAACGAAGTAAACATATGACAGTAGATTATTACTTACAACGGAGACAGCCTTCACATTGGGATGTTCTTGTTTGTAAATTGTTCTAAACTCTTCCCTGCAAATCAAAATCATAGCTTAGATCATATCTCTGCACATGAAATTAAAGTTTCAAACTTTTTGTTACAATGAAACTTACAGAAAAAACAAAGAAAGCAGTGGCAGGTCTCTTTGGTTTACTAAAGTCTTTCTTGGTCGATGTTACGTTCTTTGAGCGTTTTGGGTCACTCTTATCACCCCGGTTTGTCGCCTTCCGCTTCCCAACAATCCTAAAAGCAAAGAAATTCATACATAATCCATATCTTGTCTGAAACTATCACGATTATGGAAGGAAAATTAGGGTTTGGTGGAGAGAAAAGGGGGGTGCGAATTGAATTGAAATCAAAAAGGGCATAGTTGTTATCTGGAATTAGGGAAAAAGAGCTGAAGGACTAAAACGATGTCGTATCATTGTTTTATGAAACGGTACCGTTTGAGTAAAATGAAGTGCTTCCGTTTGGAGTTGATAGAAACGCTGCGTTTTGGAGGCCAGAGTTAGTTTTGCCAGCTGTTCAAAAATAATGAGCTGAGCTTTATATTACAACAGAATTGTACTGAAGAAACTATGAAAATTCTACAAGGAATGTAACCGTTCTTCCTTCTCTCAAACTTTTCTCATCTAATCTATCAATCTATCTTTTTTTTTATTCTAAATCTTCTTTTACAGTGTGATCTATAACAATTGGCATCTAGAGCCACCTTGATCCATCGCCAAACTAGGAAAAAACAAAAAGAATCCGAATATGGGAGACAATCCGGAGCTAGCTGCAATACAACAACAGATAAAAGATCGTCAGAAGGCTATGGAGAAAGTTCAGAATAAAGATATTGTTACAAAGTGGTGGGAAAAACAACAGACTAATTTAGAGGCAAGATTGGACCTGTTGGAGATGCAAGCTGCAGAGAAAAAGTTATATCTGAGTAGCATTCTTCGAGCAGTATCTAGGAGCGTAGAAGAACCTGATTCAAAATGAAGGAGGAACAACATATGGCAGAACAAACTCCCCATAAAGAAAAAGATAAAGGTAAAAAAGCAAGTTCAAGTTACAGTAGTTGATGATATTGGCCGATACACTCCTAAACCTACTGAACCTGGAATATTATCTATGAAACCTATGGGTAATATGGCTGGTAGTTCTTCTCAACCATGAGTAACATTTGGGACAGGAATACTTAAGGAGGTAGGAGGAGGGTCAGCTAGGGATCCTTATTTTTTGGAAAGAAATAATCAACAGAACCTTAGTGGAGGTAATGGAGGTAATGGGTTTAGACCAAGGGTGAATCTTCAATTTTTTGAGGGTGACAACCCTAGAGGATGGGTCAGAAAATGCCAAAAGTATTTTAATCTTATGGAGGTTCCAGAAGAGTAGAAAGTTGAGATGACTACTATGTACCTAGGAGGTAGGGCAAAAACCTGGTTTGATGGTTACATAATGAAAAAACACAGGGTTACTTGGCATGAGTTTGCAGCTGATATTTGTCACAGATTTTGTGATAAAGACTGTAATGATGTTATTGAAAACTTTAACAAGTTAGGTCAGAAAGGATCAGTGGAAGATTATCAAGATAAATTTGAGGAAATGCAACCATACATGCTACTGCTTAATGCATCCCTGGATGAAGGATATTTTGTTTCAAGTTTCATAAGTAGACTTAAAGAGGAATTAAAACATAAAGTTAAGGCTCATCAACCCAGTCTTTGACTGAATCTTATAGGCAAGCCAAGCTACATGAGTTAGCTTTGGAAGTGGAGAACAAAAATTTGAAAAGCAATATTAAGAGCTCCAATCAGACCTTTGCTACAAAATACTCCCAGAATGTTAATCAGAAGGTAGTTATTCCTAATACTAGGCAGTCACTGCTAGATTATAAGAGAGCTAACAATTTATGTTATAAATATGGGGATAAATTTGGACCTGGACATCAATGTAAAATGAAGTAGCTAAATTCAATGGAAGAACAAGAAATACCATGGGAGTTCGATGAGTTAGAAGAAGAGGCTGAAGAAAAAGTTGAAGAAGGATTAGATGATGAACTAGAAATATCTATGAATGCTCTTACTGGTAGTGTAGGGTGCAGCACATTAAGGTTATAAGGTACCATTAGAGGGAAGCCACTGAATATCCTAGTTGATAGTGGGAGTACTCATAGCTTCATAACTCCTACTTGGGCTAAAGAGGGTAAGGAACTGATACAAACACAACCTTTGACTATAACAGTAGCAAATGGTGAAAAATTGTTCATTATAGCCAAGAGTAATATCTTGAATCGAAGGATGCAAGGGCATCAATTTACACATGATTTCAGAGTTTTACAGTTAGGAGACAGTGATATAGTTTTGGGAGTTGATTGGATGAAGGTCTATAGTCCAGTAACTTTGGACTTTCATGAGATGACCTTGAAATTTGTGAAGAAAAGACAAGAGGTAATTTTAAAAGGAGGAAGACAAGTGTCTGTGATGAAGCTTATTTCTGGAGATAAAATGCATAAGCTGAGTACTAAGGATCCTGAGATTGTGGGGGAAATTTATTTATTGAGTGCTGAAACTGAAGAGATTGTTACTCCAAGAAAGTTGATACCAATATTGGAGGAGTACCAGATGATTTTTGAGGAACCGAAAAGGATGACACCAAAAAGAGACCATGATCATGTTATTATTTTAAAACCAGAAGCACAACCTGTCAATTTGAGGCCTTATCGATTTCCACATCATCAAAAAACAGAAGTAGAGAAACAGGTAAAGGAAATATTAGTTGTATCTATCATTTAAACTAGCAAAAGTCCATTTGCTTCTCCATGTTTGTTGGTCAGAAAAAAAGATGAGAGTTGGAGGTTATGTGTAGATTACAGGCAATTGAATTCGATGACAGTGAAAAACAAATTTCCAATACCAATAGTAGAAGATTTATTGGATGAACTTGCTGGTGCTTCTTATTTTTCTAAAGTGGACTTAAGGTCGGGGTATTGGCAAATCAGAATCAAAGAGAAAGATATAAAGAAGACTGCATTTAGGACTCATCAAGGGCATTTTGAGTTTAAGGTGGTGCCCTTTGGTCTCACAAATACTCCTGCTACATTTCAGTCCCTTATGAACAAATTGTTTGAACCTTATTTGAGGAAGTTTGTGTTGGTTTTCTTTGATGATATCCTAATTTACAACACTGATTTGGAGTCACACATCACTCACCTTAGATTGGTTTTTGAAGTCTTGAAACAGAATCAATTGTTTGCAAAAAGAGTGAAGTGCTTCTTTGGTCAAGAAAAAATTGAGTACTTAGGCTACATAATTTCAGCACAAGGAGTAGCTACTGATGAATAAAAAATAGAAGCTATGAGGAATTGGTCATTTCCAAAAAATCTCAAGTCTTTGAGAGGCTTCCTTGGTTTGACTGGATATTATAGGAAGTTTATTAAAGGTTATAGTGAGATTAGTAGACCTTTAACCAATCTCTTAAAGAAGGATAATTTTGTCTGGACTGAAAAGACTAAAGAGGCATTTGAGAAACTGAAGAAGGCTATGTGTAGTGCACTAGTGTTAGCCTTACTAGATTTTAAAAAGAAATTTTGCTTGGAGACAGATGCTAGCTCTAAGAGAATTGAAGTTGTGCTTTCCCAAGAGGGCAGACCTATTGCTTACCTCAGCAAAGTATTAGGTCCAAAGCATGCAGATTTTTTGATTTATGAAAAAGAATACCTCTCCATCTTAATGGTTGTGTCGAAGTGGAGGCATTATCTAGAGGGAGGTTCTTTTGTCATAAAAACGGACCATGAGCCTTTAAAACACCTACGTGAACAGAAATTGTCCACTACTATCCAGAAGAGGGGGTTGTCTAAGTTGTTGGGATTAGATTACAGTATACAGTACAGGAAGGGAAAAAACAACCTTGCTGCAGATGCGCTTTTCAGGCAGATTGAAGATAATACAGAATTGATGCAAATGACTGCAACTACAGTGATTCCTAAATGGGTTCAGGAGGTTAAAGGTAGCTATGAAGGGGATGCTAAGGCTCAAGAAATGATCACTGCCTTAACAATTGATAAGGGGGTGAGACTGTTGATTGGACCTATTCTAAGGGTATACTCAGATTCAAAAAAAAAGTATACATTGGAGAAAAAGGAGACCTTAGACAACAAATTATTCAGGAGCTACATGACTTCCCTCAAGGAGGACATTCTGGAGTCCAAGCTACTTACATGAGGATTATACCATATTTCTATTGGACAGGAATGTTGGCACAAATGAAGAAGTATGTGTAACATTGTGATGTGTGTCAAAGAACAAAGGTAGAACATGTACCTAAACTAGGTCTATTGCAACCTATAACCATTCCTAAACAAGTCTGGGAAGTGATATCTATGAACTTTGTAGAAGGTTTGCCCAAATCTTTAAAGTACAATTGCATCTTGGTCATAGTGGACAAGTATACCAAGTATGGACACATTTTACCTCTATCACATCCTTATACTGCTATAGAGGTAGCTAGATCTTATCTTGATCAAGTGTATAAACTGCATGAAGCTCTTAAGTTGGTAATTTCGGATAGAGACAAAAAATTTTCAAGTGTTTTCTGGAAGGAAATGATGAAACAGATAGGGACTACTGCTTTGTTTAGTACTGTTTATCATCTAGAAATGGACGGACAGACAGAAAGATTGAATCAGTGCTTGTAGCAATACTTGCAAAGTATGTTCTTCCTTCAACCAAGCAACTGGGCTAAGTTTTTACCCCAGGCAGAATGATGGTATAACACCAGTTATCATACAGCTCTGGGAACCACCCCATTTGAAGCTTTATATGGATACAAGCCACCAGTGATGGAGTGGGGACAAAATTCAACAGTACAGACAGTACAAGAAATGATAAATGAAAGACAACAATTGAAACTAGTGCTGGATGAAAAATTGAAGAAAGCACAGAACAGGATGAAGCAAAATGCAGATAAAAAACGTTCAGAAAGGGAATTTCAGGTGGGTGATGAGGTTTACCTTAAATTACAGCCTTACAAGCAGACGTCCTTAGCTCTTCGAAAGAATTTGAAGCTTTCTGCCCGATACTATAGACCTTACAAGGTGGTGCAAAAAATAGGGTTAGTGGCGTATAAATTATTGTTACCCGCATATTCACAGATACACCCCGTTTTTCATGTCAACTTGTTGAAGAGAAGAGTGGGAAAAAAACATGTTACCTCCATTGATCCACCCGATGTTACTGAGGATGGACAACTTAGAATCTATCCGGCTACCGTCTTGGATAAGAGAATGGTTAAGAGAAACAATCAAGCCATTACTCAACTTCTGATTCAATGGATGAACCTCGGACCCAAAAGTGCTACGTGGGAAGACTATACAGTGTTGAAGTCTCAATTTCCAGATTTTGAACCTTGAGGACAAGGTTTAGCTAAAGGGGAGGGTACTGTCACGTTTATGGAAGGAAAATTAGGGTTTGGTGGAGAGAAAAGGGGTGCGAATTGAATTGAAATCAAAAAGGGCACAGTTGTTATCTGGAATTGGGGAAAAAGAGCTGAAGGGCTAAAACGATGTCGTATCATTGTTTTATGAAACGGTACCGTTTGAGTAAAATGAAGTGCTGCCGTTTGGAGTTGATGGAAACGCTGCGTTTTGGAGGCCAGAGTTAGTTTTACCAGCTGTTCAAAAATAATGAGCTGAGTTTTATATTACAACAGAATTGTACTGAAGAAATTATGAAAATTCTACAAGTAATATAACCGTTCTTCCTTCTCTCAAACTTTTCTCATCTAATCTATCAATCTATCTTCTTTTTTATTCTAAATCTTCTTTTACAGTGTGATCTATAACAATACAACATGAAATAACCAGGATTAATGAACTAAAACGCAATACAAACTTGTCCTCAGTCGGCTGTTTTGCTCCCTTGCTGTCCTTCCTTGTTGCAGCTGCTCTGCTCCTTGTCCCCTTCATTCTTACAACAGCAAAATAGTGTTCTTTGCAACAAATACTGCATATTTTTACCCAACAAAAAATTCCCAAAATCTGTAGAAAATTCCCAAAAGAAAGGAATTTAAAACCCACTAAAAGGTCTGGGAAACAAGCTTGTGATAGAGAATATGAAAGTCAAAGAAACATAGTTGCTAGCATACTTCTTCCACAGATGAATAATTAAAAACATACCTCTTAAATAGGGTTGAAAATTTCATGTCTCGTTTTAAATTAGAAGGTTTAGGGTTTAAGGTTAAAGATAGGTAAGTAATTGCATCATAAAAAAAAACAGATAAATTATATAAAAAAAAAAACTATAGAAAAGACGAAGCATAGAGGAGCAGGAAAGTGAATATCACTAACTAAATGCAAAGTAAAGAAAAAGCAGGAGGTAACAAGAAGATATTCGTGAATAATCAGTTTGATTAATTAACAGATTAAACTAAAATAGATGTATTATAATAAGTCTAATAATTGTCTGGTTATAGATTAAATAATTGATATTAAATTCTGAATTTGATTTCAAACAGTAATTTTCTTAAGTTATAATCATGTTGAAGGTTATTGTAAAAATCACGTTAAAGGTGTAAATTTTTTTGATAAATAATAACTTATTTTTATTAAAAATATAAAATGAGATTTTTATGTATTTCGAATCATAATTTTTAATTTATATAAAATTTTATTGATTAATTATATTTAGTCCATTGATTTTTTCGGTTTAGTTACTGTTTAAAATTATCTAAAAACGGATGATGGTGAAAGATGAGCCTTGGCTTTCCTAAAATTTTAAATATTTTACATTTGATTGTTTTAATATAAAAGAAATTACTTTGACACATTCAAAAATTATAAAATTTTATTAAATTTTAATTTTTAAGTATTTTTATTCTTATTCAGATATCAATAAAGATGGTTCTCATTTACCTCATAGATAATAGAATTAGGTGGGGAGGTTGATCTTATTTGTATACTCAATTATTAGTGAGACAAGTATTACTTCACTAAAAATATTGATAGACCAGAATATATGGGAACAGTTTATAATATAATGATAGAATTTGACAAATAAAGAACAAACGCATACAATTTAGTTTCAGAAAAGTTTGATTTAATTAAAATAAGAATAATTGAAATTATTATTAAAAAATACTTTTAAATAGATAAATATTGTGAACAAAATAAAGAATGAGAATAAAATAAGAAACAAAAGAGAGACTTTTATTATGTTCTTAGGTTGTGTACAATGTTTTGTCTAAAATTCTATATTTATAGGCATAAGATGTAAACTCTAATTCTAATGGGTAATTAAACTCTAATAATAAAGTCCATTAAAATTTAACTTAATATATGAATATTCACCATAAATAAAGATATTCATAACAATAAAATATTTATTTAAGATATTTTTAAAAATATAAAATAATTATTGATATAAACGAGGATATACGAATAATTTCATTTAAAATTATTTATTAAAAAAACTTAAAATTTTCAATTTTTAAAATTTACTTTTCAAATCAAATTAAAAAAATAATTTTATCCTAAAATTTATTTATTTTTCATTAATTTTGGTCTTAAACAAGTTTTTAGACCCCAAAACTTATTTGAAAACAATGCAAAATATGACCTTATAATATTCAAAGAATAAATCTTCGGAAGTTCTCTTTGTCTCACTTTTAGGAGAAATTATATCATAGACTTGGTTTATCACATTAGTTATTGTCTCAACCAATCATAACTATTCACTTCATCAATTCTTTTAAGTTATTTTTTGTCAACTAATAAATCTCCACTATTTCTTTCATGCCATTTAAAAAATTATATTTTTTTTAAAGTTAGATTAATGACATGGATGATTAATGATGGAGTGAGTAAGAAATTATATCATGAATCTTTTTCATCACGTCATTCGTAGTCCATGTAACCAAGTTCATTCATCTCATATTTTTTAAGGTGAATCATCACATGTTCCCTGTATGTAATTAGTGGGTAGATAATTATCAGACAAATATCTAAAAATGAACGAACATGATTGCATAAGACCACAAATGACGTGATGCAAAGGATCATGATATAATCTCTTGGAATGAATTGTTTTTATTGATTAGAGACCACGGATGATGTGGCGAGCCAGACCCGTGATATAATCTCTTTACTTTTAATTGAATAATCACTTTCTTCAACATTTTTTAAACAAGTCAACACTCAATAATTTATTTTGAGTCAAAGTAAGTTTTTTCGCTAATAAAAATTATTAAAAAATTGATCATAAACCGTTTGAAATAATTTGATATAATAATAAGTCAATAAAAAATATTTTATATTTTATAATTTTATAAAATTATTTTTTGAAAGATTAATATTTCTAAGTCAACATATTTATTTACATGATATTCAGCCTACGTTATCGTATAAATTTATCTCAATATTTTAAATTATTTATTATTATTTAATTGATAATTTTTATTTATAAAACAATTATTTTAATTTAAAATAAAATATTAAATTACTCAAAGAAAAAAATAAATATTTTTGGATTTCTACCTTGTATGCCTAATATAAAAGGTGAAACGTGATAGCTTCTTTGGTCCACATTTCTGGTTACTTGAACAGTTGATGACCCCAAAGCATAAGCAAAAGAACAGAGAAGGAAGCCAACCAGGCCAGCAAGGCAATATTCAAAAACAAATATTCCAAACCATCGCAAAGTCCAAACCTATATCCCTTCCTTTCCCTTCACTTATAATTTCCCCTTTTACATGCAAGCCATTTAATTTCCTTCCATTATCTCGGTGTTCAAAGTTTTCATTTTTTTTATTCTTTTGAACACCCCAGAAAAAAGAGTCTCTCTTTCTACTTTCCTTCCTTATGTGGTTGGTGGTGGAGACATGGGGAGGTTATTTGTGGTGAATCCTGAAGGGAAGGTTTATAGCTGCAAGCACTGCAAAACCCCTCTTGCTCTTTGTGATGATATTGTCTCAAAGGTTGTTCTTAAATGCAATCCCTTTGACTTTTGTCTGAAATCTTCATCTGGGTGTTTTTAAATCTGTTTGCCTCTCCCGTGTTTAATTATGGCGCTGAATTTATCACTGCCTAGTGCCTACCAGGATCAGTATTGATAATCAATGGTTCATTGGTTGATTAAATTGAGTTGAGATTTCTTCAATCATTAAGGATTAAGCTAGGAATTTGGTATTCCATTTGATTTTTTCTGCCTTTTTATGAATTGGAATTAGTATTTTGTTTTGCAAGGTCAATGGTTCTTGTATTTTAGATTTATCAGAGATAAACTGGATGCTGGGAGGATTTCAATTATGTTGCCATCATCTCTTTTTAGGCATAGATGATAACATGATGTCCTTTGCAAGGGCTTTGGCGCTTTGATGATAGCAAATTACTGGTATATTAATACAAAACATGATGTTAGATGAGCTAGCATCATCAGAACTGTTCACCTGCTACCTGTCCGGGTTCAAGACCCGATAGAAGCATTCCTTACCCTAGAGCCCCTTCTCCTCTAGGTAGGAGTAGAAGTAGGCTTTGTCAAAAAAATATGTTAGATGTATTTTATTTTGTTTTCCTAAGGACTTCTGCTATAGATTAAACCTACTATGTACTGGGTAAATGTTATTTTCAACCCTTTTGCGTATTTGGTTCTGTGATAGTTGACACTTTATACTACCAACAGAGTCGTAAACCGATGCCGACTATGAAGAAGATGGTGATTGTCTTATGCACACTAATTGCTTGAAAGTTAAAATGTTTATACTTGACTTTGAAACTGGTTAGCGGATGATAACTATGGTAAAGAACCAAGATGCTTAATTGCCAAAGTATTAAGTTGTTATATATTTCATATGCATATTGGTGTAGTTAATTATTCCGGGTTGTTTTTCGGGGTAGTTTCACATCGGTACTAACGATTTTCATGGTGTAGGAAAAATATTGTTTGGGGTTCTCTTACAAGCACAGTTTGTAACCATGTGTTTTTGCCTATGTTGTTTTATTCAGTCCTTCCACTGCAGGCATGGGAAAGCATATCTCTTCAGTAAGGTGTAAGTTTTCTCGGTTTGGACACCTGATTAGTATTGTTAAACAACGCGTCGGCTATTTCTATAAACGAGTAACAATGTGGTTTTTAAACAATGTTGTACTCATAATTTCTTGCTTGACAGATGATGAAAAAATGTGCTTAGAGCAAGGCAATGACATTGCATTTTCAAGGATATATATTTCAAGTTATCGATACAGAATGCTTGTTTTCATGTATAGTTTTCATCTCCCGTTGTTTCTCAGAGTAAATGTGTCTTCCGGAGAAAAGGAAGATAGAATGATGATGACAGGGTTGCACACTGTGGCGGACATCTTCTGTATTGGATGTGGATCGATTGTGGGGTGGAAATATGTAAGCTTTTTCGTATTGCATTTTCGAAATTCATGGTTCGTTGTATGGTTACTTGTTGCTGTTCTTTACTAGGATTGTTTCTTATAGGATTTTGCCCATGAGAAGAACCAGAAATACAAGGAAGGAAAATCCGTCCTTGAACGGTGAGTGAATAAATCATAAATATCGAAACTTCGATTTGAAGGAGGTTCTTAACAGAGGTTTCTGGATCTTGCTGTTGAACAGGTTTAAGGTTTCCGGTCCCGACGGAAGCAATTATTGGGTCAGCCATGGTAGACATGTTGGTGGGAGTGATGCAGATGATGTTTGATTAACAAATGAAATATACTGAAATTCGAAATTGTACGTTCTTCAATCCCTTAATTCTCATTCAACTCTCATGTGAATCCTTAAGAACCAGACTTATTTGAGCAGCTTGTTCAACTTGATGTGTAAAAAAGAACATGATTAGAAACATGGAATTGTTGATTATGTTTTAGCTAATGTTCGTGTCAACCATGTCATTTGGGTCGGGTCTAATTATATTGGGTTTAGTTTTGGTTCGGATTTGGCTTAGATGTTCGATTTTGATTCGGGTTTGTGGTGATTTTGATTAGAGTATCGGATCGGTTGGTTTTCGGTTTGGTTAGTATCGGGTCGATTTTTTTCGTGTTAATAGAAGTTCAATGAGTTTCAGTCGAATTCTCAGTGCCAAATTAGATTTTTATACACTATCAATATCACTTTATATAACATACATATTTGATCTTTTCGTGAGTTATATGTCAATTCATATTTTATTTATTTAATTTTTTTTCGGGTTGTCTTCTATTAAATTCATTTTGGTTTGATAAAATCAGTTCATGCCTATTCAATTCGGTTAAAAATTGAATTGGGTCTATTCGGTTCGATTGAAAACCAATTCAGGGTTATTTTCAGGTCAATTAAAATTTGGTTCCATTTACTTCAGTATTCGAGTCATCATGTTCGGGTCGATTATAGGTATCGATTTAGGCAAATCAACTCGAGTTTCAAATCTTAAGTCAAGTTTGCCAGATCTATTAACATTACGACAATATAAAAATTTTCGAATAGATATTTTTTAACATATAATTAATATAATATTTATATCATTCAAATCTTTTATTTCCCATAAATCTAAAGACATAGGTAGGTAAACTAGAATCTGTATACGATCTATTTTTAAATTAATTCGAGTCTGAGGTAAATTTGTTAGTTCTGTGTACATTATTTATGGCTTTATCATATGCGTAATTGAAACACATCATGGCATGGATTTTAAACTATACATTTTTGGATGGTAACATGTTTTCTCGACCTACGCCACTAGATGAAGTTGGACAGTACCAACAACAATATCTATGTAAGTAAGTCAATCTACAATAATTTTAAAGCACTTACAATCTTTTATGGGTTTATGTATTTAATATCTCTATATAAATAATATAATTATTGGAATTTAATAAGTATCTTATTATAAAATAAGATATATTCATCTTAAAAGATATAATTTTTATTTATTTATATGATATATATTATCAAAACATTGAAAATATCTATAAATATATAATTATTAGATTCGGTATAATAAACATTCATTGAAATATTTTACCTCTATAACTTATTTTTAAATATTTTTATTTTATTTCCAATTTAATATTAATAAAAATAAATATTTTTATTAATTTTTGTATTATTCTAATACTTTTACTCATATTTTTTATTTAAAAAATATTTTTTGTACTTAATGAGAAAATCAATTTTACTCTTAAATTTACTAAAAAATCAATTTTATCTCTCTTTCAGATCATCATATCGTAAATTGTTATTTTGCCATCACAACGATAAATATTAGTTTTTTTCGATCAAAAGACAAACAATAATACAATTTAACTATTTCAGAGACTAAATTAATATATAATACTAAGAAAAAAATCGATAAATTAAACTATTACATAAAATAAAAGTAGCTCTTAAACCAAAATAAAAATATTTTACTTGTCCGATCCCAAACATACTTTTTTTTTAAGTAAAAATAAAAAAATATAATTAAAGAACAAATAATTTTCATCCTACTAATACCGCAGTAAATTTAGACCTATTGGTAAAGCATTATAAAATCAGAGGACCAAAGAATCCCAAGTTGAAGTAAAATAATTAAACTTGTATTCTCATATTTGGTTTAGAAGAATTCTCACTAGGTGGTACTATTCTTTTTTCAAAGTGACTTTTTTTTTTTCTCTCAAATGGTGATATTGTTATTTCCCTCAATTTCTTAGGTATTTCCCAATTCCTTCCCTTTTGGAATATATTATCCCTTAGATAATTAATTGTATTCATGTTGATCTTTTATTGTATTTTTTATTAAGTGACTGATTATTTATGGTATTAATTTATTAAATATTTTTATTGAACAATATTTTTATTATTTGATTAATTAAAATATTTTTATCTTAAAAAGTTAGTAGATTAATTTATTTTTATCATTTTTTATTATTTTTAAATTTATTTTGTTATATACTTTAATTTATTTGATAAATGCTTAAATATAAAATAAATTAAAAAATTAAATATATTAAATAAATAATATTTTATGCTTCAAAAAATATTAAAAAGAGAATAACAGTATATAAATATAAAATATATTTTTTAAATAAATAATTTAATATATTAATCTTATTATAAATATAAAGTTTTTTTTTTGAATTTTAAATTAATGAAAATAGTAAATTAGATTTTATATAAATATTTTTAATTTAATAATTAAAAGTTTAACTTGTTAACAAAATATATCACATAGACAAGTTAGTAAATTTTGCTTTCAATTAATCTTATATTCATTTAATTAAACGTTGAAATCTAATATTCTTACCAAATAAACCAAACAATAACATTCCAATAATGTGTCAGGTAATATTACATTCTTGTAATCCTATTCCCATAGGTAATTTTATATTCCGTGAACCAAACGTACCTTAAGCTTTAAACTCCAACGGTTAGTTTTCTATAAGCATAGCGTACCGATATAGGTACCTACCGTACCGATATGGTAGAGTGACGTACTGATATTGAGATGTGGTGTACACAATTTTTTTTTCAAAGTAACAACGTACCGATACCAAATACATCAGAAGAGGAAACTTGGCATGAAAACTTGTCCCCAATAACTCCAGTCTAATCTCAACGATTACAAACTCAATTAAGAATATAAAATAAACCTCTAAGCGTCAAGAAAAGATTAATATTTCAATTGTAATAATGATATGTTTGTAGATTTGTTATAGAGCCCAATTTCTCATCTTTGTATAAATAAAATGTTAATATGTGCTCAAGTGTATTAGAAATTTGGGTGAATGTTTAAGGGTGCAAACATTAACCTTGTGAGAATGATTTCAATTTGTTAAGTTTTCTTTTTGACTGAGAGTATTCCTAAAGTTTGGTTTGTAAACTTTTGATGCTAGATTCGAATAATGACTTTATGTTGTAACAGTTTTCTCTTATTTCTACAAAAGAAAACGAATTCTTAGTAGATTGTTTGAAATCTTTAATGGTGTAATAAGTTAATGAACGTAAGTACTTATTGAAAGACCGAACTATTATAAATTTTTATATCAATTGTTCTATCTCTTAGCTAACACCACAAATAACCAATCAACCTCTTCTTCATTATTTGAAGATAATTCCAATTAATACATCGAAACCAACATATTTTATAACAAAATCATAAAATTTAATTATTATTTTATAACATTTAAAATACACCTTTTATCCTTACCTATTATCCCAACTTAAGACTTTGACATATACATAAAAAGGTTTCTGACATATGAAAAGTCATACAATAGCAAGTTCCCAAAAAATCAATTATATATCTCACTTATTTTAATTAAGAAATCTCACCACTATCCATTTTACCTATAATATTATCTTTTAATTAAGAAATCTCACCATTACTTTTTTAATTAAATCAATTTATCTTATTTTATTTAAAAGTTAAATGTTATGTATGTATATTTTTCTAATTTAATTATTAAAAACATTATATTTTATTTAAATTTTATGTTTATTTTAAAATTTTATAATTAATATTTATTATTGATAATAATATTTTATTTAAATATTAAATTAATAACTTTTTAGAAACATTATATTACCTTATATTTAAACATTAGGTTACTAAAAGAGAAGAATAAAATCACTTATCATGGGACTGAACTATTGTTAAAAAGTTTGTGCGGCAAAACTCGATTAAATCATTTTAAATATTTTAAATAAAAATATTTAAAAGAATTTAAACAAAACAAAATGATAGGAAAAAAAGGGTAAATACTTCAGACTTATATTACTTTAAAATAAAGTTTATAATCCGGACTGAAGTCTGAAAATGAAATAAGGTGAATGTACTTTTATAATAAAAACCTCCTATAATCAATGATGCAGATTCTAATAGATCAATAATCGAGACGAGAACATCTCTTTTATCTATAATATGTAACTTTTAAATAAAAGATATCGTAAGAATTATCTTTAAATAAATAAATAATTTATTATGTCTTATCCATTTTTAAAGGTGGATGGATCCATTTTCTTGAATCAACTAAACTGACCCAATCCATACTAAAGATGATTCTTCGAATGTTCTTATCTCGGTTATGGGCTTGCGGTCTGCGATACATTGTCTCCATCTTTTACTAGAAAGGAACGCCCCTTGCTCCAAAGAAGATTCGTGTTCGTGTGTGAGAGACTAGGGACTAGGGAGACTGTCGAACCTAAAAACCGATGTTGACTCGGCAAGCAGGAAACCAGGAACCCTCACAAAACAAATCAAAAATCTAGAAACGGTGTTCGCTTGAGGTTAGAAAATGGCGTTCAGATTGCCTCCAAAATCCGCTCTGACCACATTCATTTCCCATCGTTTCACCCCTCCCCTTTTCCTCCGCTTCCTGTCATCTCCTTCACTCAACCTTCCCAAACTGGAGCCCTCAAATGAAGCCGACAGACTTTCCCAAATACTCCTCACCCATCACAACCCTTTCCACAACATGGAATCTTCCCTCCAAATACACGGCGTCTCCCTCTCTCCCTTCCTTCTCCACCAGACCCTCCTACGCCTCCAACACTCTTCCAAAATCGCCCTCTCATTTTTCCTCTTTTCCAAATCCCTCCCTCCTTCCACCTCTCCCCTCCTCTCCACAACCTCCTACAACCTCATCATCGACATACTCGGGAAAGTCCGCCAGTTCGACGTAGTTTGGCAGCTCATCCTTGAGATGGACCAATCCGACATTTCACCCGATTGCTCCACTTTCATGATTCTAATCCGTCGCTCAATCGCCGCTGGCTTTACCCGTCAAGCCATTCGCGCTTACGATGATATGGGGTGTTTCGTTACTGCTGGAATCGACACTGACAGTGACAATCACAATCAAAACGATGCGTTTTGCTTCTGTTTCCTTCTCGATACGCTCTGCAAATACGGCTACGTGAAGGTGGCTGTTGAGATTTTCAACAAAAGGAAATCTGGGTTTCGCGTTGATTCGAAAATGTATACCATCTTGATAAGCGGGTGGTGCAAGATTGGCAGAATCGATAAGGCGGAGAGGTTTTTTGATGAGATGATGGAAAGAGGAATAGAACCCAATGTTGTCACTTACAACGTGATGTTAAACGGGGTTTGTCGGAGAGCAAGTTTGCATCCTGAGGAGAGGTTTGATCGGACAATACGAAATGCTGAGAAACTGTTTGATGAAATGCGCCAACGAGGGATTGAACCTGACGTGACAAGCTTCTCGATTGTATTACATGTATACAGCAGAGCACATAAGCCCGAGTTAACACTCGATAAGTTGAAGTACATGAAGGAGAAAGGTATTTGTCCAAGTGTGGCTACTTATACTTCAGTTATTAAGTGCCTTTCCTCGTGTGGAAGGCTCGAGGAGGCCGAGAAGTTACTCGGTGAGATGGTTAGTAATGGGGTTAGCCCTTCAGCTGCAACTTATAATTGTTTCTTTAAGGAGTATAGAGGCAGGAAGGATGCCAATGGTGCTTTGAGTTTGTATAGGAAGATGAAGGAAGACAAATTATGTGAGTTGAGTTTACATACATATAACATCTTATTAGGGATGTTCATGCAATTGGATCGAATCGAAACTGTTTGGGAAATCTGGGATGATTTTAAAGGAATTACACCAGGGCCTGATTTAGATTCTTATACATTGTTGATCAATGGGTTATGTGAGAAACAAAAATGGAGAGATGCATGCCAACTGTTTGTGGAAATGATAGAGAAGGGTTTAGTTCCTCAAAAGTTAACGTTTGAAACATTGTATAAGGGTTTAATACAGTCTAATATGTTGAGGACGTGGAGACGGTTGAAGAAGAAACTTGATGAAGAATCAATAACTTTTGGTTCAGAGTTTCAAGATTATCATTTTAAGCCATACCGGAGATAAGTTCACTTCTTTTCTTTTTTGTATGTTAATTGCTTTTTCCAAATTATTATAAGGTTTATAAATGTCACTAATTTGCCTCAACATTGTTCTCAATGCTACCATTGCAAATTAGAGCAGTTGCATTGGTTTTGGATTGAATCAAATAGGGTCTTAAATTTTCGTATTCATGTCTTCAGTCTGTCTTATACATATGCATTATACTATATAGTAACATTACTTGTTGGCTCATCACCATCAAAACCATCAGTCTTGGAAATGGACACCACCAAAGTCTCTGGTGCACTCAATAGGCAATAGCAAGCCAACAGCTGAGTTTCTAATGGATTCCGATATATAACTTGAAAAGTGTTACAACAAATCACCTGAATGTAGGAAGGTGTAAAGGAAATGTCAGAGAAATATTGTTATGTCCTTAGTAAATAAAGGACACACTACAAGATCTCTATTGTTTTGTTCTTTCCCTTTCACAGAACCAGGTATAGAAACAAACTCATTGTCAGCAGTTTCCTTTTTATTTCATCCCAGGTACACAATCATGGCCCATAGGTATATAATTTGGGGCAGAGGGGTGAAGTTTTAATTTGCAATTTTGCATCATCCTTAGTAAATAACTCTTTTCCCAGAACTCAGGCTCAGGCTCAGCAACTGAGATTGCATTATTAGCATACAAGAACATCTGCCACAAAAGACCAAAGACAAAAATTGGGGACTTATTGAAAATAGGAAGCAACAAGAACACTAATCATCAACGACAACCTCACCACCTTGTACAAGGCATGCTTCATGAAGATTTAGATAGAGATAGTCAAGGATATAAGTAACAATTTCCGCAGATATAGGCTCATAGCAAGCTTGGGGAATTGCTGATTTTCGTTTCTCCCTTCAAAGCTATATCACGCAACCTATGCTTTAGACATAACAATTTGATTAAGCTTTTAAAGCATTCATACCAATACCAATCTAACATTCTAACCTTTCTATATGATGGGGGAAAAAAAGCTTAACTACATACACTTATATATGCAAAATCAAACAATGTACTGTACTCACTACACCATTACTAGTGTAGTAGTGACTTTTTGTAAATACAAAAATCAATGGTTATGAATTAAGATTATTTTTGATAAAAAATATCATTGGATGATAATAGATTGGACTTGGATTTGATTGTATAAAATTCAACTTTGAATCCGTTATAATTAGATTCAAATATTTTTTGAATTTAGATTCAGATTTATGGATCGAGGTCGGGTCAAGATCATGATCGAGACAAATGTTTTAGTTTTGGGTCAGGGTAGGATGGCCAAAAACCCGTCCCGTTCTGCCCTGATGTCATCCCTATTAACAACTATAATAATTGAACTAAGGCTAATTCAAATATTATTTATTTTTTATAATATTATTAATGTTAAGATGGGTGGAATAATGATTATAACCTGATTTTTTAAGAAGCAATCCTTAACCTGAACAACGACAAGGTTTTATTAATGGGCTGCAAATCCTCAAACCCAAAATGAGTAACACAAAAAACCTAATTTCCTCCGTATATAAACCAACTGTATCCCTAGATTTCATTTTCACTAGCCTCCAGTTCTTCTACATCAACCATTCTCAAATCGAAACAGAGGTTAAAGAGACGGCGTTGATTGCCTGTCCGCCTTGACTGAGCGTCCGGCATCGTCTTGGCCCTCGTTTTTGATCTTCTTAAACGTTGTTTCTTCATCACTAACCCTCTGTAGAAAATGGCAGTGAAACCCTCCAAGGCCGACAAAAAAATCGCCTACGATGCGAAGCTATGCCAGCTCTTAGACGAGTACACCCAGATTCTAATCGCCGCCGCCGACAACGTGGGTTCTAACCAGCTCCAAAACATTCGCAAGGGTCTCCGAGGTGACTCGGTTGTTCTCATGGGGAAGAACACTATGATGAAAAGGTCGATTAGGATGCATGCTGAGAAGACCGGGAACCAGGCTTTCCTTAACCTTATCCCTTTGCTTCAGGTAGTTTAAAGTTATATATCAATTCATATATAGAATATTGCATATTTAGTGCTTGATAAGCTTGTTTTCTGGGGATATTTGAAACAGGGAAATGTGGGATTGATCTTTACCAAGGGTGACTTGAAGGAGGTCAGTGAGGAAGTTGCCAAGTACAAGGTATGGTTTTGTTGCTTTCTTTTACTACATAAAGTTGGAATATTAGAATTCTGGGTTATTTTATCAGTTCTTTTATACTGACGATGTGAATACTTGAAGACTAAAATGGTTGCTTTTGCTTTAAATTAAGAACACATAAACTTGTTTCATATGTTCAATCATAGGGAGTTAGTGTTGTTGTTATGTTTAGAAATCTCATAATTTTGTATTGTTATTTTGAATTAGAATTTTAATGAAGTTGCTTCTTTCTATTGGTTTGCATTTCTGCTAAACGAATTCATTTGATTTGATATCTTATTCTCTCATTAACAGGTTGGAGCTCCTGCTCGTGTTGGTCTGGTTGCACCCATTGATGTGGTTGTTCCACCAGGCAACACTGGGCTTGACCCATCACAGACTTCTTTCTTCCAGGTACTGTCACTGTTATTTTTTTCAGTTGTGTCCCATTTGATTCCATGTCCTACTTCATTGTTCTAAACTATGATCATTGCTGTTTTGTTACGGTTTAGGTGCTTAACATCCCAACCAAGATTAACAAGGGTACTGTTGAAATCATCACTCCTGTGGAGCTTATCAAGAAGGGTGACAAAGTCGGCTCTTCTGAGGCTGCACTTCTTGCAAAGCTTGGAATTCGGCCCTTCTCTTATGGTCTCATTGTCCTATCTGTTTATGATAATGGCTCAGTCTTTAGCCCTGAGGTCCTGGATCTCACTGAGGAAGATCTTATTGAGAAATTTGCTACTGGTGTCTCCATGGTTACTGCACTGTCTCTTGCCATCTCGTACCCAACCCTTGCTGCTGCACCGCATATGTTCATCAATGCGTACAAGAATGTCTTGTCTGTTGCAGTTGCAACAGAGTATTCTTTCCCTCAGGCTGACAAAGTGAAGGAGTACTTGGCGGTCCGCTATTGTCTTAACTATGTGGTGTATTGTTTTTTTAGTTCCCATAATATTATAGGCTGACTCATTTTGTTGCATGCTATCCAGGATCCAAGCAAGTTTGCAGTTGCTTCTGCCCCTGTTGCGGCTGATTCAAGTGCTGCTCCTGCTGCTGCAGCTGCAGTGGAGGAGAAGAAACCAGAACCCGAAGAGGAGTCTGATGATGATATGGGATTCAGTCTGTTTGACTAAGGTTGGATTGCTTCACGTAAGATTATGAAGTTTGGGTTTTGTAAGGCTTATGGATTACATAGTCTGCTGGGATTATTTCTGTAGTTTCATTGTGTACTTTGATTTCTTTTATGCTTGGAGAATTAAGTTGGTAATTTGAATTATGATTTTGCATGGTACGAAAGTAAATTCAAATTTTAATGTATTGTAAATGTAAAATTAATTTAAATTTAGGTTGTTTTAGTTGAGATTTTGTGGGGATTTGAGTAGTGTTTGAGTGAATAGAGGTTTGTTGGATTGAATCCCTTTAAAAAGGGATTCAATCGACTTGAGTGAGGGGGATTTTCGGATTTGAAGAGGATTGAAAGGCTTGAATCAGTTTTTAGACTAATCGGAAGTGAACAATCGGAGTTTAAGCTTCACCGGAAGAGCTGAACGTGGTGGTAAGGTTCTGTTTCAATTTTCATTGCATTCATATGCTTGTTCCGATGAGTAGGTAATGAAATCGGGTAGATTTAGGCTTTTAGGTTGAAAATCTGGGTTTTCGATGTGTTTTGGTGGTTATGTTGATCCTATTTGAGGGTTTAGTAAGGCTTTTAGGAGTTTTTAGAGTGGTTTAGGGCTTCTGGAGGCGGCGCCGGCATCAGGAACGACCATCGGAGGACGGGTTGAGATGGCTGGAATATTCTGGGCGACGACCGGCGTGATTTGCGATGGCCGGCGAACACGTCAGAGTGGTGCCGGACGGTGGCGCTTTGGATCTGGCGGCGGGGTACACGGTGGTACCTCACCGTGTTCTTTGTGTTCTTGAAGAACACTGAAGAACACCCTCCAAAATAGGCCATTTTGATCCAAAATCTTCATAGGATCTGGGCTTGAGGTGTTTGCCTTAGAGAAGAGCGAGTCGCACTGAGTTAGTCTCAGTGCAAATGACCGAGCTAACTCGGTCTTGGGGCTTTTTGTTGTGCATTGAAACGGCATCGTTTTGGCAGCCGAGCACGTGGGTCGGATCCGGGTTCAACCTGGATTCGCGTGTTTCTATCCGAATAGGGGGAATTTGCTTCCTAGGTCCTCCTAGGATTGAAATGTTATTCATTTTAGTCCTAAGCTTTCAATTAGGCCCTTAAACTATTAAATTTCACCCAATTAGGCCCCTAGACCCATAATTAGACCCCTAGGTTTAAAATTAAATTATTTTAGACTTTAATTAGAACTTAAAATTAATTTTAAAGACTTAAAAAATCAATTAGGTTCTAAATTAGAAGTTAATTTAGTTTTTGAGAAAACTTTAAAATTAATTTAACCTAGTTAAATCTAATATAAAACTAATTTGACCCCTAAAACTTAAAAATTAGACTTTAATTAGGTTTATTTTAATTCTTAAAATTTAGAAAATAATTTTAATTAATTATTTTAATTAATTTTAATTAATCTCTAAAAAAATAAGTTTTAAAATAATCCAACTTAATTTGGACTAGTCTAGCCTTTAAACCTTAAAACATTCATCTAAAAATTAGACTTTAATTAGGCTTACTTTAATTCTTAAAATTTAGGAAATAATTCTAATTAATTATTTTAATTAATTTCTAAAAGTTAAGATTTAAAATTAATTAGGTCTAATTAGTCCAAGTTTCACCAATTAAACTTTAATTAGGTTAAGTTAAATTCTTAAAAATTTAGAAATTATTTTAATTAAGTCTCTTAATTAATTTTAAATTTTTTAAGATAAGATTTAAAAATTTACCTAATTAAGTTTAACTCAACCCTAATCGAACTTTAAAAGTTTTAATTCATTTAAGTTAGATTTAAATTAGGTTTTAATTAAAATTTGAAGTTAGGAAAATTTAATTAATTAATTTAATTAAAAATCCTAAGCTTTAAAATTAATTTTACACTTAACTAAGTCTAATTCATCTTTTAAAGTTTGAATCCTAGTCCCTTTTGATCTTTATTAATGCAGGTCCCTTTGTACTCATGAGACAATTTTGATGTAATTTGTACTCCTATGATTTTAATAAAAGATATCAAGTTCCTTTTATCTTGTTTATTTATTTTATTATGTTTTTGCATGACATATTTTAGGTAGATTTACCTAATAAACATTTTAGTTAAATTAGAGTCCTCTAGGACTAGTCACTTAAATTAATTAATCAATTTAATTAGGGAGATAATTTAGTAACATAACATTTGAATCTTATATCTCGGATACACTAAAGAAGTTGATGTTTTGACGTACCATGATGCTGACCTTGAGAGTGTACCTTGGTATCGAATTTATGTGCTATTAAAACCTAGAATTTTGACAAAATAACTTAGGTTTAGAATTAAATAAAATTGATAGGTAAGCAACTAGCGACATTAGTAACTTAGGTTTTAAACATTTAATTAATGGAGCCTTTTTAGGATTAGAACTTAAAATGAACAAGATAAAAAACAGTCATGCATTTTACTTTAATCTTTTGAGGCGGAAGTTACATTCCTTTGAATTTGAGTGAGGTTTCCTATCTAGAGGACGTCTCGTTCAACTCAAGTTTAAAGGTGATGTAATTTTTAAATCAAAAGGGTATCTTTGATTCAAATAATGTTCAATTAACAATGGAAAATTAAATTAATATCTATCTTCAAAGTATCAATGCCACGTAATATTTTTTTTTCAAGGTACTAATTTTTTGGGCGTTTGTAAGGGTCGCCCTTACACGTAACCGACTCCTAAACTCAATATTTTTTTAAAAATGAATCTCCGGTTTGTTTTATGGTGTCTGGCCTACTAAAGTGGCCGATGACGATTCCAAGTCAATTTTTCAAAATTAAATTATATATTTTTCTAAAATTTGGGTTTTTTAGGATTAATAAATTTATATTCTTTTAACACCAATGGCTGAGTTATTTTTCACCTAAACACGCGTTTTTTAAAGAGGTCGCGATAGCTTGGCGACTCCGCTGGGGACGTAAAAAAAATATTTTTTGTGAGTCAGACCTAACATTTTTAAATTTTACGTGGCATTTTGAAGATAGATATTAATTTAATTTTTTATTGTTAAGTGAACATTATTTGAATGAGGATAACTTTTTACTTTTATGATATATCTTGTCATTCATGCATATGCTCTTGACCCGAGCTTTTACCCTTAAGTGGGAGTTAGATATTATCCGACGTGATGCTCTTCAGCTCCGAGTTTTGGATTTTTATCTGCTTTCGGTATACTAACCTTACGCATCGCGGGGTCTTCACCTCTGTTGTAAGGGACCTATACCACCGAATCGATGTTTTATCGTTGTAGTAGACGGTAACCACAGTTCGGGAACCTAGTGTCTAGATCAAAAACCGCATATAGAGTAGAAACCTACCCCTTCTAGAGCCAGACAGAGACCATAAGATAAGACGGTATGCTGCCGAAATGCCGCCAAACTTAGGCTTTCTATGTTAACATGTTCTCTGGTTATTTTACGCAATTTAGCATGCTCTCTGGTTATTTTACGCAATTTAGCATGCTCTTTGGTTATTTTATGCAATTTAGCATGTTCTCTGGTTAATTTTATTTGTATTTTTAACTGCTCTATGGTTATTTTTCAGGCACTTTTATTATCTTATTTTATCTTTATATTTATCCTACTAACACATTTTCTTTTTGTTTTCGTGTTTTTTGTCCTTTTATGCATTTTATTTTTACTTGGCATATCATTTGCATGGGTATTCATTTGGAAAACAGTAAAGTTAGAAGTATCCAAAAATGTCAAAAGGGATCATTATAGGCGAAGATAATACGGAAGTCTGGACATGGTCCGAGTTAGTTCAACACGAGAAAGGTGACAGTTTGCCATCAGGGAGTGTCTCAACACTGAAAGAGTATGTCAGGATTAGCACAAATCAGAGTCCTTGTCTCTCCAAAGTCCAAGAGATATGAGAACAGTGGAGTGATGACATGAAAGATCAGTTCAAGGAGTTTGAAGACATTGCTTTGTTAGTGAAGGTCCCTATTGATAAACACCTAATGAGAGCGATGGCGCAGTTCTGGAATCCTGCTTACAACTGTTTTACTTTTGGGAAGATAGACATGACACATACGTTGGAGGAGTACGAAGTTCTGATCAGTTGTCCGGCAATTAAGAATGATAGGATATATGTCAAGCCCAACAGCACTTCAGGCTTCAAGAAGAAGTTGATGCAGATCACTGGCAAGGGTAAAGAGTTTTGGGACCAGAAGGTAATGGGTCACGATCACAAGGACGTGAGCGAGGAAAGACAGAGAGTGAGTTGGAAGGTTTTCAAGGATTTGATAGCCGCGAGCAGCGAAGAGCCCACCAAAGCAAGAAGGATGTACGCCCTTTGCATCTATGGGTTGGTGCTATTTCCTAGAACTCCCGAGCACATAGACCCATCCACGGTTGGTTTGTTCGAGAGGTTATTCAAAGGTTAAATCCGGTTCCTACCATACTAGCCGAGACCTATAGATCACTCACAGCATGTAGGAGGGTCGGTGAAGGAAGATTTTGGGGTTGTGCACAGCTTTTGGAGATATGATTTAGAGGCCACCGTTGGAGCTCTTCGTATAGCGCCCTAAGGTTCAGGACTACGTACTCACCCATCGAAGAGCACCTAAAGAGTTGTGTTTTGGAGAAGAAGACTGAAGTCCAATGGAGCGATCTTTTCTGGGATTTGATAGATTCGAACATCGTTTGAAAAACCTGCTGGCTGAATAGTGGGACGACTTTTCGGTATCGGTGCGGAGACAACGATTGGATCCCATTAGCGGGTATATAGGGTGAAACAACTTACTACCCATTGTTAGTTTCAAGGCAGTTTGGATCGAGACAATTCATACCAGCCACAACGGGGATGACCGGTTTCAGTTTTTCACACCAAAGCGAAGGATACAGATCCAAAATAGCCCAGATTGTGAAAGTTTGGGATTCACCTAGGAGGGTTCAGCCTTATCGAGAGTTCGAAGTCATGGCCCGATATGACGAGTGGAGGGAGCAAAGGGTGAACGATGGAGTTTTTCAAGGAATGCCGAAGGATGAGGGACCGTCGTCAGGCAAGGTAGCCTTAGAAGCACCATCAGCATTAGAAAAACTCAAGGAGGATCGAGACTTGGATTTTCAGAGACAAGAGAAGAAGATCTATGAACTTACACAGGAGTTGAACCTCACAAAGTACCAGGAGCAGACTCATGAGAGGAAAGAGAAAGAGATGTCACTTCAGATCGAAAGGTTACGTCGAGATTTGAGGAAAGCACAAGAAGTATCCGAGGGGCATAAAAGGAAATATCCAAAGGCAGGTGAAAACAGGAGCGTCGGGGATAGTTCTGACCGCTTGGACAAGGCGTTAAAGGAAAAAGAGGAATACAAGAAGCTTTACGAAAGTAAATGCCATGAAGCGAGAGAAGCAACTTACAAAGCTAGGAAGACATCGAACAAAGAGCAAGCGAAGAACCGTGAGTTGACAACTCAGGTAACACAGCTAGAAGAATTGGTTGCAAAGTATCACAATGAAGACAAGACCAAGATGGAAGAGGAAAATGAGGGGCTTCAACGAAAGATTGTCTCGCTCGAGGGCCAAGTACAAGAGTTGCAATAGAAGTTAGTCGACTTTGAAGGAGCTTTGTGTCAAAATGCCGGAGGAGCATGGAAGACGAAATATGAAGCAACACAGCGCACGATCCAGAGTCAGAACAGTGAGTTGGTCAACTTCAAGGAACAAGTCAGAAGTATTGCATCTTACGTATAGATATTGTCGAGAGAAGCTACAACTCTTCTAAACCAGCCGAACGTCGAGCAAGAGCACGAAGAAGCCATCGTGCGCCTGCTACATGAGTTGACCAACTTAGGGATTAGGACCAACAGTTTTCTGTAGATTATCTTGAATTTGTAGTGAATCCTTTTTGGATAAACGAATATTTTTAAGAGATTGTTTTTCGAATTTAATACCCTCTTGCATTCATGCATCCATTCATCACGTGCATTATTTATTAAAATAAAGTTTAATAATAAAGATTTTATGGCAGTGACTTTTAAAAATTGCAAATATACTATACATATGCTCGACGCGTTCGCGCACCAAGAGACTAGCAATGGAGGAAAGACTATAGAGACTAGAGGATCATCATGCCGAATTTGCAAATCGCTTAGATGCGATAGAAAATGGCATAAAAGATGGCTTCACCAAAATTTAGACGAATATTATCAGTCAGATAACCGCTCTGTTGGTCCCGAAGCAGGATGAGAAAGGCAAAGTATCAATAGAAGGGGCAGATGAAGCTGAAGGACAGGCAGATACGATAACTCACATAAAGGGGCAACCAAAAGCGCATTCAGTTCCAGGGAAAGTGCAGTTTAACGTAGTAGGGACATCCACGAGTCACCCCGTGGAAGTTAATGACTTCACCCGAATATCGATGAAGTCTCGTTCAACTCAAGTTTAAAGGTGATGTAATTTCTAAATCAAAAGGGTATCCTCGATTCAAATAATGTTCAATTAACAATGGAAAATTAAATTAATATCTATCTTCAAAGTATCAATGCCACGTAATATTTTTTTTTCTAGGTATCAATTTTTTGGGTATTTGTAAGGACCGTCCTTACACGTAACCGACTCCCGAGCCCAATATTTTTTAAAAAATGAATCTTCGGTTTGTTTTATGGTGTCTGACATACCAAAGTGGCCGGTGGCGACTCCAAGTCAAATTTTCAAAATTAAATTATATATTTTTCTAATATTTGGTTTTTTCAGGATTAATAAATTCATATTTTTTTTAAAACCAATGGCCGAGTTATTTTTCACCTAAACACGCGTTTTTAAAGAGGTCGCGACAAAATGAAATGAAAAAATGAGTGGATAAAAAATTGACTGTTGTCATCATGTATGATGTGATGATAGAGATTCGTAATATATTTTTTTGACAAATACTACTGAATTTTTATTAAATCTATAAAAAATTATAATTATAATATAATTTAGAAACAAAATAATTAAATTAAAAAATCCAAAAATTCTTACGACCCAGAAACAAAGAAAAATAAAATTCCTATGGAAATAAGCATATCAATAAAATTTAGCAGCTTCCTAAATTTCCTTTTCTCTAACCAAACGAGACACATAGTGAAAGGAGTTGTAGGCGATTCAAATTGTCGTACAAAAAGTACCACTACCCAGGACTGATTTTATCGGCAAACAACCATCAACCGAGTGGGATAATTCTTTCTAAGTGATCACCGACAAAACAATAAATCAGAAAACTAGCATCGATTGAATTTATGTGTGAACAACAACCGATCGTTAGGGTATGTTACAACATGCCATAAAGACAGACGAATCAAACCCAAAACAAAAATAAAAATATGTCACAAGAATAGAGAAAAGCGTGTCACAAATACAGAAAAAAGAGATCCTTATTAAAATAAAATAAAAAAAAGAAATAGATCCGGTGGTCGACAACCAAAACTAAAATTGATTATTTGACCATCGATTAAAGGGAACGATCAAAACGAAAAGCTACAAAAGATAAAATTTAGGAAGGAGAACGACGGCTAAGGGTCAAGAGAATTAGGTTTTTAGGATATGAAGAGTGAAAAATCTCTATTTGACAAGACTTCTTCCTATACCTAGGAATTCCTTATAAAAAGAAAATGGATTCTTGAACCCCTTTCATGCTCATGTCACGTCGAGGTACATGATAGACCTCAACAGAAAACTGAAGAGTAACGATAGCAAGTGATTGAGTTCAGTAGTTTCTCATATAAAATTATTGACTCGAAAGATTGTTCATTTAAGAATTATTTTTTTTAAAATATAAATTTACAGGTGATATTATTTATGTGAAGAATATATCAATCCATGTTTACATACTATACTTTATTTTCATTTCACATATGTATTATTTATCAATAACAAACTTCAAAATAATCATCGTTATCAACAAATTATTTCAAATATGAAAACAAATGTGTGAATCATAGTGTTTTGCTTGGAACAAATGTGTCGATTTCTAAAACTTCCCAAACATAGTATTTGCGGGCATTAGGCTTTAATTTTAATAAAATTTTTGTTTTGTGGTATATTTTTTTTTATCTTTATATATTATTATATATGTCGTTTAACATGATTTTAATATTTATTATAAATTAGTTTAATATTTATATAAAGATCATCACAATATTAATTTTTTAATGGGTAAATTACACGGATAATCACAATATTATGAGATTAGTATCGATCTGACCACAATACTTTAAAAAGCGTCAAATACACCAGTGAACTATTTAAATGGTATCGAAATAGCCACCGACCGTTAAAAACTCACGGGACAGATGACGTGGCAGTTAAAAATAAAAGGAGGAAAATAAAATACTCCAAAGCACTAGAGAAGAAAGTTGAACTCGTGACAATAAGTATAAATAGGCAACACTCAAACCACTAAACTAAGTCAATTTTAATGTTTTAAATCCCTCAACATGTATATATTGAATGCAGTTTTCTATATTTATTCACACAATCATAAATATATTTTTTTAATTTAATTTAAACATTAATTAAATTATTTTATATAATAAAATAAAATAATTAAATTATAATAAAAATTTATTTAACTAAACTCTAAAGTTATTTAAAATTTTAAATTATATTTAAAAAACTTGTTTAAAAATACTAAACCCTAAACTCTAAAATCATTTAAAATTTTAAATTATATTTAAACTCTTATTTAAAAATACTAAACTCTAAACCTTAAATATTTAAAATTTAGGGTTTAGGGTTTTGAATTTTATGGTTTATGGTTAAGGATTTTAGATTTAGGGTTTAGGATTTAGGGTTTAAGGGTTTATAGTTAAGGATTTTAGATTTAGGGTTTAGGATTTGTATTTAGAGTTTAGGGTCTAAAAATTTAAATGATTTTAGAGTTTAGGGGTTGTTAAATAAATTTTTATTATAATTTAAATATTTTATTTTATTATATAAAATAATTTAATTAATATTTAAATTAAATTAAAAAATAAATTTATGATTGTTTGAATAAATATAGAAAACTGCATTCAATATATACATGTTGAAGGGATTTAAGACACTAAACTTGGTTTGGTTTAGTGGTTTGAGTGTTGCCTATTTATGCTTAATGCCACAGGTTCAACTCTTTTCTCCATCACTTAGTATTGTGGCTATTTATGATTTAAGACAATAAATTAATAGTTTACTGTGTATTTGATTCTCTTAAAAGTATTATGGTCAAATCGATACTAACCTCATAGTATTGTGGCTTAACCATGTAATTTATCTTTTTTTAATTTAATTTTGTCGATGGTCATAAAAAGATTGATCCTCGTTTGATGGTTTATTAACTGATATAATTAAAATTGTGTAGTGTGATAAGTCTACTCGATAGTTTAGTTCGTTCACCGTTGTTTTAACTAAAGACAAAAGGATTTATGAATATTTATGAATTTTTATGCTATGTTAATCTGCATAGAAGTGTTTTTTTTGTGTGCGCGCGCACAATTGTATAAAGTTTTTAATGAATTATCTTTTTTAATTTTTAATTTTTTTATACGTTATATTTATAATTTTTTGTGGTGTTTAATAAAAGGTAAATAATTTAATATACAAGTCCTTCAATTTTAGAGTTTGGGTGTTAATGTGAAAAGTGTAGGATTTAAGATTTATGGTTAGAATTTAGGGTTTAGAGTTTAGAATTTATGTTTTAGGTTTTAAGGTGTAGTGCTTATGATTTAAATTTTAAATTTTATAGAAAATAAATAATTTTTATACAATTTATGTATCAAAATACAATCCTTAATAAAATTTAGATATTATCAAAATAAAAATCAAGAATTGAAATATTAATTACTATATTTATTTGGTTTAAAATCATAATCAGAGTCAACAATATTTGGCTAAAAAGGTGGTCTCATAATATTGGTTCGGTTAGGCTAAAGTTTTGTCTAATAAAAATCACATAAAATTGCATTAGGTCCAATTTGTTTTTTATTTTATTTTTTAGGTATTAATTAGGACACTTTGTCGAAGAAATTGCTCTAATATCGTAGCTGGGGAAAATATTTTTTTTCAAATGTTGTACCTGCCATTTTATTTTCACATCTAAAGTAGTTTTACAATGTTATTAAAATTAAAAAATTTAAATGGTGATAAAAGGAAATCGAGTATGAATAGTTAATCGTTAAAATTTGTCATAATTATTATTTATAATTAAATTCTTTTTTATCTAATTTTAATTTTTAAATTAAAATAATAATATTATTCGTAGTCGGATAATAAATAATCCGACTTTATAATTATTATAAAAAATATAATAAATCCACAAATAATTAAAGAAATACAGTATAAAAAAACAATATTAATCCATGGCTACCCCTTTATTAAGAGTGTTCATTACTGGGTACCCGATTTTCGGGTAAGGTTTTATTTTTTTATAAAGTTTTGTATGTTGATACTTTTGAACAATATAAATGTCAGGTAAGGTTTTATTTTTTTACCGCGAAGATATTATTTTTTCGATCAATTTTAACAAATATCTCTTGTTAATAGCATTAGACTGCAAATTCATCCACACTTGTCAACATTACGTATTTCATTATTATAAGGTATTTATATTGATTTAAGTACAATTAACAAAAATATTATCTAATTACAATATATTTATACTGATATAAGTACATTTAATTATAATTTTTTTATTATTCGAGAAACCACGTATCATATAATATGACCGCGTATTATGTCACGCCATCACATAACGGCATTACGTGCAAGAATACTTTGTATGATGAAATAAAAGTTTAGAGGACTGATTGAATATTTACAAAATACAAGTACTATATTGATAATTTTTTAAAAGTATATGGGGCATTTCTGCCATTACCCCTTCTAAAAATGGAAACGAAAAGCTTTATAATTGCCTTACATACTTCGACGCCGAACAAGGGAATTCAGTGGCGCGTGGCGAAGTCAGGAAGGGCATACCGGGGTACTGCTAAAGGCCGTGAAAACCGAGAAGTGGGAACGGGGAAAGACTCGTCGACCCACGTTTTGTTGAAGTAAATTATGGGCAGCGGGATACCGAAAGGCCAATAGAAGTGCGAAACGTGTTGGGATGAGAAAATGCGAAGGAAGGCTTTCGGTGGGTGTTGATTATGGATGATAATATAATCCGAATTCAATTTCATCCGAAGAAAAAAATATGATCTTAATTCGACTTAAAAAAGTCTGAATCCGAATTTAGAAAAATATTCAAAATCTTAATAGAAGGTGGATTGAATATAAATATTATTATGACCAGATTTGAATTCAATCCAAAATGATATTGTTTCTAAATAAAAAAATAATAATCCTTAAAATTCAATTATATTGTATGATTCTTATATATAAAACACACACATTAACTTAAAAATTATGAAAATGTGCGGAAAATAGGAACTGAAAAAGATAAAAGGATATCATCATATTCTTAATGTTTCTTACAACTAATATATATCACAATAAAAAAAAACAACTTTATTTCAAAAATATAAAAACCTTACGCTTAAACCAATGAATAAAAATAGAAACAATCCTAAAATTTTATATTAGGAAAAACAAATTTATAAATTTTCTAAAATGAATTTATAAATTTTAAAAAGGAAATTTATAAAAATTTATATATACTTAAAATTTTATATAAAAAATTTAAATTTTTAAAGAGAGGATCCCATCATTAAATTATTTTTAATATTATCTAAACTGTCCGTACCATGACTCCAAGCTGCAGACATCACTTTGGAGTTGGAAATTATGACAAAATTGGCTTCAATTAAGGCTTTCAGGCGTCTGACTTTCTTATGACTTAGTTTTGGTTCGATGTTATACTAAGACTGCGTTTTTGATTGCTAAAAAGCATTTAGAGAAGTATTTTTTTATTGTTTTTCAAATCAGTTTTTTCCACCAAACTAAGAATTAGAAATTAAGGTTTTTAGATGGAAAAGCTAATTTACAAAATAAACTATTTTTTTACGGTTATAATATATTATTAAAATAATATTTATGTATACACAATTATAAAATAATATATTTTTTATAATATTTATATTAAAATAAAATTATTTTATTTATAATTTATTTTAAATTTATTATTAATTTATAATTATTATGTCCGTATATATTAAAAACAAATTTATTATTTAATATATTCTATATTTATTTTTAATTAAAATTAATAATTTAAACATCATTTAAATTTACGTATACCTTATAACATCATGTCTAAAATAAATATTTTATCATCTCAAAATCAGTTTTTGACATCAATGATAAACACTACCTAAATTCCTAAAATCACTTTTTGTATGTCACTTTTAAAATTATTTTTTAACCGCATTTTTTAAAATCAACGCCAAATTAAACCTAAGAGTAGAAATTTTTTATCTTTTAATTATATTTTTAAAAATTTTATATTAAGAATTATAAAAAAATAAATATTAAATTTATTTTTTATGTCTTAAATCTTATATCTTAAAAATTATATCACATCACAATTTTTAAAATTTTAATTATAATTCTTAATCAGATGTAACTATGCTTAATATGGGAGGGACTCTTCCTACTGTTAAGAGTGAAATACATTGCGTGGCTGCCCGATCATGACGTAGTCCGAGATATAAGATTGAGAAAAAAAGGGCAGGTGAGAGATGTTCCACGAGCTATTTGTTTGAAGTCTTTTTCCATTTCTAGGTAAGAGAAAGAAATGAGAGACTTCCCAAGCATGGGGATATTTGCCCCTCTTAATTATTTTTGATATAATTCTATTTAAGGTTTTCTTAATATAAATAATAATAAAATATTTTTTTTATTTTAAATTTAGATATTTAATGAAAAAATATTTTTTTAAAAATATTTAATCCTAATTTTATATTTATTCTCAACTTTAAATCTTAAATATAAATTTTAAGTTTAATATTTTAAAATAAAAATATAATAAAAACGGACAAGTCAGTCAGCTAAGCAAGATACAGGCGATAAATTTTGAAGCTATCCCTGGAAGGGGGTAAACAGACATTGGCATAATCGTAAATATTTGATAACGAGAGGCGTAATTATTGGACAGGTCAGTCAGCTAAGCAAGCCGTTGACATTTGACCCAATTAGACCTGCCTTTTTCGCGTCATGTGAATTGAGTAGGTCATAAATAAATCGAATATTTAATAAATTATTTATAAATTATCTAAGAAAAATTATGTTTATATTTATTTACTTATTAAATGAATATAAATAAATTATTTATTTTTTAATTAAATAAATAGACATAAATAAAAAAATTGTATGCTCGTTTATGTTCATGATCATTTAGTAATTAATTTGTTTATATTTATTTATGTTTTTTAATTTTTTTTAAAATATATATACCTAGGAGTATTTAGTATTAGATTAAATTGAACTAATCTATTAAACAAAAATAAAATTGATTAATCTTTTGCATAATTTTAAATTTTAAATCATAATTTTTTTAGTTTTAATTATTGATTAATTGATATAAAATGAATTAATTAATCCAAAATAATCAAACTAATTAAAAATATTAAATATTAATACATTCTATATATTTGTTTATGATCGTTTGTATTAATTTATGTTGATTTTTATCAGCCAAAACTCATGTGATTACATGCAAATGAAGTTTGTTTCTATAGATCTTCAGTAATAAATTTGTATCTAATTCTAGAATGTTTATATAGTCTTCATAGCTTTGACAGCTCATTCTTTCTCACCCCCCCCCAAAAAACATTCAAACGCTTCCTCTGAAAAATCCGTTTCGGATAAGCTTTCTTTTTTATTTTTATTAATAATATTAGTTTTCACCGAAAAAATATATTTATAAAAAGAAATTTTCGCCCTTCATTCGTAAGCGCCCGCCTTATAAATTCTCAACATCTTCTTTCTCTTCGGTCAAGAAAATCACAAACATGAAAATTCAACAGATTTTAAAAATTCTTCTTTTATTTTGAAGAAAATGGTCGAACTTGATTGGAAAGCAAAGTTGGTTTCTTCCAAAATCCCAAAAAAATCCTCAAATATCTCAAACAAACTCCAGGTTTCAATTCCGACGCTGTTTCGGAGCTCAAATGTTCCATCTCCACTTTCGACTTCCCCTTCTGCTTCCAAAACTTACGACTATTATCTCCGGCTCCCAGAACTAAGAAAGATATGGGAGGCAAAAGAGTTTCCCACTAGGCGAAACGAGGGAGTTTTGAAGCTGGCTTTGCACGCTTTGGATATCACGTTTCGAGTCATTTCGACCGTTTTGTCGGATCCCAAATCGTATTTAAACCGCCGCGAGTGGACGCGTCGACTCCAGTCACTCACCATGAGTCAGATCGAATTCATCGCTGTGAATACAAAAATGATGAACGGTGTTCTGACATCGTCAGATCAGGAACAACACCGATCGTTGATCTGGCATCGTCGAACGGTGTTCTAACATGAGAGAGTAGCTCCGCCGAGATGTGGAAGATGCACGGAGAAACGAAAGTGGTGAACCGAACGAGTGAATTCAGTTTGTTGCCTCGGCTCGCCACACGGCAGAAATCTGAAGACGTCGCACAAAAAATCCTGTACTCCATCGAATGCGAGATGAGGTGGTGTCCCTACACCCTAGGCTTGGGAGAGCCGAATCTCTGCGGCAAACCAAACCTCGATTATGATGCTGTTTGCAAACCGGCCGAACTCCATGCGCTTAAGTCTTCTCCGTACGACCACATCGACAACTCGGAGAACACAACGCTTTACACCATGCATCAGATTCTCGAATCGTGGATCCAAACAGGTAAACAATTGTTAACACACATCGTTTCAAGGATAGACGCTGGCAGCTTCGAATCCACCGTCGACGATTGTTATCTAATGGGAAAGATCTGGAAGCTTCTAGAAGAAATCGAAGATCTCCATCTCTTAATGGACCCTGACGATTTCCTTCACCTGAAAACCCAATTGCAGATAAAACCGGTCAACGAAACGGAGTCCTTTTGTTTTCGATCGAAAGGGCTTGTTGAAATTACGAAACTATCCAAGGAATTAAAACACAAGGTACCTTTTGTTTTAGGAGTCGAGGTGGATCCTACAAGTGAGCCCAGACTTCAAGAAACTGCTATGAGGTTGTACACTGAGAAACAAGAGGGTAGTAAAGTCTTTCCGGTACAATCATTGCAAGCCATTGATTTTTTTTTTTGAAACCCATTGCAAGCCATTGAATCTGCCTTGAAACGGTTCTTTTTTGGGGTACAAGCAAGTGTTGATGATCGTCATAGGGAGTTTGGAAGCGAAAGCGAACTGAGCCGTGGCGAGTTATGGTGCGAGGGACTCATTTAGTCTGATATTCTTGGATCCTACTTATTTCCTGAGTTTGGATGCGGCTAAGACGTTTTTGGGCGAGTTTTGGAGTCATGAACAGGATGGGTCTGGGTCAACAAAGAGAGTATGACTCGATGGTTTGGTTAAAAGAGATTATTGAACTGGAACTAAGAAGAATTAGAATTATTGTTTTAAAAATGTTGGTGTGTGATGAATTATTGTTTTAAACTGTAAATGTTTTGTAAAATAGGAAATGAGAATTATGATATATAAAATTGAAATCGATTGTTTTTTCAAAAATCCAAAATACTGTTTGTCATAACCCATTTCAAAATAAACCCAAACAAATAATAACCAAAACCTCTTAATCCAAATACACAACCCAATACCCAATAAAGCCCTAATATAAACCCAACATAATTAACCCATATCCAAAACTAAGCAAACCCTAAATATGATAACCTAAACCCTAATTAACCCTAACCAGCCACCCACAAGTCTGTCGCTGCCGCCTTGCTTGGCCACTCCTCTTCGCGTGTACATCGCACGCACCCAACCATTGGATGAGATGGCCGGCCACCGCCCTTATCCACTCGAACCTGCAAAAGAAACATCATTAAATCTATGTTTTCAGGCCTAAACTCATAGATTTTTATATTTAATATGTTGTAAATCTGGGATATAAAACCCAGAACCAAATCAATATAAGGGGACATCGACGCCCATGAAATGGAATGAAAAAGGAGGATTCGAAGCAAAAATCCAACAAGCATCAACCAAAATACATTCGAACACAAAAATAGAGAGAAGAGAGAGTGAATCGGAGTATAAAACGCAAGAAAAAAAAAGGTAAAAAGAGTTATTTCCGAATACTTATATGTAGATCTAGGATTGCTCGTAATCCGGTTTGAAAATCCACCATCAGATTCGGGTTCCCTGCATTGAGAGGAGTCGACCAACGAGCACAGAAAGCCAGAGAGTCTCAAGGCTCTTTGTTCTTTATCATTTGATGACGAATAAGACAAATGAACCCTTAATTAAAATAGGGGTATTTAACTAGAACACGAAACGATACTGTTTTGGTACCGGTTCATCAGGGCCAAAACGGTGCCGTTTCAAGCATCCATACCCGGTTTCAACCCGAGAACTAGATCCACACCTGTGCCTGACCCGAACGAGTGGGGAAATTACATACACAGTCCATGCAGTCTTCGTGACCTTGCGCTTCGGCCTCCTAGTTTGCATATCCTTCAATTTTGGTCACTGTTTTTTACAATTAAGTCTTATTTCTTTAATTTCTTTTAATTTCGTCCTTATTACTAATTTAATCCTTATAGCTTTTGCTTTTGCAAATTTGGTCCCTGGTATTTTTCCTAAAAATTATTATCATATTTATTAGCATTTTTAATAAATATTTCACTGATCATGTTTTTTTATCACAGATTCGAATAGTGAATTTATATTTTCGTTCATATAAAATATTTTATAACCCATAGGTGCCAATTTTGTGCGTTGTGGGGGTGCTCACCCTTCCCCACGCGTAACAGACTTCCGGATCCAGCTCTGGTTCGTAGACGCAGATTTCGTGTTCCAATCGCACTGAAAAATGATTGGTGGCGACTCCTCGGACTAATTCCGGTGATTATAGCTAGCGACTCCGCTAAGGACTTTTTCGAGAGTTGAGCCTCAACTCGCTTACATTTTATTTAATGATCAAAAATATAAATTCCGTTTATTTTAATTTTATGATCATGTTTATTTATTTTATTTAACATATTTTCTAATATATTTTTTAAATGTTTTTCAGGACCCCATTCCATAAGCTCTCAGCCCGGGCTCTGTCCAAATTAAGTGGGAGCATGAAACCACTCCTTCGGAGGCGTAAGATGATGAATTGCTTTCGGGATATTTTTTCCTCTGTCTTCATGAGACCTACGTCTCGCATTGACTTAGAGAAACGTATCCCCCTGAATTATGTTTATTATCCTTAGTATGATAATAAATATCATTCGGGTACCTTCTAGAACCACACCACATGTAGTGAGCCATAGAAGCCGACCCTTAGAGCCGTCATGCCGAACCTCTGCCCGATTAGAGGGTCACCTTGTAGGGTTTTTCTTTTTAGAAAGAGAGAGAGTGGGGGGTTTCGTCTATTTATGTCCTTTAATTCATGTTATTTATTTCTCGTTATTTATTTTCACAATATATTTGCCATATGAATATTCATGTATCATAAAGCATGCACGTTTATTATTGTCTAGTTCGATACTAATATTTTTGCATCCTTTTATTGCATTGTTTCTCGTTTTTGCATTCACACTTCTAAATTTCCAAAAGATGTTGACACAAGTATAACTGTTAAAAAGGTTTAGTTACATAAGAACCGTTTTCTCGATAAAGTGAGGGGCGGAATGGGTTCCACTAGTGACATTAAGAGAACATAGTTCGAGATAATTCGTTCCAGAAATAAGGGAAGTCTCACCTCCACCTGACGTAGGGTTATATTCGCATTTTGATCGAATCCCTAAAGTAAGCCCGAGAAAATGATAAAATATATATGAATTCTAGTTGTTCGAGATCCAATTTTATTTGGGGCAAGAAGCTGACAGTGCTTTCCCAGAAAATCGAAATTTCGAAGATGAAGGCTAAATAAGACTTACTTTATGTAGAGAAAGCTTCGTTCTGACTCGAGCTTCCTTTTCAAAGTTGTACTGAGTCAACACCTTTTTATAATATTTTATAGTACTTTGCACGTGCATGACATCATTCTAGTTGCATCAAGCATATCATTTTGTATCATTGTTACCATAATTTTAACACTAGAGGGATATTTCCATTGTAGTAATTCTAAGACACAACATCTTCATCTCGCCAAAAGTAAACCCGAAAGAATGGAGACAAGATTAGCTAGGATCGAGCAAGCATACAAAGATATGCAGAAGGACATAGAGAATAAGCTGGAAAAGATGCACCTAGACACTCACGTGTACGTTTAACAGTCACATGATGACCTGATCAGAAGAATGACCAAGATGTTAACTGAAAGGGATCTCGAGAAGCAAAAAGAAGACCTAGATACTATGGGTTTTGATGTAAGATGTGCCGATCTGGAAAGGCGGATGTCAGCAATAAAAAATGAAAGGAACCAGGTGAAGTTTGGGATACGATCCCAGGAACAAGAAATGGAAAGTCTAATGAAAGGAAAAAATAAAGCCGAAGAAGGACGAGGTGATCTGCAAGGCGATCATGAAAATTTTCAACAGTCAAAAAAATATACGAGTATCGGGAAATTTTCTGCTGATCGAAAATTTGAAGTCTAGAAGAAAACAGGGTACTGAGAAAAGAAATTTAAAGATACGCACAAGCAACAAGTCCTCATGCAAGAAGAGTTGGCCCGTAGCCGGTTCTAGAATATCAGTTTGAAGGATCGAATTATTGAGCTGGAAAAATCCTCGCAGAGGCACCATAACCAAGACTTGACGATCAAGGTGAAAGAAAAAACAAGATCAAATCAGAAGACGAATGCAGAAAAGAAGAAGTTTACCCCTATCCTAATCTTATACGATGAGTTATATAAGTTTCTATATAATGCACACATAGTTTCCCCATTTTACTCAAAACCATTGGAACCTCCTTACTTAAAATGGTATAACCCTCATGTTCGATGTGAATACCATGCTGAAATTGTGGGGCATTCCATTGAGGATTGCGTTGGTTTCAAGAAAATCATGGAGAAGCTTATGAACTTGGGGGTTGTGAGATTTGATGACTTTGTTGGACCTAGCACAATCGGGAACCCTTAGATTTCCCTTTTTGAAACTTTTTGTTTGAAAGGTGCATCCACCTTGCAACTACTACAAGCGGACTGATAAAGAAATTCTCTTCGGTTCTCAGAATATCTTAAAGCTGTGTACATAACGTACTTGTGACTCTTGCCTGAGAGTAACAAGAATCTTTGTAAAAGGGCCTAAGTTTGTTATCTATGTGACATGAAACTTTTTGTTGTACATATAACAAACATTTTTGTTTCCCTTCTATACACAAATGTCACACAAATTACACACTCTCAAAGACAAGCAAATGTTCCAAGTCTTCAAGTATCGAGCCATCAAATAATGTTCGAGAAAGATATGTCTCGAGGAGCTACCCGAGTCTAAAAATGATAAAGACCATGATCCGTTTTCTGATTTACTAAGAAAGATAGAAGGAAAACCGGCGAAGAAGATATGCCTTGAGTAAAAGAAGGATTGCAAACCAGTTCGACAAATGTTACGAAGAATAAGACCTAACAAGGTATTGCCCTTTGACTAAAAATGTTAGGGTACAACATATCAGTGAGTCATGATCGCTTTATTCCATGACATGAAGATCAAGTTATATGTCGACAACATGATTGCCAAGTCGACAACTGAAGACGGGCGCATAGAAAACTTTCCTTGAGATTAACCAAGTTCTCACCAAAGCTGAATCCTACTAAGATGAGTATTCAAAGTCGCATCTGAGAAGCAGTTGAGCTACATAGATGACGAAAAGAGGCTATAAATGATGAAACTCGAGATCTGAACTCTGACGGTGACTTCAAGTCCACAGACATAAGGTATTGGGGCAATGTTAATACCCTCAGAAGATGATTGCAACCCTTTCTTCAGTAAGCTTAACTTTGATTGTTCGAAAGTTCGAGCTGTAAGTACCTACAGGAGGTCACTGAAAGTGAGAAAAAATGTTACAGAGACAGACAAGTGATTCCATCATGAAGATCAAGCACCGCCACGATGCATTAATGCCGCTGGAGCAAAAATGATTCCCAGAAAGTCTCCGAAAGTGTTTGCTAAATTCATACCAGAATATTCACATTGGTAGGCAGATGACGAGATTTGAGCATTACGGGACAAATTTAAAAGAGATAACATAGACCATGCTAAAAAAGATACCACTGATGCAACACGAATGCTGATAAATCCACGTTCTTCTATCATCTCTACAAGCGATGACTTCCTCTTGGCCATTCTCTCTGTGGGGGCATGGACATCGTTGAACCTAGCTCGATAAGGGTTTTAATAGACACTGATTCTGGAGCAATATAGAAGAAATCATTGGTTTGTATTAGTGATACACAATTCACTCATCTTCTAATAAATGAAGGAATAGACGAACACAACAACTTCGTCATCAAGATCTAGCACTTCGTTAGATGTCGTGTAGATCACTTTTCACGAAGTTCTACCACTTCCTCAAATATCGTGTAGATCAATTTTCACGAAGATCCACCACTTCCTCAGATGTCGTGTAGATCACTTTCCACGAAGATCCACCACTTCCTCAGATGTCGTGTAGATCACTTTCCACGAAGATCCACCACTTCCTCAGATGTCGTGTAGATCACTTTTCACGAAGATCCACCACTTCCTCAGATGTCGTGTAGATCACTTTCCACGAAGATCCACCACTTCCTCAGATGTTGTGTAGATTAATTTTCACAAAGATCCACCACTTTCTTAGATGTTGTGTAGATCAATTCATCACGAAGATCCACCACTTCCTCAGATGTTGTGTAGATTATTTTATCACGAAGATCAAGCCACTTCCTCAAATGTTGTATAGATCAGTTATTCACGAAGATTTAGTCACTTACTTAGATGTCGTGCGGATCAATATTTCATAAAGATCTTATCACTTATTCAACTGTAGTACCGATCAGTTTTTCATGAAGATCTTACCACTTTCTTAAATGTAGTGCAGATCTATTCTCTTTCGGTCGTACCATATCATGCTATTTCGTTACATTATTTCATATTACTAGTTTTATGTATTAAGTTTTTCTTGTAAAATATCCTAGTAAATAATTTGTTTCATAAAATGGAGGGTTGACTAATCCGAAGATGTAGGTAAAGCTGGAGCTGATGCCGATATGCCCCATTGGAGGATGCAGATGCTGATTATAGCAAGGTGGGGGAAGCTACTAAGCCTAACATGTTTGTGTATGAACAGATAAGGGGAGGAAAGATGAAACAAGGGGTAATCCAAATGCCCATTAAAATCCATTCTCACGAATGGTTAATGAATTAAGTCCTTGGTTTCAATTGATTGTACCCAGAGTAATGGTACAACTAGCCCGGAGCAAACGGTTACCGGTAAAGGCGAATCAAATCCATTAATCCCTGCGCATTTGGAAAAAATGTATTGATAAAGACCATTCAAACGCCCATTGAAATCTATTTTCACGAATGGTCAAGGAATTAAATCCTTGATACCAACTGATTGTACCCAGAGTAATGGTACAACTAGCCTGGAGCAAACGACTATCGGTATAGGCAAATCAAATCCATTAATCCCTGGGCATTTGAGAAAAATACATTGATAGGGACCATTCAAATGTCCATTGAAATCCATTCTCGCGAATAGTCAAGGGATTAAAACCTTAAAGAATCCAATGTTATAATTGATACCAACTGTTTGTACCCAAGAAAATGGTACAACTAGCGCGGAGTAAATGGCTACCGGTAAATGCAAACCAAATTCGTTAATCCCCGTGCATTTGGGAAAAATGCAAGCGAACCAAGATCATTGCTTCCTCAACGCTACAATAGAATCAAATGTCAAAACGCATCCCCTCATTGATGTTGCAGTCGAATCAAATACCGAAAACCTCAGACTTGAAGACATTGCCTCCCCATCAATCCTGTAGTTAGATCAAACCTCGACACTGAAGCTGAATTAGACGTCAAAAACCATCTTCTCGGCGGTGTTGTAGCTGTATCAAATGTTATAATCCATCTCATCGTCAGTGTTATAGATGGATCAAGATTTATAGACCATGCAGCTCCGTCAATATTGCGACTAAGATCAAGTTCCCTCCGAAGATGGCAATATCATCAGTGTCGTTGTAGACCAAGCATATTTTGTCTCTTAAAATAAGTCAAGCTCAGATCGTCTCCTCCAACAAATCATCAGTTTTGAAGATTTTGCTGACAAGGGCGGTGGAGTGTATCAAGCCAAGCTACAGAAGAAGCGGTGGCCAAAATGAACTTTAACCTTGCCAAAAAGAACCATAACCTTACCAAAAAGAACCCTTATCATCCCAAAAAAGAACCCCTAAACCATGCCAGACGAAATGAGTTATTCTTTATCTTTGCTCTATTATCGTTACACAACAATGAGCAAAGAGGGACAACTGTCATAACCCATTTCAAAATAAACCTAAACAAATAATAACCAAAACCCCTTAATCCAAATACACAACCCAATACCCAATAAAGCCCAAATATAAACCCAACATAATTAACCCAGATCCAAAACTAAGCAAACCTTAAATATGATAACCTAAACCCTAATTAACCTTAACCATTGGACGCACAAGTCTATCACCCACAAGTCTATCCAAAACTAAGCCACCCACAAGTCTATCACCGCCTCCTTGCTTGGCCACTCCTCTTCGCGCATATATCGTACGCACCCAACCATTGGACGAGATGGTCGGTCACCACCATCGACCACGTGATGAAGCAGCTCCATCGCCCTTATCCACTCAGACCTGCAAAAGAAACATCATTAAATCTATGTTTTCAGGCCTACACTCAAGGATTTTTATGTTCAATATGTTGTAAATCTAGGATATAAAACCCAGAATCGAATTAATGTAAGGGACACCGATGCCCACGAAATGGAATGAAAAAGGAGGATTTGAAGCAAAAATCCAATAAGAATCAACCAAAATACATTCGAACACAAAAATAGAGAGAAGAGAGAGTGAATCAGAGCATAAAACGCAAAAAAAAGGTAAAAAATGAGTTAGTTTCGAATACTTATTTGTAAATCTAGGATTGCTCGCACTCCGGTTTGAAAATCCACCATCAGATTCGGGTTCCCTACATTGAGAGGAGTCGAAAAGCATCTTACTTTTTTAATTTCGGCCGCCGTATCGGTGGCCGACGAGGTGGCCGGTGGTGACAACGATGGCCCTCCACCGGCGAACACAGAAAGCTAGAGAGCTCTCAAGGCTCTGTGCTCTTTATCATTTGATGAGAATAAGACAAATGAACCCTTAATTAAAATAGGGGTATTTAACCACAACAAGAAACGATACCGTTTTGGTGCCGGTTCATCAAGGCCAAAACAATGCCGTTTCAAGCATCCATACCCAGCTCTAACCCGAGAATCAGACCCACACCCATGATTGACCCAGACGAGTGGGAAAATTACATGCATAGTCCCTGCAATCTTCTTGACCTTGCGCTTCGGCCTCCTAGTTTGCATATCCTTCAATTTTGGTCACTGTTTTTTACAATTAAGCCTTATTTCTTTAATTTCTTTCAATTTCGTCCTTATTATTACTGATTTAATCATTATAGCTTCTGTTTTTGCAGATTTGGTCCCTGGTATTTTTCCTAAAAATTATTATCATATTTATTAGCATTTTTAATAAATATTTCACTGATCATGTTTTTTTATCACAAGTTCGAATAATGAATTTATATTTTCTTCATATAAAATATTTTGTAACTGATAGGTGCCAATTTTGGGTGTTGTGGGGGTACTCACTCTTCCCCACGCGTAACAGACTCCCGGATCTAGCTCTGGTTCGTAGACGTGAATTTGGTGTTCCAATTGCACCAAAAAAAATGATTGGTGGCGACTCCCCGGACGAATTCCGGTGATTACACTGTACTATCTCTAACTTTTAGATATACCTCTTCATTCTGAAAATAAAATTATACTATCTCTAACTCATGAGCCATTTATAATTTAAATCATTGAATTTACCTTCTACTTTCGTATAGGTCACAAACCTTTAATTTAATCAGATCAAATCATTAAGCTTTTATTATTAACAAATTAAATCATTCATACTAAAACCGTTAATTATTTTAACAAGAAAATTAACTCAATAATCCTACTAGACATATTTTTTTTCATGTCACCAAGTTAATATTAATTAAAAGTAAAGAAAAGTATTTAAAATATTTTTTACATTAAATTATTAAAAAATTGTAATTCAATCAATATCAATTTACTAAATTTCTTTAATAATTTAATTTAAAAAATAATATTTTTTTAATTTTAATTAATATTATCTTGCTAACATGAAAAAATATGTCTAGTAGGATTATTGTGTTAACTTTTTCATTAAAATATTTAATGATGTTAGTGTGAATGATTTAATTTATTAATAATAACAATTTAATGATTTAATCTGATTAAATCAAAGGTTTATGACCTATACGAAAGTTGAGAGTAAATTCAATAATTTAAATGTAAATGGCTCCTAACTCATAGATATAAATGTATGAATCTACTGATAAAATATATGAATATGTATTAAAGTCAAGCTAACACATGATAATTTGTGTATGAAAAGTACATCTTTTAAAGAGTTAACGGTGGATAATAGGAATGTTCAGACTAGGTGTGTAAACGTGCTGAATCAAGTTCAAGTAATGCTAAGCTTAACTTAAGCTCGAAAGGTTCAAAGCTGAGCTTGACTCAACTCGAAAGCTCACAAGTTTAAAATGAGTTCAATCTCATACTTGAAATAAAAAATTGAAACTCGAACTCGAAAAATTCAAAAAACTTAAACTCGAAAAGCTTAAAATCGAAATATTCTCAAATATATCTATGAGCTCGATTCAAGATTGAACTTGAACATGAACTTTAAGTGCATGAAGACTTAAAACTTTATTTTTAAAACAATAAAATATAAATGTTTTTTCACTCTAATCAACAACGTTACATTATAATACAAATAATATAATAAAAATTTCTCGAGTCATAAAAAACGTTCTACAAAAAGATAAACGTAACATTACATTAAAATTACGATAATTAAACTGATAACATTTTATGTCTTAATTTCACAAGTTGCTCCTGTCAAAAAAGTAAATGATAATAGTTAATTATAAATTATTTTATAGGAAAATATGAAATAATTATAAACGTGAAGTAAAAAATGTAAATTTAATTTTTAAAATTCAAATATTAAACCTCTTAATTTGTTAAGTTGTTGATTCCTTCAAAGATGTTGGGATGATAGTTTCTTTTAGTTGCTTATCATCATTCTTCTATAATTTAAAAACCTAAATATATATAATTATAAAAATAAATTTTATCAAAAGGTATATATTTACCTTGTTATTTCTTTTCAATCCATAAAGTGATCTACACCAATCATCTGTGCACATCAATATTTGCATTGTTTAGGGAGCAAGAGAAACCATATAAAGATCAATTATACGACTCCCAACACTAAACGTGGTCCCAAGAGCTGTCATCTTAGACAAAATATGAAACTTATTCGACTTTTCCCTCCAGTAAGCTATGACATTAAAATTAGCATCTTGATTAAAAATGCACCCTCATCCAAATATGATTCAAGTTCAGATTTCATATGAGATATTAAAGATTTTTGCAAAACACATCTTACAAAAGTTCAGATAAACCACTTGAAAAATCATCATCATGAGTTTTCGTAGAAAATGCACATTCTCCACTTTCTTTCACATTACAAGATGAAGAATCCATCTTCATATACTCATCATGTAAAACTCGAAAAATTAATTTAGAAAAACCCTAAACTTGTGAAAATCCTCAAATTCAAAATCCTAAATTGAATTGGAAATTTTGTGTTATAAATCAAGCAGGAAGTATTCTTGAATCATCGAAAGAGAATCCTGGAATTGAATTTTTTTATTAAAGGATAATGACAGATATTTTGTTTCGGTGTTGATGTTGTTTCTCACTACCACTCTTTAAATAAAGGGAAAATTGAAGAATGTAAAAGGTTTTCGAGACATTGTACAAGTTTATTTACTTACAAGTAACATTTTAAAGCTACGTGTGACAATCTTGGACAGTATAACATTGGGATATGGAGGTGAAATATCTCTCTTAGAGATGTTTCATTAGTGACTGATAAATATAACAATTTTGTTCTTCTAAGGAAATGTACTGATGTCATCATCCCCCCAGGAGGTGGTAATCATGTTGTAATTGATTTGTTTGTGCAACATATTCGCACTAAATTGATCGGCTATTTTGTTTGATAACTAAAGCATGTAAACGTATTAGGTGCATGTTGCAAAGGAATACTAATCGAAAAAAATTCTTATTTACCACAATGGAGGTAATGAAAAATAGATCATACAAAAGAAGCTTACCAAGGATATTTCTAAGCGACATGTCATCTTTTTGGATCTAGTGCTCGACATAGACGATATCGTTTTCGAGAAAGATGATTTATTACCTCCATCTCTTGTTCAATCGGCTCCCGTGAGCACTGCTTGTGATACACAATTTGACTCGACTAGAGCATGACCTATCTTAGACCATAGGAAACGTCTGTGTTAGTGTAATACCCTAAATTTGGGCCTAGAATTTTAGAGGTCTAGTAGACCGATTTTGTAGGTTTAGCCTAGTTCGAGATTAAATACTTAAAAATTAGTTTTAAATAAAAATAAATTATGGAAAAATATTCTAAAATTCTTAGTTAAATTATATTTGACTTAGGTCAACTCAATTTTGAAAATTAACCCTTGAATCTCTATGATTTTGAAATAAGTGACTATTTTGTAAAAATAAAAAACTTGAGGATAGTTTTATAAACTAAGCCAAAACTTTGGATATTTAAGGTAATTTGATATAAACCTAATCCTAGTCGATCTAAGCCTTACAAGGGCCTATATAAACTATCTTTAAGCCTTTTTTTAGCCTAAGTAATTAAAATCTTCTAATTTTGACCTAAAACCCTAAAATTCAATTTTTAAAAATATCCATTCTTTAAATATCGGGTTATTCTTCTCCAAGGAATCCTATTCATCATCTTTTCAAGATAAATATCCATTATTTTAATAAAAAATTTTTGGTTTATTTTCCTATATTTTTCTTCTTCAAATTCTCTTCATTCTTCTTCGGTTTTACTTGAAAAACTCTATTTTTGCATCAAGCTTTAAAACCTTCTCCAAGATTTAGTTTTCTTCCTTCACAAGACATATTCTCCATCATCTTTTCAATGGTAAATACCAATATTTTCAATAAAAATCCGTTTGATGAATTCTTTATATTTTCATCAAAATCTCGTCATTTTCTATGGGTTTTCTAGTTTTTAAACCTTTAAAGGGGTGAGATCAATTTTGGAGTTTAGAATCATTAAAAACTCAAAAAAATAAATTCTTTAATGAATTTCCTAAGTTCTTGGCTGATTGAAACAATCTTTAAAGTCTTGAATCATTAAAAAATCAGTTTTCTTGATAAAAATTCTATTGTTTTCTTTATTTTTGTTCAAGGATTTTCCATGGTTGTTTTTGATGACTAAATACATGAATCTTGAAGTGTTTATATGTAATTAATATGTCTTTTAAGTATCTAATCCTGGACCTAAGTTTTAGGTGGTGTTTGGTGAGGTTTTCGGTGAGTTTTGATTATGTTTTATGGTGTTTTAGGGACTGCCATGTATTGGTACAACTTGAGAGATGTTTGGGGTGTGTTTTAATGCACTAAAACATCTGGTTTTGATTCTTTAATTAGGTCAAGAGGTAGAGGAAAAAGTTTGAAGGAGTTTGAAAAGTCGAATCGCGTTTTCAGGTGACTTGTCGAGTAAGTTTCAGTAAATCAGTGAGTGGATTATGAGGGCTACCAATTTGGCATGGTTTTAAATGTGTTTTCAAAGGTTTGAGGGTGTAAAGAAGGTGTGAAAACCTCACTATACTCGGAAATAAGTTTAAAGTATTGTTTTCTTAAAGGTTCTCATACTATGTCTTGTTTTTGCAATGTTATTTGTCATGCTCTTATTGTGTTGTGCATATATGATTATGTATGTGATTTAATGATCATGATATTGTTTTTAAAAAGGTTTTTATATGAGTATGATGCTCCCACGGTTTTGTTTTATAAACATGAGAAAAATAGCTTTTATCGGTTTATGCATTTAATGCATGTATTGATGGGATATATTAATTTAGTTTACTGTTTTTAACTTGAAACTTGAGCATTGGTTTTTTACAATATATTGGCTAGTTAAGTGATGTATCTATTAGGATAAGTTGATCGATCAATAGGGTCTAGAGTGTTTATAAATATTTAAAAGTCATACGTGTTTAAATTCCTTGTGTGTTGCATTTTGGCTTTTAGTCTAATGTTATATGATGGGAGTGGTACTGTCACATCTGGGTTGATAGGAGTGGTACAATTCATGTTGAGAGTGGTATCAACATGCATCTGCTCTAGGAGTGGTACTAACATGTGGTTGCCCGTTTATCCTAACGATTTGGAGTGGTACAAATCAGATCACTAGCACCAATATATGTTTTACTTTTCAAAGGTAAGTGTCATAGTTTTTACTTCATTGCATATCGTACTATGCATGCGAGGTTTTGTGCATTGGTATGCATATGATTTGAGCATTGCTATATTGTTAGCGTGTAAAATTTGAATTTTATACATTGATATGCATGTAATTTGAGCATTGCTATGTTATTAGCATGTAAGACTTGAGCTTTGTCCATTGAGATGCATGTGTAAGCATTGCTATGTGAGTAGCATGTAAGACTTGTGTTTTACCTTTTAAATCATGTGATTTCAAAATGGATTTTACTAAAATTTAATGATGCCATTGTTAGCCATGGTTTGATGACACTTACTAAGTTTTAAATGTGACGTTGTTAGCTATGTTTGTTTTGTTTTATAAAGAGCATGACATGTTTTTAAATTGATGAAATTGGTTTAATATGGGCTGCATTGCAAGGTGTTTTTATACTTATTTTTGTTCACTCACTAAGCTTATGCTTACCCTCTCAATTTTTCTTGCAATGCAGAGTAAATAAAGTTGAGGCAACAAAGAGAAGCAAGGGTCTAGATAACCGCCAAGTGAAAGCTTAAGTATGTCTTTATAACATTAGTAGTAGTGAGAGAGCAATGAGGATGAGATACCATGTTAAGAATATTGTTATATTGATGAGACTTGTATTAGTCGTATACTTATACATGTTTGATGATTATCTATGTTGATATTAGCTTTATGACTTTGACTTGAATTATCTATTGATATTCCTTTAGTTATAATATAGTTATTTTGAAGTATGATTCTTGATATCCCTATGTGTGAATTTGAGTGTTGTTGATAATGAAGCATGACTATTTATGAGTTGAATCTATGATGTTGTTATTTAAGTTGGAATGCATCTAGAAATCATGTTGAGTATATTGAGATGGTTCTTCCGTTAGTTTATAAGATTGTTGATGTTAAAGCATACTCTTAGGAGTTAAATATATTGTTGCTAACTAGGTTAAATTGCATCTAGATAATATGTCATGATATTTATTTAAAGTATTTTTAGGTGAATTTGCATATAGAGAATGTCATAAAACCTTTGGAGGCAGGAAATAGTCTTAAACTTTGAGCATGCAATTAAATGACTTATAGATATTATTTTAAGCTAAAATTTCAAATACAAGTATGTAATGAACTTAATTAAATGTTGGTTACTTTAATTTAATAATTGGTTCATAAAATTCTGGAAATTATGATTAGGTCCCTAAAACTTGTTCGATTAAATTAGGACTCGTTTGTTTTTAGTTTTCGCTGCAATTGAACTCGTTTCTTGCATGAATATGTAGGATCTAATTAAAGCATTTAGAAAAGATAAAAGGAAAATTTAAATTTTTAGGTTTGTTTATCGGGGCGAGTCTTCAGATTAGCCTCAGTATTCCCCATGTAGCTTATTCGAGTCGGGTAACGTCTAGACTGGGTTTATTGTGATAATGAGATCTTGAGATTCTCTGTGATACTGTGATCGAATTATCTAAACTATGTGTTTCGTATTCTATACGATTATATATGTTGAGACATTTGAGATCATTAGTATTGATTGCATTACATGTGCATGAGGTGGATTGTACGGAGTAAGATGATTTTACCACACTGTGTTTGGTGAAATAAGTGGTTTTGGGGAACTACCTCCAGTGTGATTAGTTGGCTTTGTCACTGCTATATTGGCGTTCGGAGTATGAGACTGCATTCTCTATGACATTGTGTAATCACTAATTTTATCCGGGGTTCAAAACTCGAGTTTAATTTTAATTTTAATTTCGAATAATAGGCTTTTCATTATTTAAAAAATATAAGAAAAATTATTATACAAAAATATTAATATATTATATTTGTATACTATGTTTAAAAAAATCAAAATTAGAAAAATATTACTTTATTTATTATTTATTCTTTAAATCAAAATACTAGGGTTAATTATTATCATTAGTTGTTCAAATATATATGTACATATTTAAATATATATTATAATAAAAATCCAAAACTTTTTTTAAATATATTGTTATTTTGCTTTGGTTTATACTTCTAATTTATTCATTTTCGGTTTTATTATTATTATTATTATTATTTTCAGTTTCCTTTTATATATATATATATATTTTATTACTCCCTCTGTCCCAAAAATAATATCCCTTATTGACTTTTTGGGGGTCAAACTTTTTAAACTTTGACTATTTATTATTTAAAATTTATTATTGATAAAAATATGAAAAAATATATTTTAGAAACTTCTAATTGAGTAGATTTTAAATATATATTTTATAAAATTTAATTATTTAAAATATTTAATATAATTATAGTCAAAGTTTTAAAAAATTGACTTTCAAAAAGTTAATAAGAGACATTATTTGTGGGACAGAGGGAGTATTACTTTACTATAGTATTATTATTATTATAGTATTAGATAATTAAATAAAACCCATTTTGAAATAAATCAACCCATTAAACAAAAGCCCATTTTATTAATGTTTAGCAGTCCAAATAATTTTACAACCCATAAATAATAATACATACCCCAGCATTTAAATTACATAAGCCCAAAATTAAATTTAACTACTAGCCCATAAACCCTCAACTCGATTTAATTATAAAAAAAACTTTAACTAATTGATCTCTCTTGTCTCTACGCAGCCGCCCCAGAACCGTTGGATTAGATCTGATCCAACGACCGAGATTGAAGCAGATAGAAGACTCCATAAGCTCACGCTCCCACGCACGCCTGTTGAAGCTCCCAACGCGCCCCCGTTCGATTGGTAATCGCCCCCTCGGCTTCCGCGTGCGACACACGCACACCCTTTTGACTCTCGCTGGCCTCCGTCCGATGAGCTCCGATCAGCTTCCGGTGGTCCACTCTCGTCTGATCACATACAACCAAAAATAAATAAAAATTATCATCGATCTTGTACAATTTTAGAGGCAAATTCGTGCAAGATTTTCGAGTAAAATCAGCCAACAATACTCAGAAGATTATAGAAGCATTTCAACCAAATTCGTACGACTTCCAGAGGCAATATCAACACCAAATTTCAGAATGCATCAGAGACAACAAATACACATCCAAACAAAAATCGATGGAACCAATAGCAAATCAGAGACCCTTTTATCATTCCATTTGTAATTGGCTATAAAAAGCTAGAAAACATTGTATTTAGGATTGATCTCTCCCCCATTCAAACAATATGAAAGCAACTTCTTTGTGAGGTATATCCTCTGGTCTTATTTTATACAAAAAAATCGAAATAATTTTTTTTTCTCACCTTCGAAATCTGACCGAGTCCTTTTTCTCTTCGTTCTTCACTCGCCAAAAATAAATACACGATCCCTGGATCAATAGTGGTGATCCAAACCGAGTAGGGAGAGTATCCTTCATTTCTGGTTTCGACTTTAAAAGGGAGGCTTCTTTTTTTTTTAGAATGAAAAGAAGCGATTTTCATTTGGTTTTCGACTAAAATAGGGGTTTTGATCTTTGATTTTACGAAACTAAAGGTATTCGAAAGTTGAGGTTTCAAAAAAGGAACGAAAAAGATGTCATTTTGGTGGTTTCCAAACTTGTGGTGGCCGACATGATGGTTTATGAAAAATAATGGCGACAATTGGGTTTTCTCTGAAGAACATGAAGATTGTTCTTCATGTTCTTGTTTTGATGAAGAACGTTTAAGAGAAAATGAGTTTATCCCTTTATTTTCGAAAGCAAAATGGGTTAAAGGGGGGTTGATTTAAAATCTGTTTGTTATTTATACTTCCCCTATATTTTAAAACGGGCTTTTTACGTAATAAATCCTTCCGTGCTTTTAAAATCTCTCCCCGAGTCCTAGAACTTTGTTTTGTTTTTTAATTTAGTCACCAATTCAGTGATAATTCTATCTTCCAAAATAGGTTATTTTTTTAGTCCCTCCGTGATTTATTAATATCGCCCGTAGTCCTTCACCTTGCAAAATAACAGTTTTAGGGGCTAAACATTTTTTAATCCTTCCATTATGGTCACTATTTAAGAATAAAATCTTTTTTTATTTCGATTTTGCCTTAAAATTTGTTTTTTCTTTTAATCTGATCCTTTTTCCAGTGTATATATGTCCTTTTTAGTCTTTAAATTAAGTTTAATATTTATTTACTTATTGTTCATGCCATTTTCATTATTTATTTGCATTTTATATTTATGTTTATTTACCCATGTATTTGGTTTTATTATGCCATGATTGTATTTTGTATCATTATACATCTTCGTTATCTCATGTATTTTTATTTGTGCATATTTATATTACTTTTGTATTATTTTCATTCATGTCATGTATTATGTCTTTAATTTTGTATGTAGCATGCATGTTTATTTAGTTTGTATCATGTACATATATTATTTTGTGTAGTTCATTATTTTATTCACATATATTTGTATTCATGCTTGTACACTTTATTATGTTATTATTATTGTTTATTTATTTGTTTATTTTATTTTGCAAGTCACCTTGTTAATTAATCAACCTATTAATTACGTTTTTATTCGTTCGTAACGGGCCCGTCTTTCCAACGTATTTATGGCGGTGTATGCGTTGCCTTCGAATAAAGATACAGTAAAAATAAAATTAAACTCGAATCCTTAAACAAATCCTAATTTAAATGCCACTTTAAAACTTAAAATTTCTAAAATTAATTAAGCGGTATTTAGTAAAGGTGCCAATTTTGGGCGGTTTTAAACGCTAATCCCATTTTTTAATCGTAACCGACTCTCGAACCCAATTTTTAAAGAATCTCTGGTTTTCCGGTGTCCGGTCTACCAAAAGTGACCAGTGGTGACTCCAACATTTTTAAATCTTTCCACATTTATTAAACCTTTTGTTTTTTTTAAAATCATTTTCCAAATTTTTTAATTCCTAAATTTTCAATCCCTAATTTCAAATTTTCCCCTTTTTAATTCAATTTTCAATTTAGTTTTTCAAACCTAATTCCCAAATTTTGTTACCAATTCCAATCTTAATTTTAAAATTCCAAAATTTATTTTAGCCCTAATTTCTAATCTTTTAAAATTAGCACCCTTTTCACCACACTTATAATATTTAAATCTTTAAATTAGCGAAAGGGTCACTACACATTGCATTCATCACTTATTGTGTTTATTTATTATGATTATATATATTATATCTGTGATTGTGAACTGAGTGATAATGTAATCTGTGACTGCACTTTAGAGACACACTGAGTTTTATAGCTCATTCTTTTAATTTAACCTTTCAGATACCCTGCCATAAGAGTTAGTACTTGGAGCTCTCAACCAGACAACTATTTCCTATTCTTTTAAGTCAAAGTCAAAGGCCATGCGGGAAAAGAATCCTTGTAGGAATAAACTAAGAAATAAAACAAATATCTTTTATTTATGTACTTATCTTGTGTTTTACTCCAAGTTATATTCCTAATTTGGAAAGGTTTGTCCTAGGCCAAGCCTATATAAAGGAGGTGCCGCCCAAGGAAAAAAGAGAGCCGGACGAGAAAGAAGAGTTCACCCTAGATTTTAGAGTTTTCTTTATTTTTCGTTATGTTCTAAATTCTCTAAGGCTTAGGTGAAAGTTGTAGAGTATTTGTGAGAAGAGATTGAACTTTGTTCTCTGGTTTTATACAATAAAATATCAAGGTTTTCTTATTCTTTGCCATTCATTGTTCTTGTATTGAAGCTCGAGATAGAAGTTTGTGAGAAATCTATTTATCTAATATCGGAAGAGTTAGATTCACGAAAGGAATAAGTATGATATTTTTCTAATCAGAAAATACTAACTCGGCCTAGGGATAGGTTAGAGTTTCAGCGGCTAAAAGAAGTGTGAGATTGGTTGATGATTACAATTGATTCACGCCGGTAGATATCATCAAGGACTAGTCATCAATAATACTTCGACTTAGGGATAAGCGGAGTCATTAGAGGACAATTTGCCGAATCTTGGTAAAGTCCACCCAAGAGCAAAGGATTGTTGCGGCGGACGAAAACCATTACTCTCGAGGCAGTAAAACTGCAGTGCTTCCGAGGTAGTGTTGTGTGATTGCATTGGACAAAAATAAGTCAATTGAATCCACAATACATCACAATTGGATCTGGCCATTTTCTAAATCTGTTTCTATTCTCATTATTTAGCTTTCTTTATTATTCAAGTCCTTTAGTTTACTTCAGAATACCCAAATAATTTGTGTCTTTTGTTTTATTTATTTTACAGAGCGAGAAGATGAAAGAAAACATATTAAGTCTACTAATCCTTGTGGAGACGATATTCGATATACTTATCACTTTATTTCTTGCGATGTATACACTTGCACTAATTGTGCAACCTATTTTACACGCAACATTCTCTTTAGTTAAATGTGACAGAAACATTATGGGAAATACAATCTCTACCGCTCTCATTTTTACTCTAGGATCCATCATTGAACCTATTGCCATTAGCAAATTGCATTCACCCTACTACTTGTTGAATCTCGCTCTCATATTTTCTATCATATTCTTAACAAAATCGTTTGAGTCGCGCCTCACTTGCATTTAAGAAGTTCACCGTGTTATGAACTTTCACAATAATATCTTGCACTTATTGAAGGCAATGTTGTACCATTATGTTAAGAATATACGCATAACAATGAATACAAAACAATTTCCTATTAAAAGAAGTCTTTCATTTATTATGAAATTATCTTTTAATATCTTAAACAATAATCATTTGCAGATGCATTGTTCACAAAAATTGTGAAAACCAACAAAAGAATCAAAAAAATATTTAAATATTATATATTTATAAAAAATACAAATAATTAATAACTATTAAAATAAAACAATTAAAATAAACTCAGTTTATCTTTAATTTTCCACTCCTTTAAATATGAAAAAATGCAATCATCAATGATAACATCTTTTTCTTGGAGGTGGTAAATGAAAAAGTTGAGCACCCGTTTTTGAAGCTTTTAATCAAGATATTGAGTTGATCAATCGATGAAATTGGTCAAGATGAGGTAAATTGATAATTAAAAATTTTGATGAAATAATTGTAAAACTGAAAAAATTGAAGAACACAAGATTTATAGTGGTTCAAGCTTCGAACAAGCTCTACATCCTCTACCTTAGTTCTTACTAAGGATTTTCAACCTAATTCACTATTGAATTTGATATTTTTCTCGGTTCAAGATAACTGTTACAAACCGAATCTTCTACCCAAAGATTGATTCAACTTCACAATGTTACAAAGATGAAGAATGAAAAATATGGTCTCTCAAACAAAATATTTTGCCTAATTACCACTAAAACACTCCCAAAACTTGAACAAAAATTTACAATGAGAATTACAAAAGTTGGATAGAAAGATTTTGTAATTAAGCTCTAGAAATTGGATTTGATGCTTGGATGTTAGCTTTGAGATCAAAATATTGTTGTTGCTGCTCTAGAAGCTTGATTTTATATCATCTCTTTGATTACTAATAATTAAAATGGTTGGAAACATAAATATAGACGTTAGGATTTCATCTTCTCACTATAAATGCACTTTTGCAACTATCGATATCGATACTCGGGGTACTTGTATCAAAATGGTACCAAAGTAGAAAGAGTTGTTATGTGCATTTAACAAAGGCTATCGATACCATAGGTCATGGTATCGAAACGGGTTAGCCTTTAAAACAATGGGTATAGAAACAACTTGAAGGTTATATCGAAACGTTTTAAAACTGTCAAAACTGGTATCGAAACGCTTATAGAGTGTATCAATACTGGTCAACAAACTTTTGAAAATAATTGACATCCAACAGTCAAAACATTTAATAATTTTAAAATTCCTAAAAAATAACACAATTATCGAAACTCTAAAATATGGTATTGAAAATTTCTTAAATATTTAATTTTATTTTTAATTACAAAGGATGGTATTGATATAGGTAAAGGTTTCAAAACCAAAAATCATAGTTCCAAATAGTATCGAAACGGTCTTGTACCGTATCGATACGCCTGAAAAAATTTAAGAACAGTCTTTGAAATTTTAAGCATGGTACCGATACCATTATGGATAGTATCGAAATGCACGTACAATTTTGAATGTTTTAGCTTAAAAAATCTTAAGGAAAATATATTTTGGGTTATTGTTTTGACTTAGAAAATTTTGTTGACTTGTCAAATTATTTTAACCTTAAAAATTTATTTACAAAATAATCCTTTATGCACGTACGAAACTATATTTTTAAAACAAAATAAAAATGTTTTTCCACTCTAATCAACGTCACATTGTAATACAAATAATATAATAAAAATGTCATGAGTCATAAAAAATGGTTCTACAAAAAAATAAATGTAACATTACAATAAGATTGCGATAATTAAACTAATAACATTTTATAAGTCTTAATTCCACCAGTAGCTCCTGTCAAAAAGAGTAAATGATAATAGTTAATGATAAATTATTTTATAGAAAAGTGTGAAATAATTATAAACGTGAAGCAAAAAATGTAAATTTAATTTCTTAAGTTCAAATATAAACCTCTTAATTTGTTAAGCTGCTGATTCCTTCAACGATTTTGGGATGATAGTTTCTTTCGGTTGCTTATCATCATTCTACAATAATTTAAAAACATAAATAAATTTATATATAATTAAAAAATAGAATAAATTTTATCAAAAGATATATATTTATCTTGTTCTTTCTTTTCAATCCACAAAGTGATCTATACCAATCACCCCTGCATCTCAATATTTACATTGTTTCAAGAGCAAGAGAATTATAAGGATCAATTATATGACTTCCAACACTAAACATAGCCTCAGAAGCCGTCATCTTAGACAAAATATGAAACTTGTTCGACTTTTTCCTCCACCAAACTATGACTTTAAAATTAATATCTTAACTAAAAATACACCCTCATCCAAATACGATTCAAGTTCAGATTTTATATGAGACACAAAAGTTTTTCACAAAAAATATCTTGCAAAAATTCAGATAAACCACTTGAAATAACATCATAATGAGCTTTTGTAGAAAATGCACATTCTCCACATTCTTCCACATTATATGATGAAGAATCCATCTTCACATACTCATAAAAAATTGACACATAATATCTTTGACTTTACTAATGTTCTCTTTAATTAAATGCGATGAAAACACTATGAGAAATTGTAACACCCTCGACCCGATATCGCATTGGGCCTCCGACCCAAACCTTTATTTTAAAATTTCTTTCAAAATCCCAATAAAATAAGTCTAAATTCAAATCCAAATCTATTTTCAATATAAATCCATAAAACATGAAATCAGAGTAACTTAAAATATTTAGAGTTTCCAAAATATTACAACCCAATTTAAAAGCATTTGACTAAATAAAATAAACAGAGTTACAAATTACACATATAGGGTCCTAAAGTACATATCTCACAATGCCTAATAACAGTACTCTGATAACAGATGTCGATGCTAAAACCCATCACGATGATGCTCAGTGGGTACTCAACCAACCGGTTCACATAAAGCATAGCATATATAAGAATAAGCAACATGAATGATGACATGGAATTATTACGATGGCACTAACATGATCGCCTAAACAGAAGATATCATGCTTGCATATTATGACACATAGCATATGCATGTTATGAGAAGTCCACACAATATCCCAAATATTTTTACTTCATATTTATCTCCTATATAAATATACGGTGTCCATATCACCTCATAGTAGTATAGAAGTAGGAGACCCATCAACACTAAGCAAGGTTTACGAAATGTCATTCCATATAATCCGTTAACAACCCATCAACACTAAGTGATGAGTGCCTAAAAGGCAGTTATTTACTACCCTTCTCATGGTACTTTATGCATCTATTATACACCAACTTGAACTGAAATATGGACTCTTTGCGCAAATATTGGATATTCCGTTATCATTACTTACAAAGTCAATATTTATAGAGAATGCAGATATTATTACATATTCGATACATGCAAGAATATCCAGGGCCGAAGCAACAGTGAAGCAATATTGAGGCTGAGGCAGAAGACAAGGCCGCGCCAGATGCTAGAGTGGCAACACCAACATTGGAGGCGCAATGAAAGATAAAAATATAGAGAATATTCTGGAAGATGCAGCGCACCGATCGGACCAGGCTAGCGCACTAAAAGCCTAAGTCAAAGACCAAGCGGGAAAACCCTTCTAGAAGGCGGCAAACTTGGAAATATCAAATCCCTTGAAGAAGACTTGTTCCTTACTCCAAGTTGGAGTCTATTTAGGAAATGTTTGCCCTAGGTTAAGACTATATATACCCTAGCCGGCCACATTGTTTATAGAGCCGATTTTTAGAGAAATTCTTCTCCCTAAGAATTGTACCTAACGACATTATGTTCTAAATTTCTTAGGGATAGGTGAAGGTTGTAGATATTAGTGAGAGGAGATTGATTCTTGTTTTTTTTATTCTAATGCAATAATAATATCAAAGTTTGCTTATCCTATTTCATTCTTTGTTTTTGCATTCAAGCTCGAGATAGAAGTTTGTAAGTAATATATTTATCTAGCATCGAGAGGTGTAGATTCACGAAAGGGATAAGTACGGTGTTGTAGACATTAACTCGGCCTAGAGATAGGTTAAGAGTTTCAACAACTAAAAGAAGTGTTGGATTGGTTGGTGGTTATCGTTGATTTACGCCGAGAGGTATCGTCAAGGACCAGTCATCAACAACACTCTGACTTAGAGATAAGCGGAGTCAACTACGGACACTTTGCTGAACTTTGATGCCTCTTCCCAAGAGGAAGAGATTGCCTCGGCAGAGAACACCAATGCTGCCGAGGTTGTATCTGTAGTACTTTCGAAGTAGTGTTGTGTAATTGCATTGGACAAGAAGAAGATCAATTGAATCCACTAATTGACGCAGCTGGATCCTACCCACTTTCTCTATATCGTTCTCAACCTTTTATTTTATGTTTTATTATTTAATTATTTAGTTAGTTAAACAAATCCACTTATCTGTGTTTTTACTTTATTTTTCAAGAGCAAGGAAACAAAGGGAGACATATTAAGTATACCAATCCCTGTAGAGACGATACACGATATACTTATCACTTTATTACTTGGCGACGTGTGCACTTGTACTCAATTGCGCTTTTATTACACGCATCACTAAGCAAGTTCCTAGCCGGTCTTCCGCATAATATAATACAAATAACCCATCATCACTAAGCAAAGTTATCAGTTTTACCATCATATAATATTTATCACTAGTAACCCATCAGCACTAAACAAGGTTACTAGGTATCATATCTCATATATAATATACTCTAGGCAACCCATCAGCACTAAGTAAGGTTCCTAGTAAGCCACATGACTCGAAGGTATCACATCGAACCCTTAATGGTCTCAAATAGCGATTTATACCACTAGTTCCAATTATTATTCGGTTATCTCTTAATCAGGGTTAGGAATCTATTTCTTGGTTTAAATGTTTATTTTATAGTTTAGACAACCCATAAGAACCTCTATGATAACATTATGAGACTTTCCAATTTGTCCCTAAGACCTTGGGCAAAATAGCCTAAGGGTATCGATACCCCTACATAGAGTATAAAAACACCTTGTATCGATATCCTCATCAAAAGGGTATCAAAATGCCATGTATCGATACCCTTACAAAAGGGGGATACACTTTGACCAAACTTCAAAGTCAACTACGGAGGACTACCCGTTTTGATACACCCCCAAGGAGGTATCGGAACAAAATGTTTTTAGAGGTTTCGATATCGAAACTGGGGCTAGGCATTCCGAAACGCCTGCCTTGTTCACCTAAGGTTTCTCTCTGGGGTATCAATATACTTACAAAGGGTATCGATACCCCTGCACGAAATGTGCAGTTTTGAGCTTCTAAACACTTAAAACTTTATCCAAATTTTACCCATTCAATCCTAAAACGATTTTAGACTTCAAGGGAACCTTTCAAAACATATCTAAACTCTAATGACAAAGGTCCATCAACAATTACATAATCCACCATTAAAGATCACCTTAAGCTACCAAGCATACCAAACCAATCAATAAACATGCTATTAAGATTAAAACATGATATGCGTGATGATTAAGGGTTGGAAAGGTATCAACCTTGGCAAAACAAAAGCAAACTCGAGCTCCCAAGCAAGGCTCAAACCTTCTCCTTCCCCAAAGCTCTTGAGGGCTCTCCAAGCTCTTTCTCTACAAGAGAATGATACACAACGATTATAAACATCTTGAGATGATTTCTAGAGCTTAAAACACTCAAGGAACTTAGATTTTAAGCTCTAAAAACTCATTCCCGAACTAACCTATAAACCCCCTCTTAAACCTCCCAATTTCACCAAAATAACATTTCCTTACCTTGTTGGATAGATCTCTCCAAGCACTACAACTTCTTCTTCAGCACAAAAACGTGATTCAGAACAGAAACTCTCAAGATTACTCTTTTCACTTCTCAAATAAGTGATAAAGGTTGTTAAGGAAGAGGATAGGAAGCAAGGACAAAGGTGATCTCACCCAACTTTCTGTGAGAATTAAAACCCCTTCCTCCTCTTCTTTCAAAACCTAAATTAAACAAATGTCCCTCAAACATACCCCCAAGGCACAAAACAACAACATAAACCCAAAACCTAAGGCCCAAAACTAGTTCAACCCAAAAATTGTGGCCCTAAACTAAAGCTTAAAACCTCAGGTTAACCCGACACTCGGATCCGAATTTGGGTCGTGATAACTCTCTCCTCCTTAAAGAAAATTTCTTCCTAGAAATTTACCTGTCAGGAAGAGATGTGGATGCTGAGTTCTTAAGTCTTTTCAACTTCTCACGTTGCTTCTTCGACTCTGTGATTTCTCCAAAGAACCTTTACTAACGGTATACACTTGTTTCGAAGCTCCTTTACTCCTCTATCCAAGATTCATATTTGTCTTTCCTCATAAGTCAAATCCGTATTGACTTTGATTTCCTCAAGCTGAACAACATGCGGGGGATCCTAGTAATGCCTCAACATAGACACGTGGAACACATCGTGGATACGTACTAAATCTGGAGGTAAAGCTAGCAAGTAAGCCATTAGTCCTACTCTTTCGAGCACTTCGTACGGTCCAACGTACCTTGGACTCAATTTTCGCCCAAACTAGATGATTCTTTTCTAAGGAGATACATTAAGAAACATTTTTCTCCCAACTCATACTCGATGTGCTCACGCGTACGATCTGCATAAGTTTTTTGTCTATCAAAAGCTGCTTGCAACCTTTCTTTGATGATCTGAATATTCTCTTTGGTTTCCTTAACAAGCTCGGAACCCACTATCATTCTCTTATTAAGCTCGGTCCAAAACAAAGGTGTCCAACACCTACGCCCATACAAAGCCTCAAAAGGTGTCATCTTTTGACTGATACTTGTTGTTGTAAGCAAACTCCACAAGCGATATTGATCTTCTCAACTTTGAGCAAAGTCCACTGCACAACACCTAAGCATATCCTCCAAGATCTGTATAACTCGCTCAGATTGTCCATCGTTCTGAGGATGAAGTTGTACTAAAGTGCAACTTGGTATCCAAAGCCTTATGGATAGACCTACACAACCTCGCTATGAACCTTAGATCTCTATCCAATATGATCGATGAAGGTACACCATGCAACCTTACGATCTCTTTTATGTACAATTGAGCCAACTTTTCCAAATTGAAGTTCATCCTTATTGGTAAAAAGTAAACAGACTTCGTCAACCGGATTAAGGTCTAGAAATTGGATTTGATGCTTGGATGTTAGCTTTGGGATCAAAATATTGTTGTTGCTACTTTAGAAGCTTGATTTTATACCATCTCTTTGATTTCTAATAGTTAAAGTGGTTGGAAACATAAATATAGATGTTAGGACTCCATCTTCCCACAATAAATGTATTTTTACAACTATCGGTATCGATACTCGGGAAACTTGTATCAAAACACTATCAAAATAGAAAGAGTCATTATATGTATTTAACAAAGGGGTATCGATACCATGGATCATGGTATCAAAACGGGTTAGCCTTTAAAATAATGGGTATCAAAACAGTTTAAAGGTTATATCAAAACGTTTTGAAACTACCAAAACTGATATTGAAACGCTTATAGGGTGTACCGATACTAGTCAACAAACTTTTGAAAATAATTGACATCCAACAGTCAAAATATTTAATACTTTTAAAATTCTTTAAAAAATAACACAAGTATCAAAACGCTAAGCTATGGTATCGAAATGGCCTTAAATATTTAATTTTAATTTTAATTGCAAAGGATGATATCGTTACAGCTTGGTAAAGGTTTTGAAATAAAAAATCATAATTTCAAATGATATCAGAACGGTCTTGTAACGTATCGATACTCTTGGTAAAACTTAAGAACGATCTTTGAAATTTTAAGCACGGTATCGATATCATTATGGATGGTATCGAAATGTATGTACAATTTTAAATGTTTTGGCTTAAAAAATCTCAAGAATAATAGATTTTGGATTATTATTTTGACTTTGAAAACTTTTTTGACTTGTCAAATTATTTTGGCCTTAAAAATTCATTTACAAAATAGTCCTTTAGTTTATTTATTATATCAAAAATCAGATTTAGATTTTACACAAGATCCACAAAATGAGCTGTAAGAACCATGTATTCAATTTTTTGGTTTAGATTTTTAAAAATCTTTAGTCAAAATAATTTTATTCACTTTTTTCAACAAAGCTTTTAACTTCTTCTCAAACTCATAGATTTTGAAAGAGTTGCTTCTTATAGTTACTCGAGAAACACTTGTCCATTGTAGCATTCCTCGTTTCATCATCAAATTAAATCCTTTTTTTTCTTTCCTAATGCTAAAAGGATGCTCATGCATCGTGATCCAATGAACCATAACCTATCTCATCTTCAATTTGTCAAATTTACTATCAAATAAATCACTAATAAGTCCAAATTGATCAGTACCAGTGCTCGAATCAGATGGTAAGAAGTTAATTAATTTTTATTGTTTATAAAATTTTAACTTTTAAATACAAACATCTAAATGTCGTTTCAAATAAAAAGTGTTCCTCGATTTTAAAACAGAGAGAAAATGTTTGTAATACTTGCACCTTACTTTTCATTGCTTGTTTATGAGTTCAGGTTCTAAGAAATTATCCTACACCTTTGATCTTCTTGATTTTTTAAAGACTTGAAAAAGATTTTCAACCTCAGTTTCTTTTGTGTTGGTGTCAAGTGGATTAAAAGCTTCTATATTACACTCTTCTTCTTTTTCGTTAATAAGATCATTAGCATTCACAAATAACTCCTCAACTCTTGAAACTTCAATAAGCGTCGAAAAGCTTTGCAGTCTAGTAGACATCTAGAAATTCAAGTGTTCAACTCTTGCAACCTACAATAACCGATAAAATCATATTAAAGTTGTAATTAAGAACATTATATTTGAACTGAAAATTAATTAACTATTTTACAAGAGAGTACAATACATAAAAATAAAATATGAGAGTTACAAACTCTAAAATGCTAAGCGACTGTTTCAAAGCGTGAAACAGACCTTTCAACCATCTTGTAAAATTCCTAGACCTTAATCTTTATCAATGATGCCTAAGTAATTGAAAGTGGAATCGATATTTTAAAATCTCAATGCCGGAAAAAATGAGACCAAAATAACATCTTTTATTGTTTTCTTTAAACTAAAATTTTATTATATTTGAGATAAATTAAATTGGGTAAATTGAATCCATTCTACAATTTGGATATTCATAATAGCAAATTTTAAAAGATACAGTAAATTTTACTAAAATCGAAAATATTAATACACAATAAAGATTTTACGAAAAATGAAATAAAAATTTTAAAAAATTTAATCTTATGAAAAAGATTGATGTTTTGTAATCGTGTAGTTTAGGGTTCAAATAAAATTAAAAAGAAGAGAAAAAAAATATGTCTGATAGAGATAAAATTGAGTAGGGTTTTAGCGTTAAATTTGACTTTTTAATTTAGATTTGAATCAATGGTGGAGATTTAAGTCTTTTAAATCTCACACATTTAATTTATTAATTTATTTTTTATTAAAAATATTATTTTATTAAAATAATTTTTTTAAAGTAGAAAGTGAATATTATTTTTTATATATAATTTTAATTATTAAAAATCTCAATTATCATGTCTATTATAATTAAATAATTTTTTAATTATTAAATAATTTAAAATTAAAGATGGTTAATCACCTATTTTTAAAAATAGAAATATATATTTAAATGTTATTTTTTTCGAATAGCTCGTGAGCTTTACGAGTCGAGTATCGAGTGGTTCAGTTCGACTCGTTTAAAACACGAGTCAAATTTGAATTTTAATTAAGTTTTGACTGAATCAATCTCGAATAACTTACAACTTGTCTTGTATCATTTACAACCCTAATCCGGACCGATCAAATTTTCTAGACTCGTAGATATTTTATCCCATGAATTTATTTTTCCTTAAATGTGATATATATCACTGCAAATATTATTATTATATTCATTCCGTTGTTATATTCTGATAGATAGACATCTGAAGTGTTTAAGTATTATAAAAAATAGAAACGAAAGAATCAATTTTAAGAAAACTGTGTGCTACACATATCTTAACAAATAAACAGTTTCAGTTTAATTTTATGTTATTTTATTTTATACTCTATTTGATACAATAAATAAATTTAATATTAGTTTTACTGTTTATTTTTTTTATTATTGCTCTTATTTTTCTAATATTTTAAATTAAAATTTTTATATTAAAATATTCGGTATAGGATTTCTATTCACAACTGAACTTAATGTATATATTAACCATCCATCCTAAAATAAATTTTAAAAGTCATAACATCTCAAAATTAATCCGGTATAGGTATAAGCACTGACTTAACTTAAAACCACTGAACATCAAGTAAACAGATCCAATTTTAAACTATCCCCATTCGGAGAGGATTTAAATTCAGTTTCTACAAACAGGATTTAAAAGAGCCACTTTGTTACAAATACTAGAAAATCAGGTTACATGAGACATAGTGAAGTACTATATCCTCAAAACGTGTAAAGCTACATTAAATTTCCAATATTATACAACTCGAACCAAAAAAAATATAGTATTGGAATGTACCTCAACTGCTGATGGAGTGGAAGAGAGTGGTAAACTGGAAATCTAAACGAAGGAGCATCACCAAAACCAAACGTTCCGACTATCGATAGCCTTCAGAGAAGTAGAAACTAAGGGCATCCACCCAAACTCCGCGGCGAATTTGTTAACGCATTCGGATCTTCTTTCACTGTGTCCTCCCAAGCTGCTAATTCCAGTTGAACCAATCTCGAATATTTTACCTGTTGGTTGGATAAAAGTGAACGAAAAATGGAGCAAATGATGAAAGTTGCTTTGCTTTAGACTTACCTTTCACCCATACGGGAGGAGCACCTGTGGCATTCGCAACGAGAAAAGACATAGCAATATCTTCACAATTCCTGGCGAATTCATCCTAGGAATTAGTATAACATGCATAAAATGATGAAACCATGCAAATGTCTGCAACGATAAGTAAATAAACACCGACCTGTTCCTGGTTATATATTCTTTAATTGATGCAGGCATCACATCAGTGTAAAGTTTGAGGTACTTCTTGTGGAAGAAGGCAGCCTTTGAGAGTACCATGCTATAGGTACCACTCCACCAAACAGACCACCATCCACCATATGTGTACTTATCCTCGCCTTCCTGCATAAAGATGAGCAAATCAAGATAACACTTTTGACTAATTTGGATGTACTTCGAAGTCCAGATGGTTAATTCCAACAAAGTAAAGGGGATTCATGTATAATCTTATACAAGCACTATTTGGAACCAGGTAACATAAAGGTTTATCTATAAAACAACTAGAAGTTGAATCAAACTGGAGCTTCATTTAAAATCTCATCTCAGCCCCAAGGCATAACTATATTCACTGCTTGGCATCAGAAATAGGTATATTTTCAATCACATGTTCGAAGTCCAAAACGACCATGAAACTAAGTAATGGTTAGTATCAAATCACCAGTGTAAATTTTTAAAATTAAGAACTTTCAACACAACTGCATACCTTTTCATTCACCCAATGCATACGGGGTACGTATCCCACCATCGTATTGGGGGCAATTTGCCAAACAGTGAAAGCAAATTCTACCGAAGAACAAGGAAATATAACATCATCATCAATTGAAAAAACCGCATCCGTCTTCAAATCCTTAATGTCTTTAAATCTGTTGTTCAAGCTATCTTTGTTATTGATATCAACTATCAATTCAATTTGGTGACCATTTCTGGAGTTCATATCTACAACATGGTTAAGAAATCTTTTAAGAGAATCCGATGGAGGATCCGGCTCACTCCATACGATATGGATAGAGTCAAGCCTAGGGCATGATGCATAGTGTGAAATTGACTTCTTCAAGAGATCATATCTTTTCCAAGTATTCATTACGATCGCATATCTTCCCCTGTACAAGAAAGATTGCACAACCCAATAATGAACGTTACCACTTCGTCACCAAATTGGTTATAGTTCTAACTGAAAGTGGTTTAATTTCAGATATAACGATTTTTTTTTGTGTGTGTTTTGAAGAAAATGTTAACCATAAATAGGATCGTAATAGTTTAGTTCTATTAAGAACTCAGCAAAATCTGAATTATTATCATTTTATTAGTGAAAAAGTCTGCATTAGATCGGTGAAAAATTAAAAACCTGGTCAAATATTAACAACACTCCTAATTTATATACTAAGACTTATTTAAGGTTCTATTTTCTACATCTAAACTTGGAAAGTACTCAACAAAATCCAATAGAAAAAGTAACTAATTATCCAGCACTAGTACAAAAATACAAGATTCGAAGTGCAAGAGTTTAATAGTTACGAAACGCACCGTGAAGAAGAAGAGCGATCGAGCGAAGCAACACCACCCGTCCATCCCAACAAGGAAGGAGAACTGCCGCAGTTCCGGTTCGCGACCGCGAGTAGAGTCAACGCCACGCATCCACAGAGTAGGATCTTGATCTTCACCGATCTAAGCGTTGCGATCCCAGCTTGACGTAACTTGAAAAGCGTTCGACGGTTAATCGCCGAACCGCCTCTCATCTCATCTCCTTCACTCTTATTCCTCCGAAAAAAAGAACCTAGTCGGGAGGCGTAACTCTGAAATCTGAATGCAGCTGGAGTTAGGACACGGGAAGTTTGAATCGGTTACAATTATTTGCTTTTTTTCATGTATTTTAGTTTCCGGTACGGCGATGAGCAGAGTCTGTTGAATGAAGATGATGGTAAATGAAGTAAACGCCGATTTGTTCCTGGTTTCCAATTCCATGCTCTTGTTTGGACTTGGTTTATAGATTCCTCAGATGACAAGATAGAGGGAGCTTGCTTCAGTGATGTGAGGTCAGAAAACGGAAAATTGTTTGGTAGCCGTTCGATTAAAACCAGGTGGTTCATCACAGTTGCCGAGTGGAATAAAGAATCGTTAGTGGGACCTACAAAGTAGTAGATATTCGATCGTCGTTTTAGTCTATACGAAGTACAAACTCAATAGTTCCTTGTGGTGATGGTTTGCGAAAATTGTACTTTCTGTGTTAAAAATAGTATTCATTCCGTTCTATAAATATAGTTTCTTATTAATTTTTTGAGTTAAATTTTTTAATTTTAATTTTTGATTATTTAAAATTTATTATTGATAAAAATATAATAAGTATATTTTAAAAATTTGTAATCCAGTAGATTTTAGATATATAATTTATAAAATTTAATTATTTAAAATATTTAATATGATTATAGTCAAAGTATAAAAAATTTGACTTTTAAAAAGTCAATAAGAGATATTATTTTTGAGACGGAGGGGGTATCTTTTATTGACTTTTTTGGGTCAAATCTTTTGATCTTTGACTAATAATTATTTAAAATTTATTATTGATAAAAATATAAAAAATATATTTTCAAAACCTCTAATCAAGTAGATTTCAAATATATATTTTATAAAATCTAATTATTTAATATATTTATAGTTAAAGTTTGACATTTTTAACTTTAAAAAAGTCAACAAGGAACATTATTTGTGGGACGAAGGGAGTAATAAAGTTTATGCGTATTGATCATTCCCGATTGCGACCAATCAGGATAAAGAAAAAGACAAAGGAGTCTGATTTTGAACTGGTAAAAAACGTTAGTTTACCACACCTAAAGAAAACGTTTTTTTTTATTTTCTAAATTTAATTTTTATATTTAAATTTTACTAAATTAAGTTTTTATATTATTAAACTTATAATTTTTTATTAAATTTATACTTTAAAATTTATAATATAACCACCCAGTTTTTACGGGTCAATATCGGGCATTGACTCGAGCCATAGATTGTCAGGTCGGGACACGTGTTTGAGCATATGAGTCATGTTGGATCGTGATGGGCCTTAATTTTGTCTTGTGTGTCTTTCGGGTTTGTTGTGGGCTTGCATGTTGAGCTTCGCTTTTGTTTTAGATAGGATGAGGAGATGTCAGTGAAGGACAAAAGATTGATTTACCTGTTCATTCACTTATTGATCAACAACCTTAGAGAAAGGAGTCATCTTTTTCACCATCTCCTTTATCCTTTCATTCTTTCTTTTCCCAACTCAAGAGAAAAATGAAAACTTGTTGTTGAAGAAAAAGAATCTCGTTTGGCACCTTAAGGGAAGTTTAAACAACATGAGAAAATCTATCTTTCAAGGTTTTAATCTTCAAAGTTGGTGGATGTAAGGTTTAAAGCTCAAGAACAAGGTTTAGAGATGAGAAAAGCTTAGAGAAGCTTCAATTCTGGTTTTTGCTTAAAGGTCAGGACATTTATGACTCTTACACTTGATGTGCTTCATAAAATGCTTGTCTTGCTTGATTGTTAGTTAAGTATTGCTTGAGATGGGTGCTTGGAAACTTTAGAACCCTAGAAATGATAGAATCCGTATTAGGAGTTGTATTGATGTAAAATTGGTAGGAAATCACCCCTTATGCTTCATTTAGCTTGTAGAATCAATTTGGGAATCAACCATATAGGTTGAGTGAGGGTTCTTGGTGATTTCCAACCCTATACCTATAATTTCGTACAAGCGTAACGATACACGGGAGGTGTGTATCGATACCTTGAAGGCAAAACTTAGGCATGGATAACAAGCGTATCGATACAGCTATGCCATGTTTCGATATACCAAACTCTAGTAAGTGATAAGTGCTCAAAAGATTATCACTTTTTACGCCTTTCATGGACAATAATCACTTAATCTACACCTATCTGAACTAATGCATGTTCTTAATGTGAGATATTTAGATATTTTGCTTTTGTGACGTATAAAGATGATATTTATAGAAAATGCAAGCTTTACGGTACCTTTGTGCATTTATGATGAAAACAGAATCTTACATGGCAGAGAATAGTAACTTCATTAAAAGAACTAATGCATTAATAAACAGAACTGAGATGAGATTGCAAAATAAAGAGGCAACAATTAAATCACTAGAAACTCAGGTTGGGCATTTTGCTCAAAATCTAAACACTAAACCACAAAGAGGATTACCCAGCAATACTGAAGTTGCTAAAGGAATGGGCCATGAACAATGTAAGACAATTACTACTAAGAGTGGCCTACAACTTAAGGAGATGTTAGGAAACTCAGCAGATAAAGTCCCACTAGTGCAACTAAAAGAATCAGATGAAAAGGACTTAGATGTTGATTTAAGTGATCATACCACAACTATCACAGCAAAAGACCCTGCCTCGGTAGAGAAATCGGCAGTCCCTCGACAAGCCGCAAAGATAGTAGGAAAACCAGTGGTATCAAATACTAAATTTCAAACTAATGAGACACTGGAGGAAATGCGACCACCACTACCTTTCCCAAAAAGGTTAAAAAGGCATAAACAAGACTATCAATTTAAAAAATTCTTAGACATCCTGAAGCAATTCCACATTAAGTTGCCATTTGTTGAAGCAATAGAACAGATGCCAAACTATGTCAAATTCTTAAAAGACATTGTGTCCAAAAGAAAAGGGCTTGGTGAGTTTGAAACAGTGGTTGCAACTGAAGGATGCATGACAATGCTTCATAATCGCATGACAATGCTTCATAATCGCATGCCTCCTAAATTGAAGGATCCTGGATGTTTTACCATACCTTGTGCGATAGGAAACCACTATGAAGGAACGCCTTATGTGACCTTGGAGCAAACATAAATTTGATGCCTAAATCTGTCTTCCAAAAGCTTAGAATAGAAAGGGCAAAACCTAAAAAAGTGATGCTCCAATTAGCGGATAAATCATATGTGCAACCTGAAGAAAAGATCGAGGACATATTGGTAAGGGTGGATAAATTTATTTTCCAGTTGATTTCCTTGTTCCTGATTGTGAAGCAGATGAAAATGCATCGATCATCCTGGGAAACCTTTTCTAGCTACTATACGCACTATTATAGATATGGAAAAAGGAAAATTAATAATGAGGGTTAACGACCAACAAGTCAAACTCAATGTTTTCCATAATTTGAAAAGACATGATGATCCAGAGGAGTGCAAAGTTATCTACACCACAGATGCAGGCCGAAAAATATCCTATCTCAGCAACCACTGCCTCGGTAGTACGCTCCATAATGCTGTTGATAATAGTTACAACAGAGTCCTAGATAGTGTTGAAACATCAGAGGTAAAGAAAGCCAATTGGACATCACACTTTCTAGGCAAACTCAGATCCAAATGGTCAGAACCATATGGTGCAGTAAAAATCAAATCAAGAAGGGATGAACATGAATTCAAAGAGAATGATCAACTATTGAAGCATAATTCTGGCCAACATATTTTGAGGACTATAGAGACTATCACTTTAGGAGATGCAATTGCATGCACTCCTCCCGTGACATAATCTCTTACTTTATCTTTATTTTATTTTTAGGATTAGTTTTAGTTTAGAGTTAATCTTTTTATTTTTGCTTCTTTTTAATTTAATTTTTGTTTGGTGTTTATGTTTTTAGGATAATAAGCAAGAATGAAGGAGAAGTAGTTTATAGCAGGAAATCTGCTGCCATGGAAGTGCACAGTATCAGGGCTGCAACAATTCCAACGGGCAGAACAGTGTAACGGCTAGTCTGCCGAAATCTCTGTCGTAGTAATAAATGCTAACGACTACAAAACGGCTAGTTGGTTTAAAACGACTACAAGGCCGAGACCTTTATAAGCTTCCTCTGCCTCTTGAACTATTCACTCTTACATTCTTGAATCTTTAGAATTACTTGCTTAAATCTTTTACTTGCATTACTCTCTGCTGATATCCAAGTTCTCTAAACACTTTAAGAAACTCTCCAAGATCATCTCCAAGATCTTTAGAAACTCTCCACTACTTATCTATGGCTACCTACAACAGATTCGCATCCTCTATCGTTGAAGAACGCTTCAACAGATCTTTCATTGCTAGACAGTTATGGGAAGAACAAGGATTCCATCATTCTGGTAAAGAAAACTATGGAATCGAGCATTATTAGTTTGACAGAATAAAGTATCAAGAATGGTAAATCTTTTGCCTGCAACCTACCCAGGCTAATGCAATAATTTTGCAAGAATTCTACTCTCATGGGCCGAGCAAAGACTCATTGTACGTCTACTGTCGAGGTAGGCTGGTCAGACTTGATATCGAGACAATTAATTTGTTCTACGACCTAACCCCTGATCGTGATGACCATTCTGCATTCATGGAGGACATCATCAAAGAAGACTATGAATTAATCAAAGGCGACATCTTCTACGACAACACCAATTAGGAAACCGGTACCCATAGAGGATCGGTAGCAAGGCAGAACTTACGGCCTGAGGCCAAGCTGTGGAACACTTTTGTAAAAGATGCCTCATCCTAACTTCCCACAAAAACATCGTAGACTAAAGAAGATTGGTTCTCATCCAATCTATCATCAACAAAAGAAGCATCAATATGGGAGAGTTGATCCTAAGAGAAATTTACGAGTGCGGTAAGAAGGAAAAAACCCTTATATTTTCCTTGTTTAATTACGGGTATTTACACTGTTGTAGGTATACCAATGACGGATACGGACGAATTCACTTTCCAAAGGCGCGGGTGGACTAGGAATTCTGCCACAAGGTTATGCAAATAACCCAGGCAGAACTAGTTCAGGCAACTCCACAACAATTTACTGCTGACACTACTGTTGGGGCCCAATACACGATAGACATATCTGATGCTGCCCACAGCACTGTCGCGGTAGATCCCTACCATGAGATACTTCAGAGGATGGCGGTCATGGACCTACGACAGAAAAGGTGCATAGAGTATCAAAGAGACTTCAACAACACACTAGCCTAGATAATGCTCCACAATTTTCCCAGCCAAGGGGTGCAGTTTCCAAAATTCCCCACCAACATATTTGTCACAGCTGCACCCTACACCGAGACGACTCCAACCCAGAAGAACCACGACCATTTTACACTACTGGCCCTCAGCAACAATTCCATGCTGCTAGCCCATCTAGGGCAGCAGAGCCTGCCGCGGTATCCTCATCCAACTGACGACCATCTAAGAGGAGAGAAGTCTTTAGCACTCCACCAGGATCCCCCATCAGCATGGGCAGTCTCTCAGCAGAGATAGATGCTTATGTGCATCAAACTTTAACCGCTGTCGGGTCGAACACTCAGCATACCTGGGCAGAAGCAATGAATATTGACAATGATGGTAGGACATATATTATGCCCATTGAAGAAATTGCCGAAGAAGAAGGAGAAGAAGTAGACGCTCCAATGCAACGAACACCACCTACAAGAGTTCAGCCACCCCGACAAGCCAAAAACTCAACCATCACCATCACCAAAAATGAAACAGTCAGCAGCAAGGCCTCGAAAATTGATCATCACTAACAGCTCTTCAGAGTCCATTTAATCTTTACATCTTTATGCTACTTTTATATCTTTACTTATATATCTTCATGTTTTGTTTCCTGCTGTTTGCCATTGATATAAGCATTGAGGATAATGCTTGGTTCGAGTTTGGGGGTTTAGGTTCACTGATGAGGCAATTCACTTCCGCGGCCTTACCATGAAAGGAACTATTTATGTTGTTTTTGAAATTTTTTTATGTCGACCACCTTACTTGAAATATTTTTCATACTTTTGCACTGCTCTACATTAGTATTGCCTTACTTTATTCTTTTTAGGCTATAGAAATCTTTCTCCTTACCATGATCAGGTCCTATTTGGAAGGTTTAACTTTAAGATACTTAAGGAAGAAAACTTAGAAGCTTGCTATAAGATTGATCCTAAAAATACTTTTGAGACTTATTTGATTATAGGAATTCTTTTAATGAAATTTGGTGATAAAGACTTAGATTTTGGGGAATATGACTAGAGGTGCCTATCACCGGCTCTAAGAATCACTCTTCTGCATGTTAGAGGTGCCCAAAATTTGATCTAGTATGCTAAAAAGACTATCAAAAGAAAAAAAGGAAAACTTGATAAGAAAACATAATCCTTGAGGTGCCCGAAATTGGCTCAAGTGATTGTTGTTTTAAGAAGAGAAAATCAATTCCAAGTCTACTTGTCTTGAACTGAGAATTTGTCTAAGAAATTTATTAATCAAACTTGTCCATAAAAACGTACAAACTCATAAAATCGTATAGCTTGATTCCGGGTAAGTCCTTAAGTAGCCGAAAGGTTAAGGCTTAGGAATAGGCATAGTTATGGTAGGGAGAATAGATAAAAACGTAAGACCAAAAGAAAATACGGTTTGGCAATTTGATGGTTTGCATTGCTTGAGGACAGGCAATAGTTCGAATTTGGGGGTGTGATAAGTGCTCAAAAGATTATCACTTTTTACACCTTTCATGGACAATAATCACTTAATCTACACCTACTTGAACTAATGCATGTACTTAATGTGAGATATTTAGATATTTTGCTTTTGTGACGTATAAAAATGATATTTATAGAAAATGCAAGCTTTACGGCACCTTTGTGCATTTGCAGGTAGATCATATGTCGCGGTAGTGATTGAGGCCGAGGCAGGACCTGAGGCCGCGACAACACTTGAAGGAAAAATGTAGATATTGTAGGCGACCTGAAGAGAAAAATAAGGTGGACGTTTCTGGACAAGCAACACAAGGATCGGAGCTAGGAAGTGCATGAAAAGTCAAAGTCAAATGCCACGCGGGAAAAACATCCTTATGGGAATAAACTTGGAAATAAAACAAATATTTTTATTTATGTACTTAACTTATTCTTTACTCCAAGTTTTATTCCTACTTAGGAAAGGTTTGCCTTAGGTCAAGCATATATAAACTATGGTCGCCCAAGGAAGAAACACATCATATACTAGAGAGCCGAATTAGAGAGTTCATCTTAGAATTTAGAGTTTTCTTTGTTTCTCGTTATGTTATAATTTCTTTTAGGCTTAGGTGAAAGTTGTAGAGTATTAGTGAGAAGAGATTGAACTTTGTTTTCTTATTTCAATACAATAAAATATCAAGGTTTGCTTATTCTTTGCCATTCATTGTTCTTGCATTCAAGCTCGGGAGAGAAGTTTGTGAGAGACATATTTATCTAATATCGGGAGAGTTAGATTCACGAAAGGAATAAGTACAATATTTTTCTATTCGGAAAATACTAACTCGACCTAGGGATAGGTTATAGTTTCAGCGGCTAAAAGAAGTGTGAGATTGGTTGGTGATTATAATTGATTAACGTCGGGAGGTATCATCAAGGACTAGTCATCAACAGTACTTCGACTTAGGGATAAGCGGAGTCATCAAAGGACATTTTGCTGAATCTTGGTAAAGTCCACCCAAGAGCAAGGGATTGCCGCAAAGGACGAAACCCATCACTATTGAGGCAGGAAACTGTAGTTCTGCCGAGGCAGTGTTGTGTGATTGCATTGGACAGAAACAAGTCAATTGAATCCACAATACAACACAACTAGATCCTGGCCACTTTCTTAATCTGTTTATTTTCCATTATTTAGTATTCAAATTATTCAGTTTACTCCAACCCAAATCATTTGTGTCTTTATTTTATTTTTTTACAGAGAAAGAAGACAAAAAAATGCATATTGAGTCTACCAATCCCTGTAGACATGATACACAATAATACTTATCACTTTATTACATGCGACGTGTACACTTGCATTAATTGCGCACTTTTTAGTAAGGTTTGTTTTCAAAACTCCTAGGAAGGTGTATCGATACCGTGCAATTAACTCGTGAGCTAGGTAAGATTGATTTGCTTAGTGTATCGATACCCTCGGAAGGTGTATCGATACCCTAGATAGAAAACAAGGGTGAGGATGATATGCATTTCAGAATGCCCTACCTGTGTTTTGATATCAAATCTTGTAGTGGTAACTCATTTCGATACCTCTTTAGGCACGTATCGAAATAAGGTGTGTATTGATACTCCATGTAGGCATATCGATACGGGTAGGTTTCTTTTGGTTTAAAGTTATCATTCTAGCGCATCGATATACATGGAAGAATGTATCAATATTGGACAGCGTTTCGATACCCTTAAGCAGTCTGCCCGAAAATTTACACTTTCAATCAAGGTTCTATAATTTAGGATAAAAGCTTTAATGATTCTCTAAAGGTGTAAAATGAACTATAAAACTAATAGACTAAGTTTAATATCCCAACATGTGAAATTATGATTAATAGTTTAGTAAACGATAAATGACTTAATATTATTATGCTCCCTAAGGATCAATGGTGGATCGGAAAATACTTTAAGGTGCTTTGGCTAATGGAATAACCTAAAGAGGATCTTGTAAATTACCTAGTGGCTTTATACATCTAATCTATTTATAAGATATGGCTTGATTATTAGTTGAGTTATATGCCAGTCTCAACTTAATGATATGTGTGGATGTTTGTAGAGCATGAATTACTTGTATGACTTGGTAAAAGAAATTTGTATATCCTAGAGTAGTACATGAGAACTTAGTTATGGGGACATATACTTGGGGCTGTGTGAGCGAATACTTCCGACGTATCTACAGGCTATATGATATGGATACGATTCGAACCTATCCGTGGTTATGTTGATCTGGATTAGGAATATAACTTCATGGGTTGTGTGAGCATCAAGCAACTCGATGGGCTATGTGAACTCGAGTAACCTGATGAGCTGTATAATCTCAAGATTGGACTACCTGTGGCTATGTTGATCCAAGTATGTCCCAGATGTATTTGTGGCTATGTTGATCCAAATATGGTCTAACCCAACGGCTATGTAATCACGGGTAAACTCGACAGCTTTGTAAGCACCGTATAGTAGGGTTACGCTTGGCCAATAGTTATGAATGTTGCATGCATGTGTGTTTGTTATGTTATTTGTGGTTGATGACCTTATTACCCTAAAGTTGTGTGAATGGGGTAGATTACCTATAACTCGATGAGTTGTGTGATCTTGATGTATCTCGATGGGCTATTTGATCTCGATGTAACTCGATGGGATATGTAAGACCGTGTTGATAAGCCTAGAAAGGCTTATGATCTTTCCATATGTAAATTTTCTTAAAAATATTTAACTTGAGAACTCTAGATAAGGTAGAATAGGATATGAACCTTAGTTTAGAAGTCTTTATATGCAGTATTGACTATCTTATTTCGCTTGCTCGTTTTATGATATTCATTAATTGCAGTAAACTAGAAATGTACTACTGAGCTTGTTAGCTCAGCGTGTGGAATTGTTGTTTTTCTGTTGCATAGGTGATAGATAGCTTTGGAGGAGCACATCGAGGATGATTTCCCAACATCAGAACCGTTTAAAGAGTATTGTACTTGATCTTTAGTTTGGAATTAATATATTCATAAGACCTTACCACATATTGAGCCTGTATCTGATGAGTGCATAAAATTCCTATTTTTTATATCTTTTTCCCACGTAATTATTGCTAATAAAGGACATAATTAAGTATAATATTAGATAATTCCGTATATTTTCTATATTTCAGCATCTCAACACCGATTTTATGAATTTATCTATTATTTAGCATAAAACAGATGCATTTGATAGTTTTCTTTCTTAGAAAGGAAACTACCTCATAGGAAATGAAAGATAAGATGACGGATGTTAGAAACAAAAGCTAAATTGTAGATAAGCACCCGCCATGACAACACTTAGGAGGCCGCAATAGCAGATTAAAGATGATAATTGGTTCTCGATAGATAAAGATAAATATGCCGATTCGGACGGACACAATGCTAGAAGAAATAGAAGCGAAAAAATAGAGTCAAGGCAAGGTCAAAGTCAATACGGAAATAAAGGAGTTATTTTAGGAAATTGAATAAAGTGTTTTAATTTAATAAGGATATATATTCTTTTCCTTTTAGAACTCTTTGTCTTTATGAAAGACTTTAATCTAGGCTTGACCTATATAAGCCAACTATTAGGGTTAGGAGAGAACAAGTCGGGTTCTCATAGTAAAACCTAAAGCCATCGACAAAGTTATCATGTTCTAAACCTCCATCAAGGCTTAGGTTGTTTATGGATTAGTTAGTGAAGAAAGTTGTACTTATTTGATATTTATTAATACAAATTTTATTTTCATAGTTTATTCTCTCTTGGCGTTCACTCTTCTTTGCATATGAGCTCGAGATGATAGTATATAAAGAAAAACATATCTATCTAATATCGGGAGAGTTAGGCTCACGAAATGAGAGAATACGGTCTTTTCTTAAGGGTATTGACTAATCCGTAAGGGTTTCAGCGACTAAAAGGATGCATGTAATCAGTTGTTTCTATCCTTGATTCACATCGGGAGGTATCATCAAGACATGGATTTCAATAGTTCTTCGAGCTTAGGGTTAAGGAGGAGACATACAAGGTTGCTCTGTTAAACTATGGAAAGTTGAGTTATCGACAAGGCATAACCCCGCCTAGGCAGCCAAGGCGACCCTTAGTGCGACCCGCTGCGGCAACAAGTTAACCCAATGCATTAATAAGTGGATAATAAGTGCAACTGAATTTTCCTCTACAAAGCATTCAGCATGGCCTTACTTCTGTCATTGATATTTCTATTCTTTATTTAGTTATTTATTTAGTTTATTTAGTTATCTTCACCATAACTTTATTATTTGTGTCTTTACTTTTCCAAAGTGCAGAATTAGAGTGCAGTCAAAGGTGATTAGTCTCCACGGGATCGATAATCTTAAATATTAAAATTTAACAAAAAAGGTGAAACACTTTGAATTAAGCATAGGACTTCAAAGCTCACGTCAAATTTGGCGCCGTTTCCGGGGACTGATGTTCAACTTTACTGTAATTTATTTATGCATACTTTTATTTTTATTTCCTTTATTTAACCAATACAACTAGGGTTGTTCTGTGCATGACAAGATCTAATCCTTCTATAGACCAGTAGCCTTACGATCCTGAAATCGAGAGAACAACAAGACGTCTGAGACAAACAATAAGAGAAAGAACGAATCCAGCACTTGACCAATAGAACAACGCTAACATGAATGCCGTCGAGGCAGACAACCAAGGCGCATTCGCAGTTATTGATCCAGCCAACCTTCGAAGATAGGAGCGCGTATGCACTGTCCGTGATTATCTGGAGGAGGACTTGGATGGATTAACTTCTACAGTGGTTATGCCCAATATTGAGGTAGAACATTTTTAACTCAAACCGGTCATGTTCAACATGATCAACACTCTAGGTCAGTTTGGGGAACAACCAATGAAGATGCTCGGTAGAATCTTAAATCATTCTTAGAAATATGCAATTCATTCAAGCTGCCGAGAGTCTTTGTCGATGTACTAAAATTAAAATTTCCCCCCATTCTCTAAAGGATATGACAAAATCTTAGCTCAATAATATTCAGTCGGGGTCGTTGAATTCATGGACAAAACTATGCTAAAGCTTCCTAGCACGTTTCAGTTACACTAATATGAAAGATAAATTAAGGAACAATATAACGTTATTCAGATAAGAAGAAGACGAGTCTATGTATGATGCTTGAGAAAGATATAGAAAATTATACAAAAAATGCCCTATGCATGGATTGCCGAGTGGACACAAGTATCAATCTTTTATAATATAGTGAACACACCTACTATAATGATGTTTGATGCCTTAGTCTAGAGATTCTGGACAGATTAGCAAAGAATGATTATCAACACCCGACCACTAAAAGAGGAGTAATAAGGCGTGGTATGAAAAATTTCGACTCTTTAGATTTGATCTTAGCATAATTGTCAGCTTTGAAAAATATGGTAAAGGATCTGCAAAAGCAGAGTCATATTTGAGAAGTAAAGGCAGTCGATGTTTTTTGTGAAACATGTGGAGACAATCATGACTCGAATGCATATCCGCAAAACCCAAAATCAACTTTCTATGTCGAAAACTTTAATAGAAACAACATGTCAAACAATTATAACCCAGCATGAAGAAAGAACCCAAACTTCTCATGGAGTATTCCTAATAATGCACTAAACCTGCAACATCAACCTGTGCAAAATACTGGATTCCAACAAAATAAAAGAACTGTTCAACAACACCTACCGCAATAGGTAATGCCACAGCAACAAACAACCGATATCCTAACCTTGGAGAATACGTTGCAAACATTTATGGCTCAGACTGATGCTTATAAAGATAACACAAACAAATCCATTCAAAGAGCCGATACAATCACGGACAAAGAAGAGATGAGGATGCAAAGCAACGAATCTTCTCTCAAAACGCTAGAAATCAAAATAGGACAAATGGCACAACAGATGAAAAATCAACCTATAGGAGGTATACCCAGCGATACTGAAGTCGCTAGAGCTGGTCCACATGAATAGTGTAAGGCCATATCTACTAGAAGTGGAATACAATTGAAGAACCCTTAAATACCTGCTATGACAGTAGGTAAGAATCCTGATACAGTAATTTCTAAGGAGATTACTGAAGAAAAACCTAAGGCAAAGGAACCATAAAAAGTTGTCGTTGACAATGCCACAGTAGACGATGTCGTATTAGTACCACAGATACGATTTCAATATTCTGAAAAGATTGAAGATCTGCAGTTACGGCTAGCATTCTCACAAAGGTTGAAACAACAAAAGTAGAAGTATCAAATTAAGAAATTCTTAGACATCATTAAACAGGTACACATTAATATACCTTTAGTGAAAGCGACAAAGCAAATACCCAACTATACCAAATTCTTTAAAGACATCATATCCAAAAGGATAAAAATTGGAGAATTTGAAACTGTTGTCGTAATAGAAGGGTGTGTCACAATGCTGCATAATAAGGCCATAACAAAGAGAAAAGATCCTATTAGTTTCATCATACCATGCTCTATCGGAGATCAATATGTGGGTAAGGTATTACGTGACTTAGGTGACAACATTAATCTAATACCTAAGTTAGTATTCCAAAAGTTAGGTATCGGGCAAGCAAAACCAACCATGGTGATGCTGCAATTGGCAGATCGCTCTTATGTACAACCGAAAGGGAAAATAGAGGATATTTTGGTAAGAGTAGGTAAATTTATATTTCCTAATGACTTCTTAATTTTAGATTGTAAAGCATATGAAAACGCTTCAATCATATTGGGAAGGTCATTCCTAGTCATAGATAAAACATTGATCGATTGTGAAAAAGAAGAATTATTCATAAGGGTCAATGACCAACAAGTAAAGATTAATGTGTTTAAAGCTCTAAGGCATCTAGAAGAACAAGACGAATATCAATAAATCAAAGTGAAATATGAATTTGACTTCGATACAGAAGTGGATTGCCTGGACAATATCTACCAAGGCAACCACTACCGAGGCAGCGTACCCCTTGATCAAAAGCACACAAGAAAGAAATCACCTGACAAGGAGACAACAATTGGGATATCAACTTCTCCATTCAAAAAGGGAAAGATGGTTACTCCTAAAAATGCATTCAATTACACTCCTCCAGTAACCAAATTTCATTTAATCTCCATATTTTATTTTTATGTTTTAGGAATTTGATTTAATTTTCAGCAAGTTAGTTTTCAGATTTTTTTTTCTTCCACAACCATTTTCAGTTATTTAGGTCAAATAAAGAAGGATAAAAGATGGTAAACGGCCCAAACAATCATCAACCGAACCCTCACGACAGCAAAATTCTGGGCGGGAATTATGCTACCCAGATTCGAATTTTCCCATTAATCTCGTTATCAGTGGATGCCAACTATGGTTGCATCACGTGTACGCCAGAAGGCCTCAATCACGCCTGCTCCCTTAAATAATGTGTCGATCAGTCCCTTTAAAAGCTAAGGCAACTAGTAACATTCTTCACTCCTTCTTATTTCTTAGCTTAAAATTTATTTTCCCTTTCATGTCCTTCTTATCCACAAATACGATGGTAAGCAAAAGAAAAAAACAGTCGGATTCAACAACCTAACCTACAACGTTCAAACGATTTGTCATCATCGACGTTGAGCGAGATTACAACTGCAACTTCAAGGGCATACCAGTTTTGAAAGAGCAAGGGCTACCAGTGGATGCCAATTGTGGTTGCGTCGCGTGCACGCCAGAAGGCATCAATCACGCCCTCTCCCTTAAACGATGCGCCGATCAGTCCCTTTTAAAAGCTAAGTCAACTGGTAACATTCTTCACTCCTCATTTCTTAGCTTAAAAATTGTTTTCCCTTTTATCTCCTTCTTTTCCAAACGATGGTAAACAAAAGAAAAAAACAGTCAAATTCAGCAACCCAACCTACAAAGTTCAAACGATTTGCCACCATCGACGTTGAGCGAGATTACAACTGCAACTTCAAGGGCAAACCAATTTCTAAAGAGCAAGGGTTCTATTACACAGAGGCAAACGATCTAGGCATCAAAACTTTCATTCTATCAAAAATCATATTCCAAAGATGGCAAAAGTTCGCAAAGCAACCAACACCGACGAACATTTATTGGGTACGAGAATTCTATGCACACCGACCACTACCAACAACCCATACATTTATGTACGAGGCCGAGCCATTCCAATCGCCGATGTTACTATAAATGCATTCTTCAGCCTCATGCAGACTTTGTTGCTACCCTCACAACTATAGATTATGAATTAATGAAGGTAGAGCTGTGCTTCCCAATAGTCGAAATGAATATCGGAAAACACAGCGGTTTATTTAGCCGCCGTGATCTTAAACTAGAGGCCAAGATCTGGAACAAATTAATTAAGAGAAATATGTTGCCGACTTCATATAACCAAACCGTTGATCGGTCGTGACTTACACTCATCAATTCCATCATACAAAACCGTCGCATCGACGTGGGTAAAAAAATCAACGAACAAATCTTAGAGTATGCAGCAAAGGAAAAAGGTATGTTATATTTTCCCTACTTAATTATATCCCTCAAAAATTTGGAAAGAGTGCCAAGGTTACCCTCCGATACCTTCACACTATCGAGGAATGAATGGACATGGAAAATATACATGAGAAGAATACAAATAGAGTATGCTGCTCAGCAAGCATTCGCAACACCGATAACCGAGGTCGAACCTGCCAAGACAGCTGATGAGCACTTAAAAGTCCTCATTTTTCACATTATTTCTCTACTCATTTATTGCTAATAAAGAAAGAATTGAATGCGATAATAGATATTTCTGGTTATTTTCCATAACTCAGCATCAGATCACTAACTTTATGAATTTATATATTAATTGGCATAAAACATATACGTTTGATAGTTTTCTTTCTTATACAAGAAACTAGATCATAGAAAGAGCCAAAGAAGAAAATATATACTGAATTGCATATGAAGCACCCGCCACGGTAGCATTCTGAAGGTCGCCGCCACAGCATAAAAGACGACAATTGGTGCTCAATAGAAAGAGGAAAAGATACTGAAATCAACGGACAAAAAGAAAAAGAAATAAGAAGACTTAGTTAGGAGGTCAAGCCCAAGTTAAAATGCAGAAAAAGAAGAGATATTTTAGGAAATAAGATTAAATTAATATAATTTAATTTGGAATTAGATTTCTTTCTTGTTTAGAACTCGTTCTTTGCATGGAAAGATCAACTTGGGGCTTGGCCTATATAAGGCACTTATTAGGTTTAGGTTTAGTGTGGAGTTAAGAAGGATTCTCACATTATTATACTTTTAGTCGCCGCCTCCATCATGTTCTAAGTCTTTCAAAGTTTTAGATTGTTAGTGGAGTAGTCGGAAATGAAAGTTATATTATGTTTGATATTTATTAATACAAATAATATTTCATACTTTATTCTCTCTTGGTAGTTACTCTTCTTGCATATGAGCTCGAAAGATAAGTATGTGAGAAAAACTCATTTGCTTAGCATCGGGAGATTTAGGTTCAAGAAATGAGAGAATACGGTCTTTGCTCATGGGCATTGACTAATCCGTTAAGGATTTCAGTGACTAATAGGACGCATGTGTTCGGTTGTTGTCCGCCCTTGATTCATGTCGGGAGGTATCATCAAGACGTGGGTTTCAATAGTTCTCTTCTCTTAGGGATAAGGAAGAAGACATTTAAGGATGCTCTGTTGAACTATGGATTGCTGGATTATCGACAAGGCATAACCCCGCCTAGGCAGTTGCAGCGACCCTTAGTGCGATCCGCCGAGGCGGCAGTTCAACCCATTGCATTAATAAGTGGATACTTAACATAACTGGATTCTTCTCTATAAAGCACTCAATATTGCCTCGCTTTTATCCTATTATTTCGTTATTTAATTTTATGCTTTTATAGTTACCTTAGCTATCATTCAATCTTTCAATTTAATTGTGTTTTTAGTTTTCTTAGTGCAGTCATAAGAAGTAGTAAAATCGACTCAGTATTCGTGGGATCAATATCTTAAATATTATAATCTGACAAAGGTAAAATTAACAAGGACTCCATAGCCTCTATCAGATTTGGCGCCTTTGCCGGTAACTGACGCTTAATTTTACTACCAATTATTTCTGCACCTTTTTAATTATTTTAGTTTATTTTATTTAGTCTTAGTTTAACTTCCAAGGGTTGTTTTATGTATGATCAGGTTCAACCCTACCATTGATCAATACCCTTACTACCCAAAAATCAAAAAACAGCACGAGATCTAAAACGAAGGGCACACTGAAGAATGAACGTAGAACCTATCCAACAAAACAACGTGAGTATGAACGCCGCTGCGGTAAACAATGGCGGTGCTTTCGCAGTTGTTGATCCAATAAATATTCCAAGACAAGAACGCGCTCGAACTGTTTGAGGTTATTTAGAGGAGGATTTAGATGGGTTAACTCCTGTTGTTGTGATGCCTAACATAGAGGCAGAATAATTTGAACTAAAATCGTTCATGTTCAACATGATCAACACTCTAGGCCAGTTTGGGGGTTCGGCCAATGAAGATGCTCGACAGCATCTTAAGTCCTTTTTGGAAATTTATAATTCGTTTAAGCTGCAGAAGTCTCAGCCGACATTTTTAAGCTGAAATTATTTCCCTATTCACTGAGGGATAGGGCAAAATCGTGGTTAAACAACCTTCAGTCGGGATCGTTGAACTTATGGACATAACTATGCCAAAGCTTCCTTTCCAGATTCAGTTACACCAATATGACTGATAAACTCATAAACGACATAACATCCTTTAGGCAAGACGAAGACTAATCAATGTATGAGGCTTGGGAAAGATATAGAGAACTATACAGAAAATGCCCCATGCATGGTCTGCCTGAATTGACCCAAGTATCCATCTTTTACAATTCAGTTAACACCCCTATGAGGATGATGCTTGATACTTCCATCAATGGCACCCTCTTAGACCACCCACCCCATGAGAGTTTAGAAATTTTGGATATGTTGGCAAAGATTGACTATCAACACCCAACCACCAGAAGAGGTATAAATAGGCAAAGTATAACAACTTCTGATTCTGCAGATTCTATCCTAGTACAACTATCGGTCTTAACCAACATGGTTAAGGATCTGCATAAACCAAGCCACGTTCAGGATGTAAAAGCAGTCATCGTTCTTTGTAAAACATGTGGTGACAATAATGATTCGAACGGATTCTCACACAATCCAAAATCTTCCTTCTATGTTGGAAACTTTAATAGAAACAATATTCCAACAATTACAACCCATCATGGAGGAAGCACCCTAATTTCTCATGGAGCAATCCTAATAATACACTTAACACACAATATCAACTAGTGCAATCTACGAGATTCTAGCAAAACAATAGATTTGCTCAACAGCAGATGCCGCAGCAAGCACCGCTACCGCAGCAAACAACGGACGTCCAGACTTTGGAGGACACACTGCAAACATTTATGGCCCAGACTAATTCATATATTGCGAAAACCAACAAGTTCATTCAAAAAGCTGACACTTTCATGGACAGAACAAAAATGAGAATGCAGAACAACGAAGCTGCTCTCAAATCGCTGGAAACCACAGTAGGACAAATGGCATAACAGATAAAAAGCAGACCCATAGGAGGTCTCCCTAGCGATACTGAAGTCGCTAGAATTGGTCCTCATGAACAATGTAAAGTCATATCGACCAGAAGTGGATTACAAGTGAAGGACCCTGAAATACCCGCCTAAACAATAGGTAAGACCCCTAAAACAGTAGCTCCAAAAGAAGTTATTGATGAAACATCTAAGGAAAAGGAACCAACAGAAACTACCGTAGCAGATGATGTCATAGCCGCACCGCAAATAAGATTCTAATGCGACAAAAAGATTGAAGATCTACTTTTACCATCACCTTTTCCTTAAAGGTGAAAATAGCAAAAACAAGAGTACTAATTTAAGAAATTTCTGGACATACTTAAACAGGTACACATAAACATACCTTTCGTGGAGGCAATAAAACAAATGCCCAACTATGTCAAGTTCCTTAAAGATATTACATCCAAAAGGACAAAAATTGGGGAATTTGAAACAGCTGCCGCAACAAAAGGATGTGTGGCAATGCTGCACAACAAGGTCACAACTAAAAGAAAAGATCCTGGTAGTTTCACAATACCATGCACTATCGGTGATCAATATGTGGGTAAGGCACTATGTGACTTAGGCGCCAACATAAATCTCATGCCTAAGTCAGTATTTCAGAAGCTAGGCATTGGGCAAGTAAAGCCAGCAATAGTGATGTTGCAGCTAGCAGACCGCTCTTACGTGCAACCAGAAAGAAAAATTGAAGATATTCTAGTAAGGGTGAATAAATTTATTTTTCCTGTTGACTTCTTAATTCTTGATTGTGAAGAATATGAACATGCACCAATCATATTAGAAAGGTCATTCTTAGCCAAAGGAAGAACATTGATCGACTGCGAGAAAGGAGAATTAATCATAAGGGTCAATAATCAACAAGTAAAGATCAATGTGTTTAAAAATCTAAAAAATCAATATAAACCAGATGAATGCAAAAGAATTGAAGTTAAAACTGAATTTAACTTTAATCAGAAATAGATTGCCTAAAAAAAGTCTGCCAAAGTAGCATGCCCCTTGAACAACATTACATTCGAAAGAAACCACCTAATGAGGAGACAATAACTAGGACATCAAATTCTCCTCCATCTAAAAAGGGGAAGATGGTTTTTACCAACGATGTAATTTATTGTACCTCTACAGTAACATAAATTTCTATCTCTTTGTCCCTAATTTATTTTTATGTTTTAGGAATTGGAGTATTATTTTTAGTTTTAGGATTTAGATTTTAATTTTTGTAAATTAGTTTTAAAATTTTAAATTTTCTCACACCTTTAATTATTTAGCTTTTAGAAACAATAAAGAAAATAAAATGAAAAGATAAACAAGCCTAAAAACGCGGCCCAATTCAAGGCAAAAATATCTCGGCGGGAAACTTGCCGCCCAAGTCAAAGCCACATCGTTTCTTCCGCCCAGTGCAGGCCAGCTGGATCTGCGTAACGTGCACGCTAAGAATAATAATGACGTTGTTGTCGCTTCCAGCCGTTGGCCGCCTTCACCTATAAATAGTTAAGCAAGCTTTATCTTTTCCACAATCCTTCTACTCTACTTTTACTTTGTCAAAAATTCCTCTTCACTTTATATAAGTAAAATATGGCAACACAAAGACACACCTTTGTCGATGCGGTAAAATTCAGACGCTTCTCTACAGAAGCAGTAGAAAATGAATATGAAAGGAATTTCAAAAATCAACAGATCTGGGAGGAGTAAGGATTTCATTATACCGATGATGAAGACCTATGGCTAGAAGCATTTATATTGTCTAAAGTTATCTTCTAGCAATGGCAACAATTTGCAAGACAGCCAGATCCAACAAACATTGAATAGGTACGAGAATTCTATGCCCATAGCCAGTAGCGAAAAACCCATATGCCTACCTTCGAGGAAGAGCAATCCTAATTGCAAACGTTGTTTTCAACGCCTACTTCGGCCTCCATATTGAAAACAATGAACATGCAGAGTTTGTAGCTGCCCTGACGGCCAAAGATTACGAGAAAATGAAGCAGAGTTATGTCTGCCAAGAACAAAATGGAATATAGGCAAGCACCGCAGATCTGTTAGCCGCCGAAACCTCCGACCAAAGGCAAAACTCTAGAACATGTTCATAAAAAGGAATCTACTACCAACTTCCCATAATCAAACAGTAGATAGACCATGCTTGATGCTCATCCACTCCATCATCCACAATCGAAAAATCGATGTTGGCAACACCATCAACGAACAAATATTCGAGTGCACCACCAAGGAGAAAGGTATCGTAATATTACCTTGTCTAATTACTACTTTGAGGAATTTAGAAAGAGTTCCGAACATTCTCTTGGACACTATACACTAAGACGTGTAGGATGAACAAGGGAGATTTACATGAGAAGAATGCAAGTGGAGGGAGCTGCCCCACAGGCATATATTCCTCACCCGGCCGAACCAACGCCCGCAGAGGCAAATCAACCAGTAGACCCAGCTGAACAAACATCAGCAGGATTCTTGGAGATCCTGTAGAGGATGGAGAGAAGGCAACTATCCTTCATGAACTATATTAAGGAGTTCAACAACGCCATCATCATCATAGTCCAAGAACTCCCTTCATGCACAACTTTATTACCTGACTTCCCAGTCGAGCTCTTCATACCTCAGCCTCTCCCCACACATACTCACTCAGCATCAACCTCAGTAACTGTCCCTCTATCTCCAACCGTATCGACTACCGCGACAGCAATTATAGAAGCTTTTTCAGCAACCCCGGTAGCCACTCCAGACCAATCTACCACCTTCACCTAGAGTGACTCTGAAGAGGAACTAACAAGCCAAGTAAAGGCCGCTAAGGAACTGCTAAAGGCAGAACAAGGTGGGTAGAAAAGAAAGGCAACATCCTTCTCTCCAATCTTCCTTGATACGGAGGAATCAAAGCAAGACCCCACTCCTATTCGAATCCAACCACACCGCTCGACAAAGAAGCAAATGGTGAGCTCACCAAAACCAGCCGCCCAAAACCCGCTTCAAGCTCCTCATCGATAGTGACTCCGAAGATTCCTTCGGAGCCGCAGAATTCTAAGGGCGATAGTTTTTCTTTTTTTTTCTTTTCTTTCTTTTCTTTTATCTTTTTATTTTTGGTTATTTTTCTTTTTTCTCTATTACTTAACTATGCATTGAGGACAATGTATCTCTCGAGTCTGGGGGAGCATTTGTCTAAGTTTTGTAACATTTAATTACCTGTATTGTATGGAAGTAATCAGAATACCTTATTATTGCCTTAAAAATTATGCTTAATATCCTATCTTACACAATTACAATTAATTTTTTTAAACTGTGAATTTTATTGAAACTGTCTCAGCAATAATATATTCTCCAACCGCCGCAATAGTTCACACCATTCATCATACTTGAATTCAGAAAGGTTTACTGAGCTTAGTACTTACGATTAAACTATGAGCATAAATTCATATAAACACTGCTAATCTTAATTGATTTTAAAAGTTCTTTTCTATGAAAAGCAATAAGGACTTAGCTTAGATTTTAAACTAGAGGTGCCTATCACCGGCTTTAGTTAGTTCATAGAGGTGCCAATGACTAGATCTAGGACTTAGTTTTTCTCCCACTTACTAGAGGTGCCCGAAATTGGCTCTAGTAAGAAATAGAAAAATACTTAAGGTGCCCAAAACTGGCTCAAGCTGTATAAGTATATAGCAATATATAATTATACATCAATTTCAGGGAGAAAGAAGAGAAAAGAATTAAGAAATCTCAACCGGAAGTCTTGAGCTAGAAAAAGGATTAGAATTAGAAAATCAGATTTGACATAGCTACGCACACACACACTAAGACTTATAGTCCAATTCCGAGGAACGCCTAGAACAAAGAAGAGGCCAAGTCAAGAAAGGAACATTGTGGCGGCAAGCAGGACGGTATATTACTTTAAAATTCCAGACTTAAAAATTATATTTTGCATTGCTTGAGAATAAGCAATAGTTCGAGTTTGTGGGTGTGATGAGCACTCAAAAGTCCATATTTTTCGCATCATTTCTTCACTCGTTTATTTCCAATAAAAACAGAATTGAATGCGATAATAGATATTTCTGGTTATTTTCCATAACTCAGCATCAGATCACTAAATTTATGAATTTATCTATTAATTGGCATAAAACATATTATACCTTTAGCCGCCACGGCAACATTCTGAAGGCCTTCGCAGCAGCATAAAAGATGACAATTGGTGCTCAATAGAAAGAGGAAAAGATACCAAAATCAACGGACAATGAGCAAAAGAAGAATAAAACTCAGTTAGGAGGACAAGCCCAAGTGAAACCGCGTGAAAAGAAGAGAAATTTTAGGAAATAAGATTAAATTAATATAATTTAATTAAGAATTAGATTTCTTTCCTGTTTAGAACTCTTTCATTGCATGGAAAGATCAACTTGGGGCTTGGCCTATATAAGGCACTTATTAGGTTTAGGTTTAGTGTGGAGTCAAGACGGATTCTCACATTATTATAACTTTAGCCGCTGCCTCCATCATGTTCTAAGTCTTTCGGAGGTTTAGATTGTTTGTGGAGTAGTCAGAGATGAAGGTTATATTATGTTTGATATTTATTAATGCAAACCATCTTTCCTAGTTTATTCTTTCTTAGTAGTTACTCTTCTTGCATATGAGCTCGAAAGATAAGTATGTGAGAAAAACTCATTTGCCTAGCATCGGGAGATGTAGGTTCAAGAAACGAGAGAATACAGTCTTTGCTCATGGGTACTGACTAATCTGTCAAGGATTTCAGTGACTAATAGGATGCATGTGTTCGGTTGTTGTCCGTCATTGATTCATGCTGGGAGGTATCATCAAGACATGGGTTTCAACAGTTCTCTTCGCTTAGGGATAAGGAAGGAGACATTTAAGGATGCTATATCGAACTATGGAATGTTGGATTTTCGACAAGGCATAACCTTGCCTAGGCAGCTACGACGACCCTTAGTGCGATCCGCCGAGGCGGTAGTTCAACCCATTGCATTAATAAGTGGATACTTAACATAACTGGATTATTCTCTACAAGGAATCCATAGCCTCCATCAACAGTCGAACCAGAACAAGCCATAGAATAAGACATCATGATTTGGTTACAGCGTATGGAACGAAGGTAGCTGACCTTCATGAAATATGCTCGGGACTTCAACAACATGATCCTCATAATAATCAAAGAAAGATTCTCGAATTGCTCAACTGCATTCCCAACATTTACAGAAACCTATCTACGTCACAACCACATCCTACGGCTACAACATAGTCGACAACTACCTCTGCCACAATACCAGTTTCTCCTGCCATAACCACTGCTGCAGTTGCAAAAGAATCCTTCTCAACAGATTTTGTAGTTGAGTTCCTACGCATGGAACACTCAAACATATTAACTTAGATCCAATGCTCCGAGGACCTAGAAGGCCCACTAAAAGCAGCTGAAGAATTCTTAGCTGCAACACAACAAAGACAGAAGCGAGAAGAAACATCCTCCTTCCAATTTAATATCAATGCAGAGGAAAAACCTTTACTAAACCCTAATCCCCTTCCAGTCAAACCACCACTCTCTGCCAAGAAGCCCATGGTAAGCCCGCCAAAGGTAGCAGCACTGTAGCCATCTAAGACCCGCCGAAAACTTCTCATCGACAGCGATTCGAAGGAGTCCTTCGAATCAACTCAGATCTGAGGGCGATAGTCTTTTCTAAATTTCTATATTCTTTTGTTTTCATATATCGGATTGTATATTTTGTCTCTTATCTAATTTTTATACATGCATTGAGGACAATGCATCCTTCGAGTTTGGGGGAGTATTGATCCTATTTTTTAGTTTATAAGTATCTGGCATGTATGGAAATATTCAGATTATCTAACTAGTGCCTTGATTTCTGGCTCTTTTTAGTAATCTCAATTTGCATCATTTCACCAAACTTAAAATCAGAATGGTATCTTAGGATTAGTACTTAGGATTAGACTATGAGCCTGCAAATACATAAACATTGCTAGTACAAACAATAGTCCAGTTCCGAGAAATTACTAGAACCTAGAAGAGGCCGAGTCAAGAAAGGAATTCTGCCGCGACAGGCAGGACGATATATTACTCTAAAATTCTTTACTTAAACTTATCTTTTGCATTGCTTGAGTATAAACAATAGTTCGAGTTTAGGGGTATTTGATGAGTGCATACAATTCCTAATTTTTATATCATTTTCCAACACAATTATTGCTAATAAAGGACAAAATTAAGTACAATATTAGATAATTTCGCATATTTTCCATATTCTAGCATTCCAACACTGATTTCATGAATTTATCTATTATTTGGCATAAAACAGATGTATTTGATAGTTTTCTTTCTTAGACAGGAAAATACCTCACAGGAAATGTCAAATAAGGTGACGGATGATGGAAACAAAAGCTGAATTGTAGATAAGCACCCGTCATGACAGCACTTAAGAGGCCGCCATAGTAGATTAAAGATGATAATTGGTTCTCGATAGATAGAGATAAATATGTCGATTTAGATGGATCTTACAGATCCGAGTCTAAAACGGATCCAAAATGAATCTATTAAAAACGATTATTCGACCTATTTTTTAACGTAATAAAATTGTCATAAATAATTTCATATTACAACTTCGATGAAGAAAATATTAATTTAAATTAACTAGTATCAGTTTTTAAAAAATGATAAATTAAAATCTTAAAAATATTCAACAATTACACAAATATCTTCTGAATAACACAAATATTAAGAAATGTAGGTCGTAAAATATTTCTTTGTCACAAACCGAATATAATACTTCTATTTTTTAGAGTATTAGTTTTTATCACTACTTAAATCATAAATATCCTAAAACAAACAAGAAACTACTAACTAAAGAGAAAAAATTATTTTATGAAAATAATATTTGTAAAATTTAAATATTAATATTAATGTTATGCAATATCGTAACTTTTTTATTAACTTGTCAATGATATTCAGCATTTTCACATCATCGTCACAATCTTCATTAATACTAGAACAAGCATTTATTCCTTCAAAAAGTCTTTTTATCATAAATAAATAAAAATTATATTTTAGAATAATGTAAATTATAAAACCTATTATTATATATCTATATATATTTTAAAACTAAAGGTAGGTTCTTTTAATAAATAGGTAAACGGATCCGGGTCTAGGTTCAGGTCTTAAATATCAGATCCAGATTCAGATCTATATTTTAATCAGAAGATCCAAATCTGAGCCAGATCCATTGAATCTAAAATTTTAGGATCCAGATCCTATAAAATGGATCTGGATCTACGAATTCGGGTCGGGTTCAAGATCCATTGTCATCCCTAGTATAGAGGTACCTTAGGGCTTAAGCTACCTTGTTGTTAAATCATGATTTGGGCTACGATAAAGGTAAAATCGAGTAAGTCATTAGTGGTTTTCTCTTAATAGTTTTGGTTGGAGTTGAGTCGAGGAGTAACGATAAAAATTTGTTACTTGGTTCTCTAGATCCATGATCGTTAATGGATTTTAGCTTAGTGGTGGTTTAGTGGGGTCGTTTAGGAAAAAATGTTTTGTGTGAGGTCAAGAAGGGTGTTGATAAGTGGTGCAATAAGAGGGGATAGTTAACACCTAAGTGGTGTGTAAGCTAGATGTTGATAGTAGAAATGTATATAGATAAAGAAGCTACCAGAGTCTATGAGTTTTGATAGATGGGCCCATGGGTGTATAGTTGAGATGGAATAGGAAAGTGGCTAAAAAAAAAGGGAAGTTTAGACCCTTGAGGATGGATTTCTTAAATTAGATGCTTAAAAAGGGATGTGTTATGGTAATAATTGTATCTAGAGATAAAGGATGTGGATTTTGGAGTCTCGTATATTGTAAGTAGTAACCGTCATAGTAACGACAAGTTTAGAAGAAATGAAGTATTAATTCCGATCTTATCAAGTTAAGACCAAGAAGATAAGTTGTTAGCTTTGATTTTTTTCAAGAACAATGATGTTTAAAAGGGGAGAGAAGGTGAATTACGCTATTGGCTTACCTTGTGGTAGTAAAGCATCATTTCAGTTAGAGACAAGTTGGAGGTTTCTTCTAAGGATATAAATGAAGGTGATAGATTGTTAGAGTCTCCGTGAGAGCTGATCAGTTTTAGTCAGTTTAGTGTTTAGTTTGTTAAAGGATGATTAAAGGAAAAATCCCCGTTTTGGGTTATCCTTGGAAAAGTTGTGTGTAAATAGACCACTGTGGTTACACCTCCTTACTTTATTTAAATTTGGAGGACGAAATTTCTTTAAGGAGGGGGAGTTGTAACGACCTTATTTTTCTAGGTCAACATCGGATGTTGACTCTAGCCATGAATCATCATGTTGGGGCACGTGTTTGAGCTCGTAGGTCATGTTGGATCGTGATAGGCCTCAATTTTGGCTTGTGAGCCTTTCGGGTTTGTTTTAGGCTTGCATGTTAGGCTTGGCTTTTGGTTTAGGTAGGATGAGGAGATGTCAGTGAAAGGCAAAAGATTAATTTACCTGCTCATTCACTTATTGATCAACAACCTTAGGAAAAAAGAGTCATCTTTTTCATCATCTCCTTTATCCTTTCATTCTTTCTTTTCCCAACTCAAGAGAAAAATGAAAACTTGTTGTTGAAGAAGAAGAATCTCATTTGGCACCTTAAGGGAAGTTTAAACAACATGAGAAGATCTATCTTTCAAGGTTTTAATCCTCAAAATTGGTGGAGGTAAGGTTTGAATATCAAGAACAAGGTTTAGAGGTGAGAAAAGCTTGGGTAAGCTCCAATTCAGGTTGTTGCTTAAGGGTCAGTATATTTTTGACTCTTACACTTCATGTGCCTCATAAAATGCTTGTCTTGCTTGATTGTTAGTTAAGTATAGCTTGAGACGGGTATTTGGAAACCTTAGAACCTTATAAATGGTAGAATCCATATTAAGAGTTCTATAGATGTATAATTGTAAGAAATCACCTCTTATGCTTCATTTAACTTGTAAAATCAATTTGGGAATCAACCATGTAGGTTGGGTGAGGGTTCTTCGTGATTTTTAGCCTTAGACCTGTAATTTCCTACAGGCGTATCGATACACAGGAGGAGTGTATCGATACTATAAAAGCAAAACTTAGGCTTAGATAACAAGTGTATCAATACGGATATCCCGTGTTTTGATATACCAAATTCCAATAAGGTTTGTTTTCAAAACTCCTAGGAAGGTGTATTGTTACCGTGTAATTGACTCGTGAGCTAGGTAATACTGATTTGCTTAGCGTATCGATACCCTCGGAACGTGTATCGATACCCTATATGGAAAAAAAGGGTGGGGATAGCAGACATTTCGGAATGCCCTACCTGTGTTTCGATACCATATCTTCTAGTGGCAACTTGTTTCGATACCTCTTTAGGGTGTAGCAAAACAAGTTGCATATCGATACTCCATGTAGGCGTATTGATATAGGTAAGTTTCCTTTAGTCTAAGCCATCTTTCTAGCGTATCGATACGAAGGGGAGAGCGTATCGATACTAGTCAACATTCGATATTTCCCTATAGACGTTTCAATACCCTTGGGAAATCTACCCGAAAATTTACACTTTCAATCTGAGGTTCTATAATTTAGGATAAAAGATTTAATTGGTCTATAAAGTTGTAAAATAAACTATAAAACTAATGGACTAAGTTTAATATTCTGACATGTAAAATTATGATTAATAGCTCAATAAACGATAAGTGGTTTAATATTATTATGCTCCCTAAGTATCTCTAGAGGATTGAAAAATACTTTGAGGTGCTTTGGCTAATGAAATAACCTAAAGAGGATCTTATAAATGACCTAATAAATTAATGCATCTAATCATTTATGATAGATGACTTGATTATTAGTTGAGTTATATGCTTGTCTCAAGTTAATGATATGTGTGGATGCTTGTGGAGCATGAATTACTTGTATGACTTGGTAGATGAAATCCAGATATCTTAGAGTCAGTGCATGGACACTTAGTTAAGGGGACATGTACTTTGGATTGTGTGAGCGAGTACATCCTATATGTCCAGGGTTATGTGATCTAGATACAGCTGGAACCTATCCGTGGCTATGTTGATCCAGATAAGGAATTTAACTTCATGGGTTGTGTGAGCATCAAGCAACTCGATGGGATATGTGAATTCGAGTAACTTGATAGTCTGTGTAACCTCAGGATTTGACTACTTGTATCTATGTTGATCCAAGTATGTCCCGGACGTATCTATGGCTATGTTGATCCAGATATAGTCCAACCTGACGGTTAAATGATCATGGGTAAACCCGATGACTATGTGAGCACGGGTATAGTAGGGCTACGCTTGTCCAATAGTTATAGATGTTACGTGTATGTGTGTATGTTATGTTATCATTGGTTGATGACCTTATTACCTTAAACCTGTGTGAATGAGGTAGAGTAACTAAAACTCGATGTTGTGTGTGATCTCGATGTATCTCGATGGGTTGTGTGATCTCGTTGGACTATGTGAGACCGAGTAGATAAGACTGGAAAGCCATGTGATCTTTCCATATGTAAATGTCTTATGAATATTTAACTTGAGAACTCTAGCTAAGGTAGAATAGGATATAAACCTTAGTTAAGAAGTCTTTCTGTGCACTTTTGACTATCTTATCTTGCTTGCTCATTTTATGATATTTATGAATTGTAGTAGAGTAGAAATATACCATTGAGATCGTTAGCTCAACATACAGAATTGTGGTTTTTCTGTTGCATAGGTGACTTGTAACTTTGGAGGAGAATACCAAGGAGGATTTTTCAGTTTTAGAGCCGTGTAAAGAGTATTGTACTTGATCTTTAGTGTGAACTTAATGCATTCATAAGACCTTACCATATATCGAGTTTGTATCTTTACTTTGAATTTTCTGTACGGGAAAGTTTAGTGATTTATTCATTTTTGTTCAGTGGTTCTGTAATATACCACTTCTGTTCAGTGGCTTCACCTGCGGGTCGAGTTTCCACTCCTGTTTGGTGTGATGGAGTTAGAGTGGTTCAGGGGGAACCTACTCTTCTGATGGTGTTCGGAGTTGGGTGCATATCATGCATACATGTTGTCATCTGTTATACTATTTTCTGTTTTTGTTTACCTGCACACTAGAGACACACTAGACTCCCTAGCTTACACCCTCCCAGTTTTCTATTTCAGATCTCCGACCTAGACTTCTACGGTACTTGGAGGTTACTGTTTTCAGACTATTTACGTATGTTTCATAGTTTTCAGAATAATCATAATTATTCCGGATATTTTGTTATTTATAATAACCTTTGGATTTGGGATTTTATTTCGGACTTTCTGAATTGTAATGTTTATTAAACTTATAGGTTGAACTTTATTTAATGGTTTGTTAAGTTTTCAGTATTTTAAATTATTATTATTTTAATAATTTATCCAATTCATATTATTTAATTAATAAAACCTTAACTTGCAAATCAGGTTTCAGTAACGAAAAACCCTAACTTTTATTCTAAGAAGTTAGGTAAATTTTAGGGGTTACATGACTTGTAGCTTTGGAGGAGCATATCGAGGAGGATTTTTCAGTATTGGAGTCGTGTAAAGAGTATTGTACTTAATCTTTAGTTTGAACTTAATGCATTCATAGGACCTTACAATATATCGAGTTTGTATCTTTACTTTGGATTTTATTTGAGTCAGATAATGTATTTTGAATAGAAACTCATATTTTGTAAATACTTTATTATATTTTATTTTTATCTACGTAAATTTATGAAGTGTGACAATTCAAGGCTTTGGAACACCTAATCTAAAAAAACTTTAATGAGTCGGATTTTGGGTGACTCGAATGTGACATTTCGAATCTGGATTAGGATCGGGGTGTTACATATAAACACAAATGACTCAAAATTTTATCGTAAATAACATAATTTTTTTATTTTCTAAAGCTTAACAATAAAAAATATCTAAACTATATATATTTTTTTACGTATATGTGTCTAAATTATTTTGGATAAAATAAATGTTAAGAAATGTATTACTTATTATTTTAATAATTTAATTTTATTATAGTTTATGGAATAAAACATTGACACTCTTGGTTCAAATATCTTATTTTAAACAATTTGAAGATTATCATATTTATTTATTTTAAAAAGACCGTTAATCGGTCTAATAATTTAACCTTAAAGAGTTTGTTGGTAATTATAATTAATCATACCATAAATGTCAGATTATTCCTGTTCCAGGATTCCAAGCCACCCCACTTGTTTGTTTTTATATAGATTTTGGAAGTGTTTGTTTGGTTGTTTCTAATTATTACATTTAGAAAGGGCTGACGAGACTAACAGAACTAAATATGTTGTATTCAATGTCTCATTTGAGTGGAAGTAAAAATTCCACGAAAGCAAACCATTTTGTAAAAAAAGACTTTTGAGTAAGAAAAATCTGTTGAGAGTTTTGTTTAATTTTAAAATTTAATGTTACTTTTAAAAAATACGATAAAAAATTTAAAAATAATTATAGATTGTACGGTTTAAAAACTTATATAGCATAAAAAGCACCTAGTCACTCCGTTCAACTCTTCAGGTGCAATGGGCGGTGCCTAGTTTCATCGTCAGCTCAATTATTTGTGGACAAAAGTAGGGGTATTTAAAATTATATAATTCGACTGATTTGATTTGATAATAAAAGAATCTCAAATAAGTTTTGAAAAATTTATTTGACTAGATTGGATACTTGACTAAAATTAATTAGATTAGATTTGAATCATTTTTTTTTTATTTATCAGGTATTCAACCTGATAAATTTTAATATATATTTAATTTAAATTATATTTTTATTTTATATCTCTTAATATTTATATTTAAAATTAAATTTAAAATTTTAAAGTAATTTATATTTTTATTACATATTTTTAAGTTTTAAAATTTTTAAATATATTTTTATTAATTTATTAATACCCAAAAAATTAAGTTTAATGTTTTTAATGTCTTTTGGACAATAAACTTTAATAAATATATATGTATATATTCAAATATTTTAAAATTAATTTTAAATCACTAATTTTTATATTTAATTGTGTATTATAATTTTAAATTTTATGTATTTAATATATAAATTTTAAAATTTTAAAATAAAAACTATAAATTATAAATTTAATAGTCATTTTCTAATTAATAGGATATTCAAATTTAATGGATACCAAATTTAAATGGACTAAGATATAAACCGAAAACTAGGTATGCGAAATAATAAACTACCTTATTTTTTAGGTACCAAAACCCGAGTACTCAATAAAAAATCAGCATAGACAGCACTGAAAGTGACTTTGTCCATATATAAAGTTAATTGTACTTAGTTAGCTTAACCCCACCATTTTCTGATCAAACTTGGCCTATAAAAAACGCACCCAATACCAAGCTCAAACGCACCATTAACCCCTAAAAAATATCAGTGTTCAGTTTTCTTCTCTTTGTTTTAAAAATGGAGGGCAAAGAAGAGGATGTTAGATTGGGGGCCAACAGGTTTGCCGAGAGGCAGCCCATTGGGACGGCGGCTCAGTCCCAAGACGAAAAGGATTACACCGAGCCACCACCTGCACCATTGTTCGAGCCCGGTGAGTTGATCTCTTGGTCATTTTACAGGGCTGGGATCGCTGAGTTCGTCGCTACTTTCCTTTTCTTGTATATCTCGGTGTTGACCGTTATGGGCGTGGTTAAGGAAAAAACAAAGTGCTCAACAGTTGGTATTCAAGGGATTGCTTGGGCCTTTGGCGGCATGATCTTTGCTCTCGTTTATTGCACTGCAGGAATATCTGGTAGCTCCCTGTCTCTCTCTTATTTACTTTAAATGATTTTCATATCGTTGATGAAATATGATGATGGTGGTGGATACTGGATATTATTATTATATATAGGTGGTCACATAAATCCGGCTGTAACATTCGGGCTGTTTCTGGCGAGGAAGCTGTCGTTGACGAGGGCGATTTTCTACATGGTGATGCAGTGCTTGGGAGCCATATGTGGTGCCGGTGTGGTTAAAGGGTTCATGGGAAAGAGCCGATACGGTGCTTTGGGCGGTGGAGCCAACTCTGTGAACTCTGGCTACACTAAAGGAAGTGGCCTTGGTGCTGAGATTATTGGTACTTTCGTTCTTGTTTACACAGTGTTTTCAGCCACTGACGCCAAACGCAGTGCTCGAGACTCCCACGTCCCCGTAAGCTCCTTTTCTTCAACGGCGTTTACTTAATTCGAGCCCTTTAATGTTGATCGTATATTGACTGGTTGTGTTGGTAGATTTTGGCACCATTGCCCATTGGGTTCGCAGTGTTCTTAGTGCACTTGGCCACTATCCCAATCACCGGAACCGGTATTAACCCAGCTCGTAGTCTTGGTGCAGCCATCATCTTCAACAAGGACAAGGGATGGGATGACCATGTAGGTCTCTAAACTTTTCTCAGTACATTTAAATTTGGCTCATAATATGAGGCCATTTTGTGCAATTAACCCAATTTTTTGTTCATGCCGATTGGTGCGCTTTGGGAGCAGTGGATTTTCTGGGTGGGTCCATTCATTGGGGCACTACTGGCAGCTCTTTACCATCAAGTTGTGATCCGAGCCATTCCTTTCAAATCGAAGTGATGAGATCAACGTTCAGGATTTTGATGTTAAAATAATCTACGACCACAAATAAAAGAAATCTCTCCCCATTTTCTGTTTGTTTCCCTGCAAACAAAATGTACTGTACTTCTGACTTCGATGGGAGCCTTCTGTCCTGTTTCCCTTGTTTGTTTTTATAAAGCAATCGAGCATGGTCTTTGCTGTGATTTTCCATAATAACACCAACCAAAACTCTGCTCCATGTCCATGGTTTTGGGGCTAAATTATGAACTGGTCTGGGACGAATGTCTTAATTATGGGGTTAAGGGAGTAAATAATTTGAGTTTGACAAACAAAAATTACGGAGTTAAGATTTTTATATGGCAGAGAAAGTAGGATATAGATACGAAAAATTCTCATATCACTGCTATCAGGAATATTGACTTCATATCTTAATAAATTAAGTGGATTAATTTTAATATTTTTAATAAAAAATATTTATAATTCTAATATTGGGATTAATTAGTGGGGTCAATTGCACCCTAATATTTCCATATAGGTCCTCCCATATGAACAAGGCTTCATTTGTGTTTATTTATTTATTTAAAGTGGTCATGTTGGATTAAATTTTTAATACAATATTCATATTCGTTTGATTATTTTTGAAGGTGTTCGTATTCGCTTATTTTGTGCCAGTTAACATGTTGATTTATATTTTTGCTAAAATGGTGAAATTCAACAACTAACCCTCATGCTCCTTAGGTTTTTATGCTTTGAAAAAAACTCAAGTTGTGTTAAATTTAATTCATACCTTTATAGGTATTTAAAATATAAAAAATGAAAAAAAGATAATTGGCAAACAAGTCGATAAACGAATTTATTCGTAAACATAAACGAACCAAACATATATCTTCGTTTGTATTCATTCGTTTATTAAATTAACATAAAAATTTTATTCATATTTGTTTATTTAACTTAATTAACAAATATTAATCGAATGATTTACAAATGTAAGTCGAAAATGAATGTTACTATTATAAAGCTACGAATAATTTTTTAACGATTTTCCAACCATGAATAATTTAACTGTGAATTTTATTCAAAACGGAGGTAACCTTTAACGTTAAAGAAATGTTGGTTCATTATTTTGAAATCGTGAGAAAGAAAAAGAAAACAAAATTCGGTACTTTTAAATTAAGGGTGAATTATACAGATAGTCATTATATTATAGAGTTAGTATCGAAATGAACGTAATACTTAAAAGTGTCAAATATACCGGTCAACTATTATAATAGTATCGAAATAGCCATTGACCGTTAAAAATTAATGGACTGATGACGTGACAGTTAAAAATAAAATAAAATAATTACACATTTACTCCTTGTCATTTATATATATTTTTAATTTACTCCTAATTTTAGTATAATAAAATAATATAATTATTTAATCATGTCGTGTAAATAATATAATTTTATTATACTAAAATTAGGATTAAATTAAAATAATGTATGAATAATAGAGAGTAAATGCGTAATTATTCTATTTTATTTTTAACTGTCACGTTATCAGTCTGATAATTTTTTAAGGTTGATGGCTATTTCAATACCATTTTAATAGTTGACTGGTGTATTTGATGCTTTTTAAAGTATTGTGATCATTTTGATACCAAATCTATAGTACGATGACTATCTGTGTAATTTATCCTTAAATTAATAATGATTAAATCATTGTTTTTATGTATGTTAGAGAATGAATCTATTATGTGTATCGAATATCGTTAAATAATATTAATATTAAATATCATTGAACATTATTAAATTAAATGATAATAATTAGAAATATCAATGACTGAACATATAATTAATAATTATATGTTAAGTCTATTATTCTTTTATTAATTATATTTTGAGTTCTTATTATTTTTAATCTTTATTAATTAATTTAATAATATTTAATTATATTTAAAGTTAAAGATATTCAATATTATTCGATGCCTATTATAAAATTTTCCCTACGTATTAATTGACCATTTGGCTGTTTTTTTTTTCATTTTTCTTGAGAGATAAGTTTTAGGTATATTAGAACTGTTTCTTAAAAAAAATCTTTTTCTCTCTCGATAAAATTGACATCAAATAAAATTTATTAAAATTTATTGAATTTATATTTCTATATATATTTTTTAAATAAATTAAATAAGGATTAAATAGATTAATCCCACGGTGACATAATAGTTTAATATAATAAGATAAGGAAACCAGCTCTCTGCCACATATAGGATAGTAGTAGATGCTACCTAACCAACCCAGTTTGTCCCAAGTCTCAACCCTTTCCACTTGTCTTTACTTTATGTAGTCTTAGCACTTAATAGCTTAAAGAGACAAATCCCCACTCCCTATGCCATAGTTAGGGTGATAATGAGCCGAACCCCAATCAGGGCCGGTTCGAAAATAAGTATATTTAGATTTGGTTAGGTTTAAAGTTCGTTGAGTTTGAAATTTTAAAATTGAATTCGACTCAAAAATAATATTTTTAGACTTGATTTGGGTTCAAAGTTTATTAGGCTTGATTCGGTTTGGCTCGAAATAGATAGTTTTTTATATTAAGGTATTTTATTATTTATTTATTTGTAGTTTATTTTTTATTTTTTATTTGTAGTTTTTTAAATTTATTTTAGTTGATAATATTTAATTTATTTTATTTAATTTATTTTTAATGAATTTACTTTCAATTATTTTATTAATTTTTTTGCTAAACAAATTATTTTTAATGTATATATAAATATATATGTATGTTTATATATAATTATTCCGATCCTGTTCATGATTTTTCGGGTAAGCTCGGCTCGTTTAGATTTTGAACTAAACTTAGAACCCGAATCAAAGTCATTTGAATCAAACTTTAACCGAATTTTGATCGAACCGAGCCCGAGTAACTCGTGAGCCAGACAAGCTCATTATCATTCCTAGCCATAGCTCTGCCTAAATACAATTTATGTAGATTTGGAGAAAAATAATTTGAGTATAATAAATACGAGAAGAGTATCTGAAAACTATCATTTGAGTCAAGATTATTCATTATTTTCCTAAATAATATATAAAGTTTATATTTTTAATATTGTGAGTAAAACAATTAATTTATAAATTTATTTTAATAATAGATTTTTATTATATAATAAATTCATCTAATCTACTGTGAAGTATGGACCAACAATGAGTCCACAACTTGATTCAGTAAAAACAAATCAGTCTAAAGTTGACTAATTTAACTCCTAAGCCTTTCACTTTATGGTTTAGGGATGCATCTCATAATTGGAGGCTTTATAGCCTATAAGAACAGGAGGCAATAACTTGTGAGTTGAGATCTCTGGTCAAGTAACTGAGTTTTTAATTGTTCTGCCTTTTTAGCTGCGTGTTTTTAGTTAGTACGTAAATCATTTTGTCATTTATATTGTATTTTTATTAGTGTCATCATTTTACATAATAAATTTAAGAGTTGTGATTAAAGTTTAAAAAATCAAGGATAGAATATATTTTATAGGATGTAAAATTTAAGATATAAAAATTAGAATTAAAATTTAAAATTTAATTTTAATTTTTTTTAAAGTGAAAGATATATAATTAGGGATGAGATTTTACCCTTTTAGTCACATGATCAATTTACTTTCCACTATCTTTATATGATATTTTGATGTGATTTATTTGTTTAAATATGTGATATCATAATATATATACACACGTATGAGTAAAATTTTTTTGTCTTTTAATTGTGTCTCTTTTTATATCTCATGTTTAAAAATCTTAAAAAAAATAAAATTTGAACAATAACTTTAATTGTTTACATCCTAAACCCTACACCTTAAAAATACATCATACGTCTAATTCTTTAAACCCTATTCGTAACCTTTAACCTTAAACTCTAAACTCATTAATTTAATATAAAAATACTAATAAAATCACAATTAAGAAGCATATAATTTGCGTAAAAAATCTACCCCTCCCAAAACCAACTAAACACCATTAACCCCACTCGTGCCAGTTCCTCATGGAGCAGCCTAATTACCTCGGCTGGTGGAGCTTCGAATCGAACACAGTCCAGACATGAGGAATCCGCAAGTTTTTCCATACCATCCGCCACCTTGTTTTCATTTTGTGTATGTGTCGGAGTGGTACCGTCGAATCCTTCTGTAAGAACGATAGGGATGGCAACGGGCCGAATTTAGACTGGATCTAGCTGAATTCAGATTCATTTTTATATTATGGATCTAAATCCGTTTTAGATCCGTAGATCTAAAAAATTAAGATCCAGATCCAATAGATCTTATAGATCTGGATCCAAAATAAATCCAAAACGGATCTATTAAAAACGATCATTTGACCTATTTTTTAACGTAATAAAACTATCATTGATTAATTTCACATTACAACTCCAATAAAAAAAATAGTTTTAGTACAACTAGTAACATAATAATAAAAAAATAAACTAAAATCTCAAAAAAAAAAACTCCAACACATACACAAATGTCTTCTAAATAACACAAACATTAAAAAGATATATAGATTATGAAGCATTCCACTATCGCAAGTCGAATACCACACTTCACCTCCTTAAAATGTTAATCTTCATCACTACTTAAATCATCAACATCCTAAAACAAATAAGAAACAACCAACAAAAGTAAAAAAAAATACTTTATGAAAAATAATATTTATGAAAATAATAACTTTTTTAGGTACCATGTCAATGATATCCACGACTTTCGTATCTTCATCACAATCTTCAGTAATAGTAGAACAAGTATGTATTCCTTCAAAAGTATCTTTTTCATAAATAAATAAAAATTATATTAGAGAATAATATGAAATATAAAATCAAAGTAAATAAAAAAATAATATAACTACTAATAAGTACAAAATTACCTTTGACATCTTCAACCATCCAATTTTGCAAGCACATTAAAGCTTCCATAGTTTGAGAATGAAGCCTAGAACGGTGAGCACTAATCACTCTTCCACCATGCTAAATACACTTTTCGAAGCAACCGAAGTAACCGGAATTACAAGAATATCCTTGTCATTTTTTCGCAAAGTTGGGTAACTTCGGTCTCTTTTTCACCAACTAAGAACATTAAATTCATTATCCTCGGGCAAAGTGGGACTCTCCAAGTATTGATCAATCTCACCCCTCAAGGGTACCGTTTTAGTTTTTTGTCTCTTTAATCTAGCAAAATCATCCTCGTCACTATACTCATCTAACCTTCCACTTAATGGTGACTTTTCATTCATATGATTGCTTTTATTTTGATACTCAAGGAAAAGGTTATCAAGAGTCTTCATCACCCTTTTCAATTCACCATTAGCAGTATCTCCATATAATTTTCTAAAATAATGAGCGACACAATCCATTTTGTTTCTTGGATCTAAAATCGCAGCAATAGCTAAAATACCATTAATATGTGATCAATATTTATTAAACTTTTCTACCATACTCTTAGCCATTATCCTAATAACTTCAATATTGCCACTTTACACCCAACTACTCAAAGCAAGTCTAATCTCACATACAGTTCAAAAAATAAATTCGTTGTTGGATGATTTCTAACAAAAAAAACTTTAGTGGCCTTGTAGAAAATTTCTAACTTTTGACAAACAAGAGTAGCCATACTCCAATCATGGTCACTGAGAGTAACAAATTTTAATATTTTATTTAGACGTTTCAACTTATTAAAAATATCTTTAAAAGGTAAACTAGATTCAAACATCAAGTAAGTAGAGTTTCACCTAGTTTTGCAATCAAGACCCACCCTTTTAACTTTAGTCACATTTAAAAGACGACAAGCCTCCTCAAATTTTTTAATTCTTTTAGGGATAGACATCCAAAATGCAATACACTCTCGAACTCTGATAATTGCAGGATCAATAACTTCTAAACCATCTTTCACAATCAAGTTTAAAATATAAGTACTACACCTCACATGCAAAAAATCTCCACCTAACAACAAACAATTACTTTCCAACTTATCCATCAAGACATTGATCATTGCATCATTTATGGTACAATTATCAAAAACCACAAAAGAAATTTTATTTTCCAATGAATATTGAGACAAATAATCCATTAAATCTGGCAATAACCCTTTTTGTGTGAGGACATGACACATGTAACACCCTGAAACCGGACTAGTAAAATGACTCGAATTAATTATAAAATTAAACTGAATCATGTAATAATTGGATTAAGAGTGAGGGACTTAATTAAATTAAATGAGAAATTAGAGGTTGCATAGTAAAGGCAAGGATTCCCTAAACTATCTCATGTAATAAACTAAGCCTAGTTTTAATAAGAGGAAAATTTGTCTTTTCACCCTTATTATTAGACAAACAAAATTCAGCCCATTTCTCATCCTTCCCCCTTCATTCACGTGAGCTAGAGAAAGATAGGAGTGAGAGAGACTTGAGAGAAAATATAAAGGAAGCCATTGAAGGAGGAGTTAAGAGCTTTGCATGGTTATGAAATTGGACTAAGAGATCACATTTAATTAGTTTGGTAAGTTTTTTCTCCATTAACCGATTATTTTAGGGTTTTTGAAATTTTGGGAATTTGATATTTTCATGATGTTTCAAGTTAATTAGGTTGAAAGGAACTTAAATTAGAGATTATGGTTGTTGGACTTAGCTTTTGAAGTATGAACCAAGGATAAGGAAGCTTAGAATTTGAGTTTTTGTAAATATGTTAATGTGATATTTGGTTTGATAAGATAGTGAAATTGAGGATTAGTTGGTGTTAATTTCACGATAGGAATGCTGAAAATCATGAGAATAAATTGGAATTAAGACTTTAGAGACATGAAAGGAAAGCTAGTCGAAATTTGCCTAGAAGATGCTATTTCGGGTAACACTTTTGGGAAAATTCCCTAGGTCACATTTCATGGAGTTAGGAGCTGAAATTTTGAAGTAGAGTACTTATGTATACTTAGTTTAAGTTAAAATTTACGGAACCTCGATCGGAATTTTGTAGAGGAAGTTATAAGCGTTGCCGTAAGGGCCATTAGAACAGTCCTGAATCTGGATGAGTTTGTTTCGAGTAAATTCTGGTGCTGTTTGGATAAATATTAAATTGTGAGGTTAACTTGTCCTTGTAGAGGATCCTCTTAGCTTTCTAACAATATAAAATAAGCTCAATTGGACATCGAATCTAGGAGATATGGTTGAATTAAGAAAGGGTAGCAAAGTTGTCTCTAAGGAACAAATAAGGATATTTGCATTTGTTAAGCATTTGATTGTTCAAATTAAGTGATTTGGATATATCCTAATGAATTGCTATATAATTATGGTTTGTTAGAGAATCCGAGAGAAGAGGAAAACGAGGAAGAGAGACTTGAATCTGCAAGGAAAAGAGGCAAAGGAATTGCGATCTACAATCCTTGAGTTACTTGGAGACATTGTGAGTGTGGCAAACCTTAGGGTTAGGACCTAGGGTCCTAACCACCCTTTTTATTTTATTTGATTTGGCATGTGACCGGACAAATAAAATAATTGGTAATACGGGAATGAGGATTGTTTGTTAACGATTTGCTTGATATCATGTTTGAGTGCTAGATGTTAGACTAGCTTAATACATTTGAATAGCTCGGAAATACCGAGGTAAGTATTGGCACGTGGCTACGGATGCCAGGTACGTGAGTCATGCATAAGATATGTTATAACGGTTTGATCATTTGAGAAGTAATATGATATGTATGTTTCAATGATAGCATGTTTAAATGCTTTTAATTTGTTAGCATGATAATGCTTTTGATATGTTAGCATGACATTTATGCTTATGGTATGGTAGCAGGACATAAATGATTTGGTTGATAGTAAGTTATGAACCATGTTATGATAAGGAACTTGATTAATATAAAGTAAAAGATTAAATGAATATAGAACTTTGATTGAGCCTTGGTTGATAGTTGGTCATAGGTAGTACGACATGCCTAGGGTCTGAGTTCATTTGTTAGTACTTCGGTACTTCTGATCAGTACTTTGGTACTTTTGTTCGGTACTATGGGTACCTCTTTTGTGGTTAGTCACCATTTGTAGATACCGTGGGTATCTTTTGTTAGTACCTTTGTGGTACTTCTGTCAGTGCCTTAGTGGTACTTTTGATGACTCGCTTACCTAGTCTAACTATTCGAAGGCCTCGTGTGAAACTAATCCGAAAGACTAAATATGATATTGCTATTGAGCATTTGACATGATATTGTTATTGAGCATTTGACACGATATTGTTATTGAGCATTTGACATGATATTGCTATTGAGCATTTGATATGATATTTCCATTGAGCATCTAAATATGTGTTGTCATCGAATATTTGGGTATGAAATTGGTTTGCATGTTAGTGGTATGATAAGCAAGATAATACGATACCAAGACAAGCATGGAAAACATGACATTCTTTTCATAATATGATTAATTTGTTATTATGATTCTGATTAAATGTTTACTTGAAGTATGATACCTTTCATTGATTAATGTCTAAATGGTTAAACTTAGATTTGCCTCACTAAGTACTTCGTAAGTACTTACCACCATTTGTTTTCTCCTTCCCAAAACAACAGGTTATCGAGCCAAGAAGCTAGACTGAAATTGATCGAAGGCAAGGACATCAAGCAAGCTAGAGTATGGTATTTTGTACTTATGTAACTCCTAGACTATGGTGGCATAGTGTCCATATCATGCATTTTGAGATTTGCTATATGGTTTGTATACATGGCCATTTAAGCTTTGGTTTGTAAGCCTTAAGGCAAGGTAATCACGTTAGGCTAGCCTTATATTCATAGGAATTTGACTTATGGCATGTTTATGTCGTTTTAGTATGGTGCATGTAATATTTAAGTAATGAACTTGGCATGTGAACCTAGGATCAAGTAGGATGGCATGTGAGTCCTTAAAATCACACCATGAATACATTAGTTGCATAGTGATATGCATGACCTAAGACTAGTTAAATTGTTAGATGACATGTGGTGGCATGAATGGCCATTTGATTAGAAATATTAGATTTGGTATGTTGGAAGTTCATGAGCATTTATTTAGTGATGAATTGATCAAATGGTAGAATTGATAAATGGTTATTGATGCTTAGACATTTGAAGTGGTCCCTTAAGGGTTAGGGATGGATAGAGGTTATATAGATGACCTTTGGTTAGTGTCTAAGTGTTTTAAAAAGTTAGAAATTTGCCCTTTGAAGCGAGGGTATCGATACCAATTACATGGGTATCGATACCATCCTTGACAGTAACATTTTGTATCGAAGCTTGGTTCGATACCAAGCCTTCTTGTGAGCCCCTGGCTCAATACAAGTATCAAACCAGGCTACCTAGCCTTAGTCAACGAGTCAACGAGGAAGACCAGTATCGATACCTGGTTCGATATTAGGGCTTCCAGTAACAAAATTGCATCGATACCTGTTTCGAACTAGGTCTTCAGCTTTGGTCAACGAGTCAACATAGTTGACCTGTATCGAATTGGGGTTCGATACCCCTGTTCCGATACCTTTGTATGGGGGTACTGATACCCCTAGGCTTTTGGGTTCGACCATTTAAGTTGATTTAAAATTTGGTAATAAGATCCATAGTTAGACGAATGATAATCGAAAAATAAAATAAGTTCAAGATTAGTTAATAAGTGATTTAAATTTAAGTTTGAAATCGATATGTATATAAATTGAGAAAGTTTTAAATCGGCCTCGATTTTTTGATATGCTCATAAATGGTATTGGAATTATATTATATAAGTTGGTCTTAAATTGATACACAAGTAATCAAATGTTCCAGGAGTAATATAAGTTCGAGTTTTGTAAGTCCGGTCGACGCCCCATTCCTTAACCCCGGGGCGAGGGTGTCACAGCACAAAACAAAACCTATATAAAATCAATACAAAAATATAAAAGCATGTTTAAAATAGAATCAAAACCCAAAAATTTACTAATTATTGATCATTATATTAACACAAATACACCGTAAGTTCACTATGTTCATAATAAAATCAACAAACTAAATATTTTAGATAAGCTTAAAAGCCACTAAACAATTATATATTATCCACAATATAACCATTATATCATTTAAATATTAAAATTAAATAAACCAAATAAATAATTACCTCAACGTTCTGTTATGCAAAATCCATTGTTGATCAATGAAATGCGAGGTCACGACCATATATCTTTTTTTTGTTGTTGGAGGCAGTCCACATATCGGTTGTTATTGCTACTCTACCCTCGTTATGTTCCAACAAAACCTTAAGAGAACTTCTCTCGGTGTTGTATAATTTCAGCACATTGCTTCTCAATGTGTTCCTTGAAATAATCTTGAAATTGTCATTTAAATTCTTGACGAAGATCCTAAAGCCGATATGATCCACAATTGACAAATGATACTCATGTATTACTACCATTCTAACCAAATCTCTCTTTGAAATTTCTTGATCAAAAATCATTTTATTTTGCTTTTCCTTCAGTGTCAGAGTTGCAGATTTATATTCTTGAGTTTTAATTTTCAATTGTGATTGACCAGCGGCAAGGTTCAAATGTTTTTTTGTGATTGTTTTTTCGCGTGTTTGAGTAAATGTGAAGTTCCACTACTTTCATTGTAAGAGAGTTTTTTTTACAACTCTTACATTTTTCTTTTTGTATACCCTTCTCTATAACCAAGTCAAAATATTTTCATGCTTCAGAAATTAGTTTCTTACTTGTTTTAACACTTGATACCTTTTCTTTTTCAGAAACATTTTCAACTTCAACAGGCCTTTCAGAAGTTCCTTTTTTCTCACTTGATTCAAGCACTGGAAATGATTTTTCAATGGGATGGCTAGAATTGAGAGTAAATCATTAACATTCGATTATTCATCCATAATCTCTGAAAAATCAGCAAACCAATAATAATGGATATGATGTAAAAGATTACAATAACAAAAGTTTGTACCAGTGAACAAATAAACAAATTCAAGAAAAAATAATTTTATTTATCATCGAGAATCAAAGCATCATACCTTAAAATTGTAAAAATCTTCCGACTATCTAATAAGTTTAGCATAATCTCTCAAAATAATTGCAATTAAGAAAAAATGGGTATAAAAATCAACCCTGAAATCAATTTTTGACGTTTGAACTTCTTCCTCTATTTTATATTTTTATATATGTTTAAAAATTATTATGTTATTATTTATATTTTAAAACTAAAAATAAGTTTTTTTATAAACGGGTAAACGGACCAGTTTAGGGTCTTAGTTTAGATTTGGATCCAGATCCTATTTTAATTAAAAGATTTAGATCTGATCCGTCGAATTTAAAATTTTAAGACTCAAACTCTATAAAACAAATCTAAATTTACGAATTTGAGTCGGATCCAAGATTCATTACTATCCAAAAGATATTAATATTAGCTAAACTGGTCAACTGTTGAAAACCGCTTGTACTTTGTGGCATCAGACGCGACGCATACAGACTATCGGTTTCGAGAATGACCGATCAAGAACCCAAGTCTCAAGCATGAGGCAGACCCAAGGCTCTCATTTCATTCAAAAAAACATAAATTAAATATATATAATAACATTTTATATAATATAAAAGACTAATAAAAACATTTAGAAATAAAATTTAAAATATACAGATTAAGCCATAATTTATATATGCTTAACTCAAAAATAGGTTAAACATGATATTTTATTGACATAGATATCTAATTATTATTTTGGCTAAAATAAATGTATAATATTTTATTCGATTAATATTTTAAAATAACACAGTCAAAAAAACATCACCAAATTAAAATTTAACATGTGTATTATTATTTTTATAAAAATTTTAAAAAAAGAAAATATTTTTTTAAAAATAAATAAAAAATTAAAATCTTTAAAAGAATTTCAAATCCTTAAAATTTCAAAATTGATATCACTCATCGATAGCTTTGTTATGTAAGTAATAAACGAGCAAAAACGCAGCGGAAAATGATCAAAATAAATACCTCCGGTCATTGTCAAAACTTTATGCCAACTGAGATGTGGTTGCACCACCGTCGAGCTCATCGGACCACCGTGATAAAACCTCGAACCACCGTAAAATTAAAGAATTCTGCTACAAAATAATTAGAACCGCCAAGATCTTCTAAGCACTCAAAACTCATTAGATGGAATATGTGATACTTGTGTTTGATGCTTAGGGACCTTAAGCTCAATTGGTATTTATAGGGATTCATCTATCATGAACCACCAACCAAATGGACAAAAATACCCTCAAACTCACGGCATAAAAGGCCTTAACCGGCAACAAAGTGCTTAACGTGGGAAATAACTTACACCCATGTTCATGCACTTTAAGATTCCATGCAAATGTGAACATGGAAAAGGTTCACACGAACCATAACTGGTACGTGGAAAAACCAACATGTTAGATTTTTGTCATTGCCTAAGATCATCGCTTATTTTTCCAACTATCTATCGTTAATAACCGAAGAGAAACATACTAATTGAATGTCAAATAACTAGAGCCTTTCGTGCTCGTCATTTAACGTTCAATTAGCACTCCTTTCGCCTATTATCGATGATGTATGGTTAGAGAAAATGAACAGTGCCCTCGTGCGATGCCAATATTTTGCGAGATTATTGACTATGGTAATGACATTAATTTTGGATAAAAATTTAGAATTATTTTATGATTTTTAAAAAATTTAAGATATTATCTATTTTATTTTCAATTTATTATTTTTTTAAAATGAATAAATGAAAAAAATCACGTTTCAATCGGTTTTTGGATGATAAATTATTTTAAAAGTGTTACCTTAAAATACTAACAAAATAAAATTTTAAGTACCTATTTTAACAAAAATTAAAAACTTATTTAAAAAATATATATATCTTGGACACCTATTTTTAAGTTAATTCATTTATACATAGTATAACAAATAATAAAATCAAATTGATCCTAAAATTAAATAAACATTTTTGAAAATGTTGGTGCGATTACAAGATAATATTTATTCAATTTTCTTTATCTTTTAATAATACTCACACACCGTATATACACAATGTTAAAACACAAGTCACCTAAATTAAATATATCATCTTTTTACCATTGGTATCACTCCACTAATTTATTAAACATGAATTTTTAAAGGTTTAACCGTCAAATAGGTGCCCAAATTGTACCCTTTTGCCACTTTGGTGCCTAAACTATTTTTTAGACCAACTAGATGCTTAATGTTTCATTCCGTAAACCATTTAAGGTTCTCAGTTAATTCCCACCATTAAAGGACACATGTCATCTATTAAAAACTCTAAAATTATATTCAAAATAAATAAAATTAATAAAACAAAAAAATATATCCTAAAATTTTTAAATATTTTTAAAATAGTCCTCAAAATTCATAAAATTCCAAATTCGATCACTCCGTCGACGTTGCCAGTGATGAAATAAAACGTCATTCTGGCAACGGTCATCCCACATGTTGTTCATCGTCTGTCTTATTGCTATTCATCGTGAATCGTTCGATAATTTTGACATTCCGCATGATAGCAATTGATTTTCAATGACAGAATGATGAGAAAATGATTATAAAGTTCTGGTGACCGATGTGGTGGACGACGACGTGATAATCGATGATGAAATTAGCCGAAATAGAAATTTAGATTTGGTGGGTTAAGATTTTAAAATTTGGAGTTTTTTTTTTGAAATCCAGAAAATTTAAAAATTCTCTGTAAAATAAATAATTTTATTTATTTTTAATATAATTTTAAAATTTTCAAGAAATATGTATCTTTTTAACGGTGAAAATTAATAAAAAAAATTTAATTGGGTTACGATATTAAATAAGTAATGAATTGGCTCAGAAAATAATTTAAATATATAACTAAAAAATATAATTTAAACACTTATTTAACGATCAAGTAATTTTTAAAATTAATCGTGAATGAAAAATGAGAATAAATGGATAAATATCTGGTTCAGGAAAAACAGCCTGAAATCGGGCCCAGCATGGATAATTGGGCCAACATGGATAATAATATTTCGGACCATATAAATATCTCGAATCGTTTTCCCCCAAACCCTAAACTCTTCTATCCTTCTGTTATTTCGCTCTATAACCCAAAACTAGAAGATTGGCGAGGCAATATGGCGGCCGGAGATCGCACCGTTTTGCAATTCAGTACGCAGTCGACAGCGAACCTGTCGGCGAAAGTTCACCCTCTCGTCATCTTTAACATCTGCGATTGCTACGTCAGGCGACCCGACCAAGCCGAGCGTGTAATCGGCACGCTCCTCGGCTCCGTCCTTCCTGACGGCACCGTTGATATACGTAACTCCTATGCGGTTCCTCACACCGAATCCGCTGAACAGGTTCCCCAATATTCTAAGTTATATATTTTTATTTTTTTTTTCAGATTTTTTTATTTGTACTCTTTCTGTTTATTAGATAAACTTTTTAGAGCAATATGCTGAAGTAATTAATTAAATAACATATTTATGATGCCTATATCAGGTTTTTTAAATGAATTTAGTTGTTTTTTTCTTTATTTTTGTGTGTTGTTCTTTGTAAATTGAATATGTTTCTTAGTACTTAATAATGTTGGAAGTATAAACGCTTGATGATAGGCTTTGCGGAAAAAAATATGAATCAAGTTTCAGTTCAAATATTTTCATAAATTATGAATTAGGTTGCATTGAAACAATTATTTGTTTTATTCAGTATTGAATTACATGTGTGTTTCGAGTTCTCACAGCTTATTGTTCTTCCTTTTGTTTTGGATTTTCTGATTATCATGCCAAAGTCCAAATGAGAACACAGCTTTGATAGGCTTAGAGCTATTTAGTGTTCTCCCCCAAATTGCTTTTATAATTTTTGTTTATTGCTGCAGGTTGCTTTGGACATTGAATACCATCATAATATGTTAGTATCCCACCAAAAAGTTAATCCAAAAGAAGTCATTGTTGGATGGTAATTCTCAACTCCTACCCAGTTTTATTTTCCTAGAAAAGAAAAAAGAAATAATTGTCTAAGCTATTTTCTTTTAGATGTTATGCAAATATAAGACTATTTTTATAAAAAGTCTTTTCATATGTTATTTTCCGACTGCCAATTCCCCACCAGATTCGATTTTGCATATTTATGTAATACTTCCTGCATGGCCATTAATTTTTGTAACTTTGTCAGGTACTCTACTGGTCTTGGAGTCACAGGCGGTAGTGCATTGATCCATGATTTTTATTCTAGGGAAGTCCCTAACCCTGTCCATCTGACTGTAGATACAGGATTTAGGCTCGGAGAGGGTACTATAAGGGCCTATGTTTCTGTCAATTTAGCTCTTGGAGACCGACAACTTGCTGCTCAGTTCCAAGAAATTCCTCTTGATCTAAGAATGGTTGAAGCTGAACAAGTTGGATGTATGTATCACTTAAATCCTTTTTAGATATCATTTTGTTTCTGTTATGAATTTATGATATTCTGTACTCTCTCTATCTCTCTATCTATTTATATCTGTTTGTGTATAAACAAATGTGCTTGTCTGTGAAGAGGAATGTTTTTTGTTAATTACTTTGATGTTATGCCCTGCCTAATTTTTCCACCCTTCTGTAACCCATGGATGCATCTGAGAAACCTTGATATAATCTAATTGAATAAATTTGTTGTAAAATCAGTTGACATCCTCAAGACAACAGCAGTTGACAAACTGCCGACTGATCTGGAAGGAATGGAAGTCACAATGCAAAGACTGTTGGCTTTAATAGATGATATCTACAAATATGTTGATGATGTTGTGGTACGTGAATTAGCTCCACTGTAGTTACTATGTTTCAAACTGTTGCCTTCCATAACATTCTTTTACATTTTCAGGAAGGGCGTGTTGCAGCAGATAATAGCATTGGCAGATTCATATCAAATACAGTAGCAGCTTTACCTAAACTATCGCCTCCCGCGTTTGATAAGCTTGTAAATGATAATCTGCAGGTAATATTAAGTTTGATTAATTTTTAAATATCATATCAAATTTTCTTTCAGTGAAATCTCCCAAATTATATGATTTAGTTAAATTTATGGATGTAATTCTTGAGGATTTTGTGTGGTGCAGGATCAGTTGCTGTTATTATACTTGTCTAGCATTACTAGGACTCAACTTGGATTAGCAGAAAAGTTGAACACCGCTGCTCAGATCCTGTGAAGATTTTTGTTCATAGGCCAATCATGCTGTGTTGATCGTGGTAATTTTCTTTTAATCTCTGGGGAAGTTTGTAATTCTTATTTACGGTTGAGTTTTTAAATTTGTCCAGTAGTTGTGTTAAACTATAACGTCTGAGAGTGAAGTCTTTTAATTTATTATGAGAAAACATCTCTTCTGAGTAACTTTTGTTTTGTCGTCTTTTTCTATAATTCATGAGATGAAAACCCGTATAAATTCTTTGTCATGATTAGTATTTAACGAACAGATTTGGATAATCTGAACGTGGCACAAATCTTCCTCCGCTTAGACTGTGAGAAAGAAGTTGCTGCAAAACTGTTTCGACAAGAAAAGTGTCCATAGTTTAGAAGCCTAACTCGATCCATGTGAAACACAAACACGCCTCATATAATCTTCCAAATTTGACGGATTTTAACATGTCAGTCGTCCCGACCTGATGGGTTTAAGTAGATTGTTTTAACTCGTCAGTCGTCCCGACTTGATGGGTTTGAGTAGAGTGGAATATGTGAGAATTTTGAGTACGGATGGAATCGGTTTAAGGTTAAAAAATCCGACTTCAAAATACTAAACAATACACGCAGTATACAAGAATCATAACCCGGAGGAATTAAAGTTCCAACTTCCTGAATGAAATGTTTGCAAATGTTTTCCCACTCTCATACATCCACTCTACATATTTTAACTTAACAAAATTAATATTATAACACTCACGAAATCAGACACAGAGAGAAACCCTGAATTAACTAAAATTCCCAATTTTAAACCTTAGGGATTAGGGATTTGAAATCTTATCGGGGTATTTCAGGGAAAACATAGTTTAAAATTATTATTATTTATTAATTATTTGAAGAAAAGATTAAATTGTGATTTAAATAAAAGAATTTGTAAAAGATAAAAAATTATATTAGGGTTTTAAAGAAAGTAAAAATGATTAAAGAACTTGAAAAAAATGGTTGTAGAGATAGTGAATAACTTGGTTATAAAATAATTTTTATAAAATAATCTTTAATGAAAAATAAATTAAACATCAAATCTTATTTAAAAAACAAGAAGAAGAAGAAGAAAATTTAAAACCTTTATACATGCAATTAAATAAAGAAGAAAATAATAAAAAATAATAAAAATACCTTAAAAATACTTTGATCTTTTATTTCATCTTTGGATTTAAATACAAAAGTATGAGCACAATTCTTCCGAACTCTCTCAATTCTCAATACTTTTCAAAGTCAACTCTAAAAACTCTCTATGAAAGCCTTGTGTAAGAAGTGGTGTTGTTGTGGTGTGTTGTGGGAGGGGTTTTTATAGTAAAAATTCTACCTAAAATACAAGAAATTCGGAATAAAAGATTCAAATTTGTGTGATTCTTTCTCTTTCCAATTGGTGAAAAATTGGAAGTGATTTGGGGTTGATTTCTTCTTAATTTTTGTCCAAATTTGAGGTTGAATCTTCCCCTTTTCCTTTCCATTTTCGAACCAAACTTGATTTCTTTGATTTCCTTCTTCAAATTGAAAATCACAACAACCAAATTTCCTTCTTTGCACTATTGTGCGTGAGCAGTGGGAAAATTGGCATGAAGAAGATTTGGGCCCGCGTTTGGTTGACTTGTTGGATCAATTTGAACCATTAGATCCAATTTGGATCTAATGGTTAATAATTACCTGCACATGGAGATGAGATAAATAGTTAGGGTTTTTATTTGGGCCAAATAGATCTCATTTAAATTAAATAGACCATTATTTTATTGGGTTAAAAATAAATAAATAAAATTAAATAAAAATTGTCGTGAAAATTTAGTGTCAACAACTGCCCTTTCTTTATTCATTCCGGTGAAACAAGGAATATAGCAAAGAACAAACACACTGATTTTCACCGATGACAGGCTCGTTGTGAAGATCTATCCTCTTTACGTGAGAACGAATAGATGAACATGTGCTACTCTCCTGATGCTCAAGTAGATAAGCAGGTTCAAAAGAAAGAGTTCCATTCTCCTCATGCATGAATAGATATGCAGGTTCTATTCTCCTCATGCTCGAATAGATAAACAGGTTCTACTCTCCTCATGCTCGAGTAGATAAGCGAAAAAATTGGTTCTATTCTCCTCATGCACGAATGGATATGCAGGTTCTATTCTCCTCATGCTTGAATAGATAAGCAGGTTCTATTCTCCTCGTGCTCGAGTAGATAAGAATTTTCAAAAAAGGGTTTCATTCTCCTTGTGCACGAATGGATATGTAGGTTCTATTCTCCAAGAGCTCGAATAGATAAGCAGGTTCAAAAAGTGTTTCATTCTCTGTATGCACGAATGGATATGCAGGTTCTATTCTCCAAGTGCTCGAATAGATAAGCAGGTTCAAAGAAGGGTTCCATTCTCCGTATGCACGAATAGATATGCAGGTTCTATTCTCTAAGTGCTCGAATAGATAAGCAAGTTCAAAAAAGGGTTTCATTCTCTATATGCACGAATGAATATGCAGGTTCTATTCTCCAAGCGCTCGAATAGATAAGCAGATTCTATTCTCCAAGTGCTCGAATAGATAAGCAAGTTCAAAAAAAGGTTCCATTCTTCGTATGCATGAATGGATATGCAGGTTCTATTCTCCTCATGCTCGAATAGATAAGAAGGTTCTACTCTCCTTATGCTTGAGTAGATAAGCAAAAAAAATGGTTTCATTCTCCTCATGCACAAATGGATATGCAAGTTCTCTTTACTGAGAGCATTTCATATACCCGTCAAATTGAACAAATGACACAATAATGATGAACATGTCCCTAGGGATGCCTAATATGCATTTTTCATTTTTTATTCTATTCTTTGGGCTTCTTCTCTTTTTTTCTCTTCGAGATTCTTCTTCTCCATTTCCAAGTGCATTTGCTTGTTCCACCCAGATAGATAATCATGCTTTGTTTTTTTCTCTTTTCGATTTGCTTATTTTACTTACTCAATCCATTCAATTTGAATGATCAACTTTTAACATCATATTTTCAACATTCCTTTTGCCTTCGTCTTTTCTAAGGTAAGAAAATCTTTTAATCAGATGAAAATCCTCACATCTTGAGATATCTTCTCCAATAAAGGTAAACGTCCATGCTTAAAAGTATACTCATACCAAGCATCTTCTATGCTTCTCATGAGTTTTCGATTCTTTCCCCTTGTTGAGTAAACTGATGCGCTTGCCCACAAATATTCTTGTTTTGATCTCTTTTTTCTATCCAATATTTTTAGATACCTTAAGTCGATATAGAGTCAAAACATTAGGAAATTTCTTGAATGCTGCTTTTGCCGTGTAGGTTTTAAAAATGACAAAGATGTACAGCAAAATAAAATTCCTTCCAAGCTATCAAGCCTTTTAGAGAATTACCTTATGTATGCCTAATCCATGAACTATCTGAGCTGCCCTTTATGGGTTTTCAACTCAGATCCTTCTTTCATTTCAAGACGCCCTTTACAGATTTTCATCTTGAATCCCCCTTGTTTTTTTCTTTTTCTTTCATTCTTCATTTTTTTTCTTTTCTCTTCTTTTTTACCTTCTTCTTCTAGGCATATTTTCTCTCAATTGGGCCTGGATTCAATGAATTTTAAGCTTCTCGCAATCTATCAAAGCTTCTTCGAAAACCTTCGACACAACATAAAGTCATTCTCAATTAAGTGCCTACATTTCTTAGGTATCTTCTAGATTACCAATATTTTCTTCAACCTCAAGTCTCATTTCTAAAATTGTCTTGGTCGAATATTCTTATTATAGACATGTATCATCCTTTTTTGATGCATCTAATCATGGCAAACGATGTTCAATCTTTTTCAATGAGGCTCAACTGGTCATACCTTCCTTGGACCTATTTTGCTTCTACCAACTCAGCTTCCATCAGAACGTGGGGAGCGAGATTTCAACCCGGATCGACACTTCAGCTTCTTTCACGCGAGTGAGTGAAAACGGTGTTGCCCTCTTTCCACATGAGGTATTTATGTTATGCTAAACAATTCCCCTCAGACTCAAAATCAATACCATGAATTTATGTTACTTTACTCGTAAGATGCAAGAAAAGGCTAGAAATGAGAATTTAAACTTGAAAGTCATGGCAAACACGAAAAGAACAAAGGCAGTGCCCCAAAATTCATAGTATGAATGATTCACGAATCCATCAACCGGATAGTGTCCCATTTTAGTGCCTCTCTTTAACTCACCAACTCATTAGGTTTCAATATTCCCACTTTTCTAATCTCGATCAGACATCAGAAGATCAGTGGTCCTTGAAGAAAGGTTAACTCAATTAGGCGGAATGTATTCTGAAAACAATTTTTTTCTCAAATATTCATGTGAGATCTAAATGGTCTTTAAAGGCTTGTAATGTGGGGTAAGTTATGGTTGCAAAAGAAAGGATACATAGGCTCAAATATATATTCAAGGGTGAATGAACCAAGGATCAACTTTTCTTGATGAAATCTTTGTTTTCTTATTCTCAAGATCACTCTAGACTGCCCATTTTGGGTTTTCACCATAGAGTTCATTTTTTTTTCTTGCACATGCCTGATTTGGAAGATTCAACGTAAGCTCCATGCTTTCATCTGCTTTCATGATTTATCTCTTTTTTCATTTTTTTGATTTTTTCCTTCAATCTTTCCTTTTTTCCCTTTTTTCTTTGTCTTTTTTCATCTAACACATTTTCTCTCACTTAAAAACAACCTTTCATTCTCTTTGCCCCCGGTGTGGGGAGTGATCCTTGGTTAGGGTTCAAAATGTCAGTCTCAAAAGGGATAACAAGTGATTTTTTATTTTCTTATTTGAGAAGGGAAATGAAGGAATGCCAAATATCATTTCACACACAAATATCATCAAAAAGAATTAGTCTTCAGTTGGTAAATGTTTTAGAGTTATCAGTTCATTCAAAAACCCTAAACAACAATGTTTGAGAGGAAAATTCACTCAAAATGAGATTTTCCCATTAATCCTGAACATATATTTTTTGTACTTCTATCTCGGGATTAGATTCAAGAATCATTTATACAATCAATAATAGAGGCTCTGCCAAAAGGGTGTGTTTTAAAAGAGAAAAGGATCAAATGAATGGAAAAAATGTTTGCCACTTGTGAAAATAAAGGAAATGCATCTTAAAATAAGTAACATAACGTAAAGTCCCTTAAAAGGATCTCTGGTGTTTGAAAGAAAAAGGGTATTAAGCGTGACTCCACCGTTGAGTAGAAAAATCTTATATTGTCTAATTGTTAAGCATTAGCATCCGAGTTCAACCTCTCGACGATGCAACAAGATTTAATTATCGAAGTCATTCATGTCATAGGATACTCTTCGTATTCTTCTTCCTCAAGTTTTTCATCTTTGATAGCTCATTATCCAATAATAGAGGATAAACTTGGGTTCTCGCATCTCGCCACCACTGTGCATATTGACAAAAGCTTTTATCATGTTTCTGCTTTATTCCTTATATGACGAACCAATTCAAGATCATATCAGTGGCATGATTTTATCGCTTGCTGAAAACCCATGATAAATCTCTTTATATTCGTATACTTGCCTAGCTTAATTGAATATACCAAGATGTAGAACCGAATAAACAAATCAGTCACCAAGATTAAGTCTCTAACATCTATGCCGCTCTGAATACTCCACTCCTAAAAGGCTTTAAGGGCAATAATCTTCTCGTTTCTTTTCATTTATGGCCTCATCAACAGCTTCATCGAGGTCAAACACCTTGTAGTCTTGGGTTTCTTCATCATTAACAATTCCTTGGATTACGGAACTGGATAAAGCTTCATCGAGGTGAAGTTGAAGCATTGCTTTAGGCGGGACATGTTCATCTGAGTTCTTAGAAAAATGTAAGCAATCTCTAGAAAACCATTGATTTTATTAGTTGTTTTCTGTTTGTTTGGATCCTAAAACCTCAACATGACTTCTATCTGGGTAACAACATCCAATAAGCTTGTGTATTCCTAAACTTGTCAACTTATCTTCAATGACCATTGATTTGGTATCGTGCTCTCTGATTAATCTTTTATTATGTTTGAATGAATGTAATGATGTAAAAACACAAACAACAAACAAAATGCAAATACATGAATGCAAATGCGTGAATGCATAAGAAGGGATATCGATCCATTAAGGTATTACTCTTAGAAGTAGCTCTTCATTGGATATCGAAGATCCTTATTATAAAAGATTCAGAATTATATCATGAGTATCAAGTTATTTCCTTGATCAGCCATAAAAATCTCAGTCATACTTCTTATATAGGCGTGAAACTTCAACAATCATGGTTAACCTTTCATATTTTACTACATCTTAGATTTGGTCCATGAAACTCTTATTGATCATGTCTCATTCTTGGAATCTCATAGCATCTTCCTTAAGATGAATGAACTATTTGTCATTGCCCCTTTATTGATATCCACCAAAGTCTTCGTCCAAAATTTTTGAATGATGCTCTTTATGTTCTTTTCTTGTTCTTTAGGTGTTTCATCCTAAATCTCAACATGTGCACATCGACTCTAGTGTAACGAATTATTCGAGTCTTTCACTTGGATCTGCAACTCAGCAAAGAAAGTCAGGCTCTATTTTAGCTTTTTATTGAAAGTGTCATATATGTCCTACAATTCTTAAAAATAGACTCCGTTGTTACGTGCCTTGTTTTCTATGCAACCACTCTCTTTCCTTTTCTAATAACTCATTTGCTCTTTAAATCCTCAATCGATTACTTGTTCTTCACTCATAAGTACTCTTTAGTTAACCTCGAACCATATAGGTATTCTCATATGATCTTCCTCTTTCTAACGATTCTTTTACCTATTACAAAAAAACCTTGTTCTTTTCCTCACAAATAGACCTTGTTCTCATTAACCTTGATTTTTCACATAACTAGTCTCTTTTCCTTTTTCAATAACACATTTGTTCTTCAAATTCTCAGTTGCTTACTCGTTCATCTTTTCCTCACTTGTAGATGTTCGCCGGTTGACTTCAGATCAAAGGTTTATTCTTGCATGATCTTCCTGTTTCAAAGGACTCTTCTATCCATTACGAAAAAACATATTCTACTATGATTAATATTCTCTAGACTCGACTCCTTCTATATATGAGATGCATGGTGCAAGGAATAAATAAAACAATAAAAGATTAGCATAAAAAATGGAAACTTCATAGGTCCAAAATAATTTCATTGTATGAATAATAACTGGTCAGCGTATTCCAACATTTCTGGAACTGTCTCCACGGGTTATTCTTACAAAACCATTTTTACCAAATTCTAACTCTAAGGTTTTTCACATAGCTCTAATGGGGTGGGCTTCGAGATTCACACACATGGTTTGGTTCTAGAAAGGTCCCCAAGCTGTCCTCACTGTCACCTACTAAGGGTAGCAAGGCCCCTGATTCTCACCCATTATAGGCTTCCAACGAATTAAGTTCAACTTAGGAGGACTCATTTTCCTAGGTCTATGTGAAGGATAATATCCTTACGAAGACTTAGGACATATGAGCATCGAAGGTACTTACTAGGCCAATGCGAAGAATTAGATTCTCACGAGAGCAATAGCGTGTTCCCTTCACTTAAACGATCGGGATAAAGCTTGGGTATAGAGCTTGAAAATAAATTTTAAATACGTAAAATAGAATCAATTTCATAAATGGACAATTAAGTTAAATTTTATATAAACTTGAAAATTTCAAATATTAAAACATGTTGTAATCGGCTTGTGGCTTGACTCTCTTTTTTGTAAAAAAACAAAAGTCCCCAACGAAGTCGCCAAGCTATTGCAACTCCTTTTTCAAGCGGTTCGACAATTTTTTTTACAAAAACAAAAACGATAGAGTCACCACCAATCTTTTTTAAAGGTGTGATTGGATCACCTAAAAATGGGTTATTTTAATAAAATCAGTTTTGTTTTATTAAAACAACAATTTTGGTTTGTGAAAAACACAAAAACGGGTTCGGGAGTCGATTACGTGTGAGAAAGGATTAACACCCTCACAATGCCCAAAAATTGATACCTAGCCGATTACAAAATGTTTTAAAGTTGGAATTTGCAAGTTCGTATAAAATTTAAAATATTGTCCATTTATGAATTTGAATCTATTTTAACAGTCCTACCACCAGGAGAGTAAACTTTAATCACCGCCAATATTTCTGACGCTAACCCGTTACCTCCCTTTGGTAAGACACCGCATTAATTAAGTTCCACTATTTAATCACAAAAAAATAAAGAAAATTAGGTATGTTGAAGGGTTTATTTTATTCTAAGTTAATTAACCTAAAAAAAATATCTAAGTGAACTTTACCTATTGAAGTTAAAATATAATTAAGTGTGTTTTATTCATTTTTGGTGAAGAAAAATTTATTTACAATATTTACATGGCTCTAACTAAGGTAATAAGAACCTAACCCGAAAGGCTTAACCTAATTAACAACTATAACAACAATTTTTAAACCTAAGAATTTTAAGAAAAGATTAAATGAAAACTAAGAATAAAAAATAACCAAATACATTTACAAGTTTGTTAAATATTAAAACTAAGAAAATCTTGTGTACAAATTATGATATAAATAAAAGAATTTGTAAAAGATAAAAAAAAAAATTATATTAGGGTTTTAAAGAAAGTAAAAATGATTAAAGAACTTGAAAAAAATGATTTTAAAGATAGTGATAACTTGGTTAGAAAATAATCTTTGTAAAATAATTTTTAATGAAAAATAAATTAAACATCAAATCTTATTTAAAAAACGAAAAGAAGAAGAAGAAAATTTAAAACCTTTATATATGCAATTAAATAAATAAGAAAATGATAAAAAATAATAAAAATACCTCAAAAATACTCTGATCTTTTATTCCATCTTCGGATTCAAATACAAAAGTATGAGCACATTCTTCCAAACTCTCTTAATTCTCAATACTTTTCAAAGTCAACTCTAAAAACTCATGAAAGCCTTGTGTAAGAAGTGGTGTTGTTGTGGTGTGGTGTGGGAGGGGGTTTTATAGTGAAAATTCTACCTAAAATACAAGAAATTCAGAATAAAAAAATTCAAATTTGTGTGATTTTTCCCTTTCCAATTGGTGAAAAATTGGAAGTGATTTAGGGTTGATTTCTTCTTAATTTTCGTCCAAATTTGAGGTTGAATTTTTCCCTTTTCCTTTCCATTTTCGAACCAAACTTGATTTCTTTAATTTCCTTCTTCAAATTGAAAATCACAGCAACCAAACTTCCTTCTTTGCACTACTGTACATGAGCAGTGGGAAAATTGGCATGAAGAAGATGTGGGGCCCGCATTTGGTTGACTTGTTGAATCCAATTTGAACTGTTAGATTCAATTTGGATCTAATGGTTAATAATTATTTACACATGTAGATGAGATAAATAGTTAGGGTTTTTATTTTGGGCCAAATGGATCGTATTTAAATTAAATGGACCATTATTTTATTAGGTTAAAAATAAATAAATAAAATAAAATAAAAAATATGGTGAAAATTTAGTGTCAACAATTCCTTAAGAAGAAAGTTGTAGACGGTTTAGGACAAACACTAAAGAAATGATCTAGGGATCCACACCTGAAACAAGCACCGATCTTTCTTCTACATTCTCCCCCATGTTTCTTATGACAGAAAGTACTGATCAATCGGGAAGCTGATGACCCTTCTCCACTAGCAGTAGATATCATCGGTTTTGACCTCTGATTACTTTGCTGAACTGACTCCTCTCTAACTCTCTTACCCGAATAGCTCGGGGTACCCTGTTGAAAATCTTGTTCATAATATTTCTTACCCCGAATATTCTCATATTTTGACTGGCTCTCAGAAATAGTTTCCATTCTTTCTATTGTCTTGGCACGATCAACCAAAGCACTAAAAAACTTATCTTGAAAATGAGCTACCTTCTCACGAATTGAAAAACGAAGATCTTTCAGAAATTCTCGACATTTATCCTTTTTAATGTCTACTAAATCGGGTGCATACCGTGATAGATTCACAAAACTAATATCATACCTAGATACCGTCATGTTCTTCTATTCCAGGTCAATAAAAGCTTGACGTAAATCAGCTAAGTATTGTTCTCCCATATAACGGTTATGGAAAGCCTGACGAAAGGTTTCTCAGGTTATTTGATCAATGGACATCAATCTCTGCTCAGATTTCCACCAACACTATGTTTCACTTTGCAATAGTGAAACAACAGCTCTTAATTTCTTACCAATAGGGTATTCCATTTCCTCAAACAATCTCTCAAGGTCCTACATCCAAAGTTCCGCATCTGATGGGTGTTCATCCGAAACACCCGCAAATACCCTTATCCCAGTACTTAAGAAAATAGCAGATACTTGTTTTCTAGCGTTTTTTGACTGATCACTGAAGTATTTCAGTAACTTCTGGTTAACCATAGCATTATCTAGTTTTACTGTCTCACTATCATCAGAATCTAATAGTTTCTCCTCATGAGGTGGTTGCTCACGTGTGGCTCTATCCCCAGACTGACGGCTCACAGTAGGTTATACCTCAGATGGAGGATCAACTTCTTGATATTGCATCTCAGCTTGATCATTAGGATGATCAACGACAGGTGGCAGCTCACTATCAGCCGCAGCAGCACGACCTCGGTCTCGACCTTGGCCTCCAACAGAAGCAATTCTAGCACTCTTACGAGGTGGCATAGTATCTATCTACAAGAATAAAGCCTAAATTAGATTTGGTACCGGAGTCTCAGTTTCAAAGCACAAGAGAATTATCTTATAATAAAACATTTTGTTTTTAATTTTTTTCCATATCCCCAAAATATTTAATGCATGCATGCTTTTCAAAAATTGGTAAAAACATTGGTTATGAGCCTCACAGTCCAAGTGTTGAATTCGTCTCTGATACCAGAAATGTAACTCATTATTTTTAACTTGAGATGTACGGTAAGTTAAAATTAATATTTTATAACTTCATTGATAAGTAAAGCGGAAAGTGATCTTAAAATACCAAATTTATAACACAAACGATAAAATTATAGTTTAAAAAATAAATACTATGAATAATATTAGTAAAGTTAATCCGAATTAATGCATGAAACTAAAAGACATCTTAATCCCTAATATTCCCAAAACAACTGAAGTAAAATCTCTGATAACTACACATACTGAAAATAATTAAAAAATAAGTATACGGTTGAGAGCTTCGAGTATCTGAAATATTAAATTAAAAGGGTGAGCTATAAAGTCCAGTGTGTCTCAAAAGTGAAATCATAAATCACGTTATCACTCAATTCACAGTCACAAATATAATATATAAATACTCGTAGTAATTTTCACAATAAGTGATGAATACAATGTCACAAAGAATGCAGTCCCATACTCTAAACGCCAATCACAGTGGTGGTAAAGCCAACCAGTCACAGTGGAGATAGTTCCCCAGAATCCCTCACCCCTTATTTTGTCGAAGACTGTTGTGGTATAAACCACCTTCCTCCGTATAATCCACCACATGCACATGTAATGCTATGAATGTAAATTATCTCAATGTCACACCACAATTAATCACATAAAATACAAATCACACAGTACAAGTAGTATGTTCACAGTAACACGAGGAATCTCAAGTTCACAATATCACAATAACAATTAAACACAACACAATTCTAGCACAGGAAGAGGACACACCTCTCGAAGCATACGTACTATTGATGATACAAACGTTTCCCACGGTTTGAGTTAGGTCCCTCTCTAACCAAGTCAGAGTGTGTATCTCGAGCAGTGCTCGGTGGAGTCAGTTGAACTCGAGGTCGAGGCGGTGGAGGTAAAATATCCTCTTTAGAGTCCACGTCGTTTGAACTATCCGCAACCACCAACGATGATGACCCTCTCTTACCCGTCAGAAAACACATAGACGAAGGTTGGGAGAAGAACGAATAGATGGTGATAGGAAAACGGGAAAGTGAGAAAAGAAATTCGAATGACTATTAATAACCAAGAAAAGAATTATACTCCTATTTGAGTTAGGGCTAGAATGAGTTTTCCCCAAAATACCCTTAATTAAAAATCCCAAATTCTAGGGTTATGGAATTGGGAATTCTAAATAGTTAGGGTTTTCTCTTTATCTAATTTTATGGGTGTTACATACACTCTGTAAGAGATGATAGTGCAGGCTCAAGTGTATGTGTGAAGCATTCTCAAGTGTATGTGTAAGAGATGATAGTGCAGGCTCTAATTTTATTTGATGGAATGCGAGAGTTTGCCGCAAAGTATACATGAAGTTATGAAGAGTGTCGAGTGAAGGAATGTAGTTATGGAAGAATATTCGGCTTTGTTAGCCAATGGCACATGAAAATTAGTTAAAGCTTCATCCGATCAAAAACCAATTGACTACAAGTGGTTATTTAAGATTAAACAAAATGTTTATGGGTCAATAAACTGATACAAAGCTTGGTTGGTATCCAAGGGAAACTCTCAAGTGCCAGGGCATGATTTCACTAATACCTTTTGTCTAGTAGTAAAGTCTCTTACTATATGAGATATCCTCACTTGTTTCAAACATGAACTGCATGTTTCAACCATACAATGCAATTTTATAACTCCTTGGTTGATGCTTCATTGTTCAAATATAACATAGGAGATATCTTCACTTGTGTCGAACACCAACTGCATGAATAATTTTCCTTAAAAGATTTAAGTATAATTGATTATTTTTTAGGTATTCAGTTCTTGAACATTACACATAAAAAGTACATAAAAGAGCTACTCGATAAGACTCAAATGAATGATGCCAAGCCTGTTAATACACCAATGATAGTCTCTCCAAAGCTTGGCAAAAATGATGGGGAAGCATTTGCTTAGGCCACCCAGTTTCGTAACATCGTTGGAGCCTTACTATATGTCTTTCACACACGCCCGAACATAGCATACACCATAAAAAAGGTTTTACAGTACATGCAACATCCAACAGTGGTACATTGGTATGCTATGAAGCATATATTGCGTTACCTAAAAAGGATAATTGACTTTGGACTTTGGTTCTCTACACAGTCAATCAACCTTCATATTCTCACCATATTTTTTAATGCAGATTGAGAAAGCGATGAAGATGATAAACAATTCATATCATGGTATTGCGCCTATTATGGAGAGCATATTAATATTTATTTTTCATTAACCAGAACCCACTTACATCAATACCCATTACTTAGCCCAAACATTAAATCCCTTAACCCATTTACAATTAAAACCCACTTTAATTATCAAATTCAATCTGTCCAAGCTCAACCTAAACCGAAAGCCCATTACACATCAAACACCTACCCAATCAACGAAAACCATTATCCCAACCCAATTACAAACCAACCCAATTAGTATAACCGGTAACCCATGACCTGGATACCAACCCGACATTCCAATTATCCCGGTTGACCTTTTGAGTTGTATAATTATCTAGAAACTTGATTGTTTAATTCCTAGTTGCAACCATTCAAATTTTAGCGAACGTTCCTTTTCATCGACAGATCAACAACATCGAAGCCACCTTAACACCATGATACCGTCATCTGAACACCACGAAAGCAACCACAACCATGCAATTCGATCCATTCTCCCTTATAGATTCAACCAAAGAATAAAGCAATGGTCTCTCCTCTCAATCGTACATGTTAGAAAGAATGAATCAAAAATCAGAAATAAACAAATCCAAGACATGACAACAATTTTTTTATTTTTCAAATATAAGTCAGGTATAAAATCCAGTGAAATCATATAAAAAGGCTCAGGCGGGATTCATTCAAAGAAATACAAATCCAAAAATTCTAGAGCAACCATTCAAAGAAAATATTAGGGTTAGATGTTTTACCTTTTATTTTGGAGTCGGTTCCTATCGTTGATGTTGTAAACTCGTTGCTTTTTTTCTTTTTGTTTCTTTAAATCATCATTTCTCCTTATAAAATATGAGTTTCGAGTTTTTCATTTGGTTTTCAAAAGAGGAAAAATAGGAAATTTCATTTCGGTTTGAAATAAGGGTTCAAAATATTTTCAAAAAATTTTGTTTTCTTGAATCTGATGGTTTGTCTGTTGATTTTGGGGGTTGATTAGAGTTTTAAACAAAAAAAAAAGAATTTTGGTTTGCCAGCCATATCAGTCGAATTCTGAAAAACCAAAGGGTTAGGGTTTATGATTGTTTTAGAGAGCTTTCTCTTTTGTTTTCTGATTTCGGCGAGACAAGGATTAAATAGGGTTAAAGTTAATTTTGCCTTCATTTGTTGCTATATAAGCAACTCACAAAACGATACCGTTTTACATCATATTAACCCATGCGGTGACCCGGATCCAGGGAAAGATCCGCGCGTTTTAGACTAATAGATTAATCTCAGAATTAGTCCTTTAAGTGTTCAGTCGTTTCATTTCTATCAATGTCTAATTACTATATCGGTCCTCCGAATCTGATTTACACATCAATTTTACCATTTGCTTTATTGTTTTCTTTTCAATTTAAGCGTTATTTTTTTCATTTATATTTTGATCCGTATTTTGTACAATACATGTATAACATTATATATTCTATTATAGTTTTAGTACTTTATTATATGCATTATATTTTAATTATAATATACTTTACATAGATATTATACCTAATATGCATATTATTTTAGTTTTATGCACATAATACATTTGTTTTATAAACTTATAAACTATTTTATGTTTATGTTTTTATTATACATTATTATGTTACATGGTTACGTGTATAATATATTATGTTATTTATTTTTATTATGTAATATTTAACCAATGTTAATGTTTTGCTGTATACTATTATATTTATATATCATGTCCCATATTATTGTATATATATTTATGTATACATATTTATGTTCATTAATTCGTTTATTCTTTCTAACATCTAAATTTAACATTTAATTTATCATATTTATATTCCTGTAATTTATTTTATCGCTTTAAATTTTTTGTATTTAATTTCTCGCATATATATATTTGTTGTAAGTTATTTTTCTGCACATTTATTTATTTTTGTATCTTTATTTTTTTATATTTGTTTATACTTGTAAATTTGTATATTTATTTACTCAACATACGACACCTAATTAATAACAAATACGGTATCTCAATATTCGGTCGTAGCGAGGCCGACACCAGGTATAATTGTGGCGGTTCGAGCGCTTATATTCGAATATTAAGGTCTTTAAAATATATTTGCATTCTTAAACGGATAATAAATTAATTAAATATGAATTTATAAATTTTCAATTCGAGAAATTATATTCGATTAGGTACCAATTTTGAGCGGTGTAAAGTATTTTTATATCCCATCCGTAACCGACTCTCGAACTCATTTTTTAGAATCTCTGGTTTCAGCAGTACTCGGTCTACAAAAGTGGCCGGTGACGACTCTAGTCTTTTCTAAAATAAATTCTAATTTGCATTCTAAATAATTACTCATTTCTCTTTTCTAAACCCTAAGCCCTAAATTTTAATCCATCTCAAATTTCCAATTCTTTCAAATAATCCCAATTTTTCAAAACTATATCAATTCAAATCCCATTTTTCATAATAAACAAGTTTTTATTAACGATCCCATGGGAAGGGTTATTACAAAAATGTACTAAAAGTCATGAGTGTTGAAAAAATGGTATGGTACATGGACATTTTAGAGCTTAAATTTAAGTGGGTTTCATTAGTCAAATTAATTGGTACTAAATGGATTATTAATCTACTATAAGAGAAGATGAAATTTGTATATTTACATGGTCAAAATGTTCAATGGGTGAATGAGAAATTATTGCTCAATGTAACACCCATGATGTTGGAAAAAATGAGATAAAAAATAGAATATCTCAAACTTGTTGGGAACATAGATTTAGAAAGCTTTATATCTAGAAACTCTTCATGTTATTGTTAGAAAAAAAACAAAGGTTTGGACTAGACACCTTGGGTAAAAGTCAAAGAAGGGTCTTGAGCCTTTGGACTTAATGACAGATTTTTTTTTCTACTTTTCTGACTTAATTTTCAACAGAACCTTTAGCTGGTTGTAACCTCTATTTTATTTGGATTAATTCTGTGATAAATATCATTTTGAATTCTGGAAGTTATAACTCTTTAGGAATTGTTAATTACAGATTAATTCTTTAATTAAACATGTCCCCTACTCGAATACTATAAAAGGAGACCTCTTGTTCCTATCTCAAAATACTGAAAAAAACATCCTCTAGCCAGATTCTTGAAAGTGTTCTGCTTTTTTAAAGTTCGTTGTTGTAGTCAAAGTTGTGTTGCTCTATTTGCTATATTCCACCGTTGTATCCTGGGAGAGAAACGTTCCATAGAAACTTCAACTCCGGGAGGGGACGAATTGGTTTTTCCTTTAGTTTTTGTGATCTTTGTATTTCCCATTTTTATATCTTTTATTTCTATTTCATTTACAGAAATTGTTTTTAATGTTTCATTAACTTGCTTTGTTTATTTTGTTGTACAATCTTAAAACAAAATCGTTTTGTGAAATGGAAAAAGAGCAAGGTGTGTTTCCATCTATTGTTGATGAAGTCAGTGATGCTGTGGTACCTACAGACATCGTTGATCCTAAGTCCTCCACGAGTGCCCTTCTAAGGTCTGCCTATTTTCAGGTACCTATTTCAGTACTTATAAACACGGTTGACAGGCTAGAAAAATTCATTGGGTTGAATTTCAAGTGGTGGCAACAAAAGATGTTCAATTTGACCATGCTGAATCTTGCAAGATTCTTGACGGAAGATTCTCCAACGTTGGGAGAAGATGAGATTGACTTCCAAGTTGTTAGTTCTATTAAAGCCTGGAAGTATTCAGATTTTTTTTTTGCAGAAATTATATTCTGAATGGTTTAGCTGATGCCCTGTACAACGTGTATCAAAAGATGAAAATGACCAAAGAATTATGGTAGTCTTTAGACAAGAAGTACAAAGCAGAAGATGTTAGAGCAAAGAAGTTTGTTGTTGGCAAATTTCTGGATTTCAAGATGATGGACAACAAGATTGTCATAAGTCAAGTCTAAGAGTTTCAGGTGATTTTAGGCAAAATTCATGATGAAGGCATGTTCATTAGTGAAACCTTCCATGTGGCTGCAACCATTGAAAAGTTACCTCATGGATGAAAGGATTTCAAGAACTAACTCAAACATAAGGGAAATGAGATGAACATGGAGCAACTCGTTGTCAAAATTAGAATTGAAGAAGACAATCAAACTAATGACAAGAGGAGCCATATTCCTATAATCAAGGCAAATATGATGGAGCATGGTCATGGTTCCAAGGCTACTAAAAGTCCCAGAAAGTGGAAAAGTGGAATTAGGAAACAAAATTTTAAAGGAAAATGCTTCAATTGTGGCAAGGAAGGTCACAAATCAAATGAATACAAGTTTTCATAGAAGAAGAACAAGAATGTTCGAGCTAACTTGGTGGACTGCATTGTTAAAGATATTGGTGACATCAATCTTTCTTTCATGGTGTCTGAAGTGAATCTGATAAGATCCAATATTAATGAGTGGTAGATAGACACTGATGCCACATGTCACATCTGCTCAACTCGTGAGATATTTTCTACCTTTGAGGCTAATACAAGAGAGAAAGTCTATATGGGAAATTTCGCTGCTTCATCTGTTGAAGGAGTGGGCAGAGTGATGCTCAAAATGACTTCTGGAAAGCTGTTGTATCTCAATAATGTTCTGTATGTGCCTAAGTTTCGGAAGAACTGGGTTTTTGGATCTCTTTTGACCAAACATGGGTTTAATTTGGTCTTTGAGTCAAAAAAATTTATCTTGTCAAAATTAGGAATGTATGTGAAAAAGGGGTATGTTATGGATAGGCTTTTTAAGCTCAATGTAATGATAATTAATAACAATAAAGCAAACATTTCTTCTACTTAATTGATTGAGTCTTCCAATATATGGCATGGTAGACTAGAACATGTTAATTATGATACCTTGCGTAGGTTAATTAACTTAGAACACATTCCGTCATTCCAAATTGATTCAAAACATAAGTGTGAAACTTGTGTAGAAGCAAAATTGACAAGGTCATCTTTCCAAATAATAGAAAGAAATACAGAACCACTTGATTTAGTTCATAGTGACTTGTGCGATTTAAAATTTGTACAAACGAGAGATGGTAATAAATACTTTATCATGTTCTTTTATGATAGCACAAGATATTATTATGTGTATTTGCTCAAAAGCAAAGATGAAGCCTTAGAGAAATTCATTTTTTTAAATGAAGTATAAAATCAACTTAATAGGAAAATTAAGGTGATTAGAAGTGATAGAGGTGGTGAGTATGAATTTTGATAATTTTGTGGGCAACATGAAATTGTGCATGAGACAATTACACCTTATTCACCTCAATCAAATGGTGTTACAGAACGTAAAAATCGTACTTTAAAATAAATGATTAATGCGATGTTGATAAGTTCAGGGATACCATAAAATCTGTGGGGTGAAGTTATTTTATCAAACAATTACCTTTTAAGTAAGGTCCCGAAAAAAACCAAGATAAAACTCCGTATGAGTTATAGAAAGGTAGGAGACCATCCTACAAATATTTAAAAGTGTGGGGTGTCTTGTAAAAGTAATTGTTCCAACACCAAAGAAAATATTGTTTGAAGATTTCTTATGTATGAATCCAGTAATCCAGATATACGCAAATCAAGGAATGCATCTTTCTTTGAAGATTTTTTACATGCAAATCCAAAGAAGGACAAAACTCGTCTAAACGAATTATTGACGACACTATGAATAAAAGTGATGATTCAGAAGTTGAGTTAAAACCAAGACAAAGTAAAAGAACAACAGTTGAAAAAATGTTTGGTCCTGATTTTCTAACATTTTTGTTAGAAAATGAACCATAAACGTATACAGAAGCAATAACTTCTTCTGAAGGCCTCTTTGGAAGGAAGCTATTAAAGGCGAAGTAGATTCTATTTTACAAAATCATACTTCAAAACTAGTAGACCATCCACCAAGTAATAAACCTATAGGATCCAAATGGATATTCAAAAAGAAAATGAAACCTGATGGTTCCATTGAAAAATAAAGGTCAGACTTGTAATTAAAGGTTATAGGCATAAAGAAGGTCTTGATTATTTTGACACATATTCTCTTGTGACGAGAATAACTTTCATAAGACATTCTCGCAATTGCAGCATTGCAAAATTTAGAAGTTTATCAAATGGATGTAAAAACAGCTTTCTTAAATGGAGATTTAGATGAAGAAATCTACATGGAACAACCTAAAGGTTTTATAATTCCAGGTCAAGAAAAGAAAGTTTGTAAATTGGTTAAATCAATGTATGGTTTGAAACAAGCACCAAAACAGTGACATCAAAAGTTTGACCAAGCAATGACAACCAATGGCTTTAAAATCAATGACTGTGACAAATGTGTCTACGTAAAGGACACAAAAGATGGTTATTTCATATTATGTTTATATGTTGATGACATGTTAATTGTTGGTAGTAATGACAAAATGGTTAAATCTACCAAAAATATGTTAAATTCTAAATTTGACATGAAAGATATGGGACTTGCTGAAGTAATTTTAGAATTAAAATTCTACGAAATTTAGATGGTCTCATATTAAGTCAGTCACACTACGTAGATAAAATTCTTGGAAAATTTAATAAAGATGATACAGGAACAGGAGTAACTAGAACACCTTTAGATACTATTGTTCATCTATCCAAAAATCGAGGAGAAAGTATTTCTCAAGTAGAATACTCTAGAATTATTATAAGTTTGATGTATCTAATGAGTTGTACTAAGCCAAATATTACTTATGCTGTGAGCAGATTAAGCAGATATACTAGTAATCCGAGTGCTAATCATTGGAAAGCAATTGTTAGAGTACTTAGGTATTTGAGAAACATTCGTGATTATGAGTTACATTATACGAGATATCAATCAGTTCTAGAATAATATAGTGATGCTAATTGGATTTCTGATATAAAAGGCTCCAATTCTACTAGTGGATATGTTTTTACACTATGAGGTGCATTTGTGTCATGGAAATCTTCAAAACAAACAGTTATAGTCAGATCTACAATGAAATCTAAATTTATTGTGTTAAATAAATATGGTGAAGAGGCAGAATGAATGCGAAATTTTTAGAAGATATTCCAATATGGAAAAAAAAGTGCCTCCAATATGCATACACTATGATAGTTAGTCAGCAATTGGAAGGGAACAAAGCTACATGTATAATGGTAAGTCTAGACATATTCGTCGTAGGAATAATACCATTAGACAACTACTCTCAACTAGAGTTATTTCTATTGATTATGTTAAATCAAAGGAAAATATAGCGAATCTGTGAACCAAAGTGTTAAATAGAGAGTTGGTTAATAAATCATCAAAAGGAATGAGACTGAAGCCCTTGAGAGGATGTATTTATAAATGAAACCCAACCTAATTGACTAGAGATCCCAAGATATAGGTTCAAAGAGAAAACCTAATTATAAATAAATTATGATCAATATGGGGTGCACACCCTATCCATTCTTGAATTAACAGTGATACCCGTACAGATAGGTTAGCAATGTTTGTTTTAATAATTCTAAGTTGTCAAAAATTCTGAAAAGAGCAAGCGGTTGCTTTAAAGAATCACATATGTAAAAGAGAAGTGGGGTTGCTTCAAAAAGAACTGTGTAGGGCTTAATTCTTTATAAACTTTTACAAAACCAAGTTGGTGTTCATGGCCAAAACGAACACACCCATGAGAACTGAACAGAAGTTGAAAGATTCCTATGTAAAGTATAATTTTATGTTTAAACTACTAGCAGGACAGTTCAAAGACATCAAGCCTACTGGACAGCTAATAAAGTATGTATATCTTTACAAGGGAAGATTCAAAGGGTAACACCTACCTATCGTATACAGGTTTCAACCAGTGAACACTATTAAACCTCAACCTAGACAATTTCCATTCATGTGAAGATTGTTGGAAAAATGATATGGTACATGAACATTTTAAAGCTTAAATTTGAGTGGATTCTATTAGTCAAATTAATTGGGACTAAGTGGTTTATTAATCTACTACAAGAGTATATGAAATTTGTGTATTTACATGCTCAAAATGTTCAATGGGTGAATGAGAAATTGTTGGTCAATGTAACACTCATGATGTTGAAAAAAATGAGATGAAAAGTAGAATATCTCAAACTTGTTAGGAACATAGATTTGGAAAGCTTCATATATAGAAGCTCTTCATGTTATTGTTAGAAAAAAAGATAAAGGCTTGGACTAAACACCCTAGGTCTGCCTAGCCTATGGCTAGGCACTTTGGGCTAACCTTAGTTGACTTTTATAAAAGTCAAAGAAGGGCCTTGGGCCTTAGGGTCTTTGGACTTCTAAAATGACAATTTTTTTTTTACCTTTTTGACTTAATTTTCAATAGATACTATATAATTAAACCACCTTTTATGGAGTTACAGACCCTTCAACTGGTTGTAACCTCCAATTTATTTGGATTAATTCTGTGATAAATACTATTTTGAATTCTGAAAGTTGTAGCTCTTCAAGAATTGTTAATTACAGATTAATTATGTAATTAAATATGTCCCCTACTTGAACACTATAAAAGGAGACCCCTTATTTCTATCTCAAAACACTGAGAAAAAAAACATCCTCTAGCCAGATTCTTGATAGTGTTCTGCTTCTGTAAAGTTCGTCGTTGCAGTCAAAGTTGCGTTGCTCTTTTTGTTGCATTCCACCATTGTATCCTGGGAGACAAATGTTCCATAGAAACTCCAGCTCCGGGAGGGGACGAATCTGTTTTAAGGATTCCGTGATAGCACAGGCCTTGGTCAAAGTCTTCATAATCGTTTATTGGTTTTTCCTTTGGTTTATATGATTTTGTATTTCTCATTTTTATATGTTTTATTTCTATTTCATTTATAGAAATTGTTTTTGACGTTTATTAACTTGCTTCGTTTATTTTGTTATACAATGAAAATTGAACTGCATAATCTTTCCAAAGCTTGGTGCGACAACACCAACGCCATTGTGATGGTTGTGAATCCCGTGATGCATGCGAAAACCAAACATGTGGACTTAGACTTCGTGAGAGAGAAAATATTTGGCCATTTAATGCAGATTGGTTATGTTCCAGCATATTGCCAAATTACGGACATACTAACTAAGTAATTAGTATTACATTATGATATATTTCAAATTACAATGTTCATATTTAAGTAAACAAAAATATTTAATCTAAATATATTTTTATAATTATGTAAATAAGAAACTAATATTTCGAGATTATAACATAGTCATTTAATAAAATGATAAAAAATTTACTTAAAGACATAAAATAAAGATAGATACAAACATTATTAAATATCAACGATTAAAGGTAAAATTATCGACAAATAACATAAAAATACAAATTATAATAAAATATATTGACAACATGGTTATTAGTACAACTCAATTATGAATAAGAAACGTTAATTCTGAGCGTATCTAAATCTAATTCAGTAATCTTAAATAAAGAGATTAACAAGAAAAACAAAATAGTATCATCTTATCAATTGTGAGAACATCAATTTTAATGTTAGAAAATTTTAAAAATAAATTATTTTTTAAAATTACCTTCTTTTAATTGCATCCTAGATTTATAACACCCTAAATCTACTCTAGAGCACATTATAAATTTTTTAAATATTCAAAATAAGTTTTTAATGATTTTTTAAGGTTTTATGGGTGTGAGAAGCCCTTTAAATTTTTGATTTTTTTAAAATTAAGCCTTAATTTTTTTATTCAATTAAATTTTTAAATTAAAAATTAAATCAATTAAATTTTTGAATAAAAAACTAAATCAATTAAATATTGGATTAAAAAATTAAATTAATTAGATCTTTTTGATAATTTTAATTAGTAAATCTTTATAGTTTTTTTTTTAAAATTTTTTAGAAAGCTTAAAGGTCGAACACAAAACGAAGACGTTGTACGTTAACGGAAGATCACATATAAACCTTTACTTTGAGCAACGCTTCTCTCCCTTCTCTAAATTATCAGCAGCGCTGTTCTAATACATTTCTACTAAAATCTCCGCAAAATGCAGGAAAAGAAGGCGGAGACGGGAAACAAAAATGCAAAGAAGGTCAATCTATTAGATCATAATTCCCTCAAACACATGCTCGACGAATCGGTCTCGGAGGTAATATTTTTTAAGAATCAATCAAAACAACCCTAAATCCATTAGTTTTCGCAATTTGCAGCTCGATTTTGAATAATTATTTATATTTTGGATTTTGAATAGATTGTTACCAGCCGTGGATATGTAGAAGATGTGAGGATGAGCAATGTCAGGTTATTTCTTGGAACGGTTATAATTGTAACCGCTTTATTTGCTCAATTTTACAAAAAGAAGTTCCCTGGAAACCGTGATTTCCTCATCGGTTGCATTGTTTTATATCCTTCTTTTCCTAATGGATTAGTTGTTTGATCTTTTTTTTTAGAATTTGTTGTGTTCTTTTATTTTAGTTGCTTGATTAAATGTTATCTAAGAATGTTCAGGATGGATTTGGATTAAATTTATGGGTTTTTTCTTGGAATAATTTTTAATTGAAAATTGAGATGATAAGGGTATAGAATCTAATTTAGTTTGTGTTTGGTTGTTAATGTCGTTATATAATAGAAGCAAATAGAAATATGAGAAATTTTATTTATTGAAATGAGTAAATATGTAAAATGTAACAAATATTTATGCATAATTGTCCCATATGAAAGTGAAATTTAGTATATTGTTGTTAAAAAATAAATTTTATTTTAGTTATGGGAAACTAGATTAGCTTTCTAACAAAATGAGGTTTCTATTTTTTGTTTCTAGATATAAAACATTGTAGTGAAAGAGTTTTGGAATGCTGGATATATATATATATATATATATATATATATATATATTTGTAATTTTTTTCTATTGAAATTCTTACCTTTCAATTTATTAAAAATTCCCATTTGTTAATTTGTGCACAGAAAGCAAAGTTATGAGATCTATATTTTTGTTTCTAATGCTTAAAATGAAACTATTTGGGCAGACTGTATTTAAGACGAGAAAATTCCATCATGCTTTCCTATTTTTTATTGCTTTCTCTACTAAGATTGTAATCTTTTATGTTACTTTCATGTTTGTTTGATCCTTGACTCTGGCAAGTATATAGTTTTTAATGTAATAATCCAGCTGATCAGCTACACAAAGGAAAAGAATGCAATTATGTTCACTTATCCCCCTGCTGTAAGTTTCTTTGCTTTCTAATTGAACATTTACTTATGTTATATCTTGTGCTATGGAATGATTTCCTTTTTTAGCCCATGTGAGTTGGACTTTGGTCTTTACCTGCTTAAGCAGATGTTAAGTTTCCTCATCGTTTGCATGGTTACCAATTTTTGAGATTACCCCTTACACTACTATATCTTAAGGGCTTGATGATGTATTCATAACTTTAGAACTTGTTGATGTGAATACAATGTCATCTAACTATTATAAAACACGAATGAAACTGAACGAATGTTTTGTATCTATAATTAGCTCAGTTATATGCTTTTATACTTCATCCTTTATATTTTCACAATGTTGCCAATTTTTAGTGTACTGCTAATGCTTTATAAATGATGTGTACTAATGCCTAGCATCCAATAGATAAATGGTTTCTTTAACACTGCGCAAGGTAGTTTTAACTTATATTTCTTTACTAACTAAAAGTCTAAAATAAGCAAACACCCATCATTGCTCTTTTAGTGTACTTGTGTAAAAGCCCCACATGTGTTATTGTCTACATAAAATAGCTGATTTCATGTTTGCAGGGTTCTGTCACTAGCACTGGATTGGTGGTCTCTTCAAAGTTGCCGAGATTCTCTGATCTTTATACACTTAATATAGTGAGTGCAGATCCCAAGTCAATATCTGCAGGCAAACCAGTAGAGTTAACTAAAAGTGTTACCCAGTGGTATCTCTCCCTTTTCCCTTCTCCTTTATATTTCTCTTTACTATCTGTTTTTTGGCTGGGATCTTCTGATTTTCATATTTTTGAAGTATCTATGTCTGACCGTATAGGCGTATACAAACATGGATATACGAGTCATATGACTACAGGGATCTTCCAAATACATGAGAAAACCCAATTAGTCGTATCCGACACATTCAAGTCCTAGTAAAATATGCAAACCCCTCTACATTCTAACCTGTTGAAATATTGTAGGTTCACCAAGGATGGAGTCTTGGTGGAGGGCCTATTCTGGAAAGATGTTGAAGCACTAATTGATGATTATGCTGCAGAACCGAAGAAAAAGAAATGATCTAAGCAATATGGTCTTTGCTTTGATGGGTTACTTGTTAAAACCGTGCATTCTAGCCCTGTTGTGGCTTTGTTATAGAATTTCTCTATAATTATTGTTCATTTTAATATTTTAGTAACTTTGCTCGAATGATTAGGCATACAATTTTCTTTGATCCAACTCCATATTTTATTTTTCTTTTTTATCATTGGATGTGACTGCTTGGATTGTGTCCAACATGTCCGACTCAAAGGTTTTTGCCCGGGATGTGGAACATTTGGACTTGACGTTTGGTAATGTGCTTTAGAACTTTTGCCTCGCTCGTAGCCGCGAAACTAGACCAATCATTCCAGTGAGTCACGGTATAGGACATGTCCCTGTGCGCTAGTAACTACCCGAGGAGCATTCGATTAAGCTCAACACCGATGGAGCTAGGTGAACGGCAGATGGTTACGCAGCTTGTGGCGGAGTGGCTCGTGATAACTCAGGACATTGAAGGTTAGTTCATAACTCAGCACTGGGTTGTTCCGCTTTTACAGTGTGATATGGTTAGTTCATATAAGTTTTTTTATTAACTGTGTTGTTATTGTTCTCTTTTATCATCTACGTGTACTCTTTTTCTCCGTTTAAATTTAGATTTTTTTAATGAAGTATTAAAAGTAAACACGGACGATGTTTATTCTAACAAATTTGAGTTAAAATCGATATATATTGTAAAAGGATTAAAAATAGGTATAAGTAAATACCATTTTAAAAAATTAAAAGTAAAATACGCAGGTTATCGCTAAACTTTTTGTCACTTCTATTTTAGTTATTTAACTTTAAAAACTTTTAATTTGCTTACTAAACTTTAAATATTAAACGTTTTTGTTACTCATTAGTTTTTCATTAACAATTCGATACGTAATTTATTTTTACTAATTTTTTATTATGATGTTAATATTTTATTTATTTTATATTGATATGTAGGATTTAAAATAAAATATAAAATTCTTTCATTATACTCTCAAACCTAATCCCAAATTATCAAATCCCAAATCTCACCGGCTGTGAAAATAGAAATAATTCAAAATTTTAATAAGCAAATTAAAAGTTTTTAAAGTTGAATAGCCAAAATAAAAATAGAAAGATAATTAAAGTATTAAACGATGTATTTTACCCAAAATTAAAGCCGCCACCGGTAAAAAAATATCATTTTTTCTTATTTCTTTAAGAATTTAAATCCAAATATTTCTCAGTATCTTCTGCCGCCAATCATCATCATCATCATCATCCACTTCAACAGCATCTGCTTGCTGCAAAAAGTACCCAATTCCACCTCCTTTGTATTGGGTTAAAGTTGTTATTATCTACTGTCTGATCATCCTGTATTAGAATTTTTTTCTGATTATATGTTTTTCAGTTTCGATCAGCTAAGGGGTTTTGCATGGGATTTCTGATTTGTTTCTGATTCTTTTTCAAGTCCCAGATTCTGGAGTTTTGTTTCTGATTTTTTTTTTTTGGTTGTTTGTTTTAACATCTTTGAGCAGCCAATATTAGAAAATCTAATTTTAGAGCTGATCCCTTGAATTAGATAAAGAAGAGTACTGTTCGAAGTTCCAAAATTTTAGAGCTGATTTCATTGAATTTCACGTTTTTGATTATAAATTGTGTGTTGTTGACCAAAAATAATAAAGGAAATCAAATTCAAGCCGATCCATTGAATTTGATACAGAACACTTGGAAATAAGAATGTTTTTAATGGATCGGCTTGAATTTGATACAGAACACTAACAAGCTGATTTCTTTGTTGTTTAAAATGCCTTGTCTACCTTGCAAGATTATATGTTTTTAATATCCTTAACCCATTTGTAGCACTTCAGAAGTTGTTTATTATTTGCTTGGTTGCTGAGTTCTTGTTAGTGTTGGTGGTATATACTTTGGCTCGGGTAAGCTGGATAGGTTGACTTGTAAGATACTTGGCAATGGATTATCCTAGAATAATTTGCGCAATGAGTTATTAAATTATGTTAAAATAAATTTTTAGTCATTAAACTTTTATTTTTTTTTAGTTTGATAAAAATTTAATGATCATTTTATAATATATCAAAAACAATTAAAGATTATTTTATAATTTTTAAAAATTTAATAACTAAAAATAAATATTTAATATTTAATATATAAAATAATTTTGGTTAATTCAGTTAATTTGACTAATTAACTGATTTTGAATCGAATTAACCGATAACTAAATTTTCTCTAAAAAATTATTCATTAATCGAATTTACCTAAAATTAAACAATCAAATTAACTAAAATAAATTCAATGTGATGGATTAATTTAGTTAAAATAGAATAATACACGCCCCAGATATTAATGATTAAAAATAATAATAAATAAAATGTTTATACATAAAAAAGAAACATTTGTCAAAAAATTTGACTTTAATCTAATTAATACTCACAGCTACATTCATACGGAAGGAAATTAAAATTTACTATTTACAAACAGAGGTCAACGTTGTCAATTTGATTTCGAACAGCCAAAGCCAGCCACTTTAGTTGGAATTGGTTGAAATACGGACAAGATAAAGCCGCCACCTTTTTTTTTCATAATTCTTAAAAAATTTAAATCCGAATAATATCTTCTGCTGCAACAATCATCATCATCAACATTCAACAGCATTTTCTCGCTGAAAAGTCTATCTTTCTTTTGTTTCATAAATATCCAGAAAGCAACTTTCAGAAAAGTCTCGTTTTTTCTTATTCGATTTCTTCTTCTCTTCTTATTTCATAGATCAGGGGGTCTTCTTCTTAGGTACATTCTTTAATTTCCTTAAATTGATTTTTTTACTCAGTTTTGCTTAACGTTGTTATTATCTATTGTTTGATCATTCTGTATTCATTGGGTCCCTTTTATGGTAATATGTTTCAGATTAGATCAGCTAACTGGGTTTTTCTGAGAATTTTTGTTCCTTTTGAAGTCCCAGATTCTGGGGTTATATTTCTGAGGGTTTTTTTTTCTTTCTTATGTTTGTTTTATGGTAAAACAAAATGTTCGGTTTTGCGTAGCCAATACTGGTTGAATTGATTGAATTTAAGTTCTGTTTAGACCACCATTAATTGATTGAACTTGGACAATTTAATTCTAAATTGTGTGTTTTAACTCTAAGTGGTGATCCATAGAATTAGATACAGAAGAGTCCTGTTTCAAAGTTCCAAAATGTTGGAGCTAATCTTGTTGAATTTGGCATCATTTGATTTTTGAATTGTTTGTTTGAACATCTCATCTTTGAGCAGTTAACACTGGCAAATATAAAGCCAATCAAATTCAAGTTGATCCATTGAATTAGATAAAGAGTAGTGCAGACTGCAGATCCATCTAAATCAAATTCTAGCAATGGCTTGTATTGGTACCCAGCAAAAATGCAAGGCTTGTGAGAAAACCGTTTATCCGGTTGAACTTTTGTCAGCCGATGGCGTTCCTTACCATAAGTCTTGCTTCAAGTGCAGTCATTGCAAAGGTATTGTCTTTTAATTGCTTTCCATCATTTTCTGCTCATTTTTTTGATTTAGATGAAGCTATCTCATTTTCATTGAAGTTCTCAGCTCTTGTACTTTGTTCATCGGTTCATTCACTTGATCTTATATCGAATATGTAATCAAACGATGTGCTAAGGAGTAACTTGGACACCATTTTCGTCTTATTACGGTTTTTGTTTGAATCTTTGTTGATTTATGTAATGGAGTTTCTGCATCCAAGTTAGCTGCATTTGTGTTATGAATTTGTCGTTGGGTAACTATTCATCGATGGTTTATTGCAAGCCTCATTTTGAGCAACTATTCAAGGAGTCAGGGAATTTCAACAAGAATTTTCAATCATGTATGGATCCTAGACTTGGTTTCTTGATAGTTGCCATTCTACTGGTTTTAATTTGCCTTCCATTTTGCTGTCAGCAGCAGCAAAAGTTAACTCCCGAGCTGCAAAAATCTCCGTTTTTGATTATAGAATTTGGTATATAAGTTAGGACGTTATGTTACTGGATATTCTTGCTGACTCCTAATAGCTTGTGTTAATTTCAGACAAGATCGCCTAGTATAGCTGCCGGCATGTTTTCTGGGACGCAGGAAAAATGCGCTACGTGTGGCAGAACTGCTTATCCACTCTAGAAGGTAAAATACAAGATCCCAGACCCAGTAGTCGTTGGATGAGATATGTATATCTTTTTCTGTTTTAAATGCCTGTAGTTTGTAGTAAACTGTGGGTTCCTTTTGTCGGACACTGTGTCAGGTAACAGTGGCAGGGCAGTCCTGTTTCAAGTGCTCTCATGGTGGCTGTCCTATAAGCCCATCCAATTATGCAGCGCTTCAGCAAACATCACTTCTCCCAACTTTTCAAGGAGAAAGGAAGCTACAACCACCTCATCCAATCTGCATCTATCAGGCGCACATCTTCCCCTGTTCCCGAAGATTAAAGACATTCGTTGGTATCTGTATTGTTAGTATGTTTTGCTTTCTTCATGAAATAAAACAAACAGAAACCTGGGGTTCAATGTTCTGCTGGGTGATCAGCGTATCTTATGACATTGGGATTAGGCTGCCGCTGCAGTCCCCAATTTGTAAAAACTACCGTTACCTGCCTTCAACTAAGGATTTATGAATTCTTGCAATATCGAGGCAATATCATGCAGTGTGATGCATACATAACTGCAACCATGTAAAAAGGAGAGATTATATCATAAATCTTATTTATCACGTCATCCGTGGTTCATACAATCAGGTTTGTTCATCTTTAAATATAATTACCGACTCCCCTATTACAAGTAGGAAAAAGGTGATGAATCTGATTGGTTGAGACCACAAATAACGTGGTGAAAAGGGTTAAAGGATATAATTTCTCATGTAAAAAGACTATGGTAAGTCATTACACCACAAAACGGTAAACTTTGTGAAGTTTTCTCCATTAAATCAATATTAGAACTATAAATAAGAAATGTATTGGGTAAATAACAAATCTAGTACCTGTCTTAAAGAATCAAAAACATCCAAATGACATTTTCCTCCAAGACCCCAAACCGGGAATAATAGAAATAGCAACCTCTCACTTATTGGAGTTCTCTATAGTTATTTTTACTAAATTTGCAGTCGATTCCGGTACAGAAAAGAAAGACATGTTTCCCAGGCTTCCAGGGGATAAGGAAATTGAGTCTAACATGGCCCCTACTTGCCTGTTTCGATGTTACGGTGTCCTTACATATACGTATGATCACATGTATATCATGTCAGCAGGATGATTTCTCATTTACTACTACGTTTCTTGGCTTCACTGTAAAGTATAACCCCAAAGACTGTGAGTGTATAACCAAGCATTCCAGTAACAGACACCGGGTTTCTGAAAATTAAAATCGAAACCACCACAGCTACCGCTCCTTTCGCGTTTCCTAGAACCTGCAAATGCAAACATCACAGTTCTCAAAAAGCTTAGACAATTTTGATCTTCCTTAATTGTAATCATTTGACGTTAATGTCATGTACCACATAAGAGTTTAAACAACTCTTCACCTTGTTTTCGGTATAAAAAAGGAAACGAAATAAACGTTGCAAATTTCATAAAGCCTGAAAACCGAGGACAATGATATGGAGTAACAAGGATCACGCATGCCATACCTGTAAAGTGAGGGCACTGGTGTGTTTCGTGACCAAAAAGTTGGTCAAGTTCACAAAATATGCTAGTGATGAATTGAACAAGAGATACCAAATGATCTTGACGTCATCTCGGGCAAGGGCAAGGGCAATGCCGACCACGTTTTCTTCCATAATGAGCGTTGCAGGAAGTAGGAACACAACAGCTATAGGAGCCATGTAGAGGAGGAGGTTCATTGAATTTAGTTTCTCTCTAAAATAAAGTCGCAAATGAATTCTCAGGATCAGTTTCTACTCTTGGATCTAATGTAATATATAGAAGCAATGCAGAATCAGAGTAAAATATTCCTCACCCTTCAGAAGAAAGCAAAATTCCTTGTAAAACCGACTTGAGAGCTCTTGCAGCTGTAGCTGAAACACACATGATAAAACCAAATAGATGAAAGCTCGGCTCTCCCTGTCGGCACATATGGAAAATAAACAATCAGAAAACAGATTAGTTAAATAAAAGTAACCAACATGAATAAAACAGAACAGAAAATTCGAATACATACAAATAAAACAAAGAAATTTGAAGGTTTTGAAATCAAATAGGAAGCGAAATTCCAGACCACACATGTAAATGCCACAACCAAAACATACAACAATATGAGAAAAGCAAGAAAGATGAAGTATTTGAGGGCAACATTGATGGATCATAAACAATAACAAGGTTTCCATATCATTCTTGTTTTAATAATCCATTTAAAACCAAAAAAAGAAAATGAACAAACACAATCATTATCATTAGAAACCTCCAAATTCAGCTAAAAAAATCGGGATGAACAAGATATCTAGTTCCAAATCTTGCAGTCATTTTCTTTTTCCAGTCCATGTTCTCATCTACCAAATCAAGCTTAAAGCAAATACTTCGGATCATAATTCCAACTTCGATACGATGCAATCCTTCAACCATTAATGGATACTTTAGGCTACCATGAAGCTCATGAAATAAGACATAAAAATCCATTACAAGTTACAACTGGACAATACTGCGAACAATGAACATCTCATCTCAAATTCTCAATTCTCACATCAAAATCACTTAAAGCAAACGTAATTCAATAAATTGAAACAAATCCTTCCGAAATTTCATTCAAATGATCCACAAAGAAAAGGTAGGCTAACTCTTGCATCACCTTATAACATAATAAATATAAATATAAATAAAAAGCTGCCATCTCCATTAACAGATAGAAATATAAAACCGAAAAAATTAGCAGGCAGAACAACAAAATTTTCAACAAAAGATAAAACTAAACCCATTTCCAAATAACAAAGAAAAAGGTAAGGATTTCATTAAGTAAATAAAAAATATTAGCATATATAAAGATTAATTAGCCAAATGTATACCCCACTGGCAATGATAACCCCAGTAACAACGGGGATAAGGGTGATATACGTAAGCCAAGCCTCCCTCTTCATTGTCATCAAGTAAGCGAAAACCGCAGTGAAAAAAGGCGTCGTAGCCCCAACAGCCTGATTGAAACTAACCGCCAAGAACCTCAAAGAGATATTTCCAAGCACCACCGACACACAAAAGACCAAACTCAAAGCTGAGATCTTGAGGAACTGAACCCTCGATCGAATCGTCTGCATGGGGACCATCTTCATCCATGCAATCGCGATGTAGCTTAGCAGAGAACACGCCGTCATATGACACATGGTTAAGAAGATTGGGTATTTGAAACCATAATTGCTCAGTAAATATTTGTTCAACAACAATACACCAATGTTGGACGAGTACCAGGAAGCTATTAGCCCGAACGTGAATAGTTTTGAATTGGTTTTCATGGCTTTTTCCCGAGGGGGTGATTTGATGATCTGGGTATCTTTGTTTTGAGGGGAAAACGTGGGTTTTGAAAGAAATGAAGGAAATAAGTAGTGTTGTGTAGAGTTTGGGAAATTGAGTGAGCTATTTTGATGGATAAGAAGGCTTGTTTGGGGATGATTTGATGGGATTAGCTTCCATGGATCGGGTTCAAGCTTGTGAAATAGGAATTAGGAAACCAAGGAACCCCAAAGAGAAGAGACTTTAGAATTTTTAAGTTTGAAAAAGAAGAAAAGTTGGGTTTTTGAGGAAGACCAAATGAAAACAACGTGGCTGCCTCTCTGCATGTTTCTCTCGGGAGAAGAAGGGAGATAGATAGACACACAAGGTTTTTCTTCTTTTCTATTTGCTTCTGTAACGTCATTGATTTTGGGTTTTTTAATAGAATTGGACAGGTGAAAAAATAGTTATATTTTTTATAAAAAATTATGATATATTTTTGGTATATATTAATATTTTTATAATTTTTATAAATATATATAATAAATTTCTTAAAAAATATAAAAATTTTAATATATACAGAAAAATATGTATTAATATTTTTTATAATTTTATAAAAAATAATATAATTATTTTTTAGACTATTGTTTTATCGAATTTCTCTTGGCTAGGTATAGTGGTACGATATTTGTTATTTTTTAGAAAATAAAATTAATTCTATAATTTTTTTAAAATTAAAATATTATTATACAATTTATTTATCAGATATCTTCCTTCGTAAAAAAATCTGAATTTTAAAATAAAAATATAATATTAATAAAGTAGATTTAAAGATTATTATTAACGCACCATAGTAGGAATCCTATTAATTTTATTACTAGCGTACTTATTCAATTCATCAATATAAACTTAATTCGGTTAAAAACAAGTACACAAATAATTAATGTATATTAATTCCTATGGGCTATTGTATATTTTAATATTACTTTTTTTAATAACTAAAAGTATTTTTTTGCTTGCTTGACAGGTCAAAATAGTGGGAAATGTATGGCATAAGAAAAGGGGATTTTGACCTGTAAAATGGAAGGAAAAAGAAATAAAAATCTCTCTCAATTCGTTAAGATACCTATTTTCTTAATGAAAAAAAAAATATGATTATATTTTTAGTTTTTTTGGGGTTGGGAGTCTTGGAAGAAATTATGGGTACCCAATTATTTTGTTTATGAACCAAGAGTATCATTGTAAAAATATAAATAATGCTTCTTTCTCCATAACACAAGAAGTCGGTCCAAATGCACCCTTGGGTTATTTATACTTAAGTTCATAGGATCGTGGGTAGGGCTGTTAAAAAATATATGATTAAGTCGTTTCGATCCGATTATCTATTAATTCGATCAAAAAAATGTAGATATATGATTTGATTTTTATTTTTAGATCAAATATTCGATTCGATTTTAAGTTTTCCGGATTGGATATTGATCATAATATTTTAAGTAAAAACTAAAACTAAAATTTTTTATTAATTGTTCTATTTAACAATTTAGTGCTTGTTATACTTAACAATTTTAAAAACTAAAACTTTTATAGTTGTGAATCTTATTGTATTTAGTGTTACAAATATATTTATTTATGGTGGATATCCATATATTAAGTTAAAGTTTAATGGGCTTTATTATTAGGGTTTAATACCTATTGGAATTAGGGTTTTCATCTTATGCTTATAAATATAGATTTTTGGACAAAGCATTGTACACAACCTTACTTTGAGAATATAATACAAATCTCTCTTTTTTGTCTTTCCTACTTTGTTCTTATATACTTTATTCACAACACGTTATCAGCACGAAACTCTAACCAATGGAGGTGTTTGTTGTTCGAATCTTGAAGGAGTTATTGAAAAGAATTTGTTATTGGCAAAAATCAAAGATAAGTTCTTCTCCCTCAATTATATTTTAATTATCGGTTATTTTTCTCTCTTGATCTTTGATTTGATTTTTAATTTATTAAAAATATTTAGTTATTTGGTGTTTGTGTAGCGATAAAGTGGCTCAAATATCGTGATTCTTATCGGTAATTCCCGAAAAAGATTTTAACAAGATATTGATAACTAAATCTACCATATAGTGGAAAGCTCGGTATGTTTTACTTATTTAATTTGAGTTTTTTGTCTTTATTTATAACCAATATTTGTTTATTTTATTATTACGATGAAAGTTTATATTTTTAATCATGTTCTAAGTATTACATGATATTAGAACAAATGTTAAATCTTTAATTAATTAATATATTCTTTTTATATTGGTTTAATCTGAGTATATTGGCTGGACATCCCGTTCTGCGAGGCTACTGGTCTCAAAGAAGGTTCTTTTTAAAGGACCTTGCGGATTGGTTTAACAACGTCTCGTATAAGGATTAAATTTTTTTCCCTTATATGCATTGTATATATATTGGTTGATCAATTATTATTTAATAGTATGAATATTATAAAGTTTATATTTGCTTGAAAATAATATTATTTTTATGTCAAAAAACTCGACTATAAATTTCTCACAAGTTTAAGTTACGAATATCGTCTTGATCCAAGAATTTTTATGGGAGACATTCCCTGAAGTGAATGCATGCCATGCAATTATTGGATTTATGTCATTCCTTGAAGTGAATGCAAGCATGATGTTTATTCCATGCGGTTATTGATTTATGTTATTCCCTAAAGTGAATGCAAGCATGATGTTTATTTCATGCGATTATTGAATTTGTTTCATTCCGTGAAGTAAATGCAAATGAGATAATTCACTATAGGGTTAGTGAATAAAACTCAATTATGTGCCAGAGTATCATTGATGAGGATATGTTAGAAAAACATACTCCACTTTTCACACATTTATGTTGTCTTACAAACACTATATCGTGGAAATATTTTAAATACCTATTAGTCTCCGCTCCATTCCCTGAAATGAATGTGATATTTTATAGCGGAATGAATAAAAGTCACATTAGTAATTGTGGTTGCGGTTGAGGCCATAAAATAAACATGGATAGATGATTCTTTTGAGAATGCTTATATCCACCAGAAGTGGAATTATAAGATGACAAGAATGATAGAGATCATATAAAAACCTTTATGTTTATCAATGTGATGGTATAAACCATTGATCTCGTACTTGTCAAACGTCGAAGTATTATGGACTTTAATCATAATCATGAATGATAAATTAAATAAAATATAAACATATTTTCTTTGTGGCGAAAATAATTATGGCGTTATTGATCCAACTCAATTGGATATTGATAATTTTCTCATAACCCTTGAAGGGAATAATTTGCCATTTATTTTATTTCCCTTATAACATCTAAAGGAAATAATTGATCTTTTATTTATTTGGTTTATGTTAATGTATTTTTATTTATTATTTATTTATGTTAATTTATTTTACATATCATTTATTTACGATTTATGTTAATTTATTGTTAATTTATTTTACATATTATTTAAGTTTTATGTTAATTTATCCTTTGAATAATATTATCATTTCTGGAATAAAATTTACAATGAATTATGGCTATTTATGCCAAACAGACAGTGCAAGTACTCATACTATACTTAAGCATAAGAAATAGTTTTCCATTTAAATACAAGGGAAATATGAGTACTATATTTCAAAATACTAAAATACCAGTGCTTCGGAAGAGCTCTTGAGAGCTTATCTTTGATCCGATTTGATATGATGTGTTATTTTTTTCATTCCCCGAAGTGAATGGTACAAAGCACATATTTTTTATTTCCCGAATTGAATGAAATAAAACACATATTAAAAGGTGCATAATTATGCATATTTTCCTATTTGAAATGTAAGAGAATAATATGAGTACTATATTCGAAAGTACTAATATTACAGAAAGCTTCGACTGAGTAAACATGTTATTGCTAAATGAAACTTTATCTCATATTTACAGTGTATTATGCTCGTTGAGCAAATATGTTATTGCCAAATGAGACTTTATCTCATATTTACAATGCATTATGCTCGTCAAAGTCGCAAAGAGACATTGAATTTTAAATATATTTGTAAGAAATATATTGAAATATTAGTCAAGAGGATGTTGACTATCTCAATATTACGAGTATAACTCAAGGCAATAATGAAATGTTGACAAAATTACATGCACTGTCATCAATATTGTATTACATAAGAATTAGTACAAATTGAAGCTTATGTTATTGTAAACTAGATGTTTACTGATAATTTTATTTGGCATGACCGGTTAGACCATCCCGGTTCAATTATGATGCGAAAAGTTGTTGACACTTTCATATAGTCATTTATTGAAGAACTAAGATTTTTTTCATGGTAGTATTTCACGTGATACTTGCTATGAAAGCAATTTGATTATTCAATCATCAACATCTAAGATAGAGTGCTATTAATTTTCTGGAACAGATACAAGGTGATATATATGAGCCCATACATCTTTTTTAAAGACCATCTAGATATTTTACGATTTTTATGGATGCATCGACTAGATGGTTATATGTATCCTTGTTATTAACCCGCAACTTGGTGTTTACGAGGCTACTTGCTCAGTTAATAAAATTACGAGTATATTTTTTAGATTATTTTCTATAGACAATCAGTCTTGATAATGTTGATGACATGTAATTTTACATGTAGTATAAAAAATTCGTATCAAGCCAACAAATGATCATAAGTTCTCCCTATTACAAATGATTTTTGATCAGGAACCAAATATTTCTCATCTTAGATTTTTGTGTGTGATATATGTTCTAATTGCTCCACCACAACGCACAAAGATGAGTTTTGTTAGGAATATGTATCAGATTTAAATATCTTGAGCTTCTGATAGGGAATTTATTTACAACTCGATTTATTGACTATTATTTTAATGAGTCAGTTTACCCAACATTAGGGGGAGAAAATAAATAGTTGGGGAAAAAAATATGTTGGAGTGAATTATCATTTTCTCTTTTTGATCCACGTACTACACAATATGAACTATAAGTTCAATGGATAATTCATTTAGCAAATCAATTACCAAATGATTTTGTTGACCCTAAAAGAGTGACTAAGTCACGTATACCAGCTATGAATGCTCTGATTAAATTTGATATCATAGAAGGAAAAACTCTAGTTGCTAATGAGTCTAACTTACGCTTAAAGCGTAGTAGACAAGTAAGTTCCAAAGATAATCTTAAAAAAAATCTATATTTTATGATGGTCTGATCGAGGAATCAATGAATTATAAAAATCTCAAGAAGAGACTAAAAGGTCTCCAACAGAGACATTGATATGACTAAGGTACCTGATAATAAAAAGATCTCAATAGATTATATCATGTCTAGTATTAAGTGGAACTGAAATTAAATCGACGTCATTAATATATTTGCATGCAATATAGCACTAGAGATTTTATTTGATGATATGGATCATGAATCATTGTTAATTGGGCAATGTAAACAAAGAAATGATTGACCAACATGAAAGAGGCAATTGAGGCGAAACTAAAATCTCTTTTAAAAAGAGAAGTATTGGGGCCTATAGCCCGTACATTAAAATGTGTAAAGCTCGTGGATATAAACGAGCCTTTGTGAGAAAGAGATATCAAAAGAGGAAATCATGAGATATAAGCTCATTTGGTTGCACTAGGATTCTCACAAAGACATGAAATTGATTATGAGAAAAATATATTCCTCGGTGGTGGATGCAACTACTTTTAGATTTTGATCAGTTTGACAATAAATAAAATTACTCAATTTCTGCCTAATTGATGTTGTTACATCATATTTGAATGAACCTCTTGACAGTAATATTTACATGAAACTTCCGGAAAGATTTATATTTTCATAAGCAGTTCATTCAATTTCTCGAGAACACTATTCAATCATATTGAATATATCTTTTTATGACTTGAAACAATTTAGGCGTATTTGGTATGATCGCCTCATTGAATACTTATTAGCGTAATGCTATATGAATTGTTTCATTTTCCTGAGCATTTTTATTACGAGGTTTAGCTCTAAATTTTATTATTGTGTATTTCGATTTGAATATCATTGAGAATCGTGAAGAGGTCTCCTCAAATCCTTGTTCATCAATTGACATACAGAAAAATATGAAAGAGACTTTACATGAATAACGCATATTCATTGATCAACCTTATGGTTACTAGGTCTCTTAATGTAAACAAAGATTTTTTCTGTCTCAATAAAAGGGTAATGATATTCTTGGTCTAAAAGCGCAATATATACATTATTTGATCTGGAAGCATCGTATCTTAGCTGGTCTAGAAATATTATTTAAGTACTACGAGATCATTACCTTTAAATAATTGTTATGCATGAGGCAAAGCCGAAATATGTGTTTGGCTAAACATAACCTGAAGATTTGTGAATGTTTTTCACAAGATAAGATGCAAGCTATCTTGTATAGAGATAATACAAAATTTATGTCTCAAGGTGGATATACCAAATATGGTAAAACGAAACGTATTTTTTAAAGTTTCGTCCCTCATGATTTTTAAATGAATAGTATTCAATGAATCATTCAAGCAATGATTTAGAAGATTTATCCACTAGTGCATGATCTACTTCAACATTTGAGATTGTATTCAATATTGAATTATGAAGATTCAAAGATCTTATATGATATTTTCATGAGGGGGAGTAAATACGCGTTGCACTCTTTTTCTCTTAACCGAGGTTTTGTCCCAATGGGTTTTCTTGGTAAGGTTTTTAATGAGGCAACATATTATGCATATCAAAGATGTGTGTACTCTTTTTCCTTCACTAAGATTTTTTTCCACAGGGTTTTTATCTTAGTAAGGTTTAAACGAGGCACATTATCTTCATGGATATCCAAGGTGGGTGTTATGAATATATTTATTCATGATGAATATCCATATATTAAGTTAAAATTTAATGAGCTTTATTATTAGGGTTTAATACTCATTGGAATCAGGGTTTCCATCTTATGCCTATAAACATAGACTTTTAGACAAAGCATTGTAGACAACCCTACTTTGAGAATATAATGCAAATCTCTCTCTTTTGTATGTCCTACTTTGTTCTTATATTTTACTTTATTCACAATATTTAGTAATTTATTGTTTATTATATTCGAAATTCTAAATTTTTTATTAACACAATCTTCAAATTCGAAAAATTAGTATAATCAAATTATATTTATGGATAATTGGATATCCTACAATCCGATCTGATTATCCGATATCTGAATACGCGAATATCCGTTTTTTTCGGATCAAATACTGTTGAGATGTTGATTTTGATATAATAATTGAAAAATGTTTTGGACTAATTTGAAAAGATCTCAAAAATGATTCTTATGTTCAAACAACTTGAAAATAAGTGTGAAATTTTTTTGAGAGTTTTTAGAAGTATTTAAAATGTTTTAAAATAGTCAAACTTGTATTTTTAATTGAAAGTTTCGAATCCTCCTTTAAGGTTTCGAGACCTCTCAGGCAGAGTGACATTTTTCTTGAAACCTCAACAAAGGTTTCGAAACCTCTGTGCAGGCGAAATTTTAATGCTCAACTTTTTGACTTTCCAATGGCTCCAAATCATCCCAACGGTCATAAACGGCTAGAGTATGATTTCATACTATAAAAACAAGCTTGGGATACTTGAAGATGGTTAGAGACAACATCAAAGAAACATGGTCAAGAGAAATTGAGTTTAAATCTTCATTTTCCTTTTCTCTTGTATATAGTTTTAAAAGAGTGATTTATTGTAAATCTTGTATTCTCTTGTGAGCTTAATTGTGTAAACACCCACCTTTGTGAGGTACTTAGTTTACCAAACAAATCCTTTTGTAAAAGGAGAGGTTCTAGTTTAGCCTTAGATAAAAACTAGAGTTGGTTCTATCTTAGCCAAGTCTAAAAGATAGGTTGTGACGGTTATCCCTTGAACCGGTAAAAAAGGTATCAATTCATACTGAATTTGTTGAAATCCTTACTTGTGTGCTAAGGTAGTGGATGTAGGCGTAGCCGAACCACTCTAAAATCATTGTATTCTTTGTCTTAATCTTTCGATTTTCGCAAATTCAACCAAGAACAAAAAATAACCCTCTTGACGATTTTCGGTGATCGATTCGAGCTTACGCATCAAGCCTTTCAAATACAGATCACCATATCATTAATCCTAAACCCGAATATCCAAAAAAATCAAATCCGATTTGATATCTAACAATAAACACCCCTAATCATGTCGATCTTCCTCCCATGTGAAGTGAATTTCAACATGCTATAATTTGGATCATGCTCTGGAATGGGAACCATCCAAAGCAACATTTAGCCTACCACTCAACACATCTTTCAACAACACTTGTACACATTTTAATGTATTTTTTAGATTAATTAGTTGATAGATATATGATATTTTATTAATCATGTAAATAAAGGATCAAAGATGTTCAAAATTTATGGGAAATGTTTAGTTATTGTATTTTGAAAACCAAATGTGTTTATAGAAAGTTGAAATTCACTTCACAAGGGGAAGATTGCCAACTGCACACTTTAACTTCCGTTCTTTAATATTTTAAAAAGGTATTTGTAAAATAAATATTTTTAAAATAAAAAATAATACAAAATATGTAACTTATCAAGTTAAAAATGTTTTTTTAATTTAATTCAAAAAACATTTTATAAAATTTAAAAATTTTAATTTTTAGTTTTTAAAAAATAATTTTAAATAAAATTTCTTATTTATCGTTGTGTATATTATCACTGGTTCTATATTTTCAAAAGAATATGTCAGATAAATATTTTATCTATTTAAATTTTTTTTACAAAATAATAACTATTCTTGTTTAAACCAAATAATTTAGAAATATTTTAAAAATTATTGTTTATAAATTTTTTACTACCACATCTTCTAAAAAAAATGTTAAATTGGCACTTAGTTCCATAAATAAATTACTCCGAAACTACAAAATTCATGAAAATTACTTAAAAATTAAAATTAATTTCTCAAAATATTATACTTCGAATAATGATTTAAAATTGGATTCATCAAAATCTGAATTTAAATAATGATTTATTTTTTCTAATTAAAAAATTAAAAACAAAAACAATAAACTCAGACTTTAAATAATAAAAACTCTAAGATCATTAAAATCAATGACAAGAGCTTTCGATTATTTTTAAGAACTGTAAAAACATTGTTTCCATTTTTTTATCTGGTTCTAACAAATCCAACTTCAATTTTAAAAAATAATTTTTAAAGTTCATTATTTTAAGAATTTTCCAAATTCCATAAAGCAAACAGGATGCAAACACTTGATATAAATATGTAAAAAAATGTGAAATTTAAAGAAACAAAATTATATGTTCAAAGCACAAAATTTTGACTAAGTTCATAATAACAAAGCGAAAAAGTAGAGCCCACTTGAGTCACTAATTGATCTCCATCATGGATCTATACTTACTGCAACCAAAGAACAAATACAGATATTAGTAACCTTAAAAACTATATCCGTAAGGACACATTGTTACTAAATATATAGGAAATCATTCATAAACAATAATGTTTTGGGAAAAAAACTTTTAAAGCAGCTTAAAATGGCTAAATTAATAAGCCAAACAAAAGTTTGATATATAAATATCAACAATAAGAACCATGACAATGATAAGATAACAAAGACACAAACAATATAAAGCTATAACTAGGGGTGTAGATGAGCCGAGTCAAGTTCAAGTAGCGTTAAACTCAACTAGACTCGTTAAGATTTTGAGTCGAGTTTGAGTCCAAGTAATTTTTAACGAATCTAAGAAATCTGAACTCGACTCGGGTTGTTAAAAGTTCGACCTGACTTGTTAAGAACTCAAGTTGAATTCAAGCTTGACTCAAGCTCAATCGAACCCAGTGTTGATCGATCTTAGAATGTGTCAGACTCAAGTAGCTCATCATATGTCACGTATCATTTAAAGTTCTGTCAAAAAAAAACTTTGATACACAAGTAATGTGAACTCAATCTTGTTAATTTTAAAGTATAGAGTGTTAGTTTAGGGTTTAGAGGTTTAAGTTGTTGGGTTTAAATTTTAGGATTTAGATCTTAGATTTTAGATTTATGTTTAGGGTTTATATTTTAGGGTTTTAAATTTAGATTTTAAATTATAAAAATTAAAAATTTTAGCATATTATATTTTTTAGTGACGTGTGAGCTTTTTGAGTCGGATATCAAGTAGCTCAACTTTGTTGTTAAGAACTCGAGCTCAAGTCTAATCAAGTCAAGTTTGAACTGAGTCAAACTCGAGTAGTAGCGATCCAACCATAACAATCAAGAAAATTAGTAGAGAGGAATTATGTTATGCCACAGTTAACTAAGGGTCTCTTAACAAATAAACACAAACTAGATGCAACAAAAATAATCTAGACCTGTCAACTGGATAGGTTGGGATAATTCACATTTCCAACATCATTTGATTCATTCAGGTTTGAAAGATTCAATTAAAATCAAACAGCAAATTCAAGAATCCAGAAAACTAGAAATATCATAAACTGGGAATTGATGATTACCTCATATATTGCTGGGGTACATGAAAACTCGGACTCTATCTCCCTGCAAATCAACAAAATATATACATGTAAAATCAAACACAGAAATGTCCTCAATAACAACAATATTAACAATGTACCATAGATTTGGGTGGAAGGTTTGACTTGAACTTAGCACGAACAACACCACTGTTCCCATGAGGTCTAGCAACCTTTCCCCAAATGCATCGATAGTGTGAGCCATTCTTCTTCACTTTAGCCTTGTAGATGTAAGCCATACGCTTGCCAGCATACCAAGCTACTTCCTCCTTGGTGTTAACTCCCTCAATATGGATCAAAGAAGTGTTTGGGTACTGGTTCGACTTGGACCTAACACCCAACACAGAGAACATCATAAGCACCAACACACAAACAATAATTCAAGAAGGAACTCCAATATAAATATCAAGGTAATTTAACAAAGAGAATCAACTAATTTACAATAAAATACTGAATCAAGAAAATAAAAATAAAATCAAAGTAATAAAGAGGTTAACGTTTTTTCTCACCTCTTGTAACCTAAGATGGTTCCTCGGACATAGAGTCTGCATTTAAAAAAACAAAGGAAATAAAGACAGATAAGAGCACGTAAAATCTAAACACTATATTCCACGAATTAAAAGAAAGGAAACTTTTGAAAGATGAAAATGAAGAGATGGAAGGGTTACCTGACTCTCTCTCCCTGGCGTCCCTTCACCATTTTCTCCGATTCCGATGCTGTAGCTCAGTCCTTTCGCTTCTGATAAAGGCGACTGCCAGAGAGATCTAAACCCTAATTTGGTTTGGGGAATTTATATGAAGTGGCTGAAGATTGTGGATGGTAAATTCCACGTGTAAGCGTTTTGAACATCTTTTCTGGGCTTTGTTCTTTCTAACTATAAATGGCAGTTTAACTACATCAGTCCAAGGGCCAGGCAGCTAGCCCGGTTCAGTAATTCAGCCCAATTTTCGTTTAGTTTTAAATAAAAGGTAAAAAAAAAATCCTCGTAAAATACTTAAAATTCAACGCAACCATAGCAAATTAAGAGGAAAAAAAAGATCGTCTAATCTCAGTGATTAAAAAACGATTATTGTTTTTAGAGGTTACAGATTCGAGTATCAATATTGTCAATATGGTGATTGAACGATTAATGTCCAATGGTTGAGAATATACTTAGAATAGATACTACTATAATCACTATATAATTGAATCAAAGAAAAATCAGTGATAACCAACGATTAGAAGCCAAATAATATTAAAAAACGAAATAAAACTAAATAAATTAAAATCAAAAAGAGTTTTTTGTTATGAATAATATTTATCTATGTTGATGTCTATCATAATAAGAATTCTATCATTAGTAATATTATTTTCATTAATTAGAGTTTAATATATTATGTACTTCTTATACCTATAAATAGATGAGTTTGTGAAAGCATTGTACACAAGTCAAGATTGAGAATAATACAAATATCTCTCTTTATATATTCTTTCATTCTTGTTCTTTGTTCTTGTTTTAGTTCTTCATTATTTTATTTACAACACGTTATCAGCACGAGACTCTAACCAATGGAGGTGTTTGTCGTTCGAATCTTGAAGGAGTTATTGAAAAGAATTTATTACTAGCATAAACCAAAGATAAGTTCTTCTCCTTTAATTATATTTTAATAACCGATTATTTTTCTTTCTTGATATTTAACTTGATTTTTAATTTTAAAAAAAATCTTTGATTGTTTGGTGTTTGTGTAGCGATAAAGTACTCAATACCGTGGTTCTTGTCGAAAATTCCAAAGCTATTAAGTTAGGCAAATAGTAAAAACCGATAACTATGGTAAAAGCCAATTATATTCTAATTAATTAATATTTTTTTATGTTATGTTGGTTTAATCCGAGTATATTAGCTGAATATCCTGTTTTGCGAGGCTACTGGTCTCAAAGGAGATTCTTTTTAAAGAACCTTGTGGACTAATTTAACAACGCCACGTATGGGGATTAATTTTTTTTGTTCTTTATATGTATTGTATATATATTGGTTGGTCAATTAGACAATTACTATTTAATATTATGAATGTTATAAAGTTTATATTTTCTTTAAAGTAATATTATTTTTATGTCGAAAAACTCGATTATATAATTCTCCCAAGTTCAAGTTACGAAAATCATCTTGATCCAAATTTTTTTATGGGAGGCATTCCTTGAAGTGAATGCATGCATGATGTTTATTCCATGCGATTCTTGAATTTATGTCATTCCCTATAGTGAATGCAAGTATGATGTTTATTCCATGCGATTATTGAATTTGTCTCATTCCTTGAAGTGAATGCAAACAAGATAATTCATTATATGTTTAGTGAATAAAACTCAATTATGTGCCAGAGTATCACTGATGAGGATATGTTAGAAAAACATACTCTACTTTTCACATATTAATAGTCGTATAGCCACAATATCATGAAAATATTTTAAATACCTATTAGTCTTCAGTCTATTCCCTAAAGTGAATGTGATATTTTAAAGCGGCATGAATAAAAGTCACATTAGTAATTGTGGTTGCGATTGAGGTCATAAAATAAACATGGATAAGATGATTCTTTTGAATGTTTATATCAACCAGAAATAAAATTATAAGGATGACAAGAATGATAGAGATCATATCAAATCTTTATTTTGTCAATGCGATGGTATAAACCATTGATCTCGTACTTGTTAAATGCCGAAATATTATGGACTTTATCCATAATTATGAATGATAAATGATATAAAGAAATTTTTTTATGACGTAAATAATTATGGCGTTGTTGGTCCAATTTAATTGAATATTGTTAATTTTCTCATAATTCTTCAAGAGAATAATTCGCTATTTATTTTATTTTCTTTATAACCTCTAAATGAAATATTGATCTTTTATTTATTTTGTTAATTTATTTTTATTTATTATTTATTTATATATATTAATTTACATATTATTTATTTATGTTTTATATTAATTTATTATTAATTTATTTTATATATTATTTATTTATATTTTATGTTAATTTATCCTTTGAAGAATATTATCATTTTCGAAATAAAATCTACAATGAATTGTGGCTATGTATGCCAAGCAGACAGTACTAGCACTCTACTATACTTAAGCATAAAAAATATTTTCTCATTTAAATACAAGGAAAAATATGAGTACTATATCCCAAAGTACAAAAATATAAATGATTAGAAAGATCTTTTAAGAGTTTATCTTTAATAGATAACTGATTTGATATATTATGCTATATTCATTATTTTGTCATTCCCCGAAGTGAATGGTACAAAGCACATATTTTTCATTTTCCGAAGTGAATGAAATAAAGTGCATATTAAAAGGTGCATGATTATGCATATTTTCCCATTTTAAATTCAAGGGAATAATGTGAGTATTATATCTAGAAGTACTAATATCACAGAAAGCTCCGACTGAGGAAATATGTTACTGCCAAATGAAACTTTATTTCATATTTACAGTACATTATACTCATCAAAGTTGTGGAGAGACTTATTGAGTTTTAAAGATATTTATAAAAATATATTGAGAATATCAGTCAAAGGGATACTGACTATCTCAATATTACGAATATAATTCAAGGTAATAAAATTTTTTTGACAAAATTACATGCACTGTCATCCATATTATACTATATAAGAATTATTACAAATTGAAGCTCATGCTATTGTAAACCAGATGTTTACTGATAATTTTATTTGGTATGACCGGTTAGGCCATCTCGGTTCAATTATGATACGAAAATTTTTTAACACTTTTCTGTGGTCGCTTATTGAAGAACTAAGATTTTCTTCAAGGTAATTTTCATATGATACTTGCTATGAAAGGAATTTGATTATTCAATCATCAACAGTTGATATAGAGTGTAAATCTATTAATTTTCTAGAATGAATACAAGGTGATATATATGGGCTCATACACCTTTCTTATAGTCAATCTAGATATTTTATGATTTTAATCGATGCATCAACTAGATGATTATATGTATCCTTGTTATTAACCTGCAACTTGGTGTTTCCGAGGCTACTTGCTCAGTTGATAAAGTTATGAGCATATTTGTCAAATTATCTTATAAAGACAAACGGTCTTGATAATGTTGATGACATGTCATTTTATATGTAGTATCACCAATTCATATCAAGCCTACAAATATATCAGATTTAAATATCTTGAGCTTCTAATAAGAGGATTTATTTACAGCTCGATTTACTGACTATCATTTTAATGAGTCAGTTTACCCGATATTAGGAGAGAAAATAAAATAGCTGAAAAAAAATAAGTTGAAATGAATTATCATTTTTTTGTTTGATCCACAAATTCAACAATGTGAACTATAAGTTTAAAGGATAATTCATTTCGTAAATCAATTGTCAGATGATTTTACTGGCCTTAAAAGAGTGATTAATCACGTATACCAACTATGAATGCTCCGATTAAATTTGATGTCTTAAAAGGATAAACTCTAGTTGCTAATGAGTCTAACTTACGCTTGAAGCGTAATAGACAAGTAAGTTTCAAAGATAAAGAAATCCTCAAAAAATAAAAAGATCTCTATTTTATGATGGTCTAGTCGAGGAATCAATGAATTATGAAAATCTTAAGAAGAGATTAAAAGGTCTCCAACAAAGACATTGACATGACTTAGGTACCTAATAATAAAGAGATCTCAATAGATTATGTCATGTCTGGTAATAAGTGGAACTAAAATTAAATCGATGTCGTTAATATATTTGCATGCAATATAACACTAGAGATTTTATTTGATGATGTGAATAATAAATCATTGTCAATTGAGCAATATAAACAAAGAAATGATTGGTCAACATGGAAAGAGACAATTAAGGCGAGACTAAAATCTCTTTCGGAAAGAGAAGTATTTGGGCCTATAGACCATACATTGAAATATGTAAAGCTCATGGATGTAAATGAGCCTTTGTGAGAAATACAAATCAAAAGAGAAAATCACGAGATATAAGCTCATTTAGTTGCACAAGGATTCTCACAAAGAAATGAAATTGAATATGAGGAAAATATAATCCTCGGTGGTGGATGCAATTACTTTTAGATACTCTGACAATAAATGAAATGACTTAGTTTCGTCTAATGAATATTATAACATCTTATTTATGTGAGCCTCTTGATAACAATATTTACATGAAGCTTCTAAAAAAGATTTAAACTTCCAGAAGCAGTTAATTCAAGTTCTCGAGAATATTATTCAATCATATTGAATATATTTTTTATGGACTGAAACCATTTAGGCGTATTTGATATAATCACCTCATTGAATACTTATTAGCATGATGCTATATGAATTATTTAATTTCCCGGAGCATTTTTATTAAGAGGTTTAGCTCTGAATTTTTATTGCGGTGTATGTCGATGATTTGAATATCATTGAGACTCGTGAAGAGATCTCCTCAAATCCTTGTGCATCAATCGACATACAAAAAAGATGTTTAAAGAGACTTTATATGCATAACACATATTTATTGATCACTCTTATGGTTGCTAGGTCTCTTAATGTAAATGATCTATTCCACCCTCGAGAAAAGGGTAATGATGATATTTTTGATCTAAAAGCATCATATATACATTATTTGATCTGAAAGCATTGTATCTTAGTTGATCTAGAAATATTATTTAAATACTATGAGATCATTACCTTAAATAATTGTTATGCATAAAGTAAAACCGAAATAAGTGTTTGCTAAACATATCCAGAAGATATGTAAATTGGTTTTCACAAGATAAAATGCAAATTATCTTGTATAGAGATAATGCAAAATTTATATCTCAAGGTGGATACATCAAATGTGATAAAATGAAATATATTTCTTTAAAGTTTCGTCCCTCATGATCTTTAGAAGAATAATATTCAATGAATCATTTCAAGTAATAATTTTAAAGATTTATCCACTAGTGTATAATCTACTTCAACATTTGAATATTGTATTCAATATTGAATTATGAAGATTCAAAGATATTATATGATATTTTCATGAGGGGAGTAAATACGCGTTGCACTCTTTTTCTCTTAACCGAGGTTTTGTCCCAATGGGTTTTCCTAGTAAGGTTTTTAATGAGGCAACATGTTATGCAATCAAAGATGCGTGTACTCTTTTTCCTTCACTAAGATTGAGAATAATACAAATATCTCTCTTTATATATTCTTTCATTCTTGTTCTTTATTCTTGTTTTAGTTTTTCATTATTTTATTTACAATATTTTTCTTTGGAAAATAAATGCTACAAGCTAATTTTTAACTGGTATATCACGAACGAAGCTAAGATTTAAGGTTTGGTGACAAAACGTAAATATTTAGAAGTGTGGAGCAAATTCATAGAAAAAACTATTTTTTAAAAATTCATAGAAGTGTGGAGCATCGGGTACCCAGATCTTCGAGTAGTTAAAAATTTGGCCAGTGTCTTGACTTAGATTTTTTGAGTACCTAAATTTTTAATTTTTGTTTATAAATCTTAAATTTAAACTTTTAAAAAATATAATAAATTTAAAAGTTTGAATTACATAATCCAACATCAAAATATAGAATTTTAAAACCTTAATTATATAATCTAAACATAAATTTTAAGACCTAAATTACATAATCTAATTCGAAACATAACATAAAGTCTAAAGGAAGTTTTTTTAATATTTTTAATTAGTTTAATTTAATTTAATATATAAAAATTAATAATTTAACTAGTAAAGAATTTTGAGTTAATTTTCGTATTGGTTAATGCACATACAAAAATAGTGCATATTTAAACGAGTAAAGTTCAAATTTTACCAACTCGAAAAACTAAATTTATAATTTTATAATGAATCTTAATTTTTTTTACAATGATTCCGTAATTTTTTATAAATAAAATTTGAGGGATTAAGGTTTAAAAAATAAATTGTTTGATTTTGCAATATAGTGAATATAAGTGTATTTTGTTTAAATAATAATTATATTTAAAAAAATTAAAAATTGAGTACCCGAAAATTTATAATTTTTTGATTCGAGTCTGACCTGGACACAAAAAATTGGGAAAATACCTAATTTTTTATGTTTGGATAATCGGATTAGATCATTCTGATCAGATATTTTTAGACACCCTTATTACCCTACCCACGCGTGGCTTCGTCTCTGTAGTCCACGTTATATTTTACTATAAAAATAAAATAACTCGTTAAAGGTAAAAAAAATTATATATAGAATTAGGAATAAAAAGTTATTTATATGATACTAAAAAATTGAGTATACTTTAGGTATCAAAGTGATATTTAATCTAAAGATGAGTTTATATTGGGTATTGAATATCGTTAATACCGTTAAATATTATTAAATTAGTTAATAAAAATTAAAAAAATTAAAGACTCAGACTATAATTAATAATTATATGTTGAATCACCATTCTTTTATCAATTATACGTTGAGTTCTTGATATTTTTAATTTTTATTAATTAATTTAATGATATTCAACGGTATTTAACATCCGTCGTAAAATTTTCCTTAATCTAACCATTATTAGTTATATAATTAAATTGAAAATACATAAACAATTGAATAAAAGTAACTAAACGTGTAAATAAAAATGACATAAGAAACAAGTTTTTAAAGTGATTTTAATTTTTTTTTCATATTTATATTTTTATGGATAATAATTTGGTACATTAGTACTGAAGTTTTAAAATTTTGAGTTAAGATATTAATATACGTCCTTAATGTGTATTTAAAAACCAACACATATAGAATTTTTAACTTACAAGATTTCTTAAAATATATATTTTGATATATAAATTTTAGTTCATACAATTTTTTTTAATTTTTTGATTTTATAGATTTAATTTTGTTAAGTTATATGTTTAGCTCGTAGGACATAAATTTTAAGGTTTATATTTAGAATTTAATGTTTAAAATTTAGATTTTATAACTTGAATATATAAAGAATTGTATGTTTTTAAAAAATTATATATTAAAATATAATTTTTTTTTTAAAAAATCGATTGTTATTGTATTAAATACTACTTTTATAAACCAACAAATATTGGGTGCCATGGCAAGATACATTATTCTCCCAGGAAAAAAAATTGGGTTTAAATCTTAGAGAAGATCCATTGTTGGGAGAGAGAGCAACGAATCTCAAACATGAACCGTTGGGCTTGGAGGTGCTCGATGAATAACCGATTAAATTTGCCAAGTGATGGAGAACACTTAATTTTGAGTGTTTGTGGTGGAAGCAAAACATGGACAATAAAGACACAAAGATTTATAGTGGTTCGGTCACGCCTATATCCACTACCTTAGCTTCCTACTAAGGATTTCCACAATTCACTAAGAATTCAACCTTTTGAGGCCAAAGGTATAACCTTACAATCCTAGACTCAAACCCGAATCTAGCATCCAAAGTTCACACCCGAACTTTGGGAAATTCACTCACAAAGAGAAAACGTAGCAAACTTGTTAATCCTTCTAATAGGGCTGGTGTTTGCAATCTAAGCACTCACCCAATCATAATACACTTGAGCATACATTGACAATTGAGCTCACAAGTGTTTATCTACCCAAATATTGGAAATTAAGCACTAAGATAATTTCTTGATCATAATATTGTTACAATTGAAGCATTAGTCTTCTCTTGATGCTTGAGGCTTCCTTTAATCATCTCAAATGAGCTTCTAGCCGTTTATGACCATTGAGGATGTTTTAGGCCCATTTGGAGCTGATTTCAAGGCTTATTTCCTCTTCTGGTGCAGGCAGTATCGAAACACCTCAGACCTGTATCGAAACACCTACTTTGGGAAATAACCGTTGGCCTGCATTTATGAACAGGTATCGATACCAATATCGATACCGCTCCTAGCCGTTGAGGGTTTTCATAAAATCATTTTATGACCGTTGGGGGTATTGAAACAAAGTTCGAAACCAAGCATCACAGTGGTAAAATGGTATCGATACCAGTATCGATACCACTGTGATTTTGCCTTTGAAAACTTGACATTGATGAACATGTATCGAAACACCTTAAGGGTGTATCGAAACACCTGGGTTAAAAACACTTATTTGATTTCTTTAAATCATTTAAAACATATTTAAAATCACTCAAAAATATCTTAAATATATTTTCAAGTAGTTTAGACATAAGAACCATTTTTGAAATATTTTCAAATTAGTCCAAAACTATTTTTCAATTATTATATAATGAACATTTAACTTATAAAAAAAATACTATGCTTATGAATTTTAATTAATGAAAGGGTAAACCACATAGGTGGCCACCGATTTTTTTTTGAGATATCTATTTTGATCGTTGAATTAGGTAATTTGTCAATCAGACCATTAGACTTATTAAATTGACATATTTAACCATCATCGTTAAAAAACTAACTAATAGGAACGTGGTAGTTAGTTGAAATTTATAACTTTATATATTTAATCTTTGTTATTGATTTATTTATTAAATCAATTTAATTTTAATTAAATAAAATTAATATATTTTAATTTTTATAAGTGTCAAGACATGTGTCATCATCCAACTAAAAATAATGGCAAAACCTTTATTACTACAATAATCTTCACTCTAAAATATGAATTATACTCTTTTATATACATATCTTATAATGTATTAAACGTTAAGAAAAAAATAAAAATCGATAACATTATCCACAAGAGTTAACTAAATAACGAATAATTAATTTCGAGCAAATATAGGAAATATACTGAGAAAATCATTGCTAATTAAGCGCTATATATCCACAAGAGTTAATTAATTAAAAACGGAAAACTACTCCTCCCAACACTTAATATTAGTTTAAATTTATTTTATTTTATTTTATTTTAACTCTTTTTTTAGCTACAAAATCTATTTTAACATCGTTAGATGACAAGTATGAACTTCATTTAAAACATTATTTAGAAATAAAATAACAAAAACCTTTGTTTAAAGCAGTTATTATTATTTTTAATTATATAAAAAATCAATATCCAAAAACAGGCGACAATGAATTATACATCAGGTGAAAAGAGCTGGCTTCGCCTCATATCTCGCTTTCCTTCCCAACAAAATAATTTTCTTGACAATGAAGAAATCAGTCAAAAAGAACAAACAAAAAACCCAGATTGTTTCAAACAGATTATTTTTTGTTGGAATTTTTTTTCTTTGTTGATGTTTTGTTCGTGTTCGTATAAATATGTTAACCGTATCGAATTTATCAGACGATCCCTCGAGTATTGTTTACGTGTCTTCGGAGATTTTAAGATTCATGGCGAGGAGAAGAGTTTTGGAGTCGATCGACGGCAATGCCTTGCCGATGAGAAGCTCGATGTTTTTCCGCCGGAGAGTTCAGTTTTTGCCGGAGGTTTCGAGTCCCGGGAGGTACTTGTTTATTGTGATGTTTTGGGGGTTGATGACGCTAGCTTTCATGACCGTGCTTGCAAAGTTTGCTTTGTTGAATACCCTCCGAGACTTGAAGATGAATCATAATAAAATCATTGAGGCAACCTCGGTCGAAATTTCGATTAGGACAAACAAAATTACTACCGAAGGAAACAATAATATTATGGTTTCTGAATTCAAGCAGATTCCGTCGCCTCCCAAGAAAACGGTTAGAAACCCTGAATTTATACAGTAATTAGGTTAGTTTTGATAAGTGAAAATTGTCTGTCTCTAATCATGCATCTAGTAATGTCTATATTTTAAATTAGTAAGTTTAGGATTTAAGGTTAAGAGTTGTGTTTAGAGTTTATAAAATTAAAAGTATGGTGTATTTTTTATGGTGTATTATGTAGGTTTAATATGTAAAAAATTAAGGTTAGATTTTAAAATTTAATTTTTTAAAGATTTTTTTGTAGGGACAAAAAAGGGGAATGATTAGAGGGCAGAAGATTTAAACTCAGTCTCGAGTGCAAATCCTTCGCCCCTAGCCATGTCTCTTTTTATCTCTCACACTACAAATTATTAAAAAATTAAATTCTAAATCTTAACCTTAATTTTCACATCCTAAAATCTTACACCTTAAAAAATACACCGTAATCTTATTCTCTAAACCCTAAACCCCTAACTTTAAATTTTGAACACTAAATTTAATATTTTAAAATAAAAATACTAATAAAAACACAATAAAAAATAAAAGATTTGCACTCATTAATCTCAACTTATATTTAATGTTAATTGTATTTATTTATTTATTTATGCATTATCAGGTACCTGATATTTGGACCAAGCCGGCTTCTGATTCGTACTATAAATGTGTTCAAAGATCAGCTAAAGAAACAAGTTAATATAATTACACTTGTCACCTTTTTTATATAATTTATTTGTATTTATATATTTGTTTAATATTTTTTGTTGGACTGTTTTTGTAATGTTATTTGTTTATTAATTTCAGCATATCCTACAAATGGTTATATTCTTGTTCATTCCAATGGCGGATTGAATCAAATGAAAACTGGGGTAAGTTGTATATTAGGGTTTCTTTTCTTGTTAATTTATTAATTAAAACAAATTCATCTGCAGATAAGTGATATGGTTGCCATTGCAAAACTGATGAATGCCACTTTGGTTCTCCCATCTCTAGACCACAATTCTTTTTGGACTGATCCAAGGTAGTTAAACATCATAGACTTTTGGTTCGAAACAACAACAAATAATAAATATATATTCGATACGAGTTTGTTTATTATTTTAATAAAATGTTCGGATAACATTATTAAAAGAATAAATATAAAATGTATCTTATTCAATAATTTTGCAGTGAATTTAAAGATATATTTGACTGGAAACACTTTATTAAATATCTGCAAGAAGATATAAGTATTGTTGATTGTCTTCCACCTGCGTATGCATCTATTAAACCTCTTGAACGAGCCCCAGTTTCTTATTCCAAGGTATAAATTAGTTTTCTAAAAAATCTTATTTAAAATTTAGGTTAGGGTTCATCGCTTACTGTTTTTCATGCAATCAGGCAAGCTATTACAGAGATCAAATGTCTTCTTTGCTGAAGAAGCATAAGGTGATCAACTTCACCCACACCGACAGCCGATTGGCTAACAATGGCCTTCCGAATCCAATTCAGAGGCTCCGTTGCCGTGCGATGTACGAAGCACTTAAATTTACCGACGAAATCGAAGAACTTGCCAATAAGTTAATTGCTAGGCTTAGGGCTGATAACAAGCCCTACATTGCTCTTCATTTAAGGCACGTAAAGCTAAAAACTTTAAACCCTATATGATTATTTGAATTTGTTAACCAGAAATCTATGTACAGATACGAAAAGGACATGCTTGCTTTCACTGGCTGCAGTCACAATCTTAGCAAATCCGAAGACCTCGAGCTACGGCAATTGCGACGAAGCGTCCGACATTGGAAGGAAAAGCACATTGACGGTGAAGAAAGACGTCGACAAGGGGTATGTCCAATGACACCGCGAGAGGTCGCCGTGTTCCTCGAGGCAATCGGGTTCCCTTCGGATACCAAAATCTACATCGTGGCTGGGAATATTTATGGCCAAGACGGTGTTAAATCACTTCAAGCCAAGTACCCACATCTTTACACTCATTCTAATTTAGCAACGACAGACGAATTAGTCCCTTTCAATGAACGCCAAAACAAGTTCGCGGCAGTGGACTATAACGTCGCACTGGAGAGCGATGTATTCATTTTCACTTACGACGGAAACATGGCTAAAGCCGTTCAGGGACATCGTAAATACGAAGGTTTCCGAAAAACAATCATTCCAGACAAGTACGTATAATATGTTAATAACTTTGTGAACATGTTGGAGGCCAGGTTTTGATTTTGACAATGTTTCAGGAAAAACTTTGTGAAATTGATTGATCGAATGGACAAGGGATTAATAACGTGGGAGGAGTTTTCCACGAAGGTCAAGAGCCTGCATGCAAATAGAACAGGTGAAGCAGTCTTAAGAAAGCCTGGAAAAGCTGCCAAAAAAGAGGAAAGCTTTTATGCAAATCCATATCCAGGCTGCATCTGCGAAAAGTAAACCATTTTTTTTTTATTTTTTGGAATCAAAATTAGGGTTTATCCCAGGTTTAAAGATTTTTTCTCTTTCTCTCCGACCTCGAGCCGAGTCGGAATAAGTCTGAGCCTCTCGTACGTGCTTCAACTAATCGAAGCAGTGCAGCCTGCAGGGGCTCAGCCTAAGCTTGCGGAGTTTAGATCCCAAAATACATTTGGGTGTGGAGAGAAGGGGTATTATTGTTGTATGGAAATTGGATTTGTGACACTTGTGTACAAATTTATATTATACACATGAAAGTTGTGATTGTGCATTTCAATTTTCACTTGAATTATTAAAATATTTATCTTAATTTGTTAATTGCTTTGAGTACGGCTTCTTTTTTTGTCTACGAATTATAGGATATAAAACATTTTAGATTTTACGTTCTTGTTATATTATATGAGTGATATGTCAATTGAGTTAAATATATTCAATAAAATTAAGGTTAAATAAAAAATGGTAATCTAAATTAAATTATTTATATTTAATATTGAAAATCACGGTTTTATGCATTTTGATTTAAAGTATAAAAGGTAAATCGTCTACCTCTTAATCGTGTTTTTAATAGTGCATTCATTTTAAATTAGTAAGTTTAGTGTTCAAAGTTTGAGATTATGGTTAGGATTTAGGGAATTATAGGTAGGTTGTATTTTTAAAGTCTAAGGTTTAGGGTTTAAGATGTAGAAAATTATGATTAAGGTTTAAAATTTAATTTTTTAAGATTTTTTAACAAGATAGGTAGAAAGAGGAAGGGTTAGGAGGCAAAAAAATTTTACTCTAAAGTATAATACCTCAGAATAGAGAAATTATTATTTGAACCCGTTTCACCACTTAGGATATGATCCCAACCAATTGAATTAAGACACAATATATTTTTTTCCATATCATATTTACACATAAGCATTGTCCAAATCATCCAATTTAATGTCTTTTATTTTAAAAAATATTACCAAAGATTTCTTGTGTCATCTTTCTCTTTGTTTTTTAAAATTTTTCTAATTAATTTTTTATATAAATTTGGGGTTTAGGGTTAAAGTTAGGGTTTAGGGTTAGGGTTTACAGTTAGGGTTTAAGGTTAGGGTTAGGGTTAGGGGTTAGAAAAAATTAATTAAAAAATTAAACAATAAGGAGGAAGACAACATAAAAAAATCTTTAGTAATATTTTCATATTTTAAATCAAAAGCACTAAAGTGGATGATTTGTATGATGCTTATGTGTGAATATGATATGAAAAAATATATTATGTTTTTTAATTTAATTGGTTAGGACCATATACGAGTCCATGTAATAATTTCTCCCCCCAATGGCACCGCAATATTAAAAAACTAAATGACACGTTATATTTACAAGAGAGGAACTCGTGTTAAACTATCTTGAATTATGTATATAGTTTCCTACTTAGAAGAGGTTGATTTGGATTATCTATTGATTATGGCATTTCAGAATGAGATCTTAATTCTGATGTTGATGATCTCATGCAGTGAACGCTAATTAATATTAGTTTTCTTTGTTTGTAAACATTACCAAAAATACTTTTTTTCCCTTTTAGGTTTAAAGTGATTTTTTAACAACATACTTAAATATTCAATTAAATTCACTCATTTCTATTAACTGACTTTATATACAATATTTAGGCGAAAATATGTGATAATTTAGTATATGAGTTCAGTAAACAAAATATATATTATATTATATTATATGTAACACCCCCTTCCCGGCCTTTTAAAGAATCGAGTTAGAGAATGTTACGGTCGAAAGATTCGGTGATTCGATAATATTTTTTTATTTTTCTTTCTCAGTAATTCAATTCGACTTAATTATCATTATTAAAGTTAAAAGTCTCCTATGTTTAAGAGAGACATAATTACCTATGTTGGTAAACCGTGATAATTGAGATATAACTAATTACCTATAGAGGTAATTAGTGCTTCTACAAACAAGGTAATAACCTACAATGGTAATCTGTGGTTACTAAGGGAACAATAATTGCCTATAGTGGTAAACAAATGTTCTAACAGAAAGGTGGTTACCTATGAAGGTAATAAGGTTTGATCAACAGAGTGTATCGAAACACTTAGGAGCTATTTTCAGAATACCTGACCTGTAATGTCATATTTTAGCTGATATTTATTCGACCTGACTTAGTAGATGAATTCCAAGTCCATAAAATTTTACCAACAACTCATAAACAACTTAAACTAGCAACATACCAAATTCTAAGGCATTCTCAATCCTTTTACTAGGTTGTTACCTTTTATACTCAAGTATGCATATTTAGCCATTTATGTTATTTACCTTATGTTCCTTTGCCTCATTAGAGTCTAGACATATCGTGCATATTTCAACACACCAAAGTACATAAATAGGACTCAACAAGACATTTTGCCACCCTTCTAGGAGTATATTCAAAATAGGCTCACTTTACCACTTTATGTGACTTGCCAAGGCCTTGTAAAAATGATCCATCTCTTCTCCAATGACTATAACCTGAAAATGTATGAAAATGAATGCATTAGAAATACATTGCCTAGTGAGGTAGTCAATAATAATCTCAATTTATAGAATGCATACAATAAAATGCTCTTATGCCATAAGATCAAATTAGATCAATATTCAATGGTTCTTGATAATAGTTTAATGTCAATATCAATGCATCAATGATTCATATGTCATAACAATGAAATCAATAAGTCATTATAAACCCTTGGATCGATCAAGATAGTGGATACACGGATTTCCTACGCCTCACCAATACAATGAATGGTCCAATCCCTCCGCCTCGCCAAAATGACCAATACACAAACATCCCTCCGCCTCGCCAACATATAGGCCATAGCCCAAGGACCGTAGTCCACCCGTACCAATGAGCTCATAAATCCTATGGCATGCCAATTGTATCCAATTTCCACTCGAATCCAAGGTCCAATATAATTCAGATTCATAATAGTCTTAATGATGATATCAATAGGTTCAATGATTCGATAACAATGATTTTGACCCTTAGGTCCATGTTAATTAGTCTAATGATCCATACCAGTATCAATAACAATGATAACATTATCAATGTTTGAATGTCATGCTCAATAATCAATATTTTGATGATTCAATGCTTTCACAATACCCATACAATTAAGAAAGCTTACCATAGCCTTGTATGAGTCTCAATGCCTTTCCATGCCAATGTTATGCTACATGTCCATAATAAACAATGAAATGAGATGGGAAAAACTCCTCGCTTTGTCCCATGACTCTACTACACTCACCTTGCTAAAGAGAGCTTCTAAGGTTCTTGAATGACAACTTCTTTGTCCTTAGCTTGACTAGGACTTGATGATGAATTCTTGTGCTAAACTGAAAGAAAACAAGTTTCTTATTCGTATAGTATACCAGAAGTATTCATATAAGCTTATATGTATAAGCTTTAGGTAACCTATACAGATAACCAAATACTTGAACTGTTTACCGATATAGGTAACTGGATACTTGGACTGTTTACCTATACTGGTAATTACGCGTAACACACGAACTGAATATTTAAATTGTTTACCAATACAGGTTATTACATGTAACAGTCCTCTACGACTTTAACTAGACAAAACCATAAAAATTGCTACTAACAATTCTAACCATAAAAGATGCATTTTTAAGCTTACATAAGCTTATAATCAGTAATAGTTTTATGGTGTAACTTTAAAATCTATGGGTCTTAAAAATAATCCTTCAAGTATTCTTCTTAAAATTAAACATAAATTAACCATGGAATTTTTTAATAAAATTAGGGTTTTACTTACCCAACTCCTAGTTTTCTCTTAACATAAACAAATTAGTGAAACACCAATGTTTAGTTTGAGGTGCTTGCTTGCTCCATGAAGAAGATAACAATGGTGGTGTATGCTTGATTAGTCTTGATGAACAAGTGAGAAAGATGGAAACTTTCTACCGATCATTTCTTTTCAAAGTTTAATTCCATTTTCTTTTCCTTTAAATTAACACTCTCCTTCTTGAGAAAGAAAGCCCACGTGAGAGCCTCCCTAAGAACCAATTAAAAGCTTTCCTTCCGGAAAGGTTAATTAATTAATAGAAAATAAAATAATAATTTCATTTTATATCCTTATCTTCTCCCTTCTTATCTTTAATTAATATGTCATGATTTCATGACAACACATGCTAAACCCACGTGAATTCAGCCTGAATTCAGCCTGAAGGAGGACACCTAGCACCTTAAAAAGGTAAAATTACGAGGGTGATCCTTCAACTTTGCAAAATTTTCATTTTTGTCCTCAAAATTTCAACTTTTACAATTTAGTCATTATCCAGAAATTTATCTTGACAGAAGCTATATAATCTGACTTGCACACATTACAAGGAGTGCATAGCTACAATTAGATAAGTGTTGAAAGGGTTAACAACTTATCACTGAATAAACTCAACATCCAGCTCAACAGCCTAATTACCTACATAGGTAATCAACCTATGCAACTGTTTAACTACTAACTATCCATCCAATAGTCACTAGATATCTTTTATACCTTCTCATTAGATCCTTAAGCCAAAATTAAACCCAATTGGAGTTCCATTTCATAACAACTGAGTACAAAAGGTTTCAATATTACATTTTCGATTTTCCGGTATAAAATTCTGGTCACCGAAATACAATTTCGACTAGACCAGTTTTTGGGGTGTTACAGTATATTTAAATTATAACATTTATAATTTTAAACTCTGTAGCAACCCTCTCGCTACAATATATAATTTTTAACAAACATCAAAATGATATGAAAATTTTAGGAAAAGATAGAAATAAAAAGTTTAAAAATGTCTCAAAATTTAGAAATTTAGGGTTTAAATTAAAATTAGAATTTAGAGATTTTAATTTGAAAAACAATTAAAATTTGGGAATTAGGATTAAAAATTAAATTTTTGAAGAAGGGAAATTAGGGTTGAAATTTGAAATTTTGGAAAAAGGAAATTAGGGTTAAAAATTGGAATTTTGAAAAAGGGAAATTGAGAAAACAAATGGAATTAAGGTTTGGAAAATAATTAAAAATTAAAAAATGATTTAAAATGATTTTAAAAATAAATTAAAAAATGTTTGGAAAATAATTGGGAGAATAATTGGAAAAAGATTTTAAAAAATTGGAGTCTCCACCGGTCATTTTGGTAGACCGACGCCGTAAAACCAGAGATTCAAAATAAGTTGGGTTCGAGAGTCGGTTACGGCTAAAAACGATATTAGCGTTTAAAATCGCCCAAAAATTGGCACATTAACAAAATTATCACTTAATTAATTTTAAATTTTCTGATTTAAAGTGTCACTTAAATTAAAATTTGTTTAAAATTTTGAATATATTTTAATCGTCTCTTTATTCGAAGGTAAACGCATACACCGCCATCATTACACCTGGTGTCTGGCTCGTTACGACCGGATAAAAAGATATCGCATTGTTTAAGTTAATTAGTGTAACTTAGATGATAAATGAATAAAACAATAATAACATCATAAAACATACAAACATGTATACAAGTATATAAGATGAAAATAAACAAATAAATGAAATAATAGACAAATAGATAAATGTGTAAATAAATAAGTAAACAAAGTAAGGATCAAATAAAAAACTTAGGAGACATTAAAATAGGAACATTATTTATTGGAGGGGACTAAAATGATATAGAAACAAAGTTTCGAGGCTATATCAAAAAAAGAAAAAGAAAAATAAGTTAAAATCAATGACCAAAATTAAATGAAAACAAAATGAAGGAACTAATTTTGAAACAAAGAAGGATCGAAATAAAAGACAATGTAAATGTTCGAGTGAAATTAAAAATAATAAAAGATTACTCTTATGGATTAGGGATCAAAATCAAAGAGGAATCAAGTTCAAGGGTTAAAAACAAACAATTGACAACTAAAATCAAATTGAAACCTGATTTTGTGACTAAATTGTAAAACAAAATAAAAGCACAAGGATCGGGGGGGTTGGAATGAAAACACAGAGGGATTTATTGCGTAAAAAGACTATTTTTAAAATTAGAGGTTGAGTATAAATGACAACTAAAAATACAACAAAGCCCCTTTTCATTATTTTCATTCGAAAGTAAACAAACATTCTTTTTTTCTCTGAAATATTCAACCAAACCTAGAAACCGGATGAATATTCATCCATTTCCCAAAAAAATACCCCTAAACTCAAAAAACAAAATCAAAACCACTTATTTTCAACCTAAAACAAAATCGGAAAAATCCTTTTTCCTTTAAAACCAAAAAAGAAAGAGATTTTCTTTCTTCGATTCAAAGAGAGGGAAGCGAAGAACACAACTCCCCTTCAATCTCGATTCACTAGGGGTGGGCAAAAAACCCGATTATTCGATTTTGGTCTCGGACCCAGTGAATTTTTTATCTAGTATTGATTTCGACGGGTCTGGGGTTGGATTCAAAATTTAGGGCCCAATCATAACCGAGACCGGGACTGAATCTTGATTTTTTGGATCTAGTACACAGTGGATAACCAGTAGGACTGACACCAATACCAAATATCCGATATTGTTTTTTTATTTATTTTTCTTATTAAACTTTCTCTTTACGAACTAATATTATGAGTATGACTAATTTTAAAACTTTAATTTTCAAGTCCATAATGTTATATGTTTATTATTTAATATTATTATTAGTGGTTGAATTATTTTTTTTTCAATTACTCATTTTTTAAAGAATAAACTAATTGACAGGGTACTCGGTATTGGAACCGATACCTATCAGTAACGGGACTGGTTCTTAAAATTTAGGATCCAGTGTGACTGGGATTGGTTCCAATTTTTAGGAACTGGTGGTTTCCGGGACCGGGACCAATTCTATTCAAATTGGTCAGGTACCTGATTTTTGCCCACCCCTATGTAGTACTCAAAATTTATAAGGGTAAACTACAACAAAGGTTATTTAATTATGGGTCTAGTTACATTTGAGTCACCTAATTATTGAAAGTTACATTTAGGTCACACATTTATGGGTAAGGTTACATTTTGGTCACCCAATTATTAAAGGTTATATTTGGGTCACCTAATTATTAAAGGTTATATTTGAGTCACCCTTCGTATTTAAAAAAATACATCAATTTAGTCGTTTTTCTTCTAAATCACTTGTATCCCTTGTTAACATTAGAGTATTTCATTTGAAACCATTAATTAATCTAATAAACGAATTGATAAACTTTTTTTTTTCAAATATGAAGAATGACCCAAATATAATCTTACCTATAATTGAGTGATCTAAATGTAACCTTTAATAATTTGATGACCCAAATATAACCTTACTCATAAATGAGTGACCCAAATATAACTTTCAATAATTAGATGATCCAAATGTAACCTTACCCATAATTAATTGACCCCACTATAGTTTACCCAATTTATAATGGTTTTAATTCCAAAAATAAATTTGGGCAAAATTTTGAAGTATGCTTAGTACATAAGTCAGGTTTAAGTTAAATTTATGAAATTTGATTAACATTTAGAGTTTAAGTGTAATAATATTTAATTTAAAGATTATTAATAGAATTTGAGTTTATGATTAAAATTTAGGGTTTATAAGTTAAAACTTAAATCTCTCGTTATGTTACCTTAAAACTTAAATCTTAAATTTTAACATTAAGCTTTAAATTCTGACCATAAATCTTAAACTTTAAATTTATATAATAAAGCTCCTAAACTCTAAATCTCAAATAAATCCCTAAAATTAAAGCACTTGTAGAAATAAAAAAAATTATCGTTTGTGCATATGATAATTATTTCAAGCATAAACACTTACAAATTTAATATTTTTTCTCGATCATAAAAACTTTATTATATAAATTAAAAAGGCAAAAATCGTCAATACAAAGATTCACACACAAATAAATAATGTAATATTGATATTGAATTTACTGGATTATTGGATATTTATTAGACTAGTTTTAAATTATGAGTGGTTAAGATCGGATACCCGGCCAATTTAAATAGAATTGGTCCCAGTAACCGTTGGTTCCTAAAAATTGAAACCTATCCTGGTCACACCAGGTCCTAAATTTTGAGAATTGGTCCCGTTATTAGTAGGAACCGGTTCCAATACCAGGTACTCGGTTAATTAATTTATTCTTAAAATTTTTGAGTAATTGGAGAAAACAATTTCAACCACCAATAATAATATTAAATAATAAAATTATAATATTATAGACTTAAAAATTAAAATTTTAAAACTAGTCATAACACTACAGCAGAACAGGTTTATAGCGGCGTTTTTTTATATAAACAATGGCGTTTTTTAGCACCGCTAAAAGTACTTGCGGCGCAAAGAAAAACGTCACAAAAAACGCCGCTAGAAGCTGCGCCGCTAAAAGTAGTAGCGTTTATTTTAAATAAATGTCGCTATAGTACACGATCTATAGCGGCGTTTTAATAAACAAACGTCGTTAATGTACATTCTATAGCGGCGTTTGGTTTCTATAAACGCCGCTAAAGATCGTGTACTATAGCGTTGTTTTTTATCAAAAATGTCACAGTTGTTCTGTACTTTTGTGGCGCTTTTAAACAAACGCCACTAGTGTTAATGTGTTTTTAGCGGTGTTTTGTCAAAAACGCCGCTATAGATACTGCATTTTAAAAAATAATTTTTAATTATTATTACTACCAAAAGCTTCCCTGTAATTAATATTTCAACAATAATACAATTAAACAACAACAATAAAACAATCCAAAATACTTAACCACCAAAAATATATTAAATTCTAATATCAAATAAAGTAAAATATAATAATTCAGTGCTTAAGTAAAATAAAGTTCAGTAATAAGTACAAACCAAATGAACCTAAAATCATCTAAGGTGACGGATTCCTTGGTTGGTTCTGCTTTAACATCGCCATCATATCTTGGAATTGTTGTTGAAGATTCTGATATGCTGCTTCTCTCTCTGCTTCCCTTGCTGCTCTCTCAGCTTCTCTTCGTTCTCTCTCAGCTTCTTTAGCTTCCATCTCTGCTTGGAATTGAGTTAATTGTTGTTTTAAACATTGAACTTCCGCTTGAGAAGACTAACTTTGTGATGGTATGTACTGCGACGATTTGGATCCAAAATATTTAGTTGGTGTCACGAATGACCCTTGATAGCGCACTCAACCATATCTTTCAGGATCCAAAACTTCAGCAAAAACTTGATTCTCGATATCAACAATATTAGCAGAACCATCAGTTGGAGCCGTAGCTTCCATCTTTGTCTTTTTTTCCTTCATTCTCGTCTAATAATCATTTGTGAAAAATAATAAATGAAAACATTATTTACAACATAATACAACATAATACAAAATAATAGATGAAAAGTAATAAATGAAAACATTATACAAGAATTTCTTCAGCTTCAGGATTCATTGGAGAACCATCTTTTTTTGTATGAGTAATGTCGAATAGCTTTACCCGTCCAATGCTAGAACCAGTTGACACAAGCTACAAAATATAATAAACCTGAATATTAACTTTAATATAATATAAGTAAAAATAATATTTTAAAAAAATAATACATCTTCATTAGCAATGCGAGCAAAGCTCTTTGTCCCTGCTGTGTGTGTAAATTTTTGTTTCTGTCTACTAGTAACTCCTACGCGCTCTCTTTCTTGTTTAATTTCCAATTTTTATTACATTTAAAGTTGAAATTGAAATAATATAATGTTATTCTTATAAATTGTAGATGTTACCTCCCCTTTTGCTGAACTCCAAAACCTGACTGCATCTTCCCATTGATACTGTAGTATTCTTAGGGGAATATTTTGAAATTTCTCTTGAAGGCTCAAATCGTTTTTGAAATATATCTTCTTCAAGAAGCTCTTATGGTCTCTCCATTTCTTTCCTAATGCATGCTTCACATAATCATCCGAGACCTCCAAAGAAAATTTATCCTGAAAATCATAAAATCAAAATTAAATATTACTATTTAAATGTAATGAATTAGATAATATAATATTATTATTACCTTAACAAGATCAAGAACTTGATTTTTGTTACTATTTGGCATCTGATGCCAAGACTTATAATTGATTGGCAAAATTGAAGCATTACGCGTAACAATGCCTAAATAACTCGCCAAAACACCTGCTTCTGCACCAACAGGTTGGTCGGCATCGTTTCTTGAAACTTTTACACGTTCTCCAACGGGGAGATCGTATAATTCCATCAAAGTCGTACACCCTCTAGTCTTGCGCCTTCGACCATTTCCACCTATATGAAAATATATCAAGTCAAAACTTAATTAAATCATTTCAACAATAACAAATAGTTATGATTCAAGTAAAGTTTTAAAAAATACCTTCAATTTTTATATTCTCAACAGTTTCAGGAACTTGTGAAGCTGCAGAACCAAACAAGTCATCTTCATTTGTTTCTTCTCCTATTCGAGAAACTTGAACAATATTTAAGCTATTTAATTTCTTCCTCGACATAATACCTGTAATAAACGGAAAGAAAACATTAGTAACAACAAATTTACTAAAAAATTATAATAAGGCTCAATAGAAATCTTATTACAATACGCAACTAATTTTCATTAAAATCTTCATCCATGTTGTCTCGAACCCATTGAAAATGTGAATTAGAAGTAGAAGATGTTTCATCTAAGTTTTGTGCTGCAAAAGGCAAAATTTCTGGTCTTGTTTCAATATCATCTCTACTTCCATCCCCGATATCAATTAAGTCTCTAGGGGTGTTACGGAGTACAACATACCAACCATCTTTGGTTGGATCACGAGAATAAAAAACTTGTTTGACTTGAGAAGAGAATACATATGGTTCATCCATCAATTGTTGGCTAGTATGAATTAATCGAGAAAAGTTCACCATTGTAAAACCAAATTGATCTTTTTTAATTCCCCGAGTACTATTGACATCAGCCCAATCGCAACGAAACAACACAACCTTCCATTTTTCATAATAATCCAACTCAATAATGTCGGTAATAATTCCATAATATTCAACATCTCCCTCCACAGGATGATTGTCCCTTGCACTAGTATAACTTGTAGTTGAAAAAGTAACAATAACTCCACAATTTTGTGTCTTCCTTAATCTTTCTTGAGATTCCGTATGGAACCTATACCCGTTAATGAGCAAGGTATTATATCTCTTAACAATTTTATTCGGGCCTTGACAAAGCCATTTAACTTCTTCACTAGCTTCTCTCCCACATCAAACCTATTACACGTGAGAAGTTATATTGGTTAACATTCATGCATATTGATATTAAGACAAGAAAAATCATATAAAGCTTTAGTTATACTTACCATTTTCCCTAATCATTCATGAAAAGTTTCTGCAAAGAGCTTATGACTCTCTCGTTGATTTAATCTTCTTGAGCGTACACGAGATTGTAACTCTTCCTTATACTCACTATAAAATAGGTTACGTGGTTAAAGAATGTTAAAAAAAATAAGTCTCAGCTGTAAAATATGAATTATAGAAACTTACGTACGAAAAGGCTCTATTGAGTCATGATGAAAAAGAACATATCGATGTGCTTGCACCCATGACTTATAATCTAACTGTACAATTTCAACTTTGCCGAGTGGTTCACCATAGCTTCCAAACAAGTAAGTCTCTATGTTACTAGTACTGCATACTTTATTTCTATTTGGTCTATTCAATCTCGTTTCGACATCTTCCAAATATCTAGAGCAAAAAGTCATACACTCCTCTGCTAAATACCCTTCAGCAATTGATCCTTCTGGATAATGCTTATTACGACAATAAGACTTCAACTTGCACAAGAACCTAGACACGCAATAAACACAATATTATTAGGGGAAAATACCACAAAATCTTTACTGGCTTCTTTCTTGGTCGTGCTTCAGCTTCTTCTTCCATCATATCTTGCGTATCCATATTCATCCACCGAGATTTACCACATACATGATATGACTCTTGATCTTTCTTGTCTCCCTAATACAACATATAATCATTCGGACAGATGTGTATTTTCTCATATCCAAGGCCCAAATCTTTTATCATTTTCTTCATGTCTTTGCCAGATTCATGAATTTTGGCAGACGAAAACATTTCTCTTAAAAACTCTAGTAACTGTGTAAAGGATTTATCAGTCCATCCTCCCAAACATTTCAAGTGAAAAAGAAGAATACAAAAGGAGAGTTTGAAATGCTTCGATCCCTCGTAAAGTGGATCATTCATTTCATCAAGCAACTTGTAAAATTTTGTAGCATCTCCATTTGGCTCTTCATCACATTCGGTTCTTCTCATCTCGGTAAAATTATTTACACCAATATCACAATCTTTTTCTCTAATAGATTGTTCATTATCGTGCATATTAAATACATCTCGCAACATACCCTCCATGTCATCTTCTCTAATAGATGGACGATCAGAAATAGGAGAAAAAGACACATTACTCTAGGAAGTAGCAGTACGAGGTGTCAACTCTCCATGGAATACCCATTTTCTATAGCCCGGAACAAAGCCATAAACAATTAAATGTTCTTCTACAACTTCACGGTTGTACCAATTAATGTTAACACACTTCTTACAAGGGCAAAGAATCATATTCTCTTGGCTTGAATTCGCAAAAGCTACATTTAAAAAAGTTTTGACTCTGTTTAGATAATCAACACTTACCCTTGAAAAATTCATCCAACTCCTATCCATTTAGAATTTCTGTAATATACATCATCAAAGAATATACTATCAATAAAAGCTAATAAAATAAGTCCAAATGTGTCTTCAAAGAAATACGTATGGGTAATCATAAAAGCTAATAAAAGTTTGAAAAATAAATTGTTCTACACTAAACTATTCTTATAAAAGCTAATAAAAATTTATTGGTATGTATGGACAATCATAAATTACATCAATGTCCTTGTGTTCGATAACCCAACATTCATACATTTAATGTAAGCAGTGATCAGAGTCAATATCCAAGCATATATGATACTGTACAGACAAACTGAATCCTAATGATGACCAAAAGAAATGCTTTTGAAACTTGAAAGTTAATTAGTTTTGAGTGGGAGAGAATCTAATATCTAAAAAAAAACATTAAACTCATATTAAAAAGGAAAATAAAGGTTTTTACTACAATTACTTTAATATATCGTTTCCACTTTTTATTAAAATGTCTTCTCATTTTTACATCAACTAAAATTAAATAAAAAAGTATGTGCTATGATCCTAATTGTGGTGTCCTTTTCGCCTATATTTTTGCTCTGTCCGATACCACTGGGACCATTTGCATTATTTACTAGTGGAATTCAAATACTGATAAAGGCATGGAAATCAAACAGAAACAAAACAGGCGAGATTATATGAAGAACAACTAATAGCCATTCAAAGTAATTTTCGACGGCTAAAATGTTTAAGTGCTTTACAACAATATAAAATTGCTGCCGGATCGATTGTCATTCAAGGTTTGAGTGTTTTACAGCAATATGAAGAACAACTAATAGTCATTCAAATTGGCTGCTATCGTGATCCAAAGGGTTATCAGGGGGCAAATTTCTCGAAATAGGCTTATAGGTACTTAGTTTTCTTCTGAATACCAAATTATTCGATTACTAAAAATTATCAATCGTAGAATAATTAACATTGTTAAACAAAAACAAACAGAAATTTAAACAAAAATAAACAAAAATTTATCATTAAGATTAAACATTGTTAACATGGTTAGTCGGTCCTATATAAAGAAATCAAACAAAAACAAAACGGGCAAGATTATATTGTCCTAGGGTTTACCAGTGATTGGCAGAAATCTATACCTGTCGTAGGAATCGTCCGGCGGCTGAGAAGAGGCGAACGGCGGCCGCACCAACGGCCGAACAAGAACGACGACGAGAAGCCCTAAAACGAAAGTAAGTATTGGCGGTAGAGAATTTGGGTTGGATTTTTGGGGATTTTTAGTGTTATTTGCGATTGAAAACCCCAATCTGATAAGGACGACGAGCTTGCGGCGTTTGTAAAAAAAATGCCTCTAGAACACGATATACTGCGGCGTTTTTTAATAAAACACCACAATGTTTTTTACTTCTGCTGCATTTTTACCAGAAACACCACAACCTATCTCACTATTATGGCGTTTTTAATGAAACGCCACTAAATGTTCACATTGTTGCGGCGTTTCTGAAGCAAAACGTCACTGTACGAGGGGTCGTTACGGTGTTTTTATCTAAAACACCACTGATTTTAAATTTTTGCGGCGATTTTTAGAAAAACGCCACTGTTATTCGATTCGTTGTGGCGTTTGTTACAAAAACGCCACTAAATATGCCGCTATAGAACTGTTTTGTTGTAGTGTAATATTCAATTATTTATACATAAAGAGAAAGTTTGATAAGATAAAAAAAACAATACCGAATATTTAGTATTGGTCCCAGTCCTATTGGGTACCCATCGAGTACCGGGTCTAAAAAATCAAGATCCAATATTAAATAAAAATCTATCGGGTCTTATCAAGTTTGAGACTGAGGGTAATTGGGTTTTTTGCCCACCCCTATTTTCAATACCTCTAATGTAAGGTTAGAATTTAAGATTTAAAGTTAGAGTTTAGGATTTGAAATTATAGTTTAAAATTTAGGGTCTTCATTAATTCTCACTATTAGAAGGACACATGTTATCTCCTAAAAATTCTAAAATTATATTAAGAATAAAAAAATTATTTGATTTGCAAAGGATCTTTAGGTTTTTTAGATTTCACAAAACAACCCTAAATTTAAAAATCTCTAGCTCCCTAAATCTAAATCCTGATTAAGGCTAATTTTGTCATCGATTGTCACGTTGCCGTCTACCACATCGATCACCAGAACTTCATGAACATTTCCACCACCATTTTGTCATTGGAAATGACCGACAATGTGTCAAATATCGAAATTATCGAACGATTCTTGATTTCCTTCGAACAATTCACGATAAACAACGACATAATCCATAATGAACGACATGTAGGTTGATCGATGCGAGAAGGACGCTTCATTTCATTGGTGACAACATCAGCGAGAGTGGCTGAATTTGAGGTTTATAGATTTTGAGACTATTTGAAAATTTTAGAATATATTTTTATTTTATTTATTTTTATATAATTTTAGAGTTTTCAGAAGATAAAACGTATCCTTTAACCGAGAAAATTAATAAAAAAAACTTAAATGATTTATGGAATGAAATGTTAGGCAGCTAGTTGGCCTGAAAAATAGTTCACGCACCTAACAGAAAAAAATATATAGTTTGAACACTTATTTGACTTCTAAGCCTTAAAATTATAGAAACAATCAGACATGTACTCCACATCCAAATAAAAATAGTTGGCTCGGGGATAAAAATTCAATTTAGCCAAGTTAAACAAAAAATTAAGTTAGCCGAATTAAAAAATAAAAAAAATATATTAGAATCTTTTGTTAGTCAAATTTAATATTCTGTTCAAATTTAATTATAAATATTTATGATACTACTAATTAGTTCTAGTTTAAATAAGTTTCTATAATTATATACTATACATGTATATTTCTTCATATCCTTTCACAAGAAGTATTACGTAAAACATGAAAGTCTTACACTTTCTTAGATCGTTAGATAAAAATAAATAAATAATTAAAATTAATAATAAATAAAAAATTATATAAAAATAATCTTAATTATTTATTTTACTTTCATTTAACAATTTATAAATATATAGAAATAATTAAGTTCGCAGATTATAACCCTTCTTTTATACATGATATATAATACATCTTTAAGTCCGACAGATATTTTACAACGGCCTTATTACTTGCACCGCAAACATCCGACTCGGTCAATAAATTTTCCCCAAGATTCAACTTTGATGCAGCTTCAAATCACACTATAAGTACAACAGTAACGATCACAACCTTACCTTTACTCTCAAGATTTTAAATTTTTCTCTCAAGGCGGCCAACGGTAACCTGGAGATGTCGAGCGTCGAGCACACACAAAACAAGAAACCCAGAAAACATGTCTACAATACGGTAAAACCCTAATCTTTGTTCTATTTTCCTTCCATGTGAGTTCAGAAATTTCAAAAAACAATGAATTTTTCTGATTCTCTTTCTCCTTTTCTGTATACAGATTGTTTATTTCGATGGAAAGTTATGTTTTTGTGGGTTGGCTTTAGTGTTCTGTTCTTGTTTGTTTGAGTTTTGATGAGTTAATTTGCTTGGACCCTTGTGGTTTTTTTTTGTTTTCTTTCTGTGGGTTCGCCTTAGTGTTCTGTTCTTGTTTGTTTATGAGTCTTGATGAGTTGATTTGCTTGGACCCTTGTGGGGGTGTTTTTGTTTTGTTCTATTTCATTGAATAAAATCGATGGAATTAGCAAGAAAATTAAATAATGTGTTAGGGTTTTGAAGAATCTGGGTATTTTCTTGCAGGAATGTCATGAAACTTTGATCGATCGAATCAGTGAATTGCCTCAAGAATTGCTTTCTCAAATCTTATCTTCAGTATCCATGGAACAAGTGCTAAGAACTAGTGTTGTTTCGAGTGTGTTTCGAGACTTATGGAAGATTTACACCGGTTGTCTAAACTTTGATGCTTTAAAGACCTTGATGTTAGATCCCAAGAGGCTGCGAAAAGAAAGGGACGAGTACGTCGGATGGATTACTCGAGTTCTAACTGCACACGAAGCTTCAACAATAGACAAGTTGAGGGTTCGTTGTGACTTAACTGGACAATACAGGAGAGACATCGATAGATGGATTGGTATTGCATTAATGAAGAGTGTTAAGTGCCTGGAATTAGATTTCATACCATGTGGAGCGAGTCTCCGCAGCCCCTCCGATTATTACCGTTTCGGATGGAAATTTTGCCGTTCATCTGAAATCAAATCATTGACCAGTCTTTGTTTGAAACATGTGGAAGTCAATGATTTGATTCTGGAGTATTTCCTTTCAAATTGTCCCTTGCTTGAAACATTGCACGTTTCGTACTCGAACCAGCTTAAAGATATAAAAGTTTGTGGGGAATCACTGAGGCTGCAACACCTGCATATATCCTTTTGCATGTGCATCAGAAAGATTGAGGTTTATGCACCAAATTTGGTGTCTTTTGAATATAGTGGTGGCAGATACATGGAAGTGCAGATAGATCTGAACTATGTTCCCCGGCTTCAAGGCGTATCGTACGGGGGACAATGGGATGTGATGCCATTGGATATCTTTAGCAAAGCCTTCCTCAGCTTCTTAGCAACTTGTTCTCAATTGGTCAATCTGTCGGTACAAGTCGACTTCAACGTACCCCTGGTAAGTTAATCTAAATAGCAGATCAATATACATCCATCCATACAGATCCTGTTTTGATTTTACCTTATGGTATAAGACTATAAGTGATGTTGATTGCTTGGTTTGATCGATTATCAGATCCGACGCTGTATGACTTTACCAAACCTTCTATACTTGACTTGTGAAGTTCGGAATATATTTTGTCCATATAAAGGCATGCTTCTGAATCTATTACCTCTGGTAGCTGCTTCGTCATTGCTGCACAGATTCGAAGTCAAGGTACATGTTTTAACTGTACTTACTGTTGCATTTAGCCATTTGGTTATCATCAAACCTGGTTGAGTACTGATGAAGCTTTAATCTTTATCAGATCGAAATTGTGGAAGCCGTAGATATACTCAAAAGAGGAAGCAGCGAAGTGAGGAGTTTGATCGAGGAAGTGGAGAGGACGATTACTTGCAAAAAAAGGCAGGAGATGCAAAGCCTAAGGGAGGTTGAAATAGTAGGCTTTGTTGGGGCAGAAGTAGACACTACACTCCTCATTTACATAGCTAAAACTGCATTGAATCTCGACAGCATTGTGGTTAGCCATTGCCGTCCTCATTGGAACTTCGACGAACCGACCGGTCGACAGCAAATTACAATGGAATTAGAAGAAGCTTCAATGTTTGTTGCAGATTTGTTCTTGGAATGTCAATCTCACGGAGGGTTAAATTTGTAAAATGATAAACTGTCTTTTTATTTGATTTTGAAATTTGTCTTCGGAGATTATTTACATTTACTAATTTCTTTGTCATTATATTAAAACATTAAATATTTGACAGATTTTTGAGAATAAAAATGTAATGTTTTTTCGTTGTCTCCTTTTATGTTTTAAAATTAAAAAAAAAAATAAATTTTAAATCATAATCTCTAATCTTAAACTTTAAAAAATATATTTAATTTCTAAAATAATAATCATAAACTCTAACCCTAATTACTTAATTTTTAAAATTTTTAATTAATAATGATAACACGTAGAATCATATTATAATCATATTTTTCATTAATAGAATTAATTTTAGACGCTCAAAATGGAAGCAAAAATTAATATCGTGTTTAAAATAAAATTTTAATTTTGATAACTGAAATAAAAGAATATAAAATGCAGTGATTTATTGATGTAATTTATCATTAAAAATTAAGATGAGTCTATCACGTGTGTCGAACATTTTTGAACACTATTAATGATAAACACCGTTGACCACTATTAAATCAATTAATAAAAACTAAAAATTTCAAGTACTAAACCTATAATTTAAAATAAAATTTTAAACAAATTATAAATATTATATTTTATTTTTTTTAATAATTTATTTAAATTATTTTTAATCTAAAAATAAAAAATATTAAATCAAAAACCCTAAACCCTAAACTCAAAGGCTAAAAGTACAAAACATTAAATCATAAAATCCAAAACTCTAAATCTTAAACTCTAAACCCTAAAACAATAAAATCCTAAAACCTAAAAATATAATCATACCCTAAACCCTAAAATAAAAAATGAAACTCTAAAAGTATAAACCTTAAACTTGAAACCCAAAATTAGTTTAAGATTTAGGGTTCTAGAGTTTTAGGTTTAGGATTTTAAATTATTTAAGGATTTAGATTTAGTGTTTATGGTTTATTTTAGGGTTTATATTTTAGGGTTTTGAGTTTAATGTTTAGTGATTTAGTTTTGGATTTTGGTTTTAGGGTTATATCTAGGGTTTTTTAAAATTAATTTAAATTAGTATTTTATTCAATTATTTAAAAAATAAAATAAAAGTATATAGTAAGTGATTTAATAAAAATTTTATTTTAATTTTTATAATTATATATTGAGTCCTTAAAGTTTTTAATCTTTATTAACTAGTTTAATAGTATTCAACAATATTTATTATCAACGGTATTCAACGGTGTTCGACGCCCGTAATAAAATTTTCTTAAAAATTATTCTCTAAATTTGGTGGATTAGTACATTAAATAAAGAACATTATCCCATTAACCTAATATATTAAAACGTTTCACTGTCTTAATGCAACTGTGGGTCCTACATTCTAATTAACATAACCAAAGAATTTGAAAATGGAACCAACATATTATTTAAACGGTAATAATTTAATATTATTTAAGAAAATTTTAAACTTAAGGTATTATATATATTATTAAAAAATTATTTATTAAAATTAAATATATAATATAATTTAATCTAAATTAGTTAAAAGAAATTTTCGAAAATTAAAAATACAGAAAAAAAAAAACTTTGAAATGAAATTAAAAAGAGAAGGTTCCTTTGGATTTAGCTACTTTAATGCTCTGTTAATGCTTAGCTACTTTTTTACCCTTTTGTTTCATGCATCATATAACTATTTCGCATGTAAATTGGATTTAGCAGTTTTCTTTTCTTTTGGTAACAACCTAATGTGAAATTTCAATCTTGATATTGAGATTTATCGTATTTAATTTATTAATTCACTAATTTAAACTAAGTACGATGAAGATTTTTATTTTGAAACAATATTTTTAATTTTATTTTTTCATTCGCAACTTCTAACCCTACAAGCTAAATCTGTTTAAATGTATTTTATCATATTTAAAAAGAAATGGAGGTATTAATCTTACATCAGAAAAAAAAAGTTTTGGGTATAAACGGTGACGTTATATATTCTATTAGACATGTTTTTTGAGAACAAGATAATAATCTCATGATAAGTTGATATCAAAACGGCTTTTTAACTGTTTAATTTTACACTTAGTACCAATGAACATGATAAATAGAAATTCGTGAATAAAGTAGACATGAACTCATGATTAGAACGTTATAAGATCTAATGACAAGAGAATTTGTTAAAAAAAGAATTTATTAAAAAACAAAGAGAATAATTTTACGAGAAAATGATATCAATAAATATTAAGAAAAATATTATCACACAATTAAAATATTATAAAAAGATATAATTTTTGGGTTAATGATTTTATATCATATCTCGATACTTCTAAAAAAGTTCCTTTCAATGTTCACATGGTTCCAGTAGAAGTTGGTTTTAAGGTAGATTACTCCCTAAGAGAACCTGTGGAAGAGGAGGCCATAGCAGACAAAGTTGAGGCTCTGTTGATCCTATTCCCAGTTCCCAGTTCCCAGTTACTTATACTCGAATGACTAAAGGGGAAAATAGCATATATGACTAATTCTGGCCAAGACCCACCATTATGATAGAACCGAGAGCTGCACAAAGCAGACAAAAATCATGTCCCTTGTCGGTGTTTGTTCTGGGTACAGAAGAAGACACAAGATGAAGAGCCTAAGGGAGGTGGAAATAGTTTTTTTTTTCCTTCTGGCTGAAGCAGATACTGTGCTCCCTATTTACTTGGCTAAAACATCATTAAATCTCGACAACATCGTCATTAACACTTGTCCTGCCGATTGGAACCGTGCAGCTAAAGCTGGGGTTGATAAACAAGGAGCAAAGAAACAAGAAGAGGCTAGAAGGCTTGCCAATGATCTGCTCTTGGAACATCGACCTGAAGGAGCAAACATTCAATGTACTAACGAATGAACCGTGTTCATGCTGTGTATAAGCTAAGGATAGCCAAATCATCTTGATTCCGCGAAATTAAGCACAGAAACCTTCATGGCAACAAGTTCAGTTGTAATTGGGTCAGCCTCTCTAATAGCTTTAGAGAAAAATTAAAGGATCATTCCTTCCCCGTTACGAACACCTCGAACGGCAGGGAAGGTTTTTGCCATTTTATTTTGATAGTTGAAAGCACCCCATTGCCTGTCAACACCCCGCTGCAACCTGGTTCCCCTGTAGCCGACCTGTCAACATTGAATTTAAGGCTAACATTAGGTGATGGAGTCCAAGAATTCCAGTCTTGTCCAGTTAACCAAGCTACTTCTTGAATAGAACTTTCACTCGGGACAAGCTTTGCCCATGCAAAAATTGTTCCAAAACTGAGATATCGAGTTGCACCAGATGAACAAATGATTTGCATCCTCAAATACCAGGCCACAGCATACACAAAACAATACCTCTTGCAACAAAAATGGAGTCATGAAGACCCTACACCAGAGAAAGCATTGAAACTCTCTGGGGAGTCTTCAATTTCCAAATGATGTTAAAATTAAAATTGTCTTCCATCATTCAACAAATGAGATACTTTCTTCACCGAAAACCTTCCTTTCGAGTCATGCTTCTACACAACTGAGTCATCGATCAGGGCGTTGAGCCTTATACTTTGCAGCTCGTCACACATATCCTTCCACCACATTTTCTCCCTTCCAATTAGAGGTCTAGAAACACATTAAGAGTTACCCCTACCATACTCCTGTACTTCGGAAAAGATTCTTTAAAGGTTTCTCCTCACATCATATATCAATCCAAAACAAGATACTTTCTCCTACTAGTCCTCGCATCGTATATCATCTAAAATTGTCTTTACCCATCATGTTCCGGCACTTCATCTGTCTTAACGTTATCAATATCCCCTCTCTATATTTCTGGCATCCTTTTAGAGCCCCTCACCTTAGGAAACCAGTGTTTGATATTGGTTTCATGTTTTGGTTCGATCACCCTTTTCCGAAAGGGACACTACATTCACATACGTACCTCCAACTCCATTTCGCGAGTACGTCCATTGACATTCTTAACCATCCAAAAAACAAGATCAGAAAGAAGAAAAATCACCACAAAGAATCACCACAAAGTTGTTGAAAAAGAGGGCAGAAAAGATGTAAACGGTCAATGCTGCAGCCAGCAGCAAACCAGAAACTAAGCAGCGCATGTAAATAAGGTTCACCAGATCAAGATGTTTAGATGCACAAAGTAGTTGGCCTTGAAGATAACATGAAAGAATCACGTTTTGGGGTTGGCATAATTTTCACCAGGAGCCTGGAGGATACATAAAGGAGTACATTTAAAATTCACCAGAAAGAATCAAACAGGTATATTTTAAGTCCCAAAGAAACAGCTGTCTCTCAGATTAATAACATAAGTATCTAACTTTCATGCTCCAAACAAATTCACAAGGCTATTAAACAATGTGAACTCCATTCTAATGAATTAAACTTGTTCAATGCACCATCTTTATGCAGCCAACTTATTGAAACAAGAACAAAGTTAAAAACTTTTTTGCAGGGTATGCTTCAAAATAGATGAATAGGATTGAACAAGTTGGCTGCATAAACCCAACTGAAGTAAGCAATTCACATATCCAAGAACTTATGCTATCAAAGCATAAACCCAACTTATAGTATGCTATCCATTTCGTCCATCACAATAGCCAACTTATTGAAACAAGAACAAAGTTAAAAACAGTAACATAAGTATCTACTTTTTTGCAGGGTATGCTTCAAAAACAAGAACAAAGTTGAAGCAAGGACAAAGTTCTAGCAAGTAAGCAATTCAAGAAGATGGATAATACCTATGTTGCATCGATACAGATACAGGGACGAATACGGGAACGAGAACGAGGACGAAAAACGATAATTTTTAAAATTATAGGGTACGGGTACGACAAAGGTACTACATATAAAATAAATTTAAAATATTAAATAGATAAAAAATATAAATAATCATTAAGTTTTATACTTCATAGTAAATTAAAAAAATATAAACACCTACAATATTAAAGAGTTAAATCTCAAACAATAAAGTCTAGAACAATATTAAAAAACATAAATTAAGCATTATTAATATCATTTAAAATTAATTTATTTTCAAGTTCAAATTTGACTTAAACGCGTATGACAATGAATTCAAAATTAATCACTTATTTATCAAGGTATAAATATCATTTTATATTTATAAAAATAAAAAAAAATATGTAAAATAAATAATCAAAACAAAATACACAAGCAATTGACATAAATATAATAATAATAATAATAATATAGTAATAAAAATTTAATATCGAAATACTTTTATATTTTTTAATAATATATTTATTAAAAAATAGTCTATAGTTATATAAATATGAAATATTATAATATTTATTACATTGGGCCCCACAATACAATTAACTTTATTTTATCACGTGGTTTAAGTCTTTCTTCTCTAACCCTTTCTTCTTCAACCTTTTTTCTGGTTCTTCTGAGTTTGTTTTCCGGTGCTCACTTGATCTCAATCGTTAGACTGTCATTAAAATTTATGTTGAAGCAAGCAAGTCTCTCAACTGTAAAACAACCTTGGGGACGTTTATGGAGATCGAATGACGTCCTTGAAACGTCCCCAAAAATATCTCAGTCGTCCCCCGTCGTTTCCGGTCGTACCCTGTCGACGTGGAGCGTCTCCGGTACGTACCCAAGCCGTACCCGTGTTGTACTCGTCCCAGAAACATTTTGGGTACTTGAAACGGCATGGGATTGCCGTACCCGTGCTTCCTAGGATAATACTACAGTAATATAACACGTATCCAAGAAAAAATCATTAGAAAGCAAGTAAATTTGATAAACTACCAAATGGAAAGAGAGGGAGAATCTCATCTGAGTAAATTCCATTTGAGGAAGATGCAAGAATTTGATAGGTTTGAAGTTTGGTAGATGTAGCTTAAATATGGTCATATTCGCAAGAAAATTCCTAATAAATCTTCAGATTTACTCATAGGCTCCATTTTGAAGGTCCTTTACAACCCAATCCAAGCCTCTTAGGGGTGGGCTCTTGGTTCAAGCGTGTAGTACTAAGTGATATGCTCTAACTCTCCTTGTTGTAGAGAGAGAATCTTTGATTGTCTTGACCGTGATTGCAAGCAAGTCTTGACCCTCGTATACTTTCCTTGTTGTTTGATGAAGAAAAGATGGTGAAGTGATGTGAAGAGGCTGCGGAAGTGTAGGTTATATGTGTAATGGTTAAGGGAATGTATGGGTGATATTTTGGTTAAGAAAATAAATGGAAAAGGTGATAGTGAAGGCTAGGGAAGTCTGCTATGGTGATGGACAAAATAGATAGGATGGAATGTATGTAAGGTGATAAAAAAATAGTATTCAAAGGTAACAAAAGTAGAACTTATGCTATGAAAGCATAAGCCCAACTTATAGTATGCTTTGAGGGTGATATAGGACTTAGACCCTTAGGAAATAAGTTCCTAGAATCTTAAGTATGGATGGAAAATATAGGAGACGCCATAAACCTATATAATAGATTTGATAAGTCGATATAGTTCTAAAAAGAACAAGTTTGAGAGTAAACTCACAAAGAAATTTTTATATTGATCAAAGATGTCTTTTACAAATGAATGTAAGTCCTATTTATAGTTTTCTAAGAGTTTTTATTCCAAAATGGCCTTTAAATATTCGGATAATCATTCATTTGAATGGTGTCTCCCTCGAAATCTATTAGAAGAGTTGTAACTTCACGGTCTAGCCTGCATAGTCTTCAGTAATTGGGACATATCTCGAGTTCCCAATATTGGATTGATGCGATTCAACATACGTTGGAAAGATAAGAGATAGAGGAACAACTTTCATGAAGACAAAGAAACCCAATTCTACTTTTACCTTGCTCTAAATTGGCAAACAAGTAGACCATCATGAATCTGTCCAATGAAAAGTGCTATCTCTTTGTTTTGGCACCCACTTGCTTTCCCTCCATGATCTTGGTGCCCAATATGGATTATGGTCGATCATGATGCTTGGTGAAGGGAAGGTGACCTTGGGGTGTTGATCTTCAGTTACACTTGGAGCTGAGATGAGCTAATCGAGATGAGAGTGAGCTGGATTGAACTGAGCTATCTAGCTGAAAGACTTAGCAAAATTTTGAAGCTGAAATAAGCTAATTCGAGTTGACTTTAGCAAAGTGAGCTGGTCCATTAGCTTCCTTATACTCTCTTCTAGTGTGAGGAGTGTTTTGGAGCTGAAACGAATCTCCTAAGTCCTCGTTTTGAATTATGCTTCATTTGAGCTTATATGGGATTTGTGAGCTGACATGGAGCTATCTTTTAGTCCTTAAAGTGTTCTAGGAGTGTTCCATGCATTTTCAAGCTATTCTGAAGTTGGCTCATTGTGTTTCTAGCATTGCCTTCCGTTTAGCTTCTTCTGAGCTCACTAAGCTAACACCGAGCTAATACTTACTCCTTGAGTTGTAGGTAAGTCCTATGAAAAAAACATACTAATGGAAATAATGAGAATACTTAAAATAACTTAATATAAATTTATATCTAGGCTAAAACTTAATAATATGGTTATAATGACTATTCATGTTTATAACCTAATTAATATAATTCTTAAGTAGCTTACTATAAAGTATATAAAAGTAATAAATACTAAGATCAGTAAGATAACACCCCTTTAGTCCCATGCATGAAATGAAGTATGAAAGCATGAGATAAATGAGCAAAAATGCGAACGCATCACTAGGGGTGGGCAAAAAACTCGATTACTTGATCCTGGTCTCGGACCCGATAAAACCCGATGGATTTTTATATGATATTGGTTTTGGTGGGTCCGGGACTGAAGAAGGGTAGTAAATAAAGTACCATGAGAAGGGTAGTAAATAACTGCCTTTTAGGGTAGTAAATAATTGTCTTTTAGGCATACATACATACAACTGCCTTTTAGGGTAGTAAATAACTGCCTTTTAGGCATAGATACATACATATATGATATTGGTTTTGGTGGGTCCTGGATATCCATACCTTACATAGATGCATAAAGTACCATGAGAAGGGTAGTAAATAACTGCCTTTTAGGCATACATACATACATACATACATACATACATACATACATACATACATACATACATGCATACATGCATGCATGCATACATGCATACATGCATCCATCCATCCATCCATCCATCCATCCATACATACATACATACATACATACATACATACATACATACATACATACATACATACATACATACATACATACATACCTTATGATTAGAGAAAGTCGTTTAAATTAAAATCAATTTGTACTATAACATTATAAATAATTACAATTAAATATTTAGCAACTCGAAAACTCGACTCGACTTGAATTTCTTAAACTTTACTCGAACTAAAAAAAATTCAAATAAAATTTGAGTTGTAAAATATAACTTGTCAACTCGAATAACTCGAAATTTTTTGACTTGACTCGATCAAATACTCACCTCTAACCCTACTGACATTGTCAAAAAGAGACCGTGACAAGAATTCACAAACTTTTTTTTAAAAAATTCAAAATATAAAATATTATAAAATATCAAAAGTTTTAAAATATATACTATAAAATTCAAAATTGTATAGAAAATAATATTTCCTAAAAAATATTTGAGAGTATAATAATTTTTAGAAATTACTTTTTTTTTAATATTATGAAAATTTTAAATATTTTATATTCAAATTTTCTTAAATTATTTCCACACAATAGTTGAAAGTTATATATAGAAATGAAAATTCAATCAAATTGAGTTGAAATTATATTTTTTAACTCAAATTTTATTTTAGAAAAAAATAAGTCGAGTTTATATTCAAATTTAATTGTAAACATTTATAATGCTATAATACTAATTATTTTCATTTTAAACGGATGGCCCAAAGGTGGTCAACCTTATTGGAGTAAAATTGAGAGTTACTAGCATAGCTCTGATTGATCTCACCTGAACCTTCTTGGCCAACAGATGACCCAAAAGTCAACCCTTGTACTTGCTTTAAGGACTTAGCACTGGCAGACAACTTTGAAAACACCTTAGGTGATGCAACAGTGAGATAAATTTGAATCTCCTTCCTCAGACCTTTCAGAAACCTCTTACACCTCATCTTCTCTATTGCAATCAACACTGGGGCATATCGACTAAATTGCAGAAACTCTTGCTCATAGGCAAAGACTGATTGATCCCCTTACACTAGATGGGTAAACCGCTCTCTCAAGGTATCATTGTGAGTCTCACTCATATACTTTCTCTCGAACTCTTCGAGAAAGTCATCCCAAGTAGAATGGTTGGGATACCACTCAAGCTCCATGATTTTTCACCATTCTCGTGCATTGCCTTTTAGAAGTGATAGAACACATAATTACTTGTCTTTTTGACCTTAGCCTCATTTGCCTCAAGATCCACCGGGTATCATGCAACCATTGTTCAGCTTATACGGGATTGTCTTGACCTGTCCCATGAAAGTCTGCGCTCCTTGCCTAAGTACCCTGTCCATCGGTGCCTCTCGAGGCATAGAAGATGACCTCAATATCGCCCTCACGATTCAGTGTAAGGTCCGATTTAACCGTGAGAAGTAGTTGACCCCTTCACCAACTGTATCATTCGACGGTACCTCCATATCGGGCATATACTCATTGCCAAAGTACCCTTCTCGGGAACCCAAACTTTCCTTGAAAACTCTGCCTTCTCTTGGCATTTTCCTTAATGCACAACAAATGGACAAGGTTGCACCATCAAAAATCTTAGCTTTAAGCAAGTACATTAAGACATCAACTTATGGGCATGTAATTTTTGGATACCTATATACCACACTGGACTCCTCGGGGACTTTCTAAAACCGACTAAACCTAAGTTATGATACCACTAAATGTAACACCCTTGACCCGGTGTCACATTGGGCTTACGATCCAAAATTCGTATTTCAAAATTTTCTCTTTAAAAGCCCAAAATAACAAATCCAAATCATAACAAATCCATTTAAAATCAAATCTAAATCGAAACATAAATCCAAGTAAATAAAAATAGTTGGAGCTCCATTTAATATAAACCATAAAACATTCGACTCGGTCAAGTTTAAATAAGAGTTACAAATGATAATACAGGGTTCAAAAAGTACTAGCCCATTATATAAATTAATTTATACTCTGAAAGTAAGTCGATGTCGAAATTCCAACCTCTATGGTGCTCCTCTTGTCCTCGACTTTACCTAACCTACGCATGAAAACACATTTTGAAACGCTAAGCTACAGAAGCTCAATGGGTATACTTCAACTCGACCAATATCATACATATCATGAATAAAGAAATACAATACAAGTAAATATCATGCATGATATGATGGAGTTACCATAACCGCCTAAATACATGGCATAATGAGATGTTTACTATCTCACACAGCATATGCATGTCAACCAAAAAATATAAACTAGTGAGGTTCGCATCCACACAAAATCAAGATCCTCCACTATGAGTGAGGCCTGCGTCCATATAACATCGGGATTGTAACCCCCTCGACCCGATTTAGACACCATCTGACTCGAACGAGCTGCATGAGGGAGACTCGCCCTGATAAACGAACCTAAATTTTTTTTCTTTTATCTTTTTTAAATGCTTTAGTTATATCCTATATGTTCATGCAAAGATTGAGTTCATTTGCAGCGAAAATTAAAGAGGAATGAGTTATAATTTGATCGAACAAGTTTTAGGGATCAAATTTTAATTTTATAGAATTTTATGATCTAAACGTGAAATTAAGTTTACCAATCCTTAATTTAGTATGTTTCATGCTTATAAGAAAATTTTCAGATTAAAATAATCACTACAAGTCATCTAATTGTTATTTTATAGTTTGGTGACTAAAGTGTAAGTTTTCAAAGTATGTATCAACTTTTAACAATATTACCTAACATAGGTTTCGAAACTCCCTTCCCGGATATCGATATCGTATTAAACGACAAAAAGTTATCGATACAAGTATCAATTATTTCGATACACTATTGATAACTTAGACGATGGCTTGCGAGACAAGCCCGCGTTTCGATACATCTAAAGGAAAGTTTTGATACCTTTAAGCATCTTTGAAGGTTGGTAATGAAACAAAAATGAGACGTATCGATACACTTGGGGATTTCACACTACTGTTTTGAAACCAGTTCATGTGGTTTCGGTACCCAGGCTTAATTACCCAAAAGATCGTTATATTTTCACCTAAGTGTCGATACCCTATGAACAGGTATCGAAACCCTCTTCAAAGAATCAACAATTTACACAGATTTCAAGATTTAAACATAAATACAAGAGTACCAGATGCATTTATTCACCTATAGGGCATAAACCACATAATTCAATAAGTTTTCTAGATGTCAAACATCCTAATTCCATACCGACACCAATTGAAAGCAATATTCATCAAAGTCATATTTCAACAAGAATAAGCATAACCAAAATGTAAATCAAATCCAAAAGACTTCAATAGCATATCGATTGTCATAAAATAAGTTCAAAACCAGAATATCCAAAAAACCTATCAATTCAATGCTCCATTACTCTCATCTACTTAAGGTTCTTAATTTAGCTTAAAGCATACTTGAGCCTAAGAAAGTATAAATAGTTTACTCAACTTTCTTGCTTCTTGTTGGCGCGTAATCACCTATTTCTCTGCATTGCAAGTAAAAGAGAGTGGTTAAGCAAAGCTTAGTGAGTGACAATCAAAAACTTAATTAAGACAACTTGTAATGTAACCCATAAAAGCCAAAGTTTTATAAAAACAATCATGCTCAACTCATGAAATAAACACATGGCTATCAATGCCAACAACAAGAAAAACAACAAGTATCTATGGCATAAGCCACAAATCCTTTTGAAAAAAAAAACATGCTCATTAAGCATCACTCAAGTCTTACATGCCTCTAGCAAAGCTTCATTGAAAATATCACTCAATTAAGAAAATATACTTGCTTAAAACATTGTATTGGTATTAGTGAAACGTTTAGATTACCACTAAACGCTAGGATAAACGGAACACACATAATTTATATGTCAGACATAAGGCTAGATGGCCGACATGCCATGTATGAGAGCAAACCGTTACTCATACTACGTGTGAAGGCTAATTGCCTAATTGCACCCATGATGGATTAACTTCAATCATGAAATCACACTTTAGTATTCGGGATAAGCAATACGACACATATATCATAAAATAAGTATTAACTCTAATGCAGCACCAAGGCATTTTATACACGTACGCATTTTAATTATAGTGCACTCATATCCTATTAATCGATCAACTTATCCACGTTTCATCATCTTTAATACCAATACTAAAAACAAAAAGCGATGCTTATATTTTAAGATAAAAACAGTAAATCACAACTCATGCTTCCCATTAATTCATGCACTAACTACAAAGACCGATAAAAACTTTTTTAACAAACTTTGAAAACAAAATCGTGGGAGCATCTAATCATTATAAAAACAATATCATGAGCATCTAATCGCATGAAAAATCACATTCGCACAATAAAACATGAACATGACAAAGCCACATAGTAAAACAAGGCATAATATGGGATTTTAAATGGAGCAAAACTTAAAAACTTTCTCTAGAGTATATGGAGGTTTTTTTACACCTTCCCCATACCCATAAATTCTTTGTAAAACCAATTTAAAATGTTGTCAAAGCAGCTCACTCTCAAAATCACTCACCGATAACCGTTTCATGCTCGCCAAGTCGCAGATTTAATCCAAATTTCTTCAAACGAGATCACCTACTTCTTGCCCTGATTCAAGCATCAAAAACTATGGATTTAGTGCTCCTAATCGCACTCAATAAGTTCTAAGTCAGACAACCCTTAAACCTATCAAAACCTTAACCAAAAACTTTTTAAAACCAACTAAACTTATCTTAAACCTTTAGTTTGGGATTAGGGATTTTAAAAAAATATAAACATCCTAACACATTGAAAACCATCTTTTTAGGATTCAAAAATAGTGAGTAAAAATCTTTGAACAAAAGATATAATTTTTGACCCCAAAACAATTTTTTCATAAATGACGGATTTAAAAATGTTTTTTACCAAGCCAAGAATTTGAGAATTTCAGTAAAGAACTTTAAATATCTATAGGATTGATGAAATCTCACCTCCAAAACTGATAAAATTACTTTCCGGGTTTTAAAATGATAAAACAATGAGAAAACGAGAGGTTTTGAAGAAGAAAAAGTTATATAATTTAATCCAAACGAAAATTGATAAAAAGATTTAGGTTTACCTTTGAAAAATTGTTGGTTCTCTGCCTTGGGAAGAGGAAAAATGAAAATTATAATAATATATTAGGTTTATTATGTTTAAATAGGATTTAAGAGTTAAAAATCAAGTTTAATTAGTAATTTAGGTTAAAATGTAATTTATGAACTTAAATAATTAAAAATTAGAAAGCCTAGACCAGCAAGGATAATGTATTAAAACCCCTTAAAGAATCAAAGTTTTGTCTTGATTTATAAATTTATCCTCAAATTTTCAATTTTTATAAAATAATCACTAATTTTAAAATCTTAGGGTTTCAAGGATGAATTCTCGAAATTGAGATGACCAAATTCAAATTTATATTAAATTAGGATTTTAGGATTTTTTCCATAATTAATTTCGACCAAAAATCATTTTTTTAAGGATTGAATCCTTAACTAGGCTTAACCGGTTAAATTGGCCCACTAACTTCTAGGCCTAGTTTTGGGGCATTACAGGGATCCTACACTTTTAGTAGGCCCACGTCCACACAGCTTCGGGATCCTCCACTCGGAAAATTTTTCAATATATCACCCGGAATGTTACATCGGATGGTCTTCTTTATGTTGCAACACTATTTTGGATATTCGGATTTACATCACACAAGGACTCAACCACACAAAAGGATCCACCTAAGATCTTCACATCAAAACATACAACGATTAAGCCAAAGACCAAGACTCTAGCATTTATCATCATACTGGATCCATTATTACCGAAATCAAGTTTTAATATTAATTTTATGGCTTAATTAACCATAGGAACCTTTATTATAATTCATAGAACCTCCAAACTCATCCTTTAAAACTTGGGAAAAACTGTCAAGGGGTTTTGATACACCTATATGGGGTATCGAAATAACCTGTACCAATATGTCTACAAAGAGGGTATCGAAACACCTTGCTATTGACACACCTTCTTGGTGTATCAATACGTTAAGATGACCCTTTTGAATTAACAAAGAAAGCCTATCCGTTTCAATATGCCTTATAGGGGTATCAAAATGATTTGACAATAGAGGATTTGGTATCGAAATGCCTACCTAGGGGCATCGATATGATTTGACAATGGAGAATTTGGTATCAAAATACGGGGATAGCATTCTGAAATGCCTGTATCTCAAGCTTTATTTTCCTCTCTATGATATCGATACAACCTCTCGGTATCTATACGCTTGCACAAATATGTAGGTCTGCACCCAAAAATTACCAAGAACCTTACCCAAACTTAATTTATTCGATCCTAAATAATTTCCATATTTTGTTTGAAGTGTTTAAGGTGTCTTACTACAAATTTTAAGTCAATGAACACACAAATCCGAAATCCATCATTAAAGCTTTCTAAGCTACCAAACCAAGCATCCATGCATATCTCAAGCAATGCAGCCTATTTTCATAAGATGTATGATGAAATGAGAGTTCAAGGGGTACCAATCTTAAGCTACAATTGCTAAAACCGACCTTCCTACTCAACTTGATCCTTTTCCTTCCCAAGAGTTTTAAAAGGTCATCCCACTCATTTCTATACAAATAACAAATAAAACAACCATTAAACTTTTTCATGGATGATTTTGGCAGCTAAAAACATCAACCAACAACCGAGAACTAAAAAAGGAACTCCATTTTTCTTTCTTGTCTCTACAAGCTTACTCAAGACCTTCCACCACCAAAATTCAACCTTTTTACCTTGTTAGATAGATATCTCCAAACTCTACACACTTCCCTTAACACTCTAAACGTTATTCACAAGCTAATTCAACAAAGATTGCAACTTGAACTTTGATTTCTAAAGGAAGAAGATGGAGATGAAGAAGAACAAAGATGACCTCACCACCATAACTTTTCTACAGTCTCGTCTTTCTTTCTCTTTGTCATCTAGCTGAGAGATTACCAAGAAGCCTTCACAGAAACCTCTAGGCCCAACAACAACTCCCAAACACTTAAGCCCAAACCCAACTAACAGCCCAACACTCAAGCACAGGGTTTAAATAAGGCCCAAACGTCAAAGTCCAACGTTTCATTTTAACCCGACACTAGGATTTTAAAATCCGGATTGTTATAACTCTCCCCTCCTTAAAGAAAATTTTGTCCTCAAAATTTACCTGACATGAAGAGATGTAAACAAGGGACTTTTATGTCTTCCTCAACATCCCACATTGATTCTTCGATCCCGTGATTCCTCCAAAACACCTCCACCCAAAGGTATGATCTTATTTCTAAGCTTTTTAACTCCTCTGTCCAAGATTTCTATAGGTCTTTCTTCGTAAGTCAAAGAACGCGGTGGTCGGTGTGCCGGAATCTAGTTTTGGAGACTTTTTTTGGGTTATGCACGGCGGAGATGAAGAACAAAATGAGTGTTCTTATGATTCTCTGATATTTTGGTTGAATAAAATATAGGATTTTACGGTTTAATTCTCTTTCGAAAGGAAAAATGAAGAAAGGAGGGGAATGTATTTTTTTAATTTGTGTTATATACCTTGAGGACCTTTTAAAAATGGGGAAAAAACTTTCTTAAACCATCTCGTGTTTTAAAAATCATGCATGCAGTCCTCTTTTTCTTTCGTTTTGCAATCTAGTGACATTTAAATTTAGCCTCAAAATTTTGATTTTACTTCATTGTAGTCATTAATTCTCAAAAATGAATTTCCATTGGTTTCAATTTTGCTCGAATTTTCTCCTTTTCTTCAATTTGGTCCTGAATCGATTAACAAAGTTTTTATTTGTGCATTTTAATTTATTTTTCTCTTTATTTTGGTCACTGTTGTGACTTTTCTTTTCAATTTCTCTTTAGTTTTAGTTTTTTTTTTAATTTCAGTCATAAGTTTAGATTTAAAATTTATCATTCATATTTATTTATTTATTTGTTTGTTTATTTATTTATTTTTTATTTCTATGTACCATGTATGTTTCTTTATTTTGATGCATGTATTTATTTTTCATATATTTTTATTATATCTTGTTTAAATTCTATTCGAATACAACTTAACTAATTAAATAATAATGTGATGTCTCTTTATTCGATCGTAATGGGCCTGCTACCAAGCATAATGATAGCGGTGTATGCGTTTACCTTCGAATATCGAGACGATTAAAATATATTTGAATTTTTAAATAAATATTAATTTAAATGTCATTTTAATTTGAAAATTTTAAAATTAATTAAGCGGTAATTTTGTAAAGATGCCAATTTTTGAGCGATTTTAAACGTTAACACCGTTTTTAGTCGTAACCGACTCTCGAACACAACTTATTTTGAACCTCTAGTTTCACAGTGCCCGGTCTACCAAAGTGAATGGTGGCGACTCTAATCAATTTTTAAATTTTTTTCAAATATTTTTTAATTTTTTAAAATTAATTTTTCAAATAATTTTCCAATTTTCAATTTTAAATCCCTAATTTCTCTTTTATAACCCAAATTCCCCAATCTTTCAATTTAAACTTTAAGTTCCAATTTTACAATTTTTTCAATTCTTCAGATCCCTAGATTTCTAAACTAATTTCCTATTTTAAATCCCTAATTCTTAATTTCAAATTCCCTTTTTCAAAATAGCTAATTCCTTTTAAAATCTCCTTTTTTTAAAATTCCATTTTCAATTTCAAAACCTAATTTTTCAAATTTTCAAAATAACTTTGTTTTAATTTAAACTTTCAAATATTAAATTCTATTTTTTTTATTTTTAAAAGGGTCGCTACAACATCATACATAGATTTTTATTGTAATTGATCCTCAATCTATTTAACATTTTAATTTCATTCTTAAACTATTACTCTTATTCTTAAATGGTCTCTAAACTTTTGAACCTTCTAATTTCATCCTTAACTATGACTCACATTCTAATTTGGTCCCAAACTTTTAAATGTTCTAATTTTATTATGAAATTATCAATCTATGTTAATCATGTCCATGTTAATAAAACATATATAAAAGTTGTTAACTTCCATATAAACACAAATATGTATTATGTTATAATATGATATGATATAAACAATAACTTGAGGATGAGACTATAATGTCCAGAAGGTTGGGGGACAATTTAAAATGAGGATCATAATTTAGAGATGAAAGTAGATTGTTCAAAAGTTTGAGGACTAATTTAAAATGAAAGTTGTAGTTTGGGTATAGAATTAAAATATTCAAAAGTTTAGGAACTATTTTAGAACGTGGTGCAATTACCTCTAGAAAAATAGTTTCTTAATCAAATATTTTTACGCTAAGCAATACATGAGAGGGTCATCTCTCATTCTACTCAATGCATCCTGCATTGTTGTATTGTTAATCTCTGATTGATGCTTCTCTAGGTGAGATGTTCTTGTCTATGACATGATTCCTGTAGATTTTCTTTTAGGCTTTGTTTGGTAGAGTGAAAAGATATAAATTTAATTTTTTGCATTTATACGTTCTGCTCTGAATTATTCATAGCTGCTTCTCTCCTAAGCATGCCTTAGATTCCACCCATGTTAAGAATACAAGAGATGCTCATTTCTTATATGAATTTTAGTTGTTTTTAGAATGTGGTTTCCTTATCCGTTCACTATTTGCAGAATTCATGAAGTTGAACCAGGAAGATTAGGAATTTTGCAAGAGGTTGTGAAAGATGGAAGCATTCGGTTTGAAAATCGAGTGGTTAAGTTCTTAAAACCAAATTTTTGGTTTCGTGATGGGATCCTATCAAACTCGGAAATGTTATGGCTCGACTCTTGAACATTTGTATCATTTGGGACGGGTTCTGTTGAAAAAAAATGAATGATTCAAAATGTTATTTATTGTTAGCATGTTTTTATCAGTTAGTGGATCTTAGGAAAGTCCTATTTGTGACTTGATTGTTTAGTGGTCAATTATATCTGGCACCAAATCCGATTCTGGTTTTGTGCTCCTAGTTTTTAATATTTTCAGTTATCATAACTCTATTTAAATCATGTATTTGATTTTTCTTATCATAGCAAAAAATAAAACGAATTTTAATTCTTTTATTCATTATCTTTGAGTATTATTTCTTTAGTAGTTTTTACCAACATTTGTGGTATCAGTAGACCGGGTTTCAGTTCCAAATTAACGCATTCATGGCTAACAGTGGGACTAACCCAACGGCACAACCCTTAATCCCAATTTTCAAAGGTGAAAAATATCATCTTTGGAGTATCAAGATGAAGACGATGTTTAAGTCTCAAGAATTAAGGGACTTGGTCGAAAATGGGTATGAAGAGCTTGATCTAGCCCCAACGGAACCTAACCAGCGATTAAGAGAAAATCTCAAGAAAGATGTTGTTATATCCGAGGATAAATTTACAGAAATTAGAATAAGATGAGAGGAGAAGATGAGTAAGTTGAGAGGAGAAAATGAGGAAGAAAAGAGAAAATTCTTTGATAATTCAAGCATGAAATCTGTTAGGGTACAATTGCAGAGTATATACAATCATGTATCAAAAATCATAGGATTACTAATAAAAGGAAAATAAGTGTCATCATCCCAAGGACCTTCAGTGGTTGGTTGTCTTTCATGCCGAGCTGTCAATCTGCTGGAAATCAGAGTTGCAGGCTGGTTTCTCCCCACTATTGGGTTGTGCAACCTTCATTGGCCCAATTGTTTCTAAAGGCCCTTTTTCATCGAGCTCACTGTCCATCCATTTCTGAATTGGCTGCTTAATTTCCTCACCAGTCATGACATTACCCGCTGCTCCAGAAGATCCTTGACCCGAAGGATCAAATTCGGGGAATTGAGATTGAAGGACAGAGAAATCTTCCCAAGTAGCCTCCTCTAGTCCAAGGTTCGCCCAATGAATTGAAAGTTGGGTGATAGCCTGATTGTTGCATTTAATCATCCTTTTATCGAGTACTGCCAGTGGAAATGTCTTCAGCTGACCATCAGTGCCAACCTCTGATGGATCAATTGAGGTAATGGCTTTGTTCCTTACTTTTTTCTTGAGTAAACTCACATGAAAGACTGGGTGAATTCTGCATGTTGGTGGTAATTCCAGCTTGTATGTGACTAACCCAATTTTTGCAATAATTTTGTAAGGGCCATAAAAACGAGCAGATAACTTCAAATTCTCACGGAGAGCAAGGGATGTTTGTTTATAAGGCTGTAGCTTGAGGTAAACTTGATCTCCCACCTCAAATTTTCTGTCAGTTCGATTTTTGTCTGCATATTGTTTCATCCTCATTGTTTTCTGCACTTAAAAAATACAACTCCCCAATACTTCTGGATCCTTTGCTGTAAGTTTCTGCATCCTCTTCCCAGTAATCCACTTCATTAAGGACCCTTTACTTCCCCCTTGGAGCACAATCTCCTCTTCGTCTTAAATTTGAGAGTCATTTCATTAAAGTCCATGATTATAGGGTTGTACTTCCTCATCCAATCCACCCCTAACACCATGTCACTTCCCCCCATTTGTAACACTCGGAAGTCATGCTCAAAGCAGTACCATTGCATCTTCCATTGGAGCTTATTACTCCTTGCTGTGCTTTGCAATTTTTTTTCCATTGGCTACAGTTATCCCTAGTGGTTCAGTGGTCTCTACCTCCAATCCTTCCTTAGCCCAGCAGCTTGTTATAAAGCTGTGGGTGCTCCCACTGTCTACTAAGATATTTAGGATCCTTCCCTTGATGGTTCCTTGCAGCCTTATGGTGTTGTACCCAACATTCCCTGTGAGTACATTCATGGAAATTTTCAGTGTTCCCTCTTCAGTTTCCATCTCTTCAATTTGTCCCATTTGCTTTAATTTTTCTTCCTCTTCTCCTATTTCATTAGAGTCTCCAGCATCCTCTTCTTCCATCATATTAAATTACTTTACTTTGCATTGGTGTCCAGGGGTGTATCTTTCACCATATTTAAAGCACAAATTGTTGGCTTTTCTGTATTTTATTATGCCTTGCTTTTGATTATTCACTGTGACTGCACCTTTAGGATTGACTATGGTTCCCCCAAAGGTTCTCTGGCCAGGTTTTGTTGCCCTACAATACCCCTATACACATACTTGTTCTTTTTGTTTTCCACTTCTACTGCCAATTCGTATAGCCTGGCTTTCCTGTAGGCTTCCAACAGGCTTTTTGTCTCATGCACCTTCACCTTGTGTCTGACATCTTTCTTGAGACCACTCACAAAACTAGACACAAAGTTGTAACCCCCTTAGCCCGGCCTAGACGGAATCGACATTAACGGGTTACACAGAGAATATCAAATCAAACCCGCGAAGGTTCGATTCGATAAACAACCCTAAAACTGCTTTATTTTTTTTGTTTTATCTTACTAGATGAACAATCTTATTCCTACGTGACAAGGTCTCATACAAAGCATTGTCGGTAACACATTAATTAAAAATAACCATCCGATTAAACACTAACATATATTAAGGACTAAAACGTAAAACTTTTAAATCCTATTAACAAAATATAAATTCTCTTCATCAAAGTTTAATTAAACATACAAGAGTTCCTCACAGCAAATTTCAACTCAAACGGATCATTCTAACATCATCAATTATATGTTCTTCTAATTTAGGGACCAAAATGTAAATCTTCCAAAATACAAGGACTTCATCCAAATTAGGATTACCATCTTGAAATTAAATCAACTTTATACTTGCATGCAAAATTTCAGCTCAAAATAACATCGGTAAGCACCTTAATCGAACAAAGGAAGATATTTGGGACTGAAGTTTAATTTCTAGCAACTTTCAATTCTTGGTGATCAAAGGTTTCGAAACTTTGGGTCTGGAACCAAAAGTTTCGTTACACTAAGTGCATTCCAAATACTCCATACTCAACCATTAATTAGATCCACTAAATGCATCAATCCTAGGCATATTTAGTAACATATGACACATAATCAACAACGACACGGACATCAATCAAACTATAGGCATGCTCTCTAGGAAATGATTAACAACATATCAATCATGCTTGTACATGCTTCAACAATCCAAACAATTCCAAAGTTCAACAATTAACAATCAAACAATAATGGTCTTATTACAACATAAACCAAAGCCTAAGTACACACTCCTCACATAGGTTGGGTTACACATTGTCTTGCCCAATTTGTTTGCCAAAAACATACCAAAATTAAAGTGATTCTTCCCCTTGGTTTCCTTGCCTCGAACGAAGCTCCAAGTTCCTTTATTTCTCTGCATGGATGAAAAGAAAGCTTAAGCAAACATGCTTAGTGAGGAAGCTCTACACAAATCATCAATGCATCTATTTAAAATCATGATGAAACCATAGTTTGTAATACATTGATAAATCATGCATGCTAACATTTCATGCTCATGTTCTTTAAATCATATACATCCTTGAGTTCACATAATCTTATCAAAAAAATTTATAAATGATGTACCATGTTCATTTCAAATTCATGTATGTATATTGGCTTTCTAGTGACCACTTAATGTGAACCTTGAGTTCTTCGAATACACGGATCCATTTTCTCATAACCGGAGACTCTTGGTCTCAACATGCATCGGTCGGACACTTAGTCACCCTTGTATACATGTTATCCCCCACTACGCACGGTTGGACACAAAGTCACCCTTGTTTACGTATGGGTCAACTATATGCACGGTTGGACACAAAGTCACCCTTGTTTACATATAGGCAAGCTCTACCACGCACGGTTGGACACAAAGTCATCCTTGTTTACATATAGGCAAGCTCTACCACGCACGGTTGGACACAAAGTCACCCTTGTTTACGTGTAGGCGGCGCTACCACGCACGGTTGGACACAAAGTCACTCTTGTTTACGTGTAGGCAGTATTCTGTATTCTCAATTTTGTTTATAGTGCACTTAAGACAATCCTAATGACATGTCATTCGTATTCGAATCTAAAGTTAGTGTCACTAAGCCAATATCATAATCAAATATGCATGATTACTTGATGCTCATAATGCATGCATAATATGTTCAACAAATGAACCAAAGCCATGCCCAAAGGCACCATCATGTATAAGGCAATTAACCATATTTTATTTCAAATCATATAACTTGCTGCTCATAATGCATGCATAATATGTTCAACAAATGAACCAAAAGCCATGCCCAAAGGCACCATCATATATAAGGCAAATAACCATATTGTATCCCAAATCATTTCTCATAATTTTTTCACAATCATGGATGCTAAATAAGCTATGCATTTCAGCAAGTAATTCTCATGTATGCACCATTTCAAATCATGCTCATGTATTTACATAAATCTCATTGCATCACCAACATAATGCCTTTTTAAAATGTAGCCGAAACTCAAATCGGTTTATCAAAAACAATTACTTTACTTACTCTTGAACTATGGAAGGTTTTCACACTCTTCCATACTCCCCAAAACAGAATCGTACCAAACGCGATTCGCTTTAAGTCCGAAAACACTCACCAACAAGCGAAACGAGCTTTCGCCGCTATCCGATGATCGCGCCAACGTACCAGCACTCAAGCTTCTTCTTGTACCTCTTCTACAACATTAAAAACAGAGCATTCTCACATCAAAACATGCTCAAACCAACAGCCATATCCGATCACCATTAAACTACCGAAAACTTAGCCGAAAAGACCGTAAACTAAGCCGAAACTCATTCGAACAACATCAGCCCAAAACCTAACGAATCTAACATCTAATCCACTTTAATTATGATCCAAAAACACATCCAAACCATCCTTATACCTCTATCAACATTTAAGCATCTAAAATAGCCCATAAAACAACCGAAAAGCACCTTAAAACTACACCGATTGCATTATTACGGGATTAAATTAATGTACTATCAAAAGAAGACTCAATTAATCATTAAATCAACATAAAAACATGATTGAATTCATATAATTTCCAGTATTAAATGAGATCCAAAAAGATTTCACAAAAACATCACAAAATCACTAGATCTAACATTAAAAACATAAAATTAAGTTTTTATTCAAAGATTAGCAAGCTAATACTTGGGAATTTCAATAAAGAACCTTAGAAAAGAATAAAAATCTAGAAAATTACCTTCAAGATCTATTCACTAAAAATATATAATTTTCCCCTTCTTGATTCCTTGCAATTTGATGTAGATTTGATGAAATTGATGCTTAGGTTTTGTAAAGGATGGAAAGATGATGCAAGTGATGTAATCTTTGTGGAAAAAGATGGAAAAATCAGCAAGGAATTGAAGAGAAAAGATGAAGAGAAAGTGGAGAGAAAATGAGAGAAAAAGATGAGAGAAAAGTGGTTTTTGAGAAAAATGATTAAAAATCCAATTAAAGTCATTAAAAACACTTTTTGGTGAATAAATCATTATTAAAAATTAGAAATGGGTTTATGGCCCTCTAAGGATTCTAAGTTTAGCTTGCTTTTCAATTTAGTCACTAAAATAACATAATTTCCAAAAATCCAAATTAAGTCCCCCAATTTTCTAAAAATTACAAATTGTCATTTATGCATAATTAAGCATAATTAAAAATCATTATAAAATCCAAATTATTTTCTTTTAATTTTGAAACATATTTTTAATATTTCAAACCACCTTCCAAATTATTATTTTTCTTAATTAAAAATATCCTTATTTTATTTTTCCCGAAATTAATGAACCAGAGAACCCGATTCGACCCGAATCGAATTCCCCTAACTAAGCCTAAACTAATAACCCAAAAAACGGGATGTTACAACTCTCCCCCTCTTAAGAAAATTTCGTCCTCAAAATTTACCTGAAGTAAACAAGTGAGGAAACTGCTCCTCCATGTTTTTCCTTGTCTCCCAAGTTGCTTCTTCCACACCTCGGTGTTTCCAAAGCACTTTAACCAAACCTATGGTTCTTCCTCAAAAAACCTTTGTATCCACATCAAAAATCCTCACTGGTTCCTTCTCATAACTCATATTCGCCCTTAACTCAGACTTCTCAACTAGAACAATATGAAAAGGATCCGAACGATACTTACGAAGCATTGATACATGAAAAACATCATGCATCTTACTCAACTCCTCCGGTAACCTCAACCTATAAGCAACAGGACCAACACGCTCCAACACCTCATATAGTCCAATAAAACGAGAACTCAACTTACCCTTACGACCAAACCTCATCACCTTCTTCCATGGAGAAACCTTAAGAAACACTTTGTCCCCAACAGTATACTCTATCTCTCTACGCTTTAAATCGGCATAGGACTTCTTCCTATCCGAAGCTTCCTTAAGTTTAGCACATATCAACTTAACCTTCTCATTCGTATCTTTAAAACTTGAGGCAAAGAAACATACTTTCGCCCAACTTCTTTCCAACACAAAGGTGTACAACACCTATTCCCGTATAAAGCCTCAAACGATGCCATCCGTATACTCGCTTGGAGCTACTGATATATACAAACTCCACTAAAGACAATTGTTTCTCCCAAGAACCTTGAAGCTCGATGACACAACCCCTCAACATATCTTCCAAAGTCTGAATAACACGCTCAGACTGTCCATCCGTCTGTGGATGATAAGCTGTATTAAAGCTAAGCCTCGTACCCAAAGTAACCTACAAACTCCTCTAAAACTTAGATGTAAACCGCGGACCTTTATCCGATATGATCAACTTAAGCACACTATGCGACTTGACCATCTTAGAAACATACAACTCTACCAACTTATCCATAGATCACATTGTATACACGGCAAGAAAATGTGCACACTTTGAAAACCTATCAATAATAACCCATATAGAATCCTTCTTGGACTCCGTCACATCTTCCTTTAAATCATTCCAGAAGTATACACTTTTAAGATCCCTATACATCTTCACTCCACTCGGATGCATAGCAAACGGACTAGTATGTGCTCCCGCTAAAATAGCTTACCTCAACTCAACCTCATCCGGCACCACACTCTGACCCCTAAACCATAACATCTCCTCCTCATCAAAACTATACTCGGTCGGTCTACCCTTAGCCATATCCTCCACAAAAGGTACCAACGTCTCATCCTCTAACTGTTTCACCTTATCATCTCAACCAAGATAGGCTTTACTTACAACTCTACCACTCAACCACCTTCCTTTGAAATACTCAACTTAGCGAACATCACTCTCAACTCAACCGCCATCTTACGGCTCAAAGGTTCAGCCATCACCTTAGCTTTCCCCAGATGGTATGCAACAGACAACCTACAAATTCTTTCCCCACACCAAAGCAACAATGCACAAACCACCACACCATCTCAACCTCTATAGAAAACATAACTCAAAAGAAAACCCCATAAGGTTGATAACCAACTCTTGATAACCGCAACGGTTTCCATACCACCACCATCGAACTAACCTTAATTGACATCCTCCTACATACCAGGTAACCAACTAAGCCTTTCACCAAACTCCACTCCACACAATAAACTTCAGACTAACTTTGCACAAAACTGTCAATATTGTCTTAAGCAAGCTCCACCAACAACAACTTCATTTTGAGTAATATTAACCATATCACAACGTCACAACATATCATCCATTTACCTATGAATGATAAAACCCAACATACAAACAACGACCTATGTCGATCCTAAAAACTTTCAAATCTTATCATGTTATAGATACACCACTCACACATCTTTCCAAAGGGACTTAGAAACCCAAGAAAACCGTACTCAAACAAACGATTAATCCAACAACCTCATAAGAAAACTCCATACCATCCATAGAACTTACTACCAAACTTATGATAATTCCTTCCAACTTCAACCCTGGGCACCTTTACTACTAGTAATAACCTAAAGAAAATTGATCCTCAAACTTACCTTATCAGCATGACAAATATTTACATATGATTCAAACATAATCCAAACTAGCTTAGTCAAATATACATGTTTTTCCCCCAACTCCTACCACAACACTCACCACCAAACCCATGGAAAAAGATTACCATAAGCCCTGCTCAAGATACCATTCCATCTCGACACTTCTCGAAACAACCATGTGGTTCACCTAACACAAAAAGATTCTCAACACAAAACTAAACCTTGCCAAGAACATATCCTTCACTAGACCCTCAACAAACACTTTGCCAAGACTTGTCCCCGATCAACTTTACCAAGGTTGAATTTCGCTCATGGATCCACCATTTAACTAGGTCTCCCTATAGGTTAACCGAACATCTTCCCTCGTAACTCCACAACAACCCTAGATTACCCCACATAACAAACTCTCATTGCAAGCATGCTTATGTAAGCCAAGTCATCCCCAGTTGCTAACATTGTACAAAACATATCATACAAGAAACTTATCAACTTTGTGTCAACCTCAACATTATACTCATTATAACGATAATATCTTCAACTTAAGGTTTAGCCACCATAACCAACTCCACCAAGGTTCAAAATTTAAAATCTACACATCATTAAGTGCCTTGACACTTAATCCAAAACCCTTTTTTTTATCAACTCATCGACAAACCAACTCTTACATTAACCATTCCACCATAAAATTCAAACTTGTAAAACTATTCCTTTCACTAGCTCCAACATCTCTTATTTTATAACCTTACCAAAGCAGTAATCATATTGATGAAACATCCACAAACACGAACTCACCGAACACAAAACCTCAAAACACTTTTCGATAAAAGCAAACCCACAAGACTAAACAATCGATACAAACCATAAATTGTCCAGCGACCCACATTACACCACTTCAGACATCATTAAAGACTAACTTTACCTGAAGTATATCCAACTTAACATCCTGTAAACACAACGTGTATACTTTCCTCCTTTATAGCACCACCAAACCTCTCAAGGTCACAACAATCTATGATTCAAACCCCCGATTTCACAACTCTCATACCAATATGCATCTCATATTTTACTTCCATCCTGACCATACCAGATTGGTCACAACCTCCGATCCAATTGCACACTAACCACACTACAAAGAATTCCATGTAATTTCCACAAAATAGTTTCACATCACTTAGAAAAACACCAACCCGCCTTACTCTATAAAACATGCTGCAACCTTGTTACAACCTCCAGATCTTAACTAGAAAGAATCCGCAAAACTCAGCCCTTCCTTTAGTAATGACCAACTCAAACTAACCATAACACAGTGTACTTACCTTGGTTTCAAACATTCATAACTCCGAGACCAACCACTCATTGTTCATCCATGACCATTCCTTAACCAAAAGGATAGCTTGCCCACTACACATTCAGCTTAACACCACAAGAAAGTTCTTTCAACCTCTTCTTTTTTTTTCACACCTTCACCTTAAAAGAACCAACCACACTCCACTTACACCCTCAAGGAGCTACTCGCAAGTGTGAACAAATGTATGCATGATTTCCTGTATGCCCTCATAAATGCCTATGCAAATGCATGTGCATGTAAATGCAATTTCTAATGTCATGCTCAAGAATGCATGCATGTCCTACATTATCTATAGATATATACATATATGTGCTCTTATTCTATGCATGATTATTGTTCACACTCACAAATAACATCCTCAATTCTAACAACTTCAACTACCAACTTGTTAACCACTCCTTAGTTAGATTAGAAACTGTTGTACCAGCTTCAGCAGTCCAAAACACACCCAAAAGAACGATGCAACACCACAAACTAACCTTCCGGCCTAACCGAAGGCACACTTACAGAGGAGGAAGAATTTACTCTTCCCTAGCAGTCATTTCATCTTCAATCTTGACCATCAAAGTTCATACCAACAGTATCTAATGACTTACGTCTCAGAAACATATTCAAAAACTTTAAACATGCAGTTTAAAACATAATGTTCAAATAAAACAAACTTACATTCAGGCAAGATCCAAGGAAAAACTGAGAGCATCTGAAGATATGTTGGCATTGGCAATGTGTAACCGATAACCTCAGTTTAACCATCATTATTCAAAGTACAATCATCACGAATAGATTTTCACACTCCAACAACATATCATGCTCAATCACACATATCATGATCAATCGCACATTTAAGCACATAATTTAGCAATCTTATACATGTTTTAACTAACCAACTACACACTTTACAAATCAACAACACATTTTTTTCAAACCTTACAACACACTTTTCAAACCTGGCTCTGATACCACCAAATGTAACCCCCTTAGCCCAGCCTAGACGGAACCGACACTAACGAGTTACACGGGGAATATCAAATCAAACCTGCAAAGGTTCGATTCGATAAACAACCCTAAAACTACTTTATTTTTTTTGTTTTATCTTACTAGATGCACAATCTTATTCCTACGTGACAAGGTCTCATACAAAGCATTATCGGTAACACATTAATTAAAAACAACCATCCGATTAAACACTAACATATATTAAGGACTAAAACGTAAAACTTTTAAATCCTATTAACAAAATATAAATTCTATTCATCAAAGTTCAATTAAACATACAAGAGTTCCTCAAAACAAATTTCAACTCAAACGGATCATTCTAACATCATCAATTACATGTTCTTTTAATTTAGGGACCAAAATGTAAATCTTCCAAAATACAAGGACTTCATCCAAATTAGGATTACCATCTTGAAATTAAATCAACTTTATACTTGCATGTAAAATTTCAGCTCAAAATAACATCGGTAAGCACCTTAATCGAACAAAGGAAGATATCTGGGACTAAAGTTTAATTTCTAGCAACTTTCAATTTTTGGTGATCAAAGGTTTCGAAACTTTGGGTCTGGAACCAAAAGTTTCGTTACACTAAGTGCATTCCAAATACTCCATACTCAACCATTAATTAGATCCACTAAATGCATCAATCCTAGGCATATTTAGTAACATATGACACATAATCAACAACGACACGGACATCAATCAAACTATAGGCATGCTCCCTAGGAAATGATTAACAACATATCAATAATGCTTGTACATGCTTCAACAATCCAAACAATTCCAAAGTTCAACAATTAACAATCAAACAATAATGGTCTTATTACAACATAAACCAAAGCCTAAGTACACACTCCTCACATAGGTTGGGTTACACATTGTCTTGCCCAATTTGTTTGCCAAAAACATACCAAAATCAAAGTGATTCTTTTCCTTGGTTTCCTTGCCTCGAACGAAGCTCCAAGTTCCTTTATTTCTCTGCATGGATGAAAAGAAAGCTTAAGCAAACATGCTTAGTGAGGAAGCTCTACACAAATCATCAATGCATCTATTTAAAATCATGATGAAACCATAGTTTGTAATACATTGATAAATCATGCATGCTAACATTTCATGCTCATGTTCTTTAAATCATATGCATCCTTGAGTTCACATAATCTTATCAAAACAATTTATAAATGATGTACAATGTCCATTTCAAATTCATGTATGTATATTGGCTTTCTAGTGACCACTTAATGTGAACCTTGAGTTCTTCGAATACACAGATCCATTTTCTCATAACCGGAGACTCTTGGTCTCAACATGCATCGGTCGGACACTTAGTCACCCTTGTATACATGTTATCCCCCACTACGTACGGTTGGACACAAAGTCACCCTTGTTTACGTATGGGTCAACTATATGCATGGTTGGACACAAAGTCACCCTTGTTTACATATAGGCAAGCTCTACCACGTACGGTTGGACATAAAGTCACCCTTGTTTACGTGTAGGCGGCTCTACCACGCACGGTTAGACACAAAGTCACCCTTGTTTACGTGTAGGCAATATTCTGTATTCTCAATTTTATTTATAGTGCACTTAAGACAATCCTAATGACATGTCATTCGTATTCGAATCTAAAGTTAGTGTCACTAAGCCAATATCATAATCAAATGTGCATGATTACTTGCTGCTCATAATGCATGCATAATATGTTCAACAAATGAACCAAAGCCATGCCCAAAGGCACCATCATGTATAAGGCAATTAACCATACTGTATTTCAAATCATATAACTTGTTGCTCATAATACATGCATAATATGTTCAACAAATGAACCAAAAGCCATGCCCAAAGGCACCATCATATATAAGGCAAATAACCATATTTTATCCCAAATCATTTCTCATAATTTTTTCACAATCATGGATGCTAAATAAGCTATGCATTTCAGCAAGTAATTCTCATGTATGCACCATTTCAAATCATGCTTATGCATTTACATAAATCTCATTGCATCACCAACATAATGCCTTTTTAAAATATAGCCGAAACTCAAATCGGTTTATCAAAAACAATTACTTTACTTACTCTTGAACTATGGAAGGTTTTCACACTCTTCCATACTCCCCAAAACAGAACCGTACCAAACGCGATTCGCTTTAAGTCCGAAAACACTCACCAACAAGCGAAACGAGCTTTCGCCGCTATCCGATGATCGCGCCAACGTACCAGCACTCAAGCTTCTTCTTGTACCTCTTCTACAACATTAAAAACAGAGCATTCTCACATCAAAACATGCTCAAACCAACAGTCATATCCGATCACCATTAAACTACCCAAAACTTAGCCGAAAAGACTGTAAACTAAGCCGAAACCCATCCGAACAACATCAGCCCAAAACCTAACGAATCTAACATCTAATCCACTTTAATTATGATCCAAAAACACATCCAAACCATCCTTATACCTCCATCAACATTTAAGCATCTAAAACAGCCCATAAAACAACCGAAAAGCATCTTACAACTACACCGATTGCATTATTACGGGATTAAATTAATGCGCTATCAAAAGAAGACTCAATTAATCATTAAATCAACATAAAAACATGATTGAATTCATCTAATTTCCAGCATTAAATGAGATCCAAAAAGATTTCACAAAAACATCACAAAATCACTAGATCTAACATTAAAAACATAGAATCAAGTTTTTATTCAAAGATTAGCAAGCTAATACTTGGGAATTTCATTAAAGAACCTTAGAAAAGAATAAAAATCCAGAAAATTACCTTCAAGATCTATTCACCAAAAATATGTAATTTTCCCCTTCTTGATTCCTTGCAATTTGATGTAGATTTGATGAAATTGATGCTTAGGTTTTGTAAAGGATGGAAAGATGATGCAAGTGATGTAATCTTTATGGAAAAAGATGCAAAAATCAGCAAGGAATTGAAGAGAAAAGATGAAGAGAAAGTGGAGAGAAAATGAGAGAAAAATGGTTTTTGAGAAAAATGATTAAAAATCCAATTAAAGTCATTAAAAACACTTTTTGGTGAATAAATTATTATTAAAAATTAGAAATGGGTTTATGGCCCTCTAAGGATTCTAAGTTTAGCTTGCTTTTCAATTTAGTCACTAAAATAACATAATTTTCGAAAATCCAAATTAAGTCCCCTAATTTTCTAAAAATTACAAATTGTCATTTATGCATAATTAAGCATAATTAAAAATCATTATAAAATCCAAATTATTTTCTTTTAATTTTGAAACATATTTTTAATATTTCAAACCACCTTCCAAATTATTATTTTTCTTAATTAAAAATATCCTTATTTTATTTTTTCCGAAATTAATGAACCAGAGAACCCGATTCGACCCGAATCGAATTCCCCTAACTAAGCCTAAACTAATAACCCAAAAAACGGGATGTTACAAAAGTAGTCTTCGCCTAGTTGTGAATTATACTGCAAAATAAGGGGTTTGAGTTCCTCAAATCTCTCTTGATACTCCTCTACGGAAGTCTTTTGAAATAATTTATTGAACTCCTCTATCACATCTGTTTGATTCTTATCAAAGAACCTGTGGCACAAGTCTGCAACAAATTCATGCCAGGTAACCCTATTTTTCTGCATCACATATCCATCAAACCAAACTTCAGCTTTTCCCCCTAGGTACATGGCAACTACCTCTAGTTTCTGATGTTCAGGAATATCAAAAAGATTAAAATATTTTTGGCATTTAAGTACCCATACCCTAGGATTAACACCCTCGAACATTTGTAGTTCTATTTTTGGTCTAGGAATAAAAGCTCCTGGAGTATTAGAACTACCTTTCTCCAAGGTTTCTTTTTCTTGTAGCATAGAGGTTCCTCCTATCTCACACACACCACTGACCATTTTTATCTTTTGCTGGTCACTACCCATATTAAAACCTCTTGGTACCTCCCTAGGTTTAGAGGCTAGCACCCCTAGTTCTTCTGGTTTAAATGAGTATTTCTCATGTTCATTGATGATGATGGTTTGAGATGGATTCTTTTCTGGTTCTTTCTGCATAGACTTTTTCCATGTCTGGGCTTCTACTGCTGGAGATGGAGTGTTAGGTTCTTCAGCTCCCTTGGTTATATCAGCTAGGATTTGCTCAAGATATCCCCTGTTTTTTGCTATCTGAACTTCTAAGGCACTCATCCTTGCTTCCAAATCCCTTCTTTGGTCTTCCCAACTCGCAGGGGTGGCCATTTCTGGTAGGTTGCCCGGTTCATTAGTCATTTGGACAGTGTCTTTCATTTTTCTAATTTTTTTGGTTTTTCCCAGATTGAACTTTAGTGGATTCTCAATTAGCTCTGATGCTAATTGTTATATCCGAGGATGAATTTACAGAAATTAAAATAAAATGAGAGGAGAAGATGAGTAAGTTGAGAGGAGAAAATGAGGAAGGAAAGAGAAAATTCTTTGATAATTCAAGCATGAAATTTGTTGGGGTACAATTGCAGAGTATATACAATCTTGTACCAATAATCATAGGATTACTAATAAAAGGAAAACAAGTGTCATCATCCCAAGGACCTCTAGTGGTTGGTTGTCCTTCATGCCGAGCTGTCAATCTGCTAGAAATAAGAGTTGCAGGCTGGTTTCTCACCACTATTGGGTTGTGCATCCTTCATTGGCCCAATTGTTTCCAATGGCCCTTTTTCATCGAGCTCGCTGTCCATCCATTTTTGAATTGGCTGCTTAATTTCCTCACCAGTCATGACAGATGCAATAACGTTGATGCTAATTCAATCAGCTCTTGAGGATGACATATTTTCTCGAATTTCAGCAGCGGACACCTCCAAACAAGCATGAGAGATTTTGAAACAAGAATATTTGGGCGACAAGAAGGTAATTACTATAAAATTACAAACTCTTCATCGTGATTTTGAGACTTTAATTATGAAAGACAAAGAATCAGTGCATGAATTCTTGTCGAGAGTCTCTAACATTGTTAATTCAATGAAATTTTATGGTGAAATCTTGAGTAATGAAGTTGTTGTGAGTAAAGTCTTAAGAAGTTTAACATCGAAGTTTGATCATGTTGCTGCTGCTATTGAAGAAACGAAAGACTTATCCACTTATACTTTTGATGAATTGATGAGTTCTTTGATATCCCATGAAGCTAGAATAAACAGGTCTCATGAAAATTCTGAGGAAAAGGCTTTTCAAGTGAAAGAAGAAACTTCCAACTACAGGAGTGAATATAGACGTGATCGTGGAGATGGACGCGGTCGTAGTGGTGGCAAAGGTAGAGGCTCGTATGGTGGTACATCTTATAAAAGTTCAATTCAGTGCAAATACTGTAGCAAAACGGGACACAAAGAAGCTGATTGTTGGGCCAAACAGAGAGAAGAACGTAAGCAAGCTCATTTCGTTGAGAATATAGAGGACCATTCGTCAATTTAGTGTGACGAAATTAGCAAAGCTGTATGGTTTTTAGACAATGACTGCTCTAACCACATGTCTGGAAATAAATCATTATTCAAAGAGCTTGATGAATCAAAAAAAGGTGAAATTCGACTTGGAGACAACAAACAAATGAAGGTTGAAGAGAAAGGTACAATTGCCATTAAAACTGTACAAGGTGATATCAAACTCCTTTTTAACGTGCAATTTGTGCCTAATTTAGCTCATAACCTATTGAGCATTGGACAATTAATGACTAATGGATATTATGTTATGTTGATGGTGATTCATGTGCTATTCGTGATAAAAAATCTGATCTAATCATAGAGATTGTTCATATGACTCAGAATAGAATGTTTCCTCTTGATGTCTCAAATGTGGTGAATAAGGCCTTCATTGCTAGAAAGGATAATGAGGCTAACTTATGGCATTTACGTTATGGACATTTGCATCTAAATGGCTTGAAACTTCTAAGCAAAAAGGAAATGGTTCTTGGCTTACTAGACATTTGTGAGCTTGATTTGCGTGAAGGGTATGTTTATGGGAAGCAGAATAGGAAGTCTTTTCCTATTGGAAAATCTTAGAGGGCATCTAATTGTCTTGACCTTGTGCATGCTGACATATGTGGACCCATGAAAACAGAAACACTTAGTGGAAATCGCTATTTTTTGTTGTTTACAGATCACTACAGCCGCATGAGTTGGGTTTATTTTTTGAAATTCAAGTCCGAAACTTTTGAGAATTTCAAAAAATTCAGAGCACCAGTGGAAAAGAAAAGTGGTAGCAGCATAAAAGCACTTCGCAGTGATAGTGGTGGTGAATTTTATCGAATGATTTCAATGACTTTTGTGATATGAATGGGATTCATAGAAAACTTATAGCACCATATACACCTAAACAGAATGGAGTTACGGAGCGTAAAAATCGTATAGTTGTAGAAATGGCTAGAAGCTTATTAAAAGCAAAACATCTTCCGAACCAGTTTTGGGGAGAAGCAGTTGCAACAGCAGTATACCTTAAATATCTCACCAACAAGGGTTGTTCTTAATCAAACACCTTTTGAAGCTTGGATGGGTAAGAAACCTCAAGTAAGCCACTTAAAAGTCTTTGGTTGTATAGCATATGCTTTAGTTACTTCTCGAACTAAACTTGATGAAAAATCTCAAAAATGTATTTTCATTGGTTATAGTTCTTAATCTAAGGCATATCGTTTATATAATCTCACAAGCAAAAAAGTGATAGTTAGCAAGGATGTCGTCTTTAATGAAGAGATGGGTGTGAGTCTAAACTGTGACAAGGAAAGCAAGATGAGTGATGTTTCAACAGATTTTGAAGTTGAACAACCGGTAAATTCAACCCCTTCAACGCCCACAAATTCAGCCCCCTCTTCTCCTAGTGGTATTACAAACTCTAGTCCTGATTCTATAGCAACTCATGCCTCCAACAATAGTAGCGAAAGTGAAACACCTCCAAGAAAGTTCAGGTCTCTTAGAGAAATTACAACTTCGTGTGACTTTGCCTTGTTGATCACAGACCCAACTTCTTTTGAAGAAGCTACCAAAGTACCAGAATGGCAGATTGCTATAAATGAAGAGATGCATGCCATTGAAAGAAATTCAACATGAAAATTGGTTAATGTTCCAGAAGGAAAGAATATTGTACGATTAAAGTGGGTGTTCCGAACAAAATATAATGCAGATGGAAGCATTCAGAAATATAAAGCTCACCTCGTGGCAAAAGGATACTCACAACAAGGTATTGACTTTGAAGAAACTTATTCTCTTGTTGCTCGATTTGAAACTGTAAGAGTCGTTTTGACATTGACTGCTCAATTACAATTATCTGTGTATCAATTTGATGTCAAATCTGTATTTTTAAATGGTGATCTTGTGGATGAGATTTATGTGTCACAACCACCAGGTTTTGTAGCATGTGGAAATGAAAATAAAGTTTATAGATAAAGAAAAGCTCTTTACGGATTGAAGCAACTGAGATCTTTTGTGACAATCGATCTACAATTGCAATGACAAAGAATCCTGCTTTTCATGGAAGAATAAGCACATTGATGTGCAACATCACTTTATCCGGAAGCGTGCAGCAGATGAAACAATAGTATTGAAATTTTGTAGCACAAATGAACAAATGGCTGATGTGTTTACGAAGTCTCTTACTCAAGCTAAGCATCATTTTTTCAGATCACAGTTAGAAGTATGTGATTTTGAATAAGGGGGAAGTGTTGAAAAAAATGAATGATTCAGAATGTTATTTATTGTTAGCATGTTTTTATCAGTTAGTGGGTCTTAGGAAAGTCCTATTTGTGACTTAGTTGTTTAGTGGTCAGTTATATCTGGCACCAAATTCGATTCTGGTTTTGTGCTCTTAGTTTTTAGTATTTTCAGTTATCATAACTCTATTTAAGTCATGTATTTGATTATTCTTATCATAGCAAAAAATAAAGCGAATTTTTTAATTCTGTCATTTATTATCTTTGTGTATTATTTCTTTGGTAATTTTTACCAACCGGTTCTGCACTGTCATTTTGCACTGCAAAGTTCAATCATGGTTGAAACATGCTATTATTTGGCACCACCACTTCATGCATCTGTTGTTCCTTTGTTTTGATTTGGCTAAGCTGCTTTATAGCTCAGAATTCTGATGTATATAGGCTTTTAACTTACATCTGAAATCAAATTGCAGTGTTGCCTCAGTTAGGGTTGACAAATTGCCTGTGATGTACGATAGTTGATAAATCTACTCCAATGTTCCTACATGTGAAAGAGAATCAAAATTCTGACATTGTTAAGCCTGGCAGAAACTTTTGGTCTGCTGGCAGATTCTTCCTTTTTGCTGGGTTTTGCATAATCGGATTATATATCGGCCGACATATTCAATTATATGCTGATAAACATGTAAGGGAGAAAGAGAACATGAGGAAAAAAATAAAGCAGAAAGGGAACAAATGGATTCTCTCGTTATCAGATGAAGCAAGCAAAAGGAAATGCCAAGGGTGCATGAGAAGCAAGTATAAAATATGAAAAAAAGGAAAAGGAAAAGAGCATTAAGCAGATAAAATTAATCATTTGGTATTGGAATCAATTCCTATTCAATATGAACAATTTACAGACATACCAAAGTTGAGAGTCCGGACGAAGATTAGAAAGATAAACTGTCCTCTGCATAATCGTTAACACAACTCCAAGATCGGAGAGGAGAAAGAAGAGGAGATACTAATGTTGATTATAGTGAGATCCTCTGTTCAATCGTTAGGGGAATTCCGATACCAAAGAGGAGAAAGAAGAGATAGGGCTTATTGACAACCCCGGACCCTAAATATAGAGTTGAACTTTGTACCAATAACAAAGATCACTAAGTTAACATTGCAATGGCAAACGATCCCAAAACATGTATGCAAAAACTAGAATATGAGTATTAAGAGCAAGCACAATACATTTCTTGATGCAACTTGGGGTCTACGCAGCAGATCATGCATTTCAAAGAATAAAACAAACACATCAATGTTCAGAATGTGCTTACAGCAAAAAAGATAAACGGCATTGCGTTACAGGCTACATACAGCAATGCACAGAACCGACATACGGAGCTTAGTCAAGTAACTACATTAGTAACAACAAGAACAACAAAGTTGAAATCATAAACTTCATAAGCTCCATCTGCTAAACTTTATTACATTGATCTTCCTTCTCTACAATCACATTGACCTTCTCATACCTGAAATCATTGTGACCCGGTTCACACTTGACTGGGAACACTGTGTGCCTACTAACGGAAATCGTCCACATAAACAGAACCATGAAGGCGAACAATGCTCCACATCCGGTAGCAAAGATCAACCTAGCTAGAATCGTCAAAGCACAAGACTTACCCTTTTCTTCTCTAACTTCCTTACTATCCTTATCTGTATAATCTCTTGGATCAGCAGGCAATGAATGCATCCAACTGTGAGTGGTCCTTACACTAAATCTCCATGAATAGACATTAACATTGCTACTAGCCTGTGAAGATTCATTATTGGCCGTTGATATTATGCCAACAAAAACATCCTGATCACCCCACATTTCAATCAGATCAATTTGGTATGCTAGAATTGGGCTCAAAGGCTTATTTTGATCATGCTTACTCAATCTAACTTGTAAAAGTTTTGAGCTTGAATCATAATCAACCCAAGATTTCAACACATCCCCATTGTTTAACACTAAATTCAGAGATGACAAATTGCTAACCTTAACAGATTCAAGACCATGAATATCAATTCGTACATGATTTGCATTAAAGTTCCCAGCTTTATCATCTTTCTGAGTATCAAATTCAATACCCAGAAAAGTACTTTCACCAGAAAGACCAAAAGGTCCTTGACCCTGAAATCTTGTGTGAAAACCATTAGGAATAAGAACAAAAGCTAAACCGTCACAATTACCGGGAGCTATGGAAAAGGAAAACTCAGTTGAAAACGACGTCGGTTGACCCACATTCCTCGCCGATGAGGACCTGAAGGGCTTGTCCAGAAATAAAAGCCCCGAACTTGGAGCGTGAGAGCGCGTGAGCTGTACGTTAGAGCTTCCAACGTCAACCCTTGCATCACCGAAAAGGGAAATGTAGCGATCAAAACTGGGGTTGCTATGGAGGGTTTGATGGGCAAAAGAGGAAATGGGTTTTGCAGTAAGGAAGAGGAAGATGAACATTCGGAGATTATAAGAGAAAGTATAGCTGTTACGGGAAGATGCAGCCATTGTTTTACTATGTTTTTGCAAGTTTTGGAGGAAGAGATGGTGTTAAGGGGTGATTTTATAAGGGGTCTTCCCAATTAAAAGGGTTCCAATTTCAACTTTCATAGAAGTTGGCAAAGATTCTATTTGGGATACGAAGAGTGCTTTCATTAATTTTGATTTTTGTTTGTTGTACCAAATAATTTTAGTGTAAATATACTACAAGTAACTTGGTTGTAAGATTTAATATAAAATATTTTATTTTTTAAAAATAATAATTAAATGATTTAATAATAAATTTAGAATAATCATATCAATATTATTTGAATTAATTGCTACAACCAAAATAACAAAAAAAGTTTTTTTTTATATCAACGTCTCAATTATCATTTTATAGATGGTATAGTGTTTAAGCAATCAATATCGAATAATTAAGAGTACACTCTAAAACAGATATTACTATAATATTATAGTTAATTTAGAAAAATTAAATGATCTGAGAGAAAAATTTTGTTCATCAAAAATTAAATCTCATCGAACAAATTAAAAAAAAAGACAGAAATATCATAAATCTTTAAAAAAAGGTTCTAAAAGAAAAAAAAAAGGGAAATGAGAAAAAAAAGGTTAATTAGACGGAAGTCATGTTTGTTTGACTCCGGTATAAATTTAGTCATCAATTTTAAAAATCGAGCAATATAGTCACATATGTTTTCAAAATGTAAACTTATGGCCACTGAGGCATTTGTTGTTGTTAAACTTTAACGGGAAGCTAATCTGTCATAATAAGAAAATGATAAACCACTTAAATAGTCCCTAAATTATTCTTTTACTTATGTTTTATCTTTAATTTGACCTTTAAGATTTTAAATCTTTATATTTTTACCATCTTCTCAAACAACAAATTTGCAGAGAAATGGTTATGGATATATAACAAAAATAACTCTTTAGAAAATAAAATACAATCAACTTCTTAACAATCATTGAACGGATATGATTTACCATGATTGTATTGAGCACCGACAAGAGTAGTAAAAGAATAACAGTTCATAAATGCCTCAAAATATATATTTTTTGTTTTTAGAAAACAAAAAAAGTGTATGAAAACAATTTCTTCTCACTTCCTTCATACTTTCATGATCATGAAAAAAAAGAGTAGTAGAGGAGAAGGTGAAATTCTCAAAAAAACTACTAATTTACATTTTATATTGCTTAGTTCTCAAAACATTAACCAGACAGCAAAGCAGAGGAAAATTAGATGTTAATGGAAGACTGGTAGGTTCATGGTGGTTGATGGTTCACCTCCATGTGAAGAAAAAACTAGATTTACTGAAAACTGAAGCGCGGGGATCATTTTCGTGACAACCAAACAGACCCTTGTATGTACATTCATTGCCAAACTGAAGATTTTGTTTATGCTATGCTTTTAACTAGTGATAATTCCCGGTCTTTTTCAATGTTTTTGGTTGTTTCCCCCTCTATTCAAGATCCATGGATGCCTGCATTTCACAAATCAGAAATTTTCGTTAGAAATTTGATCTATTTTGGGGGTTTATTTTCAATTGATTCTAATATCTAAAATCTAGAAAAAAATTAAAAATTTATGCAACTTACTTAGGACTTTTTCTGCTGTTAATCTCCGGGAAACATCTCTGCAAATCATCTTCCTTAACAAGTCCTTAGCCTCATCAGAGACTGATCAGAAAATCCTGGAAGGAAACCTCAAATTCCCTCTCAAAATGGCATCGAAAATCTCCTGTGTCATTTCGCCAAAGAATGGAGGAACGCCGACCAACATGATGTACAAGACAACACCGACACTCCAGATATCAACCTTCTCGTTATAAGACCGACCCATCACGACCTCCGGCATGATGTAATACGGCATCTCGACCAAATTATCAACGGTATTGAGCTCCCCAACAAAGTGGTAGAGCCGAAATCAACAATCTTTAAACTCCCCCAATAAACTATTATTCTTTTACTGTTCTTCTGGGTGCTCAATACAATCATGGTAAACCATATCCGTTCAATGATGGTTAAGATGTTGAGTGTATTTTATTTTCTAGAGTTATTTTTGTTGTATATCTATAATCATTTCTCTGCAAATTTATTGTTTGAGAAGATGGTAAAATATAAAGATTTAAAATCTTGATCAAATTAAAGATAAAACATAAGTAAAAGAATAATTTCTGAACTATTTAAGTAGTTTATTATTTTCTTATTATGACAGATCAGCTTCCCGTTAAAGTTTAACGGCAACAAACGCCTCAATGACCATAAGTTTATAGTCCGAAAACGTATGTGACTATATTGCTTGATTTTCAAAATCGGTGACTAAATTTGTACTAGAGGCAAACAAACGTGACCTCCGCTGTAATTAACCCAAAAAATAGATGAAATGCTAACTACAAAATGCAGGATTATTTAACAGTTGTCAGAGAGATTTGAAGATTTTTTATAAAAATAAAAAAATATATAAAATTTATGATAATTAAATAAGTTATTTTATTATTATAATTAAAACAATATACCATAACAATAATTTTAGTTTTAAAGTTTATACATTATATTAATTTGATTTTAATTTAAAATAATTTAATAAATTTAATTAATCATATTTAAAGTTTTAAATTGTATCATCTTCACACATCGTTCTTTCACTTATCACAGTTTTATATTATTGTCCATCAACTCGATAATCAACGGAGTGTTCATGATTAACCAAAATACTATAACGATTAACCTATTGTATTTAGATGATAACGTCTAAAAATAATGTGTTATAATTGCACTAAAAATAAAACTAACAAATTAATCATTATATTATGTTGGTTAATCACCCCTAATTAATATGATAACTCGATATACATAATCCTTTTATTATTGAATAGTTAACTGAATAATATAACATATTTTTTATGACCTTAATAATTTCTATTGATAGATACAATTATTTTACTAATAAAATTTCAAATATGACTTATATTGAATTAAGATAAAATCAATATAATGCATAAGGTTTAATGGGCCAAAATTGTTATAATATTAAACTTTTATTTTTTATTTTAATTTTAGTGATATAGTGATTTGTTTATCAAAATTTTAATTAAGTAAATATTTATTTTTAAATTTATAATTAAATTACTGGATTATTACTTTAGATATTTATTTATAAATTTATAATTAAAAAATATTATATTTTCAGAAAAATGACATACTAGTTAATAAAATAATATCCGATATAATTTACCTATAATTTTATATTTTTAATAAACTATATAATCACTGGACAACCATTTTAATAGCAGGGAAAAAGTTTTTTTTTTTACAAAAACCACCAAATTAAGTCAAAAAAAATCTCTAGGGTTGGATATGGAATTCTAACTCAGACCCATTGTGGTTGTCCAGCCCACAATACCTAAACCATCAAATTCGAGCAGTATATTTATTAAACAGTTGAAAACAAAATATTTTAGGTGAAATTTGGATGTAAAAATTAAAAATTTTGTACTTCAGTTATACTTAAAATATTTTATTTTGAACCGAATAACAAAATGTGTTGTTTGAATTTAGTGGTTAAAATAATTAAGGGATTTTTAAGTACTTACATTCTCTATAACCTTAAAAAATAAATATTTTCGTTAGGGTCCAAACGAACTGAACGAACATGAACGAGGATTTATTTATGTTCATTCGTTTAATTTTAATCGAACAAATGAACGAACATGAACATAAACGAACATGAATTTTTTGTTCGTGTTCGTTCGTTAAGGATCATAGCTTATTCATGTTTGTTTATGTTCGTTCGTTTAAATGATAAATAAACATAAACGAAAAAAACATAAATGAATGTAAATAAACATAAACGAACGAACATAAATAACATATATAATATGCTAAATATTTAAAATTTTGGATTAATTCGATTAATTAAGCTAATTAACTGATTTTAAACCGAATTATCGATAATTAAAATTAAAAAACTCTTAATTATTAGACGAAACCTAAAATTTAACTGATTAACCCATATTTTTTTATTATGTCCATTAACTCGATTTAACAAAATAATGAACACCCCTAGTCTATAACTAGAAAATTTTTAACGAGTCATAAAATAAGACTTCTCATCTCGAGTAACTCAAAAAAATTTGACTCAACTTACTTGTAAAACTAAAATTGATTTTGATATAACAATTATGATCAAGGACTATTTGGTAATAAATTTTTAAGTTCCTAAGTCAAACTTTTTATTTTCAAGTCAAACCAAGAACTTTAAAATAATTTTCTAAGTGTTTTTACACGAGAGTATCGATACCCCTAGAATAGGTAACGATACCACCTCTCATTTTTTAGAAAACATTTTTGAGTTAAAGAACAAGTATCGATACCAACATCGATACCTTTTGTACCAAAACGTTACTGTCAACATTTGTTTCGAACTAGGTATCAAACCAAAGTTTAATTTTTAAATATTTTAAAATTATAAGAACATATTTCGATACCAGTATCGATACCCTAAAAAATCCCCAATGACTATTTTAACATTTAATGAGTCGACTGTTAGTGGTAGTCAAAGCTTTAAAAGATGGTTAATATGTTTCGAAACATGATCCGATACCAATCTTCATAGTTTACAAATGGTATCAAAACATAGTTCGATACACCCCTATTAAATACACAATGGCTCTTTCTTCTTGTGGTATGTTTCGAAACAGGTACTCGTGTTTCGATATCATAGCCTGCAAAGGTGCATTTGTGATGGAAGATAAAGCTCTAACGTATTTATTTCAATTCTCAACAACCACAACGGTTAGAAATCAATGAGAATGTATGAATTGAAGCATTTGAAACAACATTAACAACTACTGAACCTCAAGCAACATCCCAGCAATCAAATCCAACTCCCAAGCACCTCATTGCACATCTTGACTCCCAACTCCTAGTTTTTCATTTTGATTCATTGTAATTGAGTTTGTAGAGAGTTTATTTGTAATTGGGGCAATTATTTATCTTTGAGAGATTAAAAATTTTCCTTTCCTTCTTTTAATTATCTTGCGAGGTTTGAATCAACTCTTGGGTAGAAGGTTTGATTCAATTTGTAAAGGTTATCTCTTGAACCTAGAAAAAGGTTGAATTCTTATTGAATTGGTTTCAAAATCCTTAGTGGGAGCTAAGGTAGTGGATGTAGAGCTTGTTCCGAAGCTTGAACCACTATAAATCGTGTGTCTTAAATTTTCTATCATTTACTGAAAAATCTTCCACTAAATTTTTAATAGCCAATTCATCCCCTCTTGGTTAATTCCATTGATTGATCAACTCAACAATTAGTAATAGAGCTAGATCTTTAAAGAGATTAACATCCACCAAAAAAGGTCCAAGGAGTGTTGATCATTTCCTCAAGTCAATTTCAATGGCCTCCACTTCTGGAACTTGGAATGAGTCTCACTCCATCACGAAGTCTCCTTTCTTCAATGGTGACAACTAACCATATTGGAAGAATAAAATGAGGTTATTCATCAACTCCAACGACTATGTTCTTTAGGATATAATTGAAGATGGCCCCCTAATTCCAATGAAGATGGAAAGAGATAGACAAGTGCCAAAAAGGAGAAATAAGATGACCGATGAAGAGAGGAGAAGGATGTCCATAAATGATAAAGCCTTCTACATCCTCTTTTGTGCACTTGGTCCTAACATCTACTCCAAGATGTCATCTTGCACAAGTGTCAAAGAAGTATGAGACTCTTTGGAGACAACATACGAGGGAACTAATGATGTCAAGGAGACAAAGATAGGTCTTCTCAATCTTAAATATGAGAACTTCAATATGGAGCCGGATGAAGACATCACCAAGATGTTTGATCATTTTTTCGTCATTGTCAATGGACTCAAGGGTTTTAGTGAAGTCATACCGGAGGAGAAACTCGTGAGGAAACTCATCTACTCTCTTCTCAAGTCTTAGGATAGAATGAGAACGACCATTATTGAAGCTAAGGAACTCAAGATTCTCAAGCTTGATGATCTTATGAGATCTCTTCTCACCCATGAGATCATGAAGAAAAAAAAGAGAAGAATAGAAAAAGAAGGAAGAAGTGAAGCTTGGAAAGAAAGAAGTTTAAAACAAGAAGCAAGGCATTGCTCTTAAAGCTTCATCCTTCCAAGAAGAGGTGGATACAAGTGAAGAAGAAGAGTTAGAAGAATTGGCTATGGTAGTCAAAAGATTCACTAGTCTCATGAGGGCTAATCAGAATAGGATATTCTAAAGGAAGAAAGAATTTAAAGGAAAGGGCAAAGAGGATGAGAAGGACCAAATAATTTGCTATGAGTGTAAGAAGCTCAGTCATATAAGGACCATTTGCCCACAATATTAAAGGAAGGGTTTTGAGAAGAAGAAGAAACAAAAGGCTCATGTTGCCACGTGGAGTGATGAGGACTTATCATCCGATAAGGACAATGAAGTGGTCAACCTATGTCTCATGGCTCTTGATGAGCCCAAGGTAACACTTGAACCATCTTGTAATGATTTGTCTTATGATGAACTATATAATGCATATGATGAGTTACAAGATGTTTATGATGAGTTGGTTTTGAAATTCAAACAATCGGTTTTGAAAAAAAATATTTCCAATTTAAAAGTGAAAAATGATTCTTTGACAAAAACAATTTTGGATTTTAAAGAAAAGGTTGTTTTTTTAAATGATGATTTAAAATTCTTTCAAAAAAAAATATGGATTTAAACAACCTTATTTCAAGCTTGAGTGAGAATCACCAAAAATGGTGAATGAGCTCAAAGAACAAATCAAAGTGGTTGGTAGTTCAACTTTTGAAAAAGGAAGCTCTTCAAAACCCAACCATGAGAAAAAGAGTTTTCAAAATCATAAACAAAAAAATTTCCAAAGGCATACTAGATATAGAAAAATTAGGAGTGTATGGGTTCCTAAGGAATTCATTATTTCTAATGACATTCATGCTATTGCATCTTGGATTTCTAAGGGAACCAAGCTTTTGGGAACTAACACTCATGGGCTGAAGATGATTTAGGTACCAAAAATCAAAAACTAAATCTTTGTTTGTAGGTTGAGCATTGCTTCAAGTCCAAAGCTTGAAGTCAAAACATGTGGTACCTTGATAATGGATGCTCAAGGCATATGATCGGAGATAAGGGACGATTTAAGTAGTTAGAGCTCAAAAGTGGTGGAGTAGTGACTTTTGGTGACAACTCCAAAGGTCAAATTGAGGGTATTGGCTTTATTGGTAATCACTCCTCTATTCTTATTGAAAATGTTCTTCTTATTAATGGTCTTAAACATAATTTGTTGAACATTAGTAAATTATGTGATAAAGGGTTCTATGTATCTTTTGATAGATGTGGTTACAAAATAATAGATATAGAATCTAATAGAACAATTCTCATAGGTCATCGCATAGGAAATATATATATGGTGTATCTAGATGACATTAACCTATCTCATACATGCTTTGTTTCTAGTGATGAAAATGATGCATGGTTATGGCATAAAAAACTAGGACATGCTAGCATAAGTGATTTAGATAAATTAGCTTCCTAAAATCTAGTTAGAGGTTTACCTAAGCTCAAATTCTCTTTAGATAAAATTTGTGATGCATGTGCTAAAGATAAACAAAATAGAGTTTTTTTAAGTCAATTAATGATGTTTCAACTAGTAGAGTTTTACGATTGATTCATATGGATCTTTTTGGGCCTATTAGAACTACTAGATTGGGTGGAAAATCATATGCATTTGTTATTGTAGATGATTACTCTAGGTACACTTAGGTTATATTTTTGAGTACTAAAGATGAAGCCTTAGAAAAGTTCATCACATTTTCAAATATTTCTCAAAATGATCTTGATCAAAGAATTTCCGATATTAGAAGTAATCACGGAACTGAATTTCAAATTTTAGGTTTTGAGAAATTTTTTAATGAAAATGGAATTAGCCATAATTTTTCGACTCCTTGTACTCCTCAACAAAATGGAGTAGTTGAGAGAAAAAATAGAACTTTAGAAGAAATGGTTAGAACCATGCTTTGTGAAAATAATTTACCTAATTATTTGGACGGAAGCCACAAACACTTCTTGCTATATTATAAATCATGTAATGATTAGGCCAATTTTGAAAAAAAAAACTCTTTATGAGATTTTAAAATCCAAAAAGTCTAACATTAACTATTTTCACCCTTTTGGGTGCAAGTGTTTTATTTTAAACAATGAAAAAGACAATTTAGGTAAATTTGATACAAAAAAATAATGAAGCTATTTTTCTTGGATATTATCAATAATCAAAGGCTTATAGAGTTTTTAAAAAAAGAACCTTAGTTGTAGAAGAGTCAATACATGTGGTTTTCGATGATAATCTCCTTCCTAGGAAGGATTCTTGTGATAATGATAATGTAGGAATCATTGAAACCATTGATGATGGAAAAACATCAAATGTGGATGGGGTTCCAACCAATGAGAAAATACAAGATCCTCCAATAGAAGCTTTAGGAGATGTAAAGCTTGAAGAAAGTGAAGTGAGCTACCCAAGGGAGTTCAACTATGTCACGAGTGGCAAAATCTTGGGTGATCTATACAAGGGGGTAACTACTCGTTCTTCTCTTAGATTAATGAATCATATTGCTTTTATCTCATGCATAGAGCCTAAAATTATCAATGAAGCTTTAGATGATGATTTTTGGATATTGGTTATGCAAGAAGAGTTAAATCAATTTGAGAGAAGTAATATTTGGACATTAGTTGATAGGCCTAGTAATAAATCTACTATAGGAACTAAATGGATCTTTAGAAATAATCTAGATGAGAGTGATAACATTGTGAGAAATAAAGCTAGACTAGTTGCTCAAGGTTACACTTTAATAGAGGGAATAGATTTCGATAAAATTTATGCACCCGTAGCTAGAATAGAAGCTATTAGGATGTTACTTGCATTTGCATGTTATCATGATTTCAAGCTTCTTCAAATGGATTTCAAATGTACTTTTCTAAATGGTTTTATAAATAAAGAAGTGTATATTGAACAATCACCGGGATTTGAAGATCCAAAATTTTCAAACCATGTTTTTAAATTAACAAAAGTTTTATATGGTTTGAAACAAGCTCCTAGATCTTGATATGAAAGAATTTTAAATTTTTTAATTGAAAAAGGGAAGATGGACACTATACTTTTTATAAAAATGTTTAAAAATGACATCTTAATAGTTCAAATTTATGTTGATGATATTATATTTGGATCTACTAATGAATGTTATTGTCAAGAATTTTCTAAGCTAATACAAGGTGAATTCGAGATGAGCATGATAGTGGAGCTCTCATTCTATTTGGGACTCTGAATAAAGCAAAGGAAGGATGACACCTTCATTAATCAAGCAAAATACATCAAGGATATACTCAATAAGTTTGGCTAGGAGAATGTGAAACCTCAAGCCACTCCTATGAGCTCATCAATTAAGCTTGACAAGGATGAAGAAGGTAAGTGTGCCGAATCTAAAATGTATAGATCCATGATAGTTTCTTTGCTTTACCTCACCGCAAGTAGACCGAATATTATGTTTAGTGTTTGCTTGTGTGCTAGGTTTCAAGATAGTCCTAGAGAATCATACTTAGTAGCCATTAAGAGAATTTTTAGGTACCTTAGAGATACACCTTGTTTAGGTTTTTGGTATCCTAAAGACTCTTTCTTTAGTCTTCATTCTTATTCGGATGCGAATAATGGAGGTTGTAAGATAAATAGGAAAATTACTTCTAGAACATGTCAATTCCTAGGTAGTATGCTCATATTTTGGTTCTCTAAGAAACAAAATATTGTAGCTCTATCTACCACCGAAGCGGAGTACCTCTAAAATAGGTACCTTAGGGAGTTGTTGTGCTCAAGTCCTTTGGATTAAGTAACAACTCTTAGATTATGGTATTAAGGTCGAAATTATACCTCTAAAATGTGATAATACTAGTGTCATATGTCTTACTAAGAACTCCATTCAACATTCTCGAACCAAACACATAGAAATTAGACATCACTTTATTATAGATCACGTGTCTAAAAATGATGTTGTTTTAGAGTTTGTTTGACACCTTAAACCAATTAGTGGATATCTTTACCAAAACTTTAGACAAAGAGCTTTTTGGACACTTATGAGAGAGTTAGGTCTAACTAGCCTTTTGTGACCTCTTATGTATTACTTTTATACAAATTTATGCTTAAATCTTGATTGAAATCATGTCTATGTTGTCTTGCATCTTGTTGCTTCTATGCATGTTGTTAGGGGGAGTATGAACTTGTTCATGCATTTTAATCATCTCATAACATCATATGCATTATTCTAGGGACTTTAGAGACTCATTTCTAGTAATTTAGAAACCTAAAATACAAAGCTCAGCTAAGTGGTATCGAAACAGGTAAGACTAGTTTCGATACATGTTCATCGTGATCGTTTGGGAAGTTTTTGGGTAAGTTTGATATCGAACCACGTATCGATACCTTGGTATCGATACTAGTATTGAACTAGCTGTTTCGATACCGGTTTCAATACCCTAGGCGGCAAATTGCTTTTAAAACACATAAACCTAATTTTAATCATATTTAAAACATACTCAAACTCTTCCTCAAAACCCTAGCCGAAATCCTCCTTTAAAAACCTCTCAATCCATCACTTTTCACCATAAATTCGAACGAATTTCTTGAGGGTTTTTAATCATCACATCAAAGCCAAGACTATATCAAAGATTGGTGCTTTAAAACCTTTTGATTCATCATAATCTATAATCAAGGTAATTTTTTGAAAAACCTTATTTTCATTGATTTCTAGAATGTTAAAATTTAGATTTTGAATGTTTTATTAATGCTTATTGTATGAGTTTTCATAACCCTAAAAAAATCTTTTCAAAATCAAAAATTTTTCATTCAAATATAAATTAATTTTATTATATTGGTTTTTCACTATTTTTTGAGTAATTTTCAAAATTCTCAAATACCTTGAATTATTGATTAATAGGATTGAATTAGGTTGATAGAGCATACATGTTTTCATGTGCCTAATTTTAAATTATTTTAATCCTTAAATCATGGCACCAAAGAAACATCCACGTATCGAAGACGGTAGTTCGTCATCTTCTCGTGCTTCCAAAGCCGACATCAAAATCGTTTTGAAAGAAGCTTGGATAACCATGATAAGATTGAAAACTTCAACAATTTCATAACTATTTGTTTAAGAAGGAGCGTTGCGTTGATGTATTATTTATCAACTCTCCTCATTTCCAATTTTGCTACTATCGCCTCTTTCGAGATTGAAAATTCTTAGTTTTCCTCACTTATTTTGGCAATTATTATCCTACTCTTGTCCTCTTGTTTTATGCTAATGCCTCGTGCATTCTTTCGAATGATAAGAGTAAAATGGTTGCCATCGAGTCCTTTCTTATAGGAAACACCTTTAGGATCGATGTTGACACTTTCGTTGATACTTTTGGCCTTGATGATGAGGATTCTCTTGGCACCTTCACCGAATCGGTTATGTTCCTTGACGTTCACGATTACTTCTTGTATCTTATCATCTCTTGGTGGATTCATCTATCAAATGGTAAGTATTCTAGAATTCTTCAAGTGGATAGTTTTTGGCTAAAATATTTTCGTGAAGGTCAACGTCCCAACCTTGCTCAAATAGTCTTCTCCGATATTGTTTGGCAAGTGAAGAACCATGCCACTCCCCTCATCAAATCTTTTCCCTACGCTTGTGTTCTTAGCACTATCTTTGAGCATTTGAGGATTGATTGCTCTTATGACAAGGTGGAGTCCGTCAAGGAACCCATAGGTGAAATATCTCTCAATCGTTCTCGTTTTATATACTCTAATGGTGAATGGGTTCGTGGTGCTCCTCCTCCTCTCATTGATCTCTAACCGCTCTAACAAATTGCTTCAAACGCCGAATTGACGATATTTCTCACTTCAAGATTTGATCGTCTAGATGCTCGATTTGATAGCTTAGATGGAAGGTTTGATTCTTTAACCACTCACTTCAACTCTCGCTTTGATGCAATGGATACGAGGTTGACGGGTTTGGAGAACCAAAACATTTCCATGCGACTATCTCTTGAAGCTCTTTGACATCTCCACAACTCTTCCAATCAAGATGCTAATGACAACGAGGAAGACGATGAAGATGGTGATGGAGATGATGATGAAGATGGTGATGTTGTTGGCGATGAGTGATCCTTAGCGTTTATTTTTAGCTCTGTTATGACTTTTTAGGACTAGTTATGTTTTTCTTAAGTTTTATGTTGCATTTTCATTTCATATTAGAACAATATGCCCCTATGTTATTTCAAATTATTATGCTTTGCACAATCTGTTGGATTTGAATATTTGCATAATGATATGGCTTATTTGATTTAATGCTTGCTTACATATTATTTATGTCTTATATTGATTTTGATATAACAAAAAGGGGGAGAAATATGTTATTCCTAAATTTTAAAGCTATGCATCTATCAAGGGGGAGTTTTTCAAAGTTCCTCAAAATTTCAAACTTTTTGAACCCAAAATTTTGATTTCAAACTTAAAAATTTATAATCGTTTTGTTATATCAAAAAGGGGGAGATTGTAAAACTAAAATTAATTTTGATATAACAATTATAATCAAGGACTATTTTGTAATAATTTTTTAAGCCCCTAAGTCAAACTTTTTTTCAAGTCAAACCAAGAACTTTAAAATATTTTTCTAAGTATCTTTACACGAGAGTATCGATACCCCTAGAACAAGTGTTGATACCGCCTCACATTTTTCAGAACATTTTCTTGAGTCAAAGAATAAGTATCGATACCAGCATCGGTACCTTTTTGCACCAAAACGTTACTGCCAACATTTGTTTCAAACTAGGTATCGAACCAGAGTTTAATTTTTAAATATTTTAAAATTAAAAGAACATGTTTCGATACTAGTATCGATACCCCCAAAAATCCTCAATAGCTATTTTTGCATTTAATGAGTTGACCGTTGATGGTAGTTAAAGCTTTAAAGATGGTTAACATGTTTCGAAACATGATTCGATACAAATCTTCACAGTTTACAAATGGTATCGAAACATGATTCGATACACCCCTATTAAATGCACAACGACTCTTTCTTCTTGCGGTATATTTTGAAACAGGTATCCCACGTTTTGATACCATAGCCTGTAGATGTGCATTTATGATGGGAAGATAAAGCTCTAATGCATTTATTTCAATTCCCAACAACCACAATGGTTAGAAATCAATGAGAAGTTATAAATTGAAGCATTTGAAGCAACATTAACAACTATTGAACCTCAAGCAACATCCAAGCAATCAAATCCAACTCTCAAGTACCTCATTGCATATCTTGACTCGCAACTCCTAGTTTTTCATTTTGACTCATTGTAATTGAGTTTGGGGAGAGTTTATTTATAATTAGGGCAATTATTTATCTTTGAGAGATTAGAAATTTGTCTTTCTTCCTTTCAATTATCTTGTGAGGTTTGAATCAACTCTTGGGTAGAAGGTTTGATTCAATTTGTGAAGTTTATCCCTTGAACCTAGAAAAAGGTTGAATTCTTAGTGAATTGGTTTCAAAATCCTTAGTGAAAGCTAAGGTAGTGGATGTAGAGCTTATTCCGAAGCTTGAACCACTATAAATCGTGTCTTAAATTTTCTATCATTTACTGAAAAATCTTCCACCAAATTTTAATAGACAATTCACCCCCCCTCTTGGCCAGTTTCATTGATTGATCAACTCAACATTACTTGATCTAATGTTCACCCTTAGATATATGTGAATAAATTTAAACGAACATAAATGAACAGATTATCGAACGTTCACAAACATAAATGAACGAGCGAGCCCTTTGTTCGTGTTCGTTCGTTTAATTAAACGAACGAAAAATCTTATTCATGTTTGTTTATTTAATAAATAAATAAATGAACATAAACGAACTTTTCGCTGAACGGTTCACCGAATGTTCGGTTCGTTTATAGCTAGGGGTGAGTGTTTGAGCGAGTCGAGTAAAAAAATTTCGAGTTATTCGAGTTGAGTCATCATATTTTACAACTATAACATTTTTTGAATTTTTTTCAATTCGAGTAGATTTTAGAGAGTTTGAGTCGATTCGATTTTTTGAGATTATGTATAAATTTAATTATATTATTTATAATACTATAATACATTTTGACTCTAATTTAAACGACTTTCTCTTTATATTTACATAAATATTTTTATATTATTTCTACATGTATAAATAAGATTTTGAATTATTATTATTATTATTATTATCAAATGCCTTATATATGTATATGTTATTTCATTAAATTACGAGTCTCGTTAAAAACTTTTTTCTTATCGAGAAAAGACCAAAACGGGGTAAAAATAATAATAAATTAAATACAATAATATAAATACAGAATCGTTAACATAATTTAAAAATATAAAAATATAAATAAAAATTGTATTAAATAAAATAAAAAATAAATATAAAAAGTGACCATATTATAAAGAAAATAAAATTAAAATGTAAAAAAATATATGACTAAATAAAACTGAAAATAAAACTATAGGGAATAAATTTATAATTAGACCTTGAAAATTTTCGAGTTATTCAATTTTTCGAGTAACTCAAACTTTTTAAATTTGAACTTGACTCAAAATCAAAAAAATCGAGTTACTAGATTCGACTTGAATAACTCGAATAACTCAAAATTTAAAAAATGATTTTTTTATTCGAGTCAAGTTTTACTCACATCTATTTACAGTTTTCGTTTTTTATTTTTATGAATTTCCAAGTTATCAAATTTTAACATGTACTACTTACGATAACATTCAAATTGAACTTTAATTCATTAAATGCACTTATTACCAACATTTAAGAGGATTCTTTCTTTTATAGATGGAGAGAGTTAAACGATTTAAATTAGAATTAATTGTTATCGTATATTATAAATATTTATAATTAAATTAAAATAAAAACTCAAGTGTTATCGTATATTATGAGAGGATTCATTAAAATCAATATTTAAGAGGATTCATTCTAGTTATAAAAAATTGTTTAAATTAAAATTAATTATTATCCTATACTATAAATATCTATTATTAAATTTAGACAAAAATTTGAATAATTTACTCAAAAAATAAAAATAAAGATAAGATTAAATTATAAAATAGAACTCATAAAACATTAATTTTTATGACTCGACTCGATCGAATACTCACTCTTAGAGATGAACATGGGTCGGGTTAGATTTTCGGCCCACCCGCACCCAACCCGAGTTTAGGGTGAAAAAAATCTGACCCGAGTTTTAAGCTTCAAAATTTGACTCGATCCGATCTGACCTGAATCATTAAAAAATTAAATTTTAGGGACTTAATTGTAAAAAAATAAAATTTAGGGATCTAATCATAAATAAAATAAAATTTTAATGATCTAATTATAAAAAAATTAATTTTAATGATCTAATTGTATATGATATATATAAAGAGGGATCATTATTGCAAATATCCCAAAAATATATATGGAAAAATTACTATAACACCCTAAAACCTGGTTAGTAAAATGGTTCGAATAAATTATAAATTAAATCGAATGACATGTTAATTGGATTAGAAGTGAGGGGTCAAATTACATTAAATGAGAAGATTCAATATTGTATGGTAATTATGAGGAATCCCTAGACTACCCTTTATAATAAACTAAGTCTAGTTATTACTAAGAGGGCAAAATGGTCATTTCACCCTCATTAATGAACAAGAAAATTTAGCCCACTCCTCCCTTCTTCTCATTCACGTGAAACAAAAAAAGGGGAAGAGGAAATCTCCATGTAAGTTTGAGGGAGAGAGCTTCAACCTTTGCATGGTTAAGCAATTAGACAAGAAAATTAAGTTTAAAGGCTTTGGTAAGCTTCTTTCTCCATAACCCAAACGTTGAAAGCTTTATTTCTTGAATTTTGGAAGCTTTTATGAGGCCCTTAAGTTAGATTAGGTTGTTAGAAGGCTTAATCTAAATTTAGAATTTATTTGGTTATGGGTTTCTTTGAAGCATGAACAATGAGTTACAGGATTGAAATTTGGATTTTATAAATATTACATGTGTATTATTTGATATTATAAGTTGCTTTAAATTATATTTTGAGATGTTGATTTCATATTTGAAATACTAGAAAATTGATAAGAGTGAGTTAGGATTGGGTTCGAATCCATAGAATGAAGCTTAGCCGAAATTGCCTAGAAAATGTCATTCTGGGTAGCTATCTTTGAAAAAATCCCTAGGTCGGGTTTAAATGAGTTAGGAGCTGAAATTTTGAAGTAGAATACTTCCATATATCTCGTTTATATGAAAATTTACGAAACCTCGATCGGAATTTTATATAGAAAGTTATAAGCGTTTCCGTAAGGATTGTTCGAACAGTCCCGAATCTGAACATGTCTAATTCGAAAGAAAACTGGTACTAATTGGTTAGGAATTAAAATGTGAGGTTAATTTTTCTTTATAGAGTATCCTCTTATATTTATAACGATATAAAATAAGCTCAATTCTGACATAGGAGCTGGGAGATATGATCGATTTACGAAAGGGTAACAAAGTTGTCCCTAGTGAACGAATGAGAATGTTTACATTTGTTAAGCATGTGATTGTTTGAATTAAGTAATTTGGATATGTCCTAATGAATTTCTATATGATTATGTTCTACTAGAGAATCCAAGATAAGAAAATATCGAGAAAGAGGAGAGGCTCGAGCAAGCTAGAAAAAGAGGCAAAAGAATCACGATCTACATTACCTGAATTGCTTGGAACCATTTGTGAGTATGGCAAATTTAGGGTTAGGACTAGTTCTTAACCATCTCTTTTGTTATTTGATTTATAATGTAATCGAACTAATAATATATTTGGTAAAATAGGGAGGAGGATTAATTGTTAAATAACTTGTGTGATGCCATGATTGTATGCTAGATGGATAAACTAGCTTAGTACATTTTGTATAGCTCGAAAATGTCGAGGTAAGTAATGGCACGCTGCTACGGATGTATGTGAGTCATGCATGAGTCATGTTTATGATGGTTTGATTATTCGTTTGGTAACATGATATGTATGTCTTTATGATAGCATAATATGTGCTTTTGGCTTGGTAGCATGATATATGCTTTTGTATGATAGAATGACATATTTCCTTTCGGTTTGGTAGCATGATATATGCTTTTGGTATGATAGCGTGAAATATATGCTTTTGGTATGATAATATGACATATATGCTTTTGGTATGGTAGCATGACATAAATGTCTCTGTTGATAGCATGTTATGAATAATGTTGTGATAAGGAACTTGATTAATACAAAGTCAAAGATCAAATGAATATGAAACTCTGATTGAGCCTCGGTCGATAGTTGTTCATAGGTAGTACAACATGCCTAGAGTTAGAGATCATTTATTAGTACTTCGGTACTTCTGTTCGGTACTATGGGTACCTTTGATTGGTGGTTAGTCACCATTTGTTAGATACCATGGGTATCTTTTGGTAGTACCTTTGTGGTACTTCTGTCAGTGCCTTCGTGGTACTTTTGATGACTCGCTTACCTAGTCTAACTATACCAAGGCATCATTTGAAACTAATCCAAAAGATTAAACTTAAGATATGGAAACACCATTGAATATGTACTTGCTTATGGAGCATTTTAATTCGAATATGTATTACTATTGAACATTCGATTATGGATTGCTATTGAGCATTTGAGTAAGAAATTTTTCATTGAGCATTTGATTATGAATGGCTAACAAGCATTTGAATATGTAATTGTTATTGAACATTTGGAATGAATAAGTAGCCTTGATTATGAAAGCTTTGAAACATGCAAATTGGCTAATGTGACATATGGACCCTAACATGCTAGCTTGATGTTGCGTGTCAAATATGAGCAAATTGTGCAAATGAACACGTCGCAAGTAATAAAGTGATGAGTAAATCAGATATCGTCTCCACAGGGATTGATCAACTCAATATGTCTTCTTTTGTCTTCTTGCTCTGAAAAAGAAATAAAGTAAAGAGCATAGGTAATTTTGGGTTTGATTAAACTAAATAAAGAGAAAATTAGATAAAAAAAAAGTTGTCAGGATTCAGTTGTGTTGTGTAGTGGATTCAATTGACTTATTTATGTTCAATGCAATCGCACAACATTGCCTCAGCAGTACTGAAGATTACTGCCTCGACAATGGTGATGCTCGTCCGCCGTGACAATCTCTTGCTCTAGAGTGGACTTTATCAAAGTTCGGCAAAGTGTCCTTTGATGAATCCGCTTATCTCTAAGTCAAAGTACTGTTGATGACTAGTCCTTGATGATACCTCTCAACGTGAATCAATTATAATCACCAACCAATCTCACACTTATTTTAGCCGCTGAAACTCTAACCTATCTCTAGGCCGAGTTAGTGTTTCCCGATTGAAACACTGTATTTATTCCTTTCGTGAATCAAACTCTCTTGATATTAGATAAATAGATTAATCACAAACTTCTCTCTCGAGCTTAAATGCAAGAACAAAGAATGACAAAGAATAAGCAAACATTGATATTTTATTGCATTGAAACAAGAAACAAAGTTTAATCTCGTAACACTAATACTCTACAACTTTCACCTAAGCCTAAAGAAAACTAGAACATAATGTAAAGAAAAGAAAACTCTAAAAGATGAAGTCGGCTTGTGCTAAGTCTGAGTCTAGGTTTAAGCGCCCCCTTTCTCCTTGGACGGCTATGGCTTATATAGGCTTGGCCTAGGGTAAACCTTTCATAAGTAGGAATACAACTTGGAGTAGGACACAAGTCAAGCACATAAATAAAATAATTCCAAGTTTATTCCAACTAGGATGTTTTTCCCGCGTGGCCTTTGTCTTGGGCTTTCCCATGCTATCCAGCTCCGATCCTTGGATTATTTGTCTAGCAATGTTCTCCTCATTTTTCTCCTCAGTTCACCTAGAATATCGCTACTTGTCCTTAGCTACTGCCTCGGCATCAGGTCCTATCTCGGCCCTAGTCGCTGCCGTAACAATAGTTTTTTCTACAAAGATACAAAAATGCAGTAAAGCTTGCCTTTTCTATAAATATCATCTTTATAAGTTAAAACGACAACATATCTAAATATATCATATTAAGTACATGCATTAGTCCGAGTAGGTGTAGATTTAGTGATTATTGCCCATGAAAGGTGTAAAAAGTGATAGTGATTTGAGCATTTATCTCACCCCAAACTCGAACTATTATTTGTCCTCAAGCAATGCAGACCATCAATTTGCCAAATCTTATTCTCTCTTGGTCTTATATTTTCATCTATTCTCCTTACCATAACTATGCCTATTCTTTAGACTTAACATTTCGGTTACCCAAGGGTTTACCTAGAAAACAAACTATAAGATTTTGAGAGTGTGTGCGTTTTTTGGGGCACGTTTGATTAAAGGCCTTCTTAGAAAAACTCTAAGTTCAAGATAAATAGACTTGGATTTAGTGTACTCTTCTTTAAAAACAACGATTTCTTGAGTTAATTTCGGGCACCTCAAAGATTGTGTTTTCTCATTAATATTTTCTTCTTTCTTTTGCTATTCTTTTAAGCATACTAGAGTCAATTTAGGGCACCTCTAGCATGAAGAAGAGTGATTTCTAGAGCCGGTGATAGGCACCTCTAGTTACTTTTCCAAAAATTTAAGTCTTTATCACCTAAGTTCATTAAAAGAATTTCTATAGTCAAACAAGTCCCAAAAGTGTTTTTAAGATCAACCTTATAGCAAGCTTCTAAGTTTTATTTCTTAAATATCATAAAGCTAAGCCTTCTAAATAGGACCTAATCATGGTAAGGAGAAAGATTTCTATAGCCTAAAAAAAATAAACTAAGTCAATACTGATGAAGAACAGTGTAAAAGTATGGACAATAATTCAAGTAAGGTGGTGGACATAGAAAAACTAAGTCCCTTTCATGTCAAGGCCGCGACAATGAATTGCTTCGGCAGTGGATCTACATCCTCAAACTCGAACCAAGCATTGTCCTTAATGCTTATATTAGCGGCACACAGTAGGCAACAAAATAATAAGATAATGAACAAGTAAAGATATAAAAGCAACATAAAAATTAAAGGGACTCCGAAGAGCTGCTTGTAACAATTAATTTTCTAGGTCGTGTTGCTGATTGTTTCATCTTTGGTGATGGAGATGGATAAGTTTTTGCTTTTTGTGGCGGCTAGACTCTTGTTGGTGGTGTTCGTTGCATTGGAGAGTCCACTTGTTCTCCTTCTTCGTCTTCAGCAATTTCTTCGGTAACCATAATATATGTCCCTCCTTCATGAATTGTATCTACCCAAGCATGGTGGGTGCTTGGCCCGGAAACGGTTAAACTTTAATGTACATAGCCATCTATCTCTACTGATAGACTACCCATGATGATGGGGGATCTTGGTGGAGTGCTAAAAACTACCCTCATTTTGGATGGTCGTCTGTTGGTAGATGATACCGCGACAGAGTCTGCTGTCCTAGATGGGCCAGCAGCATGGAATTGTTATTGAGGGCCAGTGGGGAAGAATGGTCATGGTCCTCCTAGAGTTGGAGTCATCTCGGTGTAGGATACAGTTGTGACAAACATATTGTTGGGAAATTCTAGAAACTATAGCCCTTGGCTGGGAAAGTTATAGAGCATCATATGGGCAAGTGTGATGTTGAAGTCCCTCTGAAACTCTATGTATCTTTGCTGTCGAAGATCCATAGATGTCATCCTCTGAAGTATCTCCTGGTAAGGGTCTGCTGCGGCAGTGGTGTGGGCAGCGTTAGGTATGTCTATCGTGTATTGATCCCTGGCAGTTGTGTCAGCAGTGTATTGCTGAGAAGTTGCCTAGACTGGCTCTACTTGTGTTATCTGCATGATTTTGTGGCAGAAATTCCTAGTCCACCCTCGTCTTTGGGCGATGAATTTGTCCGTGTCTGTCATTGGTACACCTATAGCATTACAAATACCAGTAATTAAACAAGGGAAATATAAGGGTCCTCTATCCTTCTTACCGCACTCGTGTATTTCTATTAAAATTATTTCTCCAACATTGATGCTTCGTTTGTTGATGATGGATTGAATGAGCACCAATCTTCTTCGGTCCACCGTGTTGTTGTGAGAAGCTGGGATGATGTGTCTTTTGACAAAAGTGTTCCATAGCTTGGCCTCGAGTTTAAGATTTTACCTTGCCAATGATCCTCTATGGGCACCGTTTTCCCAATGAGTATTGTCGTAGCAAAGGTCATCTTTAATCAGCTCATAATCTCCATTAGTGATGTCCTCCATGAATGCAGCATGGTCATCACGAGTAGTGGCTAGGCCGTAGAACAGATTAATTGTCTCGACATCAAGTCGCACTAGCCTACCTCGGTAGTAGACATACAGAGATTCCTTGCTTGACCCGTAAGCGTAGAATTACTACACGATGGTGGCATTGGCCTGAGTAGGTTGTAGGCAAAAGATCTATCAATCTTGATACTTGATCTTATTGAACAAGTAATGCTCGATGCCAAAATTTTCCTCATCAGAGTGTTGGAACCCTTGTTCTTCCCACAATTATCTAGCAATGAATGACCTATTGAAATGGTCTTCAACAGTGGCTGGGGAAAATCGGTTGTAAGTGGCCATGGATAAGTAGTGGAAAGTTATGGATCTTGTAGAGTTTCATGGAAAGTTTCTGAAAATTCTAAGAGATCTTGGAAATAATTAGAGAGTATTGTGAGAAAGAGATTAGCAAATAAATCTAAAGAAATCAAGAATGCAAGAGTGAATAGTTCAAGAGAAAGAAGGTGCTTATATAGGTCTCGGTCATGTAGCCGTTTGAATCAACTAGTCGTTAGCCTTTACTGCCGTTGCTTTTACTGCGGTGGCAGAAAATTCGACAGACTAGCCGTTATACTGTTCTGCCTATTAGGACTGCTGCAGCTCTGACACTATTTTTTGCCCCGATAACACTTTTCCTACTGTGAACTACTTCTCCTTTATTTTTGCTTATTGTCCTAAAAAATTAAACATAAAATAATTAAAGATAAATATGATAATAAAAATTAATTCTAAACTAAATTGATCCTAAAAATATAATAAAAATAAAGGAAAGAGATTATGTCACTGGGGGAGTGCAAGCAAAGGCATCTCCTAAGGTGATTATCTCTTGTCGGCCAGAATACTTCTTCAAATGGTGGTCATTCTCCTTGAACTCATGCCTATCCCTTTTTGAATTGCTCTGTACTGCACCATATGGTTCTTCCTATTTGAATCTCAATATGCCTGGACAGTGTACCTTCCTATTTGTTGCTTTCACCTCTGGCTTAATCTTCCTACTAAATATTCTGCTATAACAAGCATCAATTTTTCTGCCGAGCATATTGCCGAGACAGTGGTTGTTGAAACATGATATTTTGGTGCATGCATCTGTGTGGATAACTTTGCACTCCTCTAGATCATCATGTCTTTTTAAATTGTGAAAAGCATTGAGTTTGACTTGCTGTTCATCAACCCTCATTATCAACTCTCCTTTTTCCACATCAATTAGAGTGCGTCCAGTGGCAAGGAAAGGTCTTCCCAGGATGATTGGTGCGTAGTCATCTGCTTCACAATCAAGGACAAGAAAGTCAGCGGGAAAAATAAATTTATCCACTCTTACCAGTATGTCCTTGATCTTTCCTTCAGGTTGCACATATGATCTATCCGCAAGTTGGAGTATCACTGTTGTGAGTTTTGCCTTCCCTATTCGAAGCTTTTGGAAGACATATTTAGGCATCAAGTTTATGATTACTCCAAGGTCGCATAGAGTCTTTCCTTCATAGTGGTTACCTATCGCACTAGGTATGGTAAAGCATCCAGGATCCTTCAATTTAGGTGACATACGATTATGCAGCATTTCCATGCATCCTTCAGTAGCAGTCACTGTTTCAAACTCACCTAGCCTCTTTCTTTTAGACACAATGTCTTTCAAAAACTTAGCATAGTTAGACATTTGTTTAATTGCCTCAACAAATGGCAAGTTGATATGAATTTGCTTTAAGATGTCCGTGAACTTTTTAAATTGATGGTCATGTTTCTGTTTTTTCAACCGTTTTGGAAAAGGTGGTGGTGGTTTCATCTCTTCCAGGATCTTATTAGTTTGGAATTTAATACCTAGAACCACTAATTTTTTTGTTTTCTCGGCAGTTTGTTGAGGTACTACCGAGGTTTCTACTGGGGCAATGCTTTCTGCTAGGATTTCTGTGATATGATCATTTGATTCAGCATCTAAGTCCTCTTTGTCTGGTTCTTCTTGTTTTACTGGTGGGACTTTGTCTTCTGAATTTCCTAGCATATCTTTAAGTTGTAGACCACTCCTAGTAGTGATTGTTTTTTGCATCGATCATGGCTCATTACCTTAGCAACTTCAGTATTGCTAGGTAATCCTCCTTGTGGTCCAGTGTTTATGTTTTGACCAAACTACCCAACCTGAATTTTCAGTGCTTTAATTGTTGCATCTTGGTTCTGCAACCTCATCTCAGTTCTATTTATTAATACATATGTTCTTTTGATGAAGTTGTTGTTATCTGTCATGTATGATTCAGTTTTCATCATAAAGGCCTTTAGAGAATTTTCCAGAGAACTTATAGGTTATTGCATCTGCTGCTGCGGCATTGGTTGTTGTACCTGCTGCTGTATCAAATGTTGTATTTATTGCTGGAAACCTGAGGGTTGAGTAGTTGGATTCAAGGCATTGTTGGGATTACTCCATGAAAAGTTTGGATGCCTCTTCCATGATGGGTTGTATGTGTTGGACATCATATTGTTTCGGTTGTAGTTTCCAACATACAGGCTAGACTCTTGATTCTGCATACATTTAGAAGAAATATGGTTACCTCCACATAAATTACAGAAAGAATCTATGGCCTTAACCTCATGGGTATTGTGTTGTAATTGCACGTTTTGCGCCATCTTAGTAAGAGAGGCCAATTGTGCTGCCACTGAATTTAATGTTCCCAATTCATTTACTGTGGCTTGGCGTCTTACTCCTTCTCTCCTAGATGTAGAGAATTGAAAATCTTTCTTTGTGAGTTTATTCAAGATTTCAATAGTTTCCTCAGGTGCTTTATCAAGGAGTGTTCCATTGGCAGAGGCATCTAACATCATCCTTGTTGGGGCATTGGTAGCATTATAAAACATGGTTACTTGTGTCCACAAGGAAAATCCATGTAATGGACATTTGTGTTGTCATTCTCTGTAGCGCTCCCATGCCTCGTACATAGGTTCATCATCTATCTACCGAAAAGAAGTAATTTCATTACGAATACGATCATATAAATTTGTAAGATTAAAGCGTGTAAAAAATCTCGCATAATTCACTCCAAGATACTATTGATCCTACTTGAATACTATTCAACCAGGTTTTTGCCCTATCCCTCAGTGAATAGGGGAACAATTTCAATCTCAAGATATCTTCATGACTTCTTGAATTTTGAAAGAATTACAGATCTCCATGAATGACTTAAAATGTTGTATGGCATCTTCTATCATAGAACCACCAAACTCTCCAATAGTATTAAGCATTTTGAACATGACAAGTTTAAGTTCAAAGAGGGTTACTTCTATTTCTGGTGTAACCACTCTAGGATTTAACCCATTTAAATTCTCTTCCAGGAAATCTCTGACAGTGAGCTACCGCGGCAATGGTGGCGGTGGAAGGCCTCCATTGCCTTCATGTAAGTTTTGATCTCCTTGGTTTCCTTCCATTGCTCCTTGGATTAGTTTCCTCAACCTTTAATGTGTACGTTCGATCTCTGGATCTAACTCATACAAAGGGTTGTTTGGGTTGGCCCTGGTCATACACCAAAAATAAACCAAATTAAAATTAAAAAACAAGAAAATAAAGAAAACAAAATTTAGTTGTCAGTCTCCGGTAACGGTGCCAAAAACTTGTCGCGTGTCAAATATGCGCAAATTGTGCAAGTGAGCACGTCGCAAGTAATAAAGTGATGAGTAAATCAGATATCATCTCCACAGGGATTGGTCTACTCAATATGCCTTCGTTTGTCTTCTTGCTTTGAAAAAAAATAAAGTAAAGAGCATAGGTAATTTTGGGTTTGATTAAACTAAATAAAGAAAACTAAATAAAGAGAAAATCAGATAAAGGAAGTGGTCAGGATCCAGTTGTGTTGTGTAGTGGATTAAATTGACTTGTTTCTATCTAACGCAATGGCACAACACTGCCTCGTCAATACTGCAAATTACTACCTCAACAGTGGTGATGCTCGCCCATCGCGGCAATATCTTGCTCTAGGGTGGACTTTATCAATGTTCAATACAATTGCACAACACTACCTCAGCAGTACTGAAGATTGCTGCCTCGACAATGGTGATGCTCGTCCGCCGTGGCAATCTCTTGCTCTAGAGTGGACTTTATCAAAGTTCGACAAAGTGTCCTTTGATGAATCCGCTTATCTCTAAGTCAAAGTATTGTTGATGACCAGTCCTTGATGATACCTCTCAATGTGAATCAATTATAATAACCAACCAATCCTACACTTTTAGCCGCTGAAACTCTAACCTATCTCTAGGCCGAGTTAGTGTTTCCTGATTGAAATATTGTTCTTATTCCTTTCATTAATCTAACTCTCTCGATATTAGATAAATGGATTACTTACAAACTGCTCTCTCGAGCTTAAATACAAAAACAAAGAATGGCAAAGAATAAGCAAACATTGATATTTTATTGCATTGAAACAAGAAACAAAGTTCAATCTCTTCACACTAATACTCTATAATTTTCACCTGAGCCTAAAGAAAACTAGAACATAATTTAAAGAAAAGAAAACTCTAAAAGATGAAGTCATCTTGTGCTAAGTCTAAGTCTAGGTCTAAGCTCCTTCTTTCTCCTTAGACGACTATGGCTTATATAGGCTTGGCCTAGGGCAAACCTTTCCTAAGTTGGAATACAACTTGGAGTAGAAAACAAGTCAAGTACATAAATAAAATATTTCCAAGTTTATTCCAACTAGGATGTTTTCACGCGTGACCTTTGTCTTGGGCTTTCCCCGTGTTATCCAGCTCCGATCCTTGGGTTGTTTGTCCAGTAAAGTTCTCCTATTTTTTTCCTCATCTCACCTACAATATCGCTACTTGTCCTTAGTTTTTGCCTCGGCATCAGGTCCTACCTCAACCCCAGTCGCTGCCACGACAATAGTTTTTTTCTGCAAAGATACAAAAATGCAGTAAAACTTGCCTTTTGTGTAAATATCATCTTTATAAGTTACAACTACTACATATCTAAATATCTCACATTAAGTACATGCATTGGTCCAAGTAGGTGTAGATTTAGTGATTATTGCCCATGAAAGGTGTAAAAAGTGATAGTGATTTGAGCACTTATTACTTGAACTTGAGCATATAGTTGTGAACCTAGATTCTATGCTAGAGGCATTAAAGCATGAAATATGAGAAGCATGATAAATAAGATACATGTTAAGCATGTTATACGGTGTTTGAATTGTTATGTAAAATTGATTGATTACTTACTTGAAGCATGTTATTTTATTTTTATTAATGTCTAAATGGTTATACTTAGGGTTGACTCACTAAGTACCTCATATGTACTTACCACCGTTCATTTCCTCCTTCCCAAAATAACATGTTATCGAGCAAACAAGCTAAATTGACTTCGATCGAGGGCAAGGACACCAAGCGAGCCAAAGTATGGTATTTTATAACTTTGTAACTCCTAGTTCATGGTGGCATAGTGATCGTATTTTCATTAGTTTCATGCATTTGAATTTGGCTCATGTTTTGTATATGTTAGTTTGATAATTGAATATGTTATGTAAGCCATAAGGCCAAGGGTGTCTAGGCTAGCTATATGCATTTTGAGTTCTGGCTTGTATTTTGTATATAATGGCCTTGGTCATATGCATTCGGTGTGGAAGTAATTATCTTGGTATATGAAAATGAAATTAAATGGGTAGGTATACTTGTATGCCTTAAAGCTAAGTGGTTAGAGGTTAGTTATAATGGTGAATATGGAATGGTATATATATATATAAAAGGTTATGAAATTGGTAAGTTGCCTTTGGTGTCTTTTATGCCAGGATTGCACCTTAGAGAATGGACATGATTTAAAACTAGGAAAAGTCTTTGGGTAGAAGGCTTAATCAAGGAATTTGATATGGGTCCTTAGTGCTTAAACAAGTTAAAATTTGTCCCTTAAGGACTAGGGATGATCGGAGGCTAGATTAGAGGCCTTTTAGATGATGTCTAAGTGAATTAGAAGCTTGAAACCTACCATTTCGAGCAGGAGTATCGATACCAACCCCATGTGTATCGATACCCCCTTATCAATAACCATTTGCTTTGATACCTGATTCAATGCCGAATCGACCAGTGTACTCTTCGATTCGATGCTTGGTTCAATACCAAGCCTTCCAGTGAGCTTCCTGGTTCAGTACTGGTATCAAACCATTCTACTCTAGCCTGTCAACAAGTCAATGGGTCAACATAGTTGACTGGCATCGAACTTGGGATCGATACCCTTGTTTCGATACCTTCCTATAGGAGTATCGATACCTCCTGTCACTTTTAGTTCAACTTGAGATTTGAATTGGTTTGATTAATAAGATCATAATAAAGATTGTTAAACAATTAATAATATGGTTAAAGGTTTCAGAACGAGCACGATTGTGACCAGAATTGATAAATGAATCGAATTTGAAACTTGAAACTTGATATATGTGTAAAGTTTGAAAAAGTTTTAAATTGACCCGATAATTGATAAAGGAATTTACTTGTAATGTTATACAAATAAACAAATTGTCTTAGATTTGAATACAAGTTCGGTTTAAGATCAAGTTATAAGTTCGGTCGATGCCCCCGTCTCCTAACCCGGGGCAAGGGTGTCACAATTACATTATTAGTCCCGGGTCGGGTCGTATTTTTTCCACCTTAAACCCGAACCAGAATTTTCTTCAAAAAAATTCGACCTGTTCGGACTAGGTCGGGTCGTAACCCGTCAGGTTCGGGTTCCATGCCCATCCTTACTCACTCGTGTCTAGGGGTGGGCAAAAAATTTGATTATCCGATCCTGGACCCGGTAAGACCTGATAGATTTTTATCTAGTGTTGGTTCCGGTGAGACCGGGACTAGATCCAAAATTTAAGTCCCGATCATAACCGGGACCAGAATTAGATCTATATTTTTTGGACCTGGTACCCAGTATGTACCCAATAAGATCGGGACCAATACCAAATATCCAGTATTGATTTTATTTTGTTTATTTTTTATCAAATTTTCTCTTTATGTATGAATATTATGAGTATGACTAGTTTTAAAATATTACTTTTCAAGCCTATAATATTCTAATTTTATTATTTTAATATTATTATTGATGATTAAACTTTTTTTTTCCAATTACTCAAATTTTTTTAAGAATAAACTAATTGATCGGGTACACTGTATTGGAACCAGTTTACACTAGTAATAGAACCGGTTCTTAAAATTTAAGACCCGATGTGACCAAAACTGATTCTAATTTTTAAGAACCGGTGGTTATCGGTACCAAGACCAATTCTATTCAAATTGGCCATGTACCCGATCTTACCCACCCGTAATCTTACCTATAATTACAGACACCAACACACATTTCTTCCCAACAAAAGAACCCCCTAGATGGATCTGTTCCAGTTACACCCTGCTTCAAACCCTACTCAACATTTGATATTAAAAAAAATCAGACAAGAACATGAGAGAAAGATCAAGACTTCCATGTCTTGTATCAACCCACAAAAATAGGAAGCTCATCCAAATAAAAGAGGTGGGTGCCTGGGTGGGTCATATTATTCCATTTCCAGCTACTGCTTAAATCTTCTCTCTTAACTGCAAATATATATTTAATTTATGTCTCTTAAAAATAATATTATTTGTATTTTTTAAATTTAATTATCGATTTTTAATTGATATTTAGAGATTAACATTTACCGGGCCCGATCGGATCAAATTTTTTATGAAAAATCGAGTTTGGGTCGGGTCGAATCGGATATTTTTTTAAAAGTGGCATCAGGTTGGATTGGGTGATTTTTTAAAGTTGCATCAAGTTGGGTCGGGTTCGAGTTTATGGTGTAAAATATTCTATCCAACCCGACCCAGGACTAAATATGTAATTTTTCTATAATATTTTTAAGAATATTTATAATAATGATATTGTATCTATATATTTGTTATAGTTAAATCATCAAAATTAATTTATCTACAATTTAGTTCTTAAAATTATTTTTTTTATAATTAAGTCCTTAAAAATTATTTTTTATTATTTAGTCCTTAAATTTATTTTTTTCTATAGATCAGGGTTGGGTTTAGGATATTTATTTTAGGGTCGGGTTAGATTTTTTAAAAAAAATATTTGAGTTGAGTCAGCATGGAATTTAAGATATTTGTGTTCGGATCAGGTTAGGATGGACAAAAATTTGACCCGACCCGTGCATCTCTAGATATAATGCTTATAAATCTTTTTTTAAAAAAAATTAACCATGCTTATAAATCTCTACTCTTATACACTGATGTAAGGTAACCAAACATGAAGTTTTCAAAGCTAGTCAAAATACAAAAATAATGGTTGGGCCCAAACAATAAATATTACATTAATTCAAGACACCTTTGTCAAATTGAATGTTGACTTCGACCCCAAACAATTAATCCAGAACCACGGGGATAAATTAGGGTGGAGCGTCTAAGTAGGAACTTCCGCATGGTGTTGATAGAGTTAATGCATATGATTTTGGTGTTCTTAAAGTGTCTTTGAATTTAGATTTTGGTGTTCAGAATTTACATAGATACTCTTTACAAATATCGAACCTAAAATTAAAAATATAAATTAAATATATTATCAAAATTTGAATATAAATATAATCAAGTGACCAAAATGCAGATAGTGTAGGGAAAGGGGGAGACATTTGAAATACACATTTCACAGTCAAAGGACAATTTGTACACTCGCAATGTCCACAACAAAATTCTTCCCCCATCTGAACGTAGGGAACGCTGTCCTAATTTCAGCATAGAAGTAACTTTTTTTAATGAAAATAATAACTTTTTCAACCGACCAAATTCGATGTTTGTAAATATTTTAATTTCGTCTACAATTTTGATTCCTATAATAAATATAACGTGAAGATATTAGAATGTTGGGGGGCATGTGCTCGGAGGGATCGAGAAGAAGAAAAAAAGGACCCTTTTTTTTCTATACTTTAAAATATTTTTATATTTTTTTAAAGGTCTTTCATGTGTTTGATTCCCTTGCCTTTAGGACACTCAAGGTGAGGCCCCAAAGGGTAAGGAAAAAAAAGATAAAGTCCTTAAAAAAACAAACTTCCAATGCTTTGGATTCTTATTTTAGTCCTTTGAACATGTGATTTTGGGGTATTGACTTAGGGATACTAGGTGTGGAGGGGTGCATGGACGATGCCACACCTATAACTGGAGGTCTGTTGATACTTAAAGCTTTTAAAAAATATATTTTTATATAATTTGTATATAAAAACTAAAAGTATTTATAATTAATATTCTTTATATCACTTAAGAAAATGATATTCTTTAGATAATTTTTTTACTCCTGAGTGAGGTGTTCCCATGCTACTCTGTTTCTAGGACAACTCATCCATAGTTATTATTTGATATATATTATAGGCACTGTTTAGGCCAAGGGAAAGAATCAAAGTTTTTGTCAACTCGCACTTATAAGATAGAGAGCCAACCAGAGGCGGAGCTAATTTTTTTTGAAGGGTGTTTTTTTAACGATATTTTTAAAAAAAATAATTATTTATAAAAGAGTACCAAATTAATTATAAAAAGGTATCAATTATATTTTTTTTAATTTTTTATATACATTATATAAAAATATGTTTTTTTAAATATTTTGGGCGTCAACAAACACCCCATTTATCGGTGTGGTTCCGCCCATTGAGTCAACAGAATATATATATATATATATAATTTTCTTTGAAATCACTTTTATAATAAGGGGAAATTTCTGTAACATAACTGAGAAATAATTAAACTCGGCTTAATTCAGCATAAAGAAAAGATAAGAGAAAAAAAATACTTTCCATAAACAAAACAAAGGAAAGAAACACTACAAAGCCCAAGTGAAACTAAACGCAGAAACATGCCAATGGTTTTAAACACTTACATGATTTAAACGACGTCATGCCATTTTCCGATAGGTTTCTAGTCGAAGTCATCGGAATTTTGTTTGTGAATGGAAGCAACCAAAGGAGACATCCCAAGGGATCGCATGATCCAAGAGAAGACTAGTTTTGATAACACTGGATCAATGCGATCCCTTTGGATACCTCCTCTAGCACCTGCCGTCTTCAACCACTCGCCCCTCCCACTTCCTTCGGTTTTTATAGAGGAAAGGGACGAGCTGTTGGAGCGGACACTCGACTATAAAAACAGAGGCTTTAACGACTCAAAGGAAACCTGGCATTCTTTCCTGTTCTTTCCCATTTTTACCCCTGCAACTCTTGGAGAATTATTTGTAGGTACAAGTTTACTCCTAAGAACGTTAATACGTTTTGATAACATCTTTGAGAACATAGGTTTGTAGCGCCGCAAACTTTTTAGAATAAGATTTAAATTTATATAAAATAAAATAATATAAATATTTTTAAATATTAAATTAATTAATTTTTAATATTTTCTCTTTTTAAGTCGTACTTAAATAAATTTTTAGTTTTTAAAATTAATTAATAATATAACTATACAAAAACATGCCACCTTTTATTCTTTTTCCTTGTTAGGAGTCTCAAACATGACAATATATTACACCATGATAATTATAATAATATAGATAATTATATTTTAAAATCGTTTAAATAAATAAATAATTATATACTTATGTTAATTTATTTAATTTTAACCAAATAACATAATGAATACGAACAATTAAATAACATAATTTTTATTTATATTCGTTTGTTAAAAATACAATTTATTTATATCCATTTAAATAATAATAAACATAAATAAATATAAAAAAATGTTTGAATATAAATTGTAAGATTTTATTTGTACGAATAAAATGTTCTGTAAAGAGACATTAATTAAATTTGTAAATGTATAGTCTAAAGGTTTTTAGTGCTAGTGGGTCCTAGTTTGAAACTCCCAATATGCATGTTAGGTCAACATTAGCAATAATTTCTTATTTTTCTTTTTTTTCAATATATTTGCTTATTTAAATAGGTCATGGAGATAGACTAATCACTATGTCAAGTTAATTTTTGTTCATGAAAAACACTAATGATGTTGGAATTAAGATTTTAATTAAAGAAATTAAATTTGATTACTTTAATATTTTATAATAAAATATTTATTAAATTAATTCAAATTTAATTAAAAAAATAAAATTTAATTCCAATTAAATACTTGTACATGTGCATCTACTCCTTTGTTGAAGTTTTGGACCACAATTGGCTGGCATCATTATTCTTTCTGATTAAAATGAAAATAATAAATAAAAAGACTCAGAGATTCTGCATGCCATATAATTTCAACCAGCTGAAGAAAAAATAAAAATAATATGAGTATAAATACATATTTATTTAAAACGATTTTTTTTTATTTCATGCCAAAAAGACATTAATTTTCATATTACAGCAGAGAAATATAATCATTTCTACTTTTAAGGGGTGTTTATTGTCAGATATTAGATCGGATTCGATTCATTTTTTTGGATGTTCAAGTTTTTGGATCGAAAATATAGTGATTCATATCCGATTAAAAAATCGGATACCCGTATATTCGGATATCGGATACTCAGATATCTAATTATCCAAAAATATAATTTACTTAAACTATTTTTTAAAATTTGAAGGTTGTATTTATAAAAAAAAAAAATTGGACTTTCGGATATAATAAACAATAAATTACTAAATACAACAAGAATTACATTTATAAAAGTTTTAATTTTTAAAACTTTTGAAAATAACAAACACTAAATTGTAAAATATAACAAGATTAATATTAATAAAAATTTAATTTTTAGATTTTCAGATAATTCGAAACTTGAAATATTATGATCCGTATCCGATCCAAAAAATTTAAAATTAGATCGAATATCTAATCCAAAAATAAAAATCAAATCGGATATTTGTATTTTTAGATCGTATCAATAGATAATCGAATCGGTTCGACCGGATAAAATATTTTTGAACACCCCTAATTCAAACTATAAGTCTTTGGCCATCACGACCACTTTGTGCTCAGAAAGATTATATCATGTCTTGTTTAATTTTTTTTTAGACGTAATAATTTATATTTTAAATATTTATATTTTACTTTTGATCGTAAATTTTAACTCGTTTTATGTAATAAGTAAAGATGTATCTATAATTTAACCCATATATTTCAAATACATACTCATTTTGAATCGAATATTGAATTATATTCTTTAAATTATTTTTAAAATTTTAGTTATTTAAGTTTAATTTGATTATAACTCATAAATTAGATTGAATTTATATAAAATTTATACATTAATAGAAAAATAATGTTATTATAAAAATTAAACCTTGAATCTAAGGTGCCAACAACAAAATAAACTAATAATTTTTTTTTGAATTATAAAAATGTTAATACATAAATAAAACAATTTCATATCGATACTTTTAATTATTGTATAATTATTTAAAAATTAAATTTAGAAAAGAAAACTACTACCCCTTCTAAACGACATCGCTTCGAAAACCTGTTCCTTTGAAAAAGAGGAAATTCAGGGAGATAATTTCTCGCTCATAGAAAAAAAAAATCAAATTATTATTTTAATTTTCCCTTTTATTTATTTCCATTCTTTCCCCAGAAACTCTCATTTTAATATTTTTTTCTCCTCTCCAATTCGTTTACCCTCAAAGGCTCAAACAAAAGAACGTCATTTTCTTGCGCTTTTGAGCTTTTTAGGGTTTTGTTACAGCGGGGTCGTTGAAGGAAGATTATCTAATGGCGACGGCGGAACAAGGGCAAACAGCGACAACGACGACGAAGATGGACCCCGTGCTACTAGATCATATAATCAGACGGCTGACGGAAGTCCGATTAGCCAGGCCTGGAAAACAAGTGCAACTTTCTGAGTCTGAGATCAAGCAGCTTTGTGTTACCTCCAAACATATCTTCCTTCAACAGCCCAATTTGCTTGAACTCGAAACCCCCATAAAAATTTGTGGTAACATTTGGAGTTTTTTTATTTGAAGTTTTGATTTTTGTGAATAATTTTGAAGTTTATGTTTATTTTCGGAGTTTGTTATGAGAAAATATTTTGTGGGTCTTGAAGTTTATTATGTATTTTAGGGGAAATTAATGTGGATATCTGGTTTGTGGTAGATGCAAAGGTTTCGTTTTTTAAGATTTCAAATATAATGTTCAGGGGAATTAATGTGGATAGCTGGTTTGTGGTAGATGCAAAGGTTCGTTTTTTAGGGTTTGAAATATAATGTTCAGGATTTCAGTTAATAATTCTGAACCAAATAAGATGCGAATTTCACATTTCTCTTTGAAAGTTTGAAGGCCTAATTTACGTTTCCTTTTGGAGGAGTTGGGATGAGGGTAATTTTGTTGTTGCTGCTGTTGTTTTTTGTTAATGTTTGATTGCAGAAAGCTGTAGGGAAAATATATGAAGGAATTAAAAATCATGTGATGGAACATGCATATAATTAAAAATCATGTGATGGAACATGCATATAATCAGTTAGTACGACCATCTCTATGTTGTAATTTATTGTTATGTTATCATTGTAAAGTGTTTGTTTGTGCTTTTATTTAGGTGACATACATGGACAATTTAGTGATTTATTAAGGCTCTTCGAGTATGGGGGTTTTCCGCCTCATGCCAATTATCTATTTCTAGGCGACTATGTGGATCGTGGCAAGCAGAGTTTGGAAACAATATGTCTTCTACTTGCTTATAAGATTAAGTATCCAGAGAACTTTTTCCTATTGCGAGGAAATCATGAATGTGCTTCTATTAATCGGATATACGGGTTTTATGATGAATGCAAGCGAAGATTTAATGTGAGGCTTTGGAAAAGCTTTACTGATTGTTTTAACTGCCTTCCTGTTGCGGCCCTTATAGATGACAAAATCTTGTGTATGCATGGTGGTCTTTCCCCAGACTTGACAAACCTAGATGAAATTAGAAACTTGTTTCGTCCAACTGTCATTCCTGACATTGGCTTGCTGTGTGATTTGCTGTGGTCTGATCCTGATAGAGATGTTAGAGGATGGGGAATGAATGATAGAGGAGTTTCTTTCACTTTTGGAGCAGACAAGGTGGCAGAATTCTTAGAGAAACATGATTTAGATCTTGTTTGTCGTGCGCATCAGGTTATTTACTTGTCTAAGCTTTCCTGTTTATCTATTACTGATCAAACTTAGAGCTGAACTGATTTTGTGGGATGTAGGTTGTGGAGGATGGTTATGAATTCTTTGCTGATAGGCAACTTGTTACAATATTTTCGGCACCTAACTACTGTGGTGAATTTGATAATGCTGGTGCGATGATGAGCGTCGATGAAAACTTGATGTGTTCTTTCCAGATTCTCAAGCCAGCTGAGAAAAAAGCGAAGTTCATGTCCACTAAAATTTGACGATTGCAGCTAATAGCAGCTTACAATTCATGACCAAGGTAAGCTGAATATGGTTGTGTTCCTTTTTATCTCTCTTGCTAATTTTCGGTTGGTAGTGTTGGTCTTTGCGCTCATGTTTACAAATATCAATAATCTTCATTGCAATTATGTGGTTGTGAGTGTAGGAATAGATCAATTTAATGAGTTAATCTGATAAATTGTTTTCAGCATTGCATATTATTGTTTGTTAGTTTCCAACTTACAAATAAACCATAGAAAATAAGGGGTATGAGTTAGAAGAGTATTGGACGTCCTTATTGGTTAATGTCGGTGATTGGTAATGTGTTTTTAGTTTTTCTATTGTCTGAAGTGCAAAATCCAAGAGTAATGGATCCTTCTCCAAAGTCATATGTTGTTTACTATAATTGTTCATGTTTCACGTTTTGTATTGCCATTGTTATTCATATGGTCATTAAATGCCATACCATCCGTCACATGCTACTTTGTATAATTTACTGTTTCTCGGTTGGCCAAGCTGCTCATTTTTGTTCCCTCTTATTCCCTTAACTCATGAGTTCTAGACTTACTAAGAGCACCCCTTTCCTTCCCCTAGAGTCCCCCGTTCCCCCCCCCCCCTAGGTAAGTTTAGGATTACGAATAGAATTAGGATTTATCAAAAACAAATTATTGTTTTCCATTTGCTCCGATGCAGATATCCTTTCTATATCTTTCCCTGACAATGATGGTTGAAACTGAAAATCGCCAACTTCAGAACTTCAGGTAGTGAAGATGCAAGTGACCGCTTCCTGGATGCTTTTTGTATTGTAAAGAACTTCACTGGTTTTGTGTAGTGTAGCATAAGTGAAAAACATATTTCTCTTATTCTTCTCTTCACCCTGGCCCCTGCAACCCGGTTTATCCTTTTTGTTTACAACAGTCAATCTGTGTATATGTAGATGATATATCTGGTCTCGCAGCTCGTACTTGTGCTTTTGAGTTGTTGGAATGAAAAGATTGGCTGCTTCTGACTTCTAAAGTTTTGTTGTTGTTTCCAGACTATATTCACTGATATGATTAGGTGCATTCAAATGTTATGATGAGATTGTTAGTTGCAATGAAGGTCTATCATTCACACATAATATTATTGTTCTTTCAAAGATTTGTCTTCCCTTGGTATAGGAATCAGAAATCCTCTAGAGTGGTATCATCTTGAATTTCCTTATTCATCTCTGGTGCCGATTACAGATCCGAGCTCCCTTTGGAGCGCCACTCGAACCTTTCGAAGGCAATCTGAGGTGCTTTCAGCATCATTGATTCAAGTTTCTTGTTACCAATTGATGAATTTATTTTTTTATACATCAAAATATCTTCATTGTTTATTTTCAATGCAAATTAAATAAGGTAAATCTAAGATGATAAAAAGGTGCACTGTATCCTTATAGGGAGAATTTAGGTTGAAATATTAAATATAGAGTCTTGAATAAAAATTGTATAAAAATAAATATTAAAAAAACATTATTAGAAAAAAATAGTTACAAACAACAACCGTCCATGAACAATTGAACAGAGATATCCGTTTGACATCAGAGCTAACATGTGGCTGCAACTAGGCCTACCTACAAAACAGGAAAAAGATGTAATATCAGTTTTCACAAGCATTATTAATTAATTAAAATTATGAAAGATATTTAGATTAGAAGATAGTGATAATACGAGATATTCTAAACGTTTTATCGTCTTCCTGCCTGGTGGAGGAAAACTAAACGGAGGGAAAACATCCTCATGGCTATGGCAATCAAAGCTTTCAATCTTGCAAGTTTTACCTCAATTTTTCCTTCTTTCGATAAGCTAAAGAAGTCATCAAAGGGTGTCCAAGAGAACTTTAGGGTCTCAACAATTCCACAGGTTAAAGCAGTTCAAAGCCCAGCTGAATCGGATACTGGAAGATGGTCAAGACAGAGACGGCCCCAGAATGTAGATGGAGACTTGTTTGTAGGTAAATATCATAGTTTCTCTTAAAACTACTTTCCCAAGCAGCTTTATCTTTGGAATTAATAATTATACTAGTTGGTGGCTACGATCAGTTCAGTGATTGGAGAAGGGCTGTAAATTTTTCTGACATGTTTTAGTAATTTTCTTGTTGTGTTTGTGTTTTCTTAATCCTGATGCATCCAAAAGTACCATATTTAATATTGTTAATCTTGATAATGCGTTCTAATACGCCTTGCAGATCATACATGCATAGATTGTGATACTTGCCGTTGGATGGCTCCGGTAATCTATCAAGCTTGTATTTGTAGTACAGTTAACTTTGTTGAGACTTGAGCGCATGAATCTTACTGTTAGTTTACTGCAGATAATGCCAGAGATTGAAAACAAAACTATTACAGTTCCTTGGATAATATAAATTTCAATCACATGAATAATGCAAACTGATGGTTCATCAAATGTTTTTTACTTGCTTTATTCTGTGAGAACTGATTTTGTATTAAATCATTTAGAAATAAATGAATATTTATGTCTAAACTGAAACTCACTAGCCTTGAAATGGTGAGTATGGTTACGGTACACAGGCTGAGAATCATGGAAGGCATCACAGAGGCTTTGCTACTAATTTGCAGAATTGTATAGGCTATGGAAAAGTTCAAATCGGCTTCCTAGTGTATGAATGGAATATGGAATGGATTCTGAAATTCCTCTGTTTTAGTTTAGACTTCTGGCTTCAATTGCTAGTTCTATAACAGAAACTGCTGGTTAGAAGCAAATGAAGTCTTAGAGCAAACTACCGGCTGAGAATGATCAACTATGCTGTTGTTTGAGATTTATTTTAGTCTTAGAAACTATTCTTACTTTTAAGGCTTTCTATTTCTTGCTTTTTCAGCAAGTCTTCACTCGAGTTGGTGAGATGTCTGCAGTTTACAAACAGCCAACCTGCAAGGAGGATCGAGAACAAGCCCTCCAGGTTTGCTTATTTTGCATCTTGTCATCAGTTAGAAGATGATATTTTCTACTTAATCAGCTATATCAGACAACATTAATCTGTGTCTATAGAGACTTTTGCACACGCATACACTTGCAGCCTATTATATAGGTGTTAATTCAATATTTATTAGAGATGAAACAGCAACATTTGTGGTTGTGATTTATCCCATTGTGCATTTTAAATTCGAATTCAACTTGTACTGAAACTTACAACAATTGCCTCTATTCTGTAGTATAAAATGTTGAAACTTGTTGCAGGCCTTGCTTTCCTGTCCGACAAACTCGATCCGTACAGAAGTACCTCCTGCTGATATCCTTGAAGCTCATAAGACATTTCCAATTCCAATAGATGAGAAGAAACTTCCTGTAACCCTTATCATTCCATAGTCCTTACTGTATCATTTGAAAGACTACATTGTTCATTAATCATCATGTTCCTGCTTCTTGCAATAACAAGCTTGTTCACTGTGGCTATGATACAAAATGATTTCAGGGTGTTTATCACTGCGGGTATCATTCTCCTAAGTCATATGGAGCTTCTTCCTACTTGGTCGTTCATTCCGATGGAAATGTACTCATAGATAGGTACTAATAAGATGCTTCTGTAGTTTATAAGTTTATGAAAATCGCTGCTGTCAACTGAACTGTCAAGGAGGATAGGGGGAACAACCACTTTTGGGTAAAAATATGTGGAAACAGTAATGCTTCTATATCCTCATCTCCACTGAAATCACTTTACATATTAAGTTTAGCTAACATGTCTGTAATATGATTTTGCAGCCCCAAATTCACAGAGAGACTTGCACGTAAAATTGAGGAGATGGGAGGAGTGCGCTATATGTTTCTAACCCACAAGTATGTTGGCATTTCCTTTTCATATCTTGTTCCTTTAGAGGTTTATGATCCATGTTTTTATGGTCAGGGATGATGTTGCTGATCACGGGAAGTGGGCAAAACGGTTTAGATGCGATCGGATTCTGCATTCTGCAGATGTAAGTGCTATATCCTTACCTCTGGTATGGTCTATCATCTGTTTAAGGATCTTGGCAAGTTCTGTTATGCAGAAATATATACTCTTTCATGTTACTTCACGTAAAAGTTAACGTACTAGTAATGTTAATCTCTGCAGGTAGAGGCTTGTACAGCTGATGTAGAGACGAAGCTAGATGGCATCGGCCCATGGTGGCTCGGGCAAGACATTATGCTTATACACACTCCGGGCCACACGAAAGTGAGTTATTAATCGAATCCATACAGTTTCATTACCACTTAAGAAACACTTTCCTCAACCTAATGTTTGACATTGTTGCAGGGCTCTGTTTGCTTGTTTTACAAGCCACTTAAAATCCTATTCACTGGTGACCATCTGATTCTGACAGAATCTGGGTTGGACATACTGGAGATGTACAACTGGTATTCAGGTAATACCTACGTTACTCGGACTCGAACATAAATATAATCGATCAATGTTCTAAATATCCCAACAGAAAAGTCCGTAATCCGGGTAATACTTTACCAGATTGTTAATGGAGCCTGTCTAACAGTTACTCGAATCATATCTTCATCATTCACCATTTTCTCCATGTTTTCCTCAGTTAGAACACAAGTAGACAGTGTTAAAAAGTTGTTCGATTTGGATTTCAATTGGATACTACCAGGTTTGTATCAGTTGTACTTCTACAACAATAGTTTGGATTCATATTCGATCCGAAAAATTGAACATATATTTACAGGCCATGGTAGGAGAATCCAGTTCAAAGATGTTTCGGAGAAGAAGGCGGCCCTGGAAGCTTTCTTGGAGGAAAAGTATGCACAGTATACCTGAGGCTGAGATAAGAATAAATCGGGTGTACATATTAAACCTTATCGAAGCTTTTTTTTACAACATTACAAAGAAAGCATGCTTCATCAACCGCGACTTTCGAACAGATCGTACGATAAATATGTATCGAAAAAACTCTGAAGAATATTTTTATTCCATTTTATATCTTAATTTCATAGCATCTGTAACTCTGCACTGAGAGTGGGAATCGTGGACCATGGACAGAACCATGAAAAGAGGGGGAAATATTCTCTTATATAGTTATTTGATTTTACCGCTCAACTCGCAGCATTTTTTTTATTTTATTAAACTATTAATTTAAATTAAATTATATAAAAAATTAATATTAAGATGATTTTAATAATTTATATTTTTATTTATAGTAGTAAAATTTAAAATTTTAATTTTATTAAAAAATTTAACATCTCCTTAAATGGTTGTTGATTTATCAAGATTCTCTTTACATATAATGGAAAAGGAATAAAAAAAATTATGTGAACGTCAATAAAAAATAAAACCAACAAATAATTATATTAAGAAAACGAGCTAATATTTTTAGGTTCTGCACAAATTAAGAGCGTTTAAAAATGATAAAATTTTAATTTATTTCAAAAATTAAAGTATTAAAATTTTAATAATAATATTTTAAATTAAATTTTAACATATACTTATAAAATAATTTTTTATAAATTTATTTAATATTTTAGTACTTAATTTATTTTAAAACATTATATAAAAGTATAATATTTTAATATCTAATAATTTAATTATTTTTAAAATTTAGAATACTGCATCCAGACTCGGCAAAATTTATAAAATATTGTTTTTAATTTTTTTTATTTCAAAAACTATCAATATTCGTCTTTTATTTCAAAAACTATTGTTGTCTGAATAGTATATTATGAGGTCGGTTGAAACACAATCCGACCTCATGAAATTTAAAAAAAAAAATTGAGAGGACAGTATGTGTACAACCCAACCTCATGAGGTAAAAAAAATTATTTTTTTTCATGAGGTCGATTGTGTACAACCTGACCTCATGATTTTTTTAAAAAATAAATTATTATGAGGGCGTGGTGAACACTACCCGACCTCATGGGGTTGCTTTCCTGCGCCCTCGTATCGAATATATAAGGACACCTTTATTCAGGCTGGGGTAGAGTGTTGATTCAAAAAAATTTATGATGAGACCTTGATTCAACCTTTATTCAGGCTTTATTTTTAGGGTACAGTGCTGATTCAGAAAAAAAAAATCGAGCAGAGAGCGTGTCATTGATTCAGGCTTTAGTTTTATTTTGGGCAGTGTGTTTGACTGATAAAAAGTAATAAATTAAAAAAATTAAATAATTGTGCATCGGGAAGAGGTATATATTATTAGAAGGGGTATAAAGATGGATTTTTGATTTTTTATTATTATGTTATAGGGGTAAAACTCAGAAATAAAAATTATTTTATTTTAAATAAGTTGGTTGTAGTTTAGTATTGTGAAGAGAGTCTAGAAGAAAGAAAATTTGGTAAAGAAGTAGAAGAAGAATTCGAAGAGAAGCAAAAGATGGAGGAAAAATATCTGAAAAAAATTTCAAGTAAGTTGAAGTTTCTAAATGATTTTATAATTTTTTTACGTTAAAAAATTGTAGCAATACATCATCATTTACAATATATTTTATTCAAAAATGTGAATTTTTTAATGTACAGATACAATGAGTAACGTTTTTATGGCTGTTATCCATTATGATGGAGATGAGGTTTTCGAATGATATTTCTCTTAGAGAGCTTAAACAGAAGATACAAGAAAAAATTAGGGCTAGATTGTTCGTTTACGGTATCGATGGAAGACCTGTAATGATCCTGTTCGATATTCTGCAATATCTCTTAAAGATGATAGTGATGTTGGAATTATGATTTCAAACTATGAATCATCATGTATCCGGAGTGTTATGATACATGTTGAGTTACGTGGGAGATATAATGCTTCGTTTGATGCCGAAAATATATATGGTAGTTCTTCTCAGATGGGTTACGGTAGTACATTTGAGGATCAATCTTATAAGTTTGGTGACAGTTTTGTTGCTTTGTTGAAAAATGGGACAGAGCATGAATTTAACCCATATACTTGTACATCGATGATGCCGAATATGCTTGTCCAAATCCGGTAGACTATGAAAGATAAAATGATGTTTGTGACTGATAAAATTGGTCAACTAGTGAATTTGGGAATGAAGTTTCACCGAATATAGGATGTCTAAAAGAAGATGATTGATGAACTGAATGTTCAAAAGAAGGTGATTGATGAACTGAATGTCCAAAAGAAGCTGATTGATAAAATGAATCATCCGCTTGATTGGTTGATGAGCTCCCACCGTATGATGTAGCTGACTGACTGTAAGATTCATCTGTTTCATCATGACTTGAAAAACGCCTTGATGAATGAACGCGACCGCCGTATCTTTTAACAAATTGACAGTAATTTTCTCGTTCGTCCGGAGTGGTCAAATATGGCTTTTCATGGTTAAGATAGAATACCATGTAATCTGAATTATCTCCTTCCATATCCTCACCTCGGAGTGAATGACGTGGTGGAACCATTTGATATCGATTGATCAACAATTCAACATATTGTGCTTGTTTTATTTTTCAAGTCCTAGATCATTTTCTTCGAAAATCAATACGATGTAATGAATCTTGATTAAATGGTTCTCTGAGAATAGGCTGATGGAAGTCGAATTGTCTAAGAACCCGATCTCCGAAATGATATTCCACAAAAGCAAAGTGGATCAATGGTGTAACTGCACACCAGAGATTCGAATCAACCATCAATTCTTCCGGGACACTTACACGACCACCAACATATGGCCTCCAAAGAAACTGCAAAAATTATATAAATTAATATTAAAATTTAAATAAATTTCATAATAAATAAATAACATGTTAAATTTAGTAAATTGACTATTATACCTCGTCTTTACACTCGAAATAAATTTGAGCTCGAAATACTCTATTATCATTATGAACTAAACCGATGTCCCCTTTTCTAACATTCTATCTGTATACATATACAAATAGAAATCAGTTATAACAATTACAAAGCACTTAAAAGTATAAATTTAAAATATTTACCTGCTGACAAAAGGAAAATTTTTAGAATTTTTTGTAAGTAGTGTAAAAAAGAGAAGTCGTTCCCATGCCCACGCTTGTAACAGTAACAAACATTCACCAACCCTTTTTGCTTTACCACCATTATTATCCAGAAGAACAACCTTACACAACTCAGTATAAGAACGCTAAGATCGTACAACCCCAACTATAAGTAGCAGATAGTGAAGAGGATGATAAATATGACAGATAACGTGTATGAACTAAATTGTCAGATTTATCTAGTATTAATATACCGCCAATGAGCTGTAAAATATAAGTTCGACTTGCATAAAAAAATATCTTGCGTTGTATGACCAAGCTTGAATTCTCGTTGTAACGAGCTCAATTTTATACGCGATCCTCTAACTTCGGTTTCAGTTGGAACCTTACTTAGGTAATCGTAGCATAGTTGGGTAGCTGATTCTTCAGGTTCCTTAACAAGAGAAAATTCGTTCACGGGAACACCAATTAACATGATCACGTCTTTAAGTATTATCGTACATTCACCACAAGGCATGTGAAATATAAGGGTCTCTGATCTCCAACGCTCGATCAATGCGGTTTTTAGCCCCGAAATTAATTTGTACCCACGAATAAAGGTGGCATGATAAAATTCAGCATCTTGCAACCATTGCATGATAGCAGGATGAGGTTCATTATTGACCATGGTTAAGTGATGCCTGAAAGTATCATCAGTTGTCTAAATTACATTAAAAAATTATTAATGAAAACAAATAAAATAAAATAAAGATTCGAAATATTACTAAAAAATAAAGAACTTATACTATATCATCAACCGAAATACTAGAGATGTGTTGATTCTGTAATCTTAACATATCTTCAAATGATAATTCTTGAAGGCTAGAGAAAATTGTTCCAAAATACTTCTAAAATATCTCCAAAAATGTTTTGGTAACAATACTGAATTTTTTATCACTATTTAACAACTTCAAAACCTTTAATTATTTGATCCATCACCCACCTGACGAATCAATAAAAACCCTTACACACACTCTACCCAAAAAAATAAAGCTTGTATCAATGACACACTCTCTGCCTGAGAAAATAATTTCTGAATCAATGACATACACTCTACCCAAAAATAAAGTCTGAATCAATGGCAGTCTCTTTGCCCAAAAAAATAATTTCTGCATCAATGACACACACTTTACCCTAAAAAAATTCTGAATCAATGACAAACTCCATGCTCTAAATTTTTTTTTCTGAATCAATCCTCTACCCAAAAATAAGGTTTTATCTAAATCAATGACAGGATTTATATATTCGATACGAGGGCGCAGGGAAGCAACCTCATGAGGTCGGGTTGTACACCAATCGACCTCATGAAAAAAATTAATTTTTTTACCCCATGAGATCGGGTTGTATACATGCTGCCCTTTCAATTTTTTTAAAATTTCAACCGACCTCATAATATATTGTTTAAACAACGATAATTTTTAAAATAAAAGATGAGTATCGATAATTTTTAAAATAAAAAATTAAAAACAATATTTTATAAATTTTTTCATCCAAACTCGTCCCAAAAAGCTAAGAGAGAAGAGAACAGATAGGGCGTAAGTGGCATATTTGGGTCAACATCAAATCTAACAAAATCTAAGCCGAAAAAAGCTAGACAGCGACACTGTTCAAGACCCTACAACTCTTGCTTTTTTATTTACATTTTTTTATTTCACATTAAATCAAATAAATCTTATAAAATTTATAATTACATAAATCATAATTATATATTTTTTAACACGAGAAAAAGATTACTATGTTAATCATATTAAGATATTGTGCTAATTAGAGCTTAAACGTATTAAATATGTATTTATTATAACGTGTCAATAAACATCACATGGGTTTACGAGCCCTCTAGTCCTGGCCTAAATAATTAAAAAACAGTTTATAAAAACAATTATTATTTTTAGAGGTCATAGATTTAAAGATCAATAATACTAATAAAATAATTAGATATTAACAAAATAATTTAACGATTAATATCAAAATCTGATTAAAAAATAGTTATTATTTTTAGAGATCACGAATTCAAAGATCAATAATACTAATATAATTATTGAATGAAAATTATATTCTAAAATAAATATTACTGTAATCATTATAAATTAAATAAAAAAATATAAATTCTATCTATTGACGATATGTAAATTTTGTGTGATTAAAATTGATAAATGTATTTTTGAGGGGTTAAATTTTATAGTTTTATTTATAAATTTAATTAATTAAACATATGATTATCGTTAATTTGTGAAATTAGAGAGTCCTGCACATTCTTTAAAACAACCAATATTTAAGCAGATTTTCTTTTCTTTCGCTGTAATTAAGAAGGAAAGAAAAGATAATTTACATCTTATAATAATTATCATTAAAAACCAAAAAACAAAATTATAGTTTTGTTAATAAATGATCCTAATTTTAATTAGTGCTGCTGCTGCTGATTGTTCTTCAAATCAACGACGACGACGCTGACGTTATCGGTGCTGTGCCTTGCTAACGCCAACTTCGTCAACAAAACGGAAGCGTCCCAACAAGCCTTATCAGAACCCTCCGATGCGCAACCTTTAACCGCCGCATCTTTACCCACGAACCTTGGTGCAGATGGCGGCCTTTCAGCGCGTAAACACATACGCGCCACTCCACACGCTGTATCATTCGTCACTACATCCCATAATCCGTCGCTAGCTAGGATTAAACACTCGTCATCGCTTTTTCTCTCCGTTATTGTCACCTCAGGCTCCGGTATAACGAATGGTTTCAAATAATTATCACCTGATGATTAATCAAAAACAAAATTAGATATATTTTTAAAATATATAAAAAATAGCCCGGGAAACATTTTTTTTGTAAAGCGTACCGATTGCTCTGGACATGGCTAGAACGCCAAGAACTCGAGGACCATCCCAGTAAATTATTCTGCCGCCGGCTTCTTGGATCCGGAGCAGTTCATCGGGGCGATCGGGCTGCAAACAAGCAAGCAAACAATTTGTTTTAAATTTAATGGAGGTGGTGAAATTAATTTACGATTTAAAAAAGAAAAGAAAATAAGAATGTCTTACTTTGTGATCATCGGAGAGGGGTAAGGCGGCGCCATTCCGGCATAGAACAGCACGGGAATCACCGCAGTTTGCAACGATGATCTTATCCGGTGTGACAACAGCTACCACCGCAGTGGATCCAACCGCGTCGCACTGTGGAGTCTGAAGCTCGCATCGACAAGTCGAACTCTCCTTATCGTCCACTGTCCATTCTTTAACTTCTTCATCCATCCTCTTAAAGCTTCTCTGCATCGTCTGCTTCCACTCAACCTCCGTATTACCGCCGCACGCTTCCACTTCTTCGTTCAATATCTCGTGAAACCGATCCCTACACTTCATCGCAACCTTCAAGATAAAACAAAAGGTCAATTATAACAGAGCTAGTTAATTTCAATTAACAAAATTGAATTAAAGAAAAAAAATGAAGGATCGGTTTAGTACATGAGTACATCCATGGCCGTCGAATACACCGAAGAAATGAATATCCGGCGAAATTTGAACCTGAGAGCTTGGTTTACAAAACGAAGGATGAGCCGAAACTGCGTCTTCCATATCTCGTCTCCTTCCGCAAACGGAAGCCAATCCGAATTTCGGCCATTCCTTCTCTCCTTCAACGGAACTTTCAGATTCTAATTTTACGCTTCCATTACAAAACAGGCCTTGGTTATTTAGACCGTCCTCTTTTTCTAGCTTTTGATTATCCGAGTTCTGGACTGCGTTAACACAGTCCCGAGAAGATACCGGAAGGAATAGCTCACGATCAAGCTTCTTGCGCTTCTGGTCGTTTTCTAAGGGTGGTTGAACAGCGGTGTCAGCTACAATCTTATAGGGACGAAGCTCCAATCTCCGACGGCGAGAAGCTCTTAAGCTTGGCTCAACGGTAGCCACCGCTTCACTTTCTCCGACGACTCCACAGTAAACTCCAGCCATTTGGCTACTAAAATTTTCTTCTTTCAGAAATTAAAAAATTAACAGCGTTCACAAGTTTCGTTGCTAAATCAGAGGGGTCTTCTTTTTCCTTTCAAATGGATTGGGATTGGGACTGACCCATGACACCGGCTGGGAGCTTCAGGCAGAGCTTTTTGTAGTGAGAAGCTCCAATTTCACCTGGGGGCCACACCTAAAAACGGGCAGGCTGACCGTCACCGTTCGGGTAAGATGACCCGACACGTACATTTGGTGTGACGTCGATCGACTGAATACAAGAATGAGATCGGCACCGTCGATTTCATCAAATTCGTTGTAGAAAATACACGTGTAAGCCGTTTTTATGAATGAAGCTGGACACGTTGGCCAATCATCTAAGCACACGCGTTCAAAATGACTAGCGTTTACTGACACGCATGTGGTCCTGACTCTGAGGGACTCCCTTGCCAGCTCATGGAGTTTTTGTCTTAAAAACGTTTTTTATTGAGTTAATGAGATTCTTATTTCTATTCATTCCAAACATTATCATTCAAATTATAATCTAATTTATTTTTCAAATAAAAGAAGCTTTAGTATTAACATTTGAATTTAAATGATCATTTTTAAAAAATTATCGTATCTTACCCCAAGATAGTTTTTTCTTTAACAAACTCTGCAAAGAAAGCGTCCACGTAATCGAAAGAGGGGTGAAAGACGGACACGTTAGGGACCAAATGTCACAGTCGATGGACGCCTCTGCAGAAAATCCGAGACATAACTGGACTCAGATTTCGACACGTGTCTAATTGACGTGAATACAAAGGTTCCGTTCCTGGCTGGCGCAATACCACTTTCGGGCACTCCAATCACACCGGCCATTTCGAGTTGGAATTATAAGAAAATTAAATATTAATATTTAAAAAATAAAAAAAAATTAATATCTTAATTTATAAATAATTTTCTAAATTTTGATAACTACTCCATTTTGTTTCATTGATGACGACGTTAGGACCCAAAGTACACGTGTACGGTTGTTCTTAGATCAAAGTTGGACGTCGAGGACAGAGAAGAAATCCAGGCCGCCACGTAAAGGGTTTTCACCTGTCTTAGCATTAGGTGAACTGACCCTTCAAAATATCAGTGCCACGTGACTGGCGAAAGCATTGTACTTTTCAGTAGGGGAGGAGCCATTCCACGTGACCTACCTATTTTGAATCTCTGGGACTCCACCGCAGATATTTTGTAAACTCTGAACCATAGATGAGTTGAAGGCCATATTCTATTCATACCCACTCAACTATTAAATGAGTATTATTTTAGTCACTCAATTATAAAAGGTATCAATTATTGTATACATTACCATTTTGTATTGGTTGGAAAAATAGTTTGCGAATTAAAAAAAAATGAAAATAGAGAAAATATATAAGCTTTGTCCACGAAATGAAAACGGTTTATATTTTAACAAAAAAATTGATATAATTTAATTTTAAGTTAACCTGATAATTAATAGTGGTATATATAAAAGCTTTAACTTTTAATATTTATTTCACCGTTATTTACCGTTGTTTCTGTCATCATTTGAATGTTTCTTCGTAAAAACACACATTAAACTATATATTTTTTTTATTTGGTTCAATCTCATCTAAAAATCTTTTAATTTTTATTATAAAATATTAATTTTAATATAATAAAGATTTTATATTCGGATTATTTTAAATAAATTTTAAAGTATCGAAATTACACGTAAACTCTCAGTTGAAAATAGCTAAAGTCTAAGTTACGAATTACTCCGTATTGACTGACATATTTTCAAGATCCACTTTAAATTATTTGAATCTATTTAAAAATGGATTTACAAGTACTCAAAAAACCATTTATAAGCGTACTAGTACCATTTTTGTTTTTAAAATTCAGTGAGCTCTTTCTATAGCGGTACGATTCAACTTGGAGTATTGATAATGACAGTTGTCGAACGACATTTAATGTAAATTTTTTTCCTAACGACTCTAATCAAGTCAACAACTTAAAGAATTAAAATTCAACAAAACAATATAAAAACACGTCTCCAAAAGCATGAAATATATTCAAAATCTTGTAGACCTTAACTTCATATCCGTCTTAAAGTCATAACCTTGTCGGAAAAAGACTTCAAGGTGTCGTTTAAGAGTTCTTAACTCAAGCTAATATCATGACCTTAATGAAGTAAAGTAAAAGTTGAGTGACTTCAATACAAGTTTTAAAAGTTTGGTGAGTAAAATAGAAAGCTGTAAAAACTCAATAGCTATGCACACAATTTACCCTATTTTTCAAATAAAAAAAAACAATAACTTCAAATTTTGAAGGTTCATTGATAATTTAAGAAAAATAGTCTAATTATTTTCTAAAACAATTAAGGAGGTTTAATTAAAATATTTAAAATTTTTAAGGTTTAATGATAAGTTTTAAAACTTTAAGGGCTTTGTTGCAAATCTTTCCAAAATTATGGATGTGAATCCCCCCCCCCCCCCACAACTATATTTAGGAAGGAAGGTTTTTTTATGTTTTGAGTGAATTAAATAGGCTTTTATGTATTTTTTTTCTTCAATTTCCATAGATATTCTTGGTTGGAGAGTCCGTGGAACATTAATTTTTGTGCCGTGTTTGGGCGGCTGCATCGAACCAAGTTTAGGGTGCATCCGTGCATGCCCCGTGCTGTTAGAACCATGGATGAATGTGTCCAAAAGTTAGGGTTATTGCCAGACCACAACTTGCAAGGCTTTATTTGAGGGAAAATAATAAAAAGGAATATTTATTTGTTTGTTTTAAGGGTGTTTAAAATGATTCGAAGATTGATTCGATCTGATTATTCAAAATAAAAATGGCGAATAATTTTTGAAAAAAATTATCCGAGTAGATCGAGTGTTCGATCCGAGAATAATGAACCCGAGTTTGAGTTAATTTTTTTTCCTAATTATCGGATATTCGGATCGATTAATTTTAAATTACATATTTTTAATTTTAAATTATATTTTTATTATAGGTTGTTTAATATTTATACATAAAATTAAATCTAAAATTTTAAATTAATTTTATGTTTGTACTATATACTTTTAATTTTTAAATTTTATAATTATATTTTATTAATTTGTTAATATCGAAAGAAAAAATAATATTAATATTTTTAATATCATTTTAGTGATAAACTTTAATGCATATATATATATATAAATATTCTAAAATTAACTTTAAATCATTAATTTTTATGTTTGTTTATATATTATAAAATTATAAAATTTGTGTTTAATATGTGAGATTTTAAAATTTTAAAATATGTATATATATATGAATCGAGTATTCGTTATCTGATTAATTGAGTATCTGAATTTTGCGGGTACCCGATAATAGATACCCAATATAAATGATTCAGAACATAGGCTAAAAATTATTACACAAAGAAACTAAATACTCGGTAATGAACACCTCTTGTTTGTTTAATAGTTTATGTGTTGATTAATTAATTCGGATTGAATTTATCAATAATTTTTTTAATTTATTTTTTTTAAATTAAAATTAAAATATTTTTAATATCTTATTTCCTTAATCAAGTGACTAAAAATATAGTAATAATTATTAAAATATTTTTTAAAATAAAAAATCTCTACGTGATTGTCAATAAGTGGTCTACGTGTCTCGTTAAACATAAGAAAAGATTTGTTCTAACCTCTTATTGCCGAGTAAAATTGCAAAGATGAAATCAAAATGTTTTTCTCAAGTAACAAGAGTCGGTTTCGGATAATTTTAAACGTGATAGTAAATATTTTGTGATAAATCAATCAAATTTTGAGAAACTGACGTTAGACAAAGTAGTTTTGAGATTTTAATTATCCGTAAATATATTTTAAAATAAAAATTCTAATAATAAGTATTAAAAAATTAAATTTAAAAATATAAGAATAAATTAAATTTTAAAATTTTTTATTATATTCAATAATTATCAAATTTTAAACATCAAAAAATATATTAAATATCAAATAATTTATATAAAATAATTTACACAATAAATCTCATAAATCTAATCTTTTTGAATAAATGAATTTTTATTTTATTAAAATATTAAATCATAAATTATAAATTTAAAATAAATTATAAAAAAATAACATAAAAAAGATAAAATTATGAGAAATTAAGATGCGAAGAATATAGATAATAAAAATATTATTTATATGAGTGTATAAATTTAAAAAATAATTAGATTAATTTGAATTATTATCTTATAATACATTAAAATTTAGATTCATTAGATATCAAAAAATTTATAATTAATTATAAAGATCATTAAATTTTTAATATATTTTTTAAAAATTTATTTAATAATATAATTAAACTTGAAAAATAGTTAAAATGAAAGAGTCCATTTTAATTTTAAGTTTTCTAAAAATCATAATTAAATTTTAAGAGCTTTTAATATTTAATAATAAAATTTTTAATTATTAATTTCCATAACAATAGATATTTTAATTTTAATGATCCCTAGACCTATCGTTTTAGTATCTTGGATTATTGCCTCTATTGCGTACGATAATTAAACAAATAAGAGACTATAAATCAAAATGAATTACAAATTAAATGTCTGACTAAATATCCCATTCTAGTTTTTAGCCAAACCCAAAGGTTGGGGTGCAGAAGAGGAAGAACCCAAGTTAGGTTGTTGGAAATCCTTGTGTCTTAATGGATCCATTCCTCTCATGATTCACGCTTTACTCTCAATGCACACACTCTCAAGTCATCGCTACAAATAGGTCCATAGCAGACATCGTTGGAACAAACCATGTTTGTCGGGACTATGAGCTTGGCTCTATCCCTTGTAACATGAATTCTCTCCTGCAATTGCAAAAGCTACAACTATATGATCAGGGACTGGGAGGCCATAAACACCCACCTGCAGGATGCAAATCAACAATCTTGTAAATCGCTCATTCACACTGGAAAATTATATTCTCGTACTAAAATTCAAACCCATATGAAATAGGAATAGTACTAGTACTTATAATAATACTTTCTCCAAAGTCAAATGAACCTGTTTTAGTAATAATTAAAGTATACTATAGTTTCAAACATAGTGCAGTTTAACTTCAAATGACAGTCAAGTAATAATCCACATTTCTGTTTCCCACAACTCTTGTATATCAGTCGGCCTCCATCAATAGGTCCACCGTTGATTATGAAACTCTGAAGTTGGAATGTCCGGGGTTTTAAGGAAAGTTTCGGGCAAGATAATGTCTCCATCTCTAATTTTTTAATGGAAACTAAACTTATGCCTTTGTTATGTCCAAAGTGAGAAATAAATGTGGTTTTATGAATGGAGTGGATGTTGGATCTCAAGGACGAAATAGGGGTTTATGTTCGGCATGAAAAATGGATTGTGATGTTACACTTTGCTTTCATTCAAAAAATCAAATTGATGTAACAATCTTTAAGGATTCTGACGGTCATATATAGAGATGTACATGATTTTATGGAGAGCCTGAGGAACATCATACAAGGTTTTTTCGAAGTTTACCGAGACTTTTAATAAAATTATATTTTTTTTTGAGAAAAAAAGATGATCGTTTACACAATCAAAGACAAATGCTTTCTTTCAGGTAGACTTTAGAATACTGTAACTTATTTGATATGGGTTACAATAAAAATTCGTATACATGGAAGAGGGTAATTTTAAAGAAACAAACATTCGTAAAAGACTTGATGAGGGGTGATCAGCTTTTCCAAACTATTCAATGTCTCACTTTTGCATTTTATTTCAGATCATTGTTCTCTATTTTTCAATACTGGTGTCGATGCTCCCTAAAGATGCTTCTGACATTTAAAATTTGAGGCTGCATGGTTACTAGAGAATTCTAGTGAAGCGGAACTTAAAAGACTTTGAGATCTTTTAGAAGGTTTCATTCCAGAACGTTTAAAGGAAGTAAATATAAAATTAAATTTATGGTTCCGAAACCTGAAGGTATCTAAGAAAAAATTATTACGAATCTTCATAAGAAACTTGCTCTTTTAACAGAAATTACTTCAATTGATGTGGTCCTGAACAACATAATTCAGACAAAACTAAAATTAAATGTTGAATCTGACAAATTAAAACTCTATTAGGCACAACGAGCTAGAGCAAATTGGATTAAGCATGGAGACAAGAATACAACTTTCTTTCATCGCTATGCATCATAGAGGAAAAGGTTGAAAACAATTACTTCTCTTGAAGAAGAGAATAATAGAAGATTGATTGATTTGAAGGATATTTTATCTATTGCAACATACTATTTTAGTTCAATATTTGAATCACAAAAATTATATCTTAGTGGAAACATCTTAGATATAATATCTACACGTATATATGAGAAAATGAATGATCATCTTACTAGAGCTTTTACAAAGGAGGAGGTTTACAGTATTATGAAGGTTATGGGGCCTCTGAAAGCATCGGATGAAGATGATTTTGGGGCGATCTTCTATCAACGTTTTTGGCATATCATAGATGATGACATTTCCAATTATTGTATAGGTTTAATCAAAGGAGATTATGAGATGCGAGAGGTGAATAGTACACATTATCTTTATTTCGAATATAAATAATTTCTTTAAAAATGTGCTACTATACAGAGTGCTTTCGTTTCAAATCGTTTGATTACAGACAATGTTATAACTACCTATGAAATTCTCTACTCTTTTAAAAAGAAGATATAAAAAAAAAGAAGTTTTGCTTTAAAGCTTGATATCAGTAAGGCATACGATAGAGTTAAATGGAACTTTGTAATAACTGTTCTGGAGAAAATGAGTTTTTCTTCTATATGGACGTCTTGAATGTACAATTGCCTCTTCACTGTGTTATATTCGAATATGATTAACGACGAAATTGGAAAGCGTATCCTTCCATCGAGGGATTTACGATAGGGAAAAATATCTCAGTGATTTTCGCCTAAACAAATATGCTCCTAATGTAACTCATCTTCTTTTTGCCGATGACAATCTTATTTTTGAAGTTGCATCTTTCAATGAAGCAACCAACTTGAAGAATTTACTTCAGTTTTATTCTCACAATTCAGGTCAATTGATAAACTATGACAATTCGAGGTTGTTCTTTTCTTTCAATGTGAGTGTGAAAATTTGAGATGATCCGAAGAGAATCTTTAAAATAGAGAGTGCTTCAAATCAAGAAAATTATTTAGGCCTTCTAACCATAGTTGATCGTGATAAGAAAAAGGCTTTCTGAAGAATTCGTGAGAGAATAGAATCAAAAGTAAACATGTAGAGCATTGAACCGTTGTCTCAAGAAGGTAAAAAAATTTTCATAAAAGCTATGCTAAAGCAATCTCGGTTTATTCCATGAGTGTCTTTCTTCTCCCAAAGATCTTTTGCAAAAATTTCGAAATAATTATGGAAAACTTCAATGGCAAAAGTCTGATAAAAGAAAAAAAAAATTCACTGATGTGTTTGAAAAACTTTATGTAACTTAAAAGAAGATGGGGGGATGAACAATTGATTCTCTCTTAATGATTCAATTACTTGGGTATCAAATTAATTAATGAAGTTATTAAAGAATGGGATGAACAATTGATTCAATCTATGTTTAGTATTGAGGACTCAACCAAAATCATCTATATTCCATTGTCACACTTCCATAAGCAGACAAGTTAGTATGAAACAGAGAACTTTCATGATGTTATTCGGTTAGAAGTGGTTGTAACTAAATATTATTAAGATAGGAGGACAAAACTATCAACAAGAATTTTTGGTCGATTAACTGCCTTCGTAAAGTTAAGATTCATGCATAATTTTATTCCAATAAAATAAAATTCATACAACAAGAGAATAGACGTTGATCCTTCTTGTTCTTCGTGTTCTAATATGCATAAAAGCCTAATTCGTGTGCTACAAGATTGTGAATATACCAATTCTACTTGAAGAAATTTAGGGTATCTTATGTCGAAATTCTACTCTCCTGTGATGTTCAAAGAATGACTATCTTGGATTATTAAAAATATCCCTTTCCAGAAGCATATGGAAGTCTTGATAACTATGTGGGCTATTTGGTTTGATCATAATAAAAGATATCATAAAGATCTTGTTAGAACAAGAGAAGAGTTCATCACTTTCATTCGATCTTATTGTCTTGAATTATCCACTATTGATTCTAATTTACAGTTTTCCATTTCAAAAAAAAAAAGAAGTCAAATGGTTACCCCACTCAAGATAAGATTAAAGTTAATTTCGATACAAAGTTTACCTCAAATACGAACGAAAATTGCAGCGTGTCTCATCGATACAATAACAAGACATACTTTGAGGTGCAAGCTCTATCCTTCTGGTTGTTTTTCTCTAGTTTTTAAGCTCACTTGAAAGGTTCGTATGTTATATTTTACAGGGGAAGAAAGATTGACCGGTTGCTTTTGTTTATTTCTTTCTTTATTTAAATGTTATTAAAAGATAATCTATTATTTTCTTTTATGATGATAATAAATCCAATCAGGTTTACGTATTAAAAAAAATATTGATTCACATTTATTAAACTGAGATGTCTGAAAGATTTAAAGAGTATTTTTTTGATAATGTAAGAATTTTAAATGACAATTAAGACTCGAAAAAGCCTATTTTCCTTAATGGATTGTTAAAAAATCTAAAATGAAAAAAATGTTTGTATGTTCAATTTGAATATTGAACTTTGATGTTGATGCAGTAGGCAACATCTTAACTCATAATTAAAAGCAAACTAAATTTTGTTAATTATTATTTTTTGAATACAACTAGTTTATTTTATTAGAAAAGATCAAGTTCGGATTGATGTATATAATTTTCAAGTACGGTTGAGTTGAGATTTTTAAAGAATGTAACAAGATCGAGTTATGTTTAGATTTAAGTTAATTATTTTTGGATAAATTCAGATTAACAAAAAATTTAACAAGATCCATGCCTGGATAAAAGTCTTCTACCTCTATATTATGTCTCTATTCATGTTTCTTGTTTAAAATTTTTAAAAAATTAAATTTTAAATCTTGACCATTATTTTTTATATCTTAAATCCTAAACCTTACCCCTAAAAACACACCAAACCCTTAATTCCTTAAACCTTAACCACGATCCCTAACCTTGAACCCTAAACTCTAAATCTTAAAAAATGCATTATACCCTTAATTTCTTAAATCCTACCCACACCTTTAACCTTAAACCCTAGACTCATTAATCTAAAACGAAGGCATAAATAGAAGCATAAAAAAAGATAGACGACCAAATATTTACTTTTTCTCTTTCCGGATAATATTGTACAAGAGAAAAGCTAATCGAACCAATTGATCAGTCGGTAGAGTTAAATTTAAATATATGTTAGTTATTTTTGGATCAGATACGAATTAATAAAAAACACAATAAACCCGTGCTTTATCCCTAACTATATCCTTCCAAATATTTACTTTTTCTCTTTTGGATAATATTCTACAAGAGAAAAACTAGTCGAACCAATTGATCAGTGGTTCATATGGCGTCGGTAGGGTTACTGGGATGACATAAGTAAGCGGTTGAAGGCTCCTTAATTACTCTCTTCATTTCTTTGTCTTAATTACATCGCCATAACTTGCCCAGAAATGATTCCTTTGGATGGTACCGCCAGATTTCGCAAAGATTTGTATAAATAATATCAACTATTGTATTAAAATATCAAATTGGTTAACAATATTTAGACTAATACAGTACAGTTATAATTTTTTTTAACAATTTCTACTTAGGAGAGGAAGAAGAAATTTTACACTAACACTAAATGTTCTTATACAACCAAACAAAAATTTTATACGTGGTTCACCTTGCCTATTACTATCATGAGCGCTCAGCGTGAAATTAAACAATAAAAAAGTCACTCTGATACCGTTTGTCATGAGGTTATTATTTTCTTCCCTAAAAAGCATGTATAATAAAATATACAACTTCACTGTTTATATATCCCAAGATCTCTCTTTTCTTTTATGATACGAGATTAATGTCCTTGACTCTTTTCATGGTGACAATGTGCTTTAAAATGCCATTTTTTGTGTTAAGATGAACAGACAGAGCTGTGCTTGAACTTTCTACACTCTAATCATGAATTGATAAAAATTGTGAACATACTGTCTAAGAATCTAATTTTCTCTGATGTTTCTACTGTGTTTTAACAAGATGGCAGAGTAGTTCGTATAAATCTAGTCACTGGTTATTACATTAATTTACACTATTTGTCTGGTTGATATTAGTGCAGAAAACATTGGTCACCATCTAGGATTATCAAGATTAGAAGTGATCTTCAGCTAGCTTACTACATTATCTTCAGCATTTTCATCATCACCCTCTTTCACTCGGTTGAAAATCTCAAGATCATCAAAACCTGCATGAAAAGATTTAATAAATGAAGAGAGAAAGAAACTTATTTGGTGAGATCATCATAGACAAGAAACAATATTACCTGCGTCTAGCTCTTCCATTTCATCATGTGAAGGTCTTAAAAGCATTGTGCTTACAGAAAGTGTCTCAAGTGTTGTCCAATCCGGATAGGTATTGTCATCCAAAAATGTGTCGGTTCCCGTAATCCAGTCTTCCAAATTAGAGGCAGACTCAGATGAGATTGGCTGTGCAGAATCTTGTTGCTTGCTGTCATAACATCTGAAAGAAAACTAATTAGCTGAAGCCTGAAGAGTTTGTCTTGCTAAATGCAAAATCGATAAATGAGTGAGATTGCAAGTACATTTGTCTTAATTGCAAGTTGCATTGAACAAAGATGAGGTCCCTGAGCCGCTGCTGCTCTAAGAAGTTCCTTGTTTCATGAAATTTTTCAAAAGGAATTCGATTATGCTTAAGACCAAGAGTACTGCAAGTTTGACTAAGGACACGGATAGCCAATCGGGCCAAATTTGGGCAACTTCCACCATATGTTGACCACCATTCAGCTACAACAAGCAGAATACAAAGCGAAGATCAGTTAGTACAAAGACATTAAGAAAAAGGATATCACAACAGGATACGAAGATGGTAAAAATACATACACGCTCCAAAGCTACTTCAACAAGATAAGTTTGACATATTATCCAAGGAAAAAGCCATGTAAAAATTTTAAAACTCAAGTCATTTATAACTATAACGATGGGAAAATACATACGGCAATACAAATCACCGATAAATTAATTATTGTTTTCCTCTTGAATGATCTTTAGTGGTCATAATTGACACACCTTGGCCATAGCAACATCTTATGCAACCAGAGCATGAAAGACAACATTTTTATGACTTCATAGTTTTGGGATATTCAGTAATTCATTCGCAATACAGTAGCAGGAAATAGAAAAAAAAACAATATACTAAATAATCTTACTAAAAGCATGAATTATTATAAATGATTTAAGTTGAATATACCATCCAAAAATAGGAAAGCATCTATACAATAGATTCTCACCAGGGAGTAGAGTGTCTCTAGCTCTAACTGCCATCTTCCTTCCAAAATCTCCTGCAGCATTCCTGTATGAGTTTATCTCCTTGCTGATTTTATCTTGAACTGTTACATCGGGAACCAATTTTTCTATGCAATCAAGCATCCCTGACAACATCTCATTAGGCATGTCTCCTTCCATGCTATAAAAGAACCTGGGATTAAGGTAGAAACCAGCAGCATGAAGAGGATGATGCCATTGGTGTTCCCACCAGTGATCGATAATATTCCAATAGACCATATAGTCATCCCTCTTAACTAATTCTTTCTTAATTGTTTCTTTGGCCCGATACATTCCTGCATAAACATATCCCATTGCAGGCCTCTTCTTGCTGCCAACCATTCTTAGAACTCTAAGGAGAGGATTGGCTAACTGGACAATCAGAACACAAGAGGACCAAAATGACTGATTACTCACTAGATCCAACATCACCAGTCCCCCTGGTTTCTTTGAATAGGGGCAGTCTACCCACTCCTGTGAAGTAACCATGGCCTGCAAGTTGTTTCTAAGATCAACCATCCGAGTCAATGTTGTAAAGTTTGTAGCTGGCCGAGTGGCTGCCAGTTCAACAATATCATTGCCGAAAGTATACCTTCTTACCATATTCAAGACAAAACTATGATTATAGATAAATCTTGTAATAGATCTAGCCTGCTCAATTGTTGCATTGATCCACTCAAGTTTTGCAAAATCTTCAAGTATCAAGTCTACACAATGAGCTGCACAAGGGGTCCAATACAGAGTAGGGAAAGTTTCAGCTAACCTCCTCCCAGCAACAATATATTGTTCCTCGCAATCTGTGATCACTTGCAACACATGCTTAAATCCAACTTCTTCCACAACTTCCTTAAGTAGTTCATACAAAGCATCCGGGGAATTTATCACACTAGAGGCATCTATAGATTTCAAAAACACTGTTCCTTCAGGACAATATACCAAAAAGTTTAGCAAAATTCGACCTGTTTGAATGTTCCATTGGTTGACCAGAATAGAACAACCAGTCCTTACCCATGATGCAATCAGTTTCTCATTATCACTCTTCACTTCTTCCACCGATTTCTTCAATATCCAACCCTGAAGATCATTACGTGAAGGCATTAATGTCCCGTTTCCTCCAGAGATAATTGCATCAACCATTGGCTGGAAATAAACCGAATTAACTGCATCCAAAGTTGCTCCAATATCAAACAAAAATCTCCCTATGGCCATATGTACATTATTGTTTACTCTCCTTGCACCTAACTCAACTAGAGGAAAACCAAGGGCATTACCCTCAGCAGCCAAACTTTTACCTTTCCCCCTCTTTCTCCTCTCCCCTGAAACATTACTTGTTCCTTCCCGATTAACTAACAAACTCGAACTAGGCTCGACTGTATCAGGTCTTTCAATCATAAGCACTCCAGGGTTAGCATCCACCTGATCAGAAAATGCATTTGTCTCATTCGAAACCTGATTAACATTTGTTATCTCCTCTGCAATCTTTTGTTTTTTCCTCTTCTTTACCACAACCCCATCTAAACTTTCTTGCATTAAAACACGAACATCGGACGGAACTCGCAAACAAGTAGCTGCATTACCCTTATGACCAGCCAAATGTTCCTTAATTCTATGAATCCCACCTCCTTTAAAGATTTTGCCACAATATATACACCTCAATTGTACCCTTTCACCATTCTTAAACATTTGACAATGTTTCCATGCTGGGTCATGTTTTTGTGATGTTATTGGAATTGGTTCCAAATTTGTTGACATTTCCCCACAAATTGCAACCTTTAACATAAACAAGATCAAACATTCAACACAATTGTAACAACAACAACATAAAGCAAACATTTTTACGTTAAACTCATCAAAGGGTAAAATGAAAACAGTTGCATTTGACAGAATTATTGTTCTTAGGTCATAAAAGGGAAACCTAAAATTAAAAGAAATTAGAATGAACATGTTAGCATAAAATCATCCAAGAATAAAATTAAAATAAAAAATGAAAACAAAAACAAAAAGAACTTACTTTGCAATCCTTTTGAATTGCTTTCTGGGAGAGAGCGGCAATTGAATGAGAACCGAGTCAGGGGAGTTGATGACGGGAGTAAGAAAACCGAGTGTTGGGAAACCGGATAGACCGGTTAGGGTATAGGGATAAGGCCGGTTGGATTATTTTATAAAATAAAAATTAACAAAAAAAATGCTATGGGTATATTAACATTTAAAAATAAATAATATTTTTTCAATAAATAAATAATATTTTAGACATATTATTTTTTATTACAGCAAAAGATCTGCTTGTAATGCTCTTGAATTGCTTTCTGCAGAACCGAGTTAAGCGAGTTGACAAGGGAGTAATCAACCCAGGGTTAGGCGAATGGATGGATCGGCTAGGCCTTAAGTTACGGTATAACCCGGTTAGTTTGTATCCAATGACGAATCTGCGGTGGAAAGATTGTTTTTAATTAAACTCAGTAATCGTTTAACACTCGTTTATTTACCCTTATAATTTACTTTTTATAAAATACATAAATAATCATTCGATTATAGAGTTTTTATCAATTTAATTATTATAATTTTAATTTTAATAAATATATAATTATTAAAATAATTTTAATATAATTATATACCATTAAAATCTGACAAAAGGATAAAGTATCTGTTAAAAAATATATAATTGTATATTTGGTCTTTTCTATCTATATACATTTTTTTTTCTAGTGAAGAACTTTATTTATATATTTAATAAAATTAGGATTGAATTGAAAAATGCATAAATAATATAGATTAAAATTTGTAATGATGTCTATTTTAACTGACATATTATTGTTTCATTAGATTTTAACGGTATATAATCATATTAAAATTATTTTATAGTTACATGATATATTTATTAAAACTAAAAATATAATGATAAAATCGATAACAACTCAATAATTGAGTGACCATCTATATAGTTTATCTTAATTTTTTATTATATTTTAAATTTAAACAAGTATTCTTAGGTAAAGTTTCTCTGTCTCTTTATCATGCATCTAACTATGTCTCATATTGAAAATTTTTAAAAGATTGAATTTTAAACCCTAATCCTTATTTTTATATCATAAATCCTAAACCCTATGTCCTAAGAAATACACCATACTCTAATTTCCTAAACTCTAACCACAACTCCTATCCTTGAACCCTAAATCCTACGTCCTATAATTTGAAGTGGAGGTACGAATGAAAGCATGAGAAAGAAGTAGACGATTTGCGTGTATAAAAGTTTTTTAGCTTTTAGAGGATTTTTTTCTCTAGTGTAAATTTTTATTTACGTTTTAAAAATTAATTTTGTATAAATTTATATACTTATATTATAAAATTTAAATTTTAAAATTTTAACCCTAATCTTAAAAACTGAACATGCGTAATAGGAGCGACCGCACATGACACCTAAAAAAACTCTAAAATTTTATAAACTACGTTTATTCTCAGAAATTATTCTTAAGAATTTTAAAAATACTATCAAGAAATATGAGTTATAATTGTTAAAACATTATAGTTATTTCTTAAATGCGATAATTGATTTATAGAATCCTATTGATTATTCATATTTTTATTGTTTCTATTAAACTAGTGAGTTTTTGGATATGTGCAATAAAAGCAACCGTCCAAAAACCCCTAAAAAGGATATTTACCTCTAAGGTTCACAGTTTTAAAACTAGTAGGATTAAGAATAATTGCTTCTAAGAGTCATATTTTAATAAATTACACAAAAATCCCAAAATTTTTAAATTGACCCTTCTTAAACCTTAAACCTTAAACTATATATCATATATTCGAAGAGCTAGCCTTAAATTTTAAACATATAATTTAAATTTTTAAATTTTAAACCCTAAATTAAAACTATAATCCTTAAAATTACACGTAAATTTCAGTTTATATGGTTTATGTATATATTTTTTTCTTCTAAAAACATAAGGGATTACTAAGGTTGACTGTCTTGTGTCATTGACCAGCTTTATCACCCATTAGAACTTTAATTTTTAACAGAAATTTGATACATAAATAGAAGAAACTTATGTGAATTATGTGAGAGGTACATGGTAGGTTTCTTTGAAAAATAAATAAAATTATTAGTCATAAACAAAGGTGTTTAAAACTGGTCTAATGGGTACTCATCAGCCCAATAAACTTATAACGCAAATTAAAAAATTAAAAATGATATTAAAACATACTAATAATATATTATTAATATTGAATTTATTAGACTATTGGGTACACATTGGGTCGATTTTTAACACCCAATAATAAATATTAATTGAAATGAGTCATTATTTTTTCACACTTTTGCGATTTATAATTCTTTAATAAAACAATTAAAGTTTATTATTATGAATTTAAACGTGTGACAAAGAATTTGATCTCACTCTATCTATAACCATTTATTAATGTATTTTTTTCTAAATATAATATTTTATGTAAAATATTTTTCAATTTCAAACATATTTTTATTAATTTAAAAATCGTTGATTGAGTTCATATCATGAATTAACTTAACATAAACTCAATTAAAAAGTGAATAAATTATTTTTTTATTATAAAAATCTATATGCTAAATTAAAATTTTTACTAATTTTTTTAATTACAAAAGTTCTTACCTCCTTACCTTGATAATTTTTTTTCAGATATAATTTTTACATAAAATGTCTCTTTTTATTTTTAGTATATTATCCAAAGTATAAATAAAAAATTAAGGGCGTGATAATAATTTGATTTTATTTATATTAATAAATAAATACCAATGAGAATAATTTCTTAAAAATCATTTAAATTAAACTAATTTTTTAATATAATTATTTTTAATAATTTTTTATTAAAGTAAAAGATTATAATTTTTATTATTTGTGGTTTAAGAGTATTCTCACTGGAATATATTTTTTTCAATAGTAGTTATTTTTCTGTCAAATGATCAGAATGTTATTCCCCTCATTTCTTAGGTATTATAAAATTCGTTTTTCTTTAGATAATTTTACCATTGTAATAATAAATCATGTTTATATTGATCATTTATTGCATTTTTAATTAGGTGAGTAATTATCTATGATATAAATTTATTAAGTATTTTTATTTAATATTATTTTAATATATAAATGATATTGCATATATTTAGATAATGTTATAATATTTATTAATATACTTTTATTAGTATTATATTTATGATATTTCTAAGGTTATAAGATGATATTGTATGTTGTTTGAGTTTAAATGCGTTAAAATTTGACATTATTTATTTTATTATTTGATTTATAAGATACTTTAAACTTTTATTTTTATCATTTTTAAATTTATTTTATTATTTATTTTATAAATAATAAAATTTAATAAAAAAATAAAAATCCAACCCTATTAAACCTTTAATATTTTGTTGTTTAAAAAAATAAAAAAGAATAAATATATATAAATATATATTTTTAAATTGGTCTAATATTTTAATTATATTATAAATATATATTTTTTTAATTTAGATAATATAACAAAAATAATTATATAATTTTTTATGTAAATATTTTTAATTTAATAATTAAGTTTAACTTATTAAAACATATATCACAATGACAAGTCGATAAATTTTGCTTTCAATTAATTTTATATTTCTCGAACCAAACATAACAATCTTATATTCCTATCAAATAAACTAAACAAGGTAATGTAACATTCCTAACAATATTTTAAGTAATGTAACATTCTGATAATCATACTTCTAGCGATATTTTTATATTTCGTGAACCAAACAACCTTTTATATTATGCTTAAAAATTATTATATATATTTAATTAATAATTATATTTTAATAGAATATATTAAGACAATTATATATATAATTAACTCATAAAAAGTATTTCATTAATCATCTTAAAAATAAGCATTAAAAGAGGTTGGTTCAATTGAAAAACAATTTAGTTTCCCTTAAATAAATCTTAGGTTTGAGGTGTTGTATATGTAAAAAATCATTATTGAGAGACTTACCTACCAAAACTAGGTGTGTGACGTGGATCAATCCAGATAAATCAAGACGAAACCATAGAAATCAAAAGAGCAATAAAAAACATTAGACCTTAAACTTTAAACCCTAAATCATAACCTGAAGTATGCATTTTATAAAACCCTTAACTATATTTAAAAACAATTATATTTATAAGGGTAAACTATCCAACTGACCACCGAACTAATTGGGGATACCTATTTTGGTTACCCAACTAAAGAACTCGTCAATTAGGTCATCCAATTTTGAAACCCTACCTATTTAAGCCACCACGGTTAAAATTTAACAGAAAAAGTTAACGGTAATGACGTGGTTGTTAACGGCGATGACGCGACTGTTAATTAAAAACTGTAAAATTACACATTTAATCCCTCTAATTTATTTATTATTTTAATTTAATCTTAATTTTAAATTAATAAATAAAATTAATCATCCAATCCGGTAATAACACGTGTCACCACCAGATTGAATGATTAAATTTATTTTTTAATTTATTTTAATTTATTATTTAATATATTTTTCTCTCCAATTAGATGGTGACACGTGGAGACGGAAAGAAAGAAATAAAATTGAAACATTAAGCTTGAGGGAATTTGAACACAAGATCAATGGATAAAGAGTAAGCAACCTTACCACTGAACCAAACCTTCACATATACAAAATTATTGAAACATGATGTATTTAAACTATATCCTTTGAGAGAATAGAATAGAATAAATATATTGTAAGTGATTCGAATATAATTTTAAAAAAATAAAAACAATACTTGATATTTAATATACGAATAAATATTCGGATATTCAAAAAATTTTAATATTAAACATATAAATAAAAATATTCGTTGAAAAATAATAAATATTCAAATATTTTGATTAAAAAATATTCAAATAAAAATATTTGGATTTTAAATATTAGAATAAAAATATTTGGATATTCGAATAAAAATCATAAATATGGAATATTTTTTATTCGAATAATTAAAATCTAAATATTGTTATGAATAAAGTAAAGAAAAACTAAAATAAGAATAAAGAACAAGAATGAAAGAACAAAAAGAAGATATAAGGAGAGATATTTGTATTATTCTCAATATTGACTTGTGTATAATGTCTTCACAAACTCATCTATTTATAGGCATAAGAAGTACATAATATATTAAACTCTAATTAATGAAGATAATATTCCTAATGATAGAGTTTTTATTATGATAGACATCCACATAAATAATATTCATAACACTCCCCATTGGATGTCTATGAAGATAATGTGCCTCGTTAAAACTTTGCTAAGATAAAAACCCTGTGGGAAAAAAATTCTTAGTGAAGGAAAAAGAGTACACACATCTTTGATACGCATAACATGTTGCCTCATTAAAAACCTTACCAGGAAAACCCATTAGGACAAAACCTCGGTTAAGGGTAAAAGAGTGCAACTCGTATTTACCCCTCTCATGAAAATATCACATAAGATCTTTGAATCTTCATAATTCAATATTGAATACAATCTTCAAATGTTGGAGTAGATCATGCACTAATGGATAAATCTTCCAAATCATTGTTTGAAATGATTCATTGAATACTATTCATCTAAAAATCATGAGGGATGAAACTTGAAGAAATATGTTTCGTTTTATCATATTTGATATATCCACCTTGAGATATAAATTTTGTATTATCTTTATATAAGATAGTTTGCATCTTATCTTGTGAAAAACATTCACATATCTTCAGGTATGTTTAGCCAAATACATATTTAAGTTTTACCTCATGCATAACAATTATTTAAAGGTAATGATCTCGTAGCACTTAAATGATATTTCTGGATCAGCTAAGATATGATGCTTCCAGATCAAATAATGTGTATATTGTGCTTTAGACCAAGAATATCATTACCCTTTTCGTGAGGCAAAAAATCTTTATTTACAGTAAGAGACCTAGCAACAACCATAAGGGTGATCAATAGATATACATTATGCATGTAAAATCTCTTTCAATATTTTTCTATATGTCGATAGATGCACAAGGATTTGAGGAGATCTCTTCACGAGTCTCAACGATATTCAAATTATCGACAAACACAACAATAAAAGTTCAGAGCTAAACCTCTTAATAAAAATGCTCGGGAAAATAATTCATATAACATTATGCTAATAAGTATTCAATGAGATGATCATACCAAATACGCCTAAATTGTTTCAATCCATAAACGATATATTCAATATGGTTGAATAATGTTCTTGAGAACTTGAATGAATTGCTTATAGCAATCTAAATCTTTCCAAAAGTTTCATGTAAATATTATTGTCAAGAGGACCATTTAAATATGATGTAACAACATCCACTAGGTAGAAACCGAGTAATTTTATTTATTGCCAGACTGATCAAAATCTAAAAGTAGTTGCATCTACCACTGAGGAATATATTTTCCTCATAATCAATTTCATGTTTTTGTAAGAATCCTTGTGCAACCAAATGAGCTTATATCTCATGATTTCCTCTTTTGATTTCTCTTTCTCACAAAGGCTCGTTTATATTCGCGAGCTTTACATATTTCATTGTACGGGCTATAGACCCAAATACTTCTCTTTTCAAAAGAGATTTTAGTTTCGCCTAAGTTGCCTCTTTCATGTTGGTCAATAATTTATTTGTTTACATTGCCCAATTGACAATGGTTCATGATCCACATCATCAAATAAAATCTCTAGTGCTATATTACATACAAATATATTAACGACGTCGATTTAATTTCAGTTCCACTTATTACCAGACATGACATAATCTATTGAGATTTCTTTATTATCAGGTACCTGAGTCATGCTAATGTCTCTTTTGGAGACCATTTAATCTCTTCTAGAGATTTTTATAATCATTGATTCCTCAATCAAACCATCATAAAATATAGCTCATTTTCTTTTTCGAGGATCTCTTATCTTTGGAACTTACTTGTCTACTATGCTTTAAGCGTAAGTTAGACTCATTAGCAACTAGAGTTTGTCCTTCAATAATATCAAATTTAATCGAAGTATTCATAGCTAGTATACGTGACTTAACACTCTTTTAGGGTTAGCAAAATCATCTGTCAATTAATTTACTAAATGAATTATCCATTGAACTTATAGTTCACATTGTGTAACACGTGGATCAAAAAGAGGAAATGATAATTCATTCCAACTCATTTCTTTCCCCAACTATTTATTTTCTCCCTCTAATGTTGGGTAAATTGACTCATTAAAATGATAGTCAATAAATCGGGTTATAAATAAATTCCCTATCAAAAGCTTAAGATATTTAAATCTGATACATATTCCCAACAAAACTCATCTTTGTGCGTTGTGGTGGAGCAAATAGAACATATATCACACAAAAAATCTATGATGAGAAATATTTAGTTCCTAACCAAAAACCATTTGTAATGGGGAGAACTTATGATCATTTGTTGGCTTGATGCGAATTTGTGATACTACATGTAAAATTACATGTCATCAATATTATCAAGACTGGTTGTCTTTAGAAAATAATCTAGAAAATATGCTCATAATTTTATTAACTGAGCAAGTAGCCTCGCAAACATCAAGTTGTGGGTTAATAACAAGGATACACATAACCATCTAGTCGATGCATCGATAAAAATCATAAAATATCTAGATGGTCTTTAACAAAGGTGTATGGGCTCATATATATCACCTTGTATCAATTCCAGAAAATTAATAGCACTCTATCTTAGATGTTGATGATTGAATAATTAAATTGCTTTCATAGCAAGTATCACGTGAAATATTACCATAAAAAAAATCTTAGTTCTTCAATAAATGACCACATGAAAGTGTCATCAAATTTTCGCATCATAATTGAACCGAGATGGTCTAACCGGTCATGTCAAATAAAATTATCAGTAAACATGTAGTTTACAATAGCATGAGCTTCAATTTGTACTAATTCTTATGTAGTACAATATGGATGACAGTGCATGTAATTTTGCCAAAATTTCATTATTGCCTTGAGTTATACTCGTAATATTGAGATAGTCAGCATCCCCTAGACTAATATTCTCAATATATTTCTATAAATATCTTTAAAATTCAATAAGTCTCTTTACAACTTTAACGAGTATAATACACTGTAAATATGAGATAAAGTCTCATTTGACAATAACATATTTTCTCATTCGGAGCTTTCTATGATATTAGTACTTCCGAATATAGTACTCATATTATTCCCTTGCATTTAAAATGAAAAAATATGCATAATTATGCACCTTTTAATACATGCTTTATTTCATTCACTTCGGGAAATGAAAATAAATCAAATAATCGCAAGGAATAATCATCATGCTTGCATTCACTTTAAGGAATGTCATAAATCTAATAATTGCATGGAATAAGCATCATACATACATTCACTTCAGGGAATGTCTCCCATAAAAATTCTTTGATCAAGATGATTTTCGTAACTTGAATTGGGAGAAATCTATAGTCGAGTTTTTCAACACAAAAATATTGCTTTCAAGCAAATATAGATTTTATAATATTTATACTATTAAATAGTAATTGATCAACCAATATATATATGATAAGGAACAAAAATTTAATCATTATACGCGACGTTGTTAAACCAGTCCACAAGATCCTTTAAAAAGAACCTCCTTTGAGACTAGTAGCCTCGCGGAACGGGATGTCCAGCCAGTATACTCGGATTAAACCAACATAACAAAGAACATATTGATTAAAGGTTTAATATTTTTTTAATATCATGTAATACTTAGAACATGATTAAAACATAAACTTTTATCATAATAATAAAATAAACAAATATTGGTTATAATAAAAACAAAAATCTTAAATTAAATAATTAAAACATACCAAACTTTTCACAATATGGTAGATTTAGTTACTAATATCTTGTTAAAATCTTTTTCGGGAATTATCAATAAGAACAACTATATTTGAGCCACTTTATCGCTACACAAACACCAAATAACAAAAGATTTTTAATAAATTAAAAATTAATCAAAATAGAAAATAACCGATAATTAAAATATAATTAAGGGAGAAGAACTTATCTTTGATTTATGCTAGTAACAAATTCTTTTTAATAACTCCTTCAAGATTCGAACGACAAACGCCTCCGTTGTTTAAAGTCTCGTGCTGATAACGTGTTATGAATAAAGTAAAGAAGAACTAAAACAAGAATAAAGAATAAGAATGAAAGAACAAAGAGAAGATATAAAGAGAGATATTTGTATTATTCTCAATATTGACTTGTATACAATGCCTTCACAAACTCATCTATTTATATGCATAAGAAGTGCATAATATATTAAACTCTAATTAATGAAGATAATATTCCTAATGATAGAGTTCTTATTATGATAGACATCCACATAAATAATATTCATAACAAATATTTTTAAACTCAAATATTTGAATATTCATGATTTTTATTCAAATATTTGAATAAAAATCAAATATTTATAATTTTTATTCAAATATCAAATATTTTTATTCAAATATTTAAAATCCAAATACTTTTATTCGAATATTTTTTAATCAAAATATTTTAATATTTATTATTTTTCAACGAATATTTTTATTTATATATTTAATATTAAATTTTTTTGAATATCTGAATATTTATTTGTATATTAAATATCAAGTATTGTTTTTATTAAAATTATATTCGAATCACTTATAATATATTTACTCTATTATATTTTCTCAAAGAATATAGTTTAAATACATCATGTTTCAATAACTTTGCATATGTTAAGGTTTGGTCTAGTGGTAAGGTTGATTGTTTTTTATCCATTAATCACCGGTTCAAATTCCCCAGCCTCAATGTTTTAATTTTATTTCTTTCTTTCCTTCTCACCAACTAGGTGATGAGAAAAAATATATTAAATAAAAATAAATTAAAAAATAAAATTAATCATTCAATCCGGTGGTGGCACGTGTTATCACCGGATTAAAAAATAATTTTATTTATTAATTTAAAATTAGGATTAAATTAAAATAATAAATAAATTAGAGAGATTAAATTTGTAATTTTACAGATTTTAATTCATCACCGTTAACAACCACATCATCACCGTTAACTTTTTCTATTAAATTTTAACGGCGATGACTCAAATAGGTAGGTTTCAAAATTGGGTGACCTGATTGACGAGTTCTTTAGTTAAATGATCAAAATAGGTATCCCCAATTAATTGGGTGATCACTAGAGTAGTTTACCCTATTTATAATTAAATATCTTCCTAGATTTTATTAAAAAAATCTTTAATTACTGTAATTTAAGAATTTTAAAATGTATCCCTAAGGTCTGCGCATGCCAAAGCTTAAAAATTATTTACTCTCTCACATATCATGGATGTGCCATATTTTTAAAGTGCCTTGCAAGTTACAACTATGGGAAAGTCAGCAGGGGAATGTTGACAAAGTCTAACACTCTAAATAAATGTCAGACAAATTAGAGAAATTAAAATAAAATCCTTAGTGGCCCATGAACATGCAGTTGAAGTTTTTATATTTTAATATTGAGATTAATAAATTGGTAAATTCAAGCCTGCTGCAAAATGTGAAAGCTTTTTCATCAACATCTGAAGCGAGACTCTGCAAGGGGGAAGCAAATGTGAGTAACAGATCAAATGGAAAGTATAGGTATTGAGGAAGAAAAAGGAAGTGATTGGGGCAAATCTCTGCCAGTTCCAAGCGTCCAGGAGCTGGTAAGAAAGGATCCTCACTCAGTTCCTGAAAAGTACATTCAAAACCACCAAGATAGGCCTGATGTTTCTGGTATGGTCTCATCTTCATTTGATATTCCGGTTATAGATTTTGCCTTGTTAGCCAAGGGAGATGAAGATGAAACAAGGAAACTAGACCTTGCTTGCAAAGAATGGGGATTTTTTCAGGTAAATCTAGCAAAACAGAAGCTCAGTATTCCTTTTGTACTGTCCTGTTTCTGTAACGAAAAGAATATATCATTTTGACAGATAATAAGTCATGGGGTGGCTGAAGATGTGTTGCTTAAGATGAAGGCAGCTATTGCAGGTTTCTTTGGACTTTCACTAGACGAAAAGAACAAGTATGCGCAGGCCGGAAACGATTTCCAGGGATACGGTCAACAGTATGTCGTCTCGGAGGAGCAGAAATTTGATTGGTGTGACATGATGTTCTTGATTACATTCCCCCATGAGATTAGGAACCTAAAGTACTGGCCAGACACCATACCAGGTTTCAAGTATGCTTTCTTTCTTTTCATTGTTTATGCATAAACAGACTTGAAAATAAGCCTCAGGGTCTGATATCTGAACCTGAATGGTCTTCAATTAGGCAGGGATGCTGTAGAAAGCTATTCAAAAGAAGCTTGGAAGGTAGCTAACGAGATATGTACCAACATATCATTACTTATGGGCATGGACAAAGATGGTCTGGAAAGGTTTTACGGCAAGACGAAACAAGCTATGCGAATGAACTATTATCCACCTTGCTCTAGGCCTGATCTTGTCCTTGGTATTAATCCTCACTCTGATCCAGATATCATAACATTACTCTTGCAAGATGATGAGGTTCCTGGCCTCCAAATCCGGCACAAAGACAAATGGATCCTAGTCAAGCCGATTCGTAACGCCATTGTAGTGAACGTTGGCGATGTTCTGGAGGTACTCGGTGTTCGAATGTTCTGTTCATCTTAGGCCTGAATTTAAGTACCCATTCCTTTGTTTTGCTTCTGCAGATTCTGAGCAATGGGATGTACAAAAGCGTGGAGCATAGGGCCATCACGAATGAAACCAAAGCAAGAGTTTCACTTGCAACCATTAAGATTCCATACGATGAACTGGAAATCGGTCCGATGGAGTGTACGGTTGACGATCTTCGGCCTCGAATGTATAGAAGCATCAAGTACCTTGATTACGTGAGGTACACATTGGGAAGAAAAATGGAGGGCAAAGCTCACATTGACAATATTCTGAAAATCTAAAGCAGCTGATTCTACTTCGTCCATGTTTACTTTCCATCATCTGTGTATGTTGAAATGAAGACATACCATTTCCATTGAAGCTTAGTTTATATAATGTCAGCACTTCTTCCACGTTACAAATGAAGTGGTCAGTCTAACAGCAACTAGTTAGTAGAGATAATAATAAATTATACAAATTTTAAGATATTTAATAGTAATTGTATCAGTAATATTTTATTTTTTAGTATATTATAGGACATATCACATTAATCCTTATTTAATTTCATCATGTTAAGGCTCTCTTAACTTGAAAAAAAAATCGTTTTTTTATATGTCTAACATGTATTATTAATTATTTTTAATTTTATCGATTATTTTTATTTAATTAAATTATTAATAGAGGGTAAAAAAAGACTTAAACTCTATTCCTCTTGGCTAGGAGTGCTAACTTAGTATAGTGACTTGTGAACAATTTAAGTTCGACCGAGTTTATTTGAGTTAAATTCAAGTTTGATTCGGTATTTTAACAAGTCTAATTACCAAAATTTGATATGTTCATGAGCAATTTATTATTTTTTTTATGATATATTAACTGGTGTATTCATGAATTGTTACTAATTTATAGTTTAGATTTTATAGTTGCTTCAAGTACTAATTTAAAAATATTTTGTTAAATTTTTAATTCATGATTATATTAAGTTTTATATATTATTATTATTTATTATTAGATTTTACGTGTATTTTTTAAAAAAATATAGCAAAAATTTTGACGAGGAACAAATCAAGTCAAGTCGAGTGAAATTTTATCGAACTTTTCTAGAAATGAGTTGAGTTAAACACAAATCAAATAATTTTCAAATTAAATCAAATATTTTCCAACTCATGACCGACTCATTCTATAAACAACCATACTCTTAAATCTATGAGATTTGTACTTACAATGTAAAGATGTTCGGGAGTCTGTGAATAAAAACTTTCTGCCCCATTTTAGAGCCCTTATTTATGCACTCACACTAAATATGTTATATTTTTTAAGATTTAATGTTAAAGATTTAGTTTTAAAGCTAGAATTTAAATTTAAATTTTTTAGTATTGAAAAAAAAACTAAGAAAGTAAAGGATTTTTGTTCGGAGTTTGTAGGTGATGCATAATTAGTGTGACAAAATTTAATTCATATGTTATAAACTATTATGTGAATATTAAAAATTATCATTTTATTTTTTTAATATTTTTTATCTAAAAAAGAAAATAATATTTTTGACGAGTTCATAATTTATAACTTAGAGAAAAAAATATCAATTAAGAATTTTAATCACTTATCTAGAAGATTATTTACAAAAGTTAACAAATTATTTATATATACAAAATTAGTAAATATATATTTTAACTAATTCTTTAAGTTATCGGATTATTTCTAAATAATTATATGTAATGTTAATTCGGATATGAACCCATGAACACTTAAAGAGTTGTACTTACCAACAATTAATAACCAAAAACTTATTTAATAAGTATTCTTAGTACACTAATTAGACCCAAAATTAAATAATCAAATAAAACTTATTAAGAAATGCATGGTATAAATTTCATAAAATACACAATTTCATTATTGATAAATATTTATTTTATCAAATAATTGACTTCATCAATATGCGATTAGAACACACAAACACATTAACAAGTTAAATAAATCAACGCCTATAAATATTAAATTATAAAAAGAATTCACATATTATGAAAAATAATAAGTTGGGCGGCTATTTAATAATCAATAACAATCAGATTAAAAAAATTAATTAAATGGTAAATAATTTAGTATCGTTTAAGTATGTCTCGAGTTCAAAGTTTTACGTATGAATAAAATAAGATTAAAAAAAGGCATAAAGATAATTTTAACCCTTATCGGTTACAGTTTTTATCGTTTTGACCCTTATTCTTTTTTTGGATAAATTTACCCCTTAACCTATATCTTTTTAACAAATATCTTATTTTTTAACTAGCTTGATGACTGAACCGCTAAAAATCTAACGATGATATATATAGAATATAATTTTAAATGATATGGAATGTAACCTATCAAATACATATATATATGGAATATAATTTTATTCTAATATAAAATATAAAACAATTAAAATTCAAATAAAATATTAAAAATTAATTAATTCTAAAATAAAAAATTATTAAACATTCTTAACCCTAACTATGATAGAATCAAAATCTCATCTTAAAAAATATAAACACAATTCGAATAAGATTTTAATTTTATCGTAGTTAGGGTTAAGAATGTTTAATAATCTTATATTTTAGAATTAATTAATTTTTAATATTTTATTTGAATTTTAATTGTTTTATATTGGAATAAAATTATATTATATATATATATATGCATTTGATAGGTTACATGACATGTCACTTAAAATTATATTCCATATATATATGTATCATCGTTAAATTTTTAACGGTCCAATCATCAATCTAGTTAAAAAATAAGATATTTGTCAAAAAGATATAGGTTAAAGGCTAAATTTATCTCAAAAAAGAATAAGGGCCGAAACGACAAAAACTGTAAACGTTAGGGGTTAAAATTATGTTTATGCCTTAAAAAAACTACGTAAAATATTCAAAATACGTCCAATAAATATAATTTAAATTAAATAATATATAGTTAGATTGAGAATCAATGTATATATAAATAGTTGATCCAATTACTATTTTTTTTCGTATTCTATTAGATTATGAGTTTTAGATACATCAGGAATATTTTTTTTCCTCTATTTTTCTTATTTTCTCTATATAGGGTAATAATTATAATTAAGATTTATAAAAAAAAATGGCATAAACATAATTTTAACCCCTAACGTTTACAGTTTTTGTCGTTTTGACCCTTATTCTTTTTTTGGGATAAATTTAGCCCTTAACCTATATCTTTTTGACAAATATCTTATTTCTTAACTAGCTTGATGACTGGACCGTTAAAATTTAACGATGATATATACATGGAATATAATTTTAAATGATATAGAATGTAACTTATCAAATACATATATATATATATATAGAATATAATTTTATTTTAATATAAAATATAAAATAATTAAAATTTAAATAAAATATTAAAAATTAATTAATTCTAAAATAAAAAATATTAAACATTCTTAACCCTAACTACGATAGAATCAAAATCTCATCTTAAAAAATATAAACACAATTCGAATAAGATTTTGATTTTATCGTAGTTAGGGTTAAGAATGTTTAATAATCTTATATTTTAGAATTAATTAATTTTTAATATTTTATTTGAATTTTAATTATTTTATATTTTATATTGGAATAAAATTATATTCTATATATGTATATATGCATTTGATAGGTTACATGCCATGTCACTTAAAATTATATTCCATATATATATATATATATATATCATCGTTAAATTTTTAACGGTCCAATCATCAATCTAGTTAAAAAATAAGATATTTGTCAAAAAGATATAGGTTAAGGGCTAAATTTATCTCAAAAAAAGAATAAAGGCCAAAACGACAAAAACTGTAAACGTTAAGGGTTAAAATTATCTTTATGCCAAAAAAATCTACGTAAGAAGAAAGTATAAATCGAAATAAAGCATAATTAATAATTAATATCATATAAAATAAAACATTAAATCAACTTTTAACTCTCAAATATCAAATATTATAAATTTATATAAAATATGTCATTTTCATTTCTAACTTTTATTTTAAAAACAAAGGAAGATATCTTTCCATGCAAGGAGATGCTAAAAATGTAATAAAATTTAATCATATAATCCATCGAGCATATTACTAAGATATTTATTTTAATATTATAAGATAAAAAAATTATTTTTGAGTTTAATTTAAATATTATAAAAATTATTAAAAATCTACAATCTTGAAAAAATATATTTGAAATGTTTTTTTTAAATTGATTTAAAAAATATTTTCAAAGGCTTTTAAAAATAAAAATAATCCCATAGTACCGATACTCTATCCCCCGATATCGATGCTATTGTGTCTCATATAGGTATGATTAAGCCGAGTACTAACACGCTCTATTTTATAAAAATTCTAGTACCATCTTTCAATATTGATGAAAAGACATTCATATCGGTACATAAGGATAAATATTGATATCTTGGTGTTGAGTACTGATATACCTCTATTTTTTGTGTCAAATGGCTTTTTCTGTTTTAGGCAGGTATCGATCCCCCATTACATCAAAAGAAAACTTAGTGTTGAAAATTAATCATCCAATGACACTAATTAACCCTAATGGCTAGTAACGAACATGAAGTTATTAGAGAGTTTAAAAGATCTTTTGAAATAGATATGAAAGTTAAAGAAGCATATTGTCAATATTCATTGTATAAAGATTTTTCTCTTAGGTTAACTTGTCATATTCTCTCTAGCTCAGGATAAAAAAAAAAATAGATAAAAAAGATATTTACGACTACATGAAGTGATAAGGAAGACTCCATCGATGATAATGAAGCAATCAATCTTTATCTTATAGTCATCTAAGATGAAGATGTAACTTTTAACTCATACAATTTAGATTCTTATATATTTAATGAGTTGTAAAAAAATTATGATGATTTGATTTTAGGGTTTGAGGGTTCATTTTTGAAAACAAAAAAATGATTTTAAATTTGAAAATTAAAAATATTTTTCTTTCGATCAATTTCGAACATGAAGAAATTTTTAAAGATTTTGAATAAAAACTTATTTATAAAATTATTTCTCTAAAAAGTCAAATAGATCATAAAAAGTGTAACGACTCAGTTTTTTAAGATCAACATCGGGCGTTGATTCAAGTCATGGATCGTGATGGGCCTAAGTTTTGTCTTGTGGGCCTTTAGGTTTCGTTGTGGGCTATCATGTTGGGCTTGGTTTTGGGTTGGGCTAGATGAGTTTGTTAGTGAAGGGCAATAGAGTAATTTCCCTGCCCATTCACTTATGACCATCCCTAGGAAAAGAAGGGGTCATCTTTTCACCATCTCTCCAATCTCCTTCTTCTTTCTTTTTCCCAACCCATTCACTTATGACCATCCCTAGGAAAAGAAAGGTGGAAGCTTGTTACTCTCAAGGAAGAATCACGTTTTGTCTATCAAGGAAGTTTCATTCAGCAGCTTACGATCTTTGGTGCAAGGTGTATATCTTTGGCTCTGGTGAAAAGTGGGTTTTAAAGCTTGAAGCAAAGAAAAGGTATGGGAAAAGCTTGGTGGAGGCTTAAATCTGGGTTATTGCTTAAAGGTTAATATATTTCTGACTCTTACACTTTATGTGTATTATGAAATGCTTGTCTTGTTTGATTATTGGTTAAAGAATGCGTAGATGGGGGTTTGGGAAGCTTAGAACCCTATAAATAGTAGAATTCGTATTAGGGGTTGAATGGATATAAAATTGGTAGGAAATCACCTTTTATTCTTCATTAAACTTGTAGAATCAATTTGGGAATCAATCATGTAGGTTGGGTGAGGGTTCTTGGTGAATTTCAGCCTTAGACCTGCAATTTCATATAGGCGCATCAATACACAAGAGTAATGTATCGATACCTTAAAGGAAAAACTTAGGCGTAGATAACACGCGTATCGATATGGCTAGCCTGTGTTTTGATACACCAAATTCCAGTAAGGTTTGGTATCGATACCCCTTTGAAGTTGTATCAATACCGTATAGTGTATCGATACCTCGGGTAGGTGTATTGATACGGGTAGTTAATTCGTGAGCTAGGTAAGGCCATTTTACTTAGTGTATCGATACTCTTGGTAGGCGTATCGACACCCTAGATAGAAAAAAGTGTGAGCAAGGTAGACGTTTCGGAATGCCCTACCTGTGTTTCAATACCAATCTTCCAATGGCAAATAGTTTCGATACTCCATGTAGGTGCATCGATACGAGTATGTCTAATTTTATCTAAAGCCGTCGTTTCAGAGTATCGATACGCAGGGGAAACATATCGATATTGGTTAGCGTTTTGATACCCCTAGTAATCTCTCCGAAAATTAACATTTCCAATCAAGGGGTTCTATAATTTTGGATGTAGGCCTCAATGAGTAGGGTAAAATAGATTATAAAATCTATGGTTCGCGTTTAATATCCCGACACGTAAAATTATAGTTGATAGTTCAATAAATGATAGGTGACTTAGTATTATTATGTTCCTTAAGGATACATGGTAGATCCAAAATAATGTATGATGGTTAAGGTCCTTGTTATGTGCTGATAGGACATCAATATATTTAAGGGGGCTTTAGTTAATGAGATAACCTAAAGGGGATCATGTAAATGACCTAGTAACTTCATGCATCTAATCTATTTATGTGAGGTGCCTTGATTATTAGTTGAGTTATATGCTTGCCTTAACATAATGATATGTGTAGTTGCTCGTGGAGCATGAATTACTTGTATGACTTGGTAAAGAAAAACTAGATATCCTAGAGTCAGTGCATGAGCACTTAGTTAAGGAGACATGTACTTTGGGTTGTGTGAGCAAGTACGTCTGACGTGAACACGTGCTATGCGATATGGATGCGATTTAAACCTATCCGTGGCTATATTGATCCGGATAAGGAATATAACTTAATGGGCTGTATGAGCATCAAACAACTCGATAGACTATATGAAATCGAGTAACCTGATGGGCTGTGTGACCTCAGGATTGAACTACTTATAGCTATGTTGATCCAAGTATGTCCTGGACGTATCTGTGGCTATGTTGATCCATATATGGTCCAACCCGTCGGCTATGTGATCATGGGGAAATCCGATGTCTATGTAAGAACAAGTATAGTAGGGCTACGCTTGTCCAGTAGTTATGGATGTTGTATGTATGTGTGTATGTTATGTTATCAGTGATCGATGACCTTATTACCTTAAAGTTGTGTGAATGGGGAAGAGTACTTGTAACTCGATGGGTTGTGTGATCTCGATGTATCTTGATGGGCTGTATGATCTCAACATAACTCGATGGGCTGTGTAAGACCGAGTAGATAAGCGTGGTAAGGCATGCGATCCTTCTATATGTAAATATTTTGAGAATAATAAATTGAGAACTCCATCTAAGATAGAATAAGAGATGAACCTTAGTTTAGAAGTCTTTCTATGCACTCTTGATTATCTAATCTTGCTTGCTCATTTTATGATATTCATGAATTGCAGTAGAGTAAAAATGTCCCACTGAACTTTTTTAACTTAACATGCGGAATTATGGTTTTTCCTTTGCGTAGGTGAAAGGTAGCTTTGGAGGAGCATATCGAGGAGAATTTTTCAGCACCAGAGCCGTTTAAAGACTACAATACTTGATCTTTAGTTTAAACTTAATATATTCATACAATCTTACCATATATCGAGTTTGTATCTTACTTTTGATTTTATTTGAGTCAAATAATGTATTTTAAGAAGCTCATATTTTGTAAACACTTTATTATATTTTATTTTTATCTACGTGAATTTATGAAATGCAATATTTTAAAAATTTGAAAACGTGCTTTTAAAAGAATTTTGATGGATAGGTTTTTGGGTGACCCGAATGTTGTACTTCGGATCTAAGTCGGGATCCGGGTGTTAAAAAAAGAGATAGATAAACTTAAAGATATTGCTTAACAAAAAAAAATTTAAAATTTGAAAAATAGAAATAACTCCTAATTAAATTTTGTTAAAATATTTTTTATCAATGATAATATAGTTTCCTTAGATTTTTAAAATAAAAATATAAAAAAAACATTTGATTCCTAAAAGGCTCATTTTTTCAAAAAAATATCTAAAAATATACAAACTTAAAAAATATTTTTAAAGAATTTTTGACTTAAAAAATATTTTTAAAGAATTTTAAAAATAAATAAAAAAGCGCACAGTACCGTTACTCTATCTCCCGATATCGATGCTAAGTAACTTATGTAGGAATGACTAAGCCGAGTACTAACACGTTCTATTTTATAAAAATTCTAGTAACATCTTTCAGTACTAGTAAAGAGGCATTCATATCAGTACATAAGCATAAATATTAGCATCTTGGTGTTGAGTATTGGTATAGTTATACTTTTTGTGTCTAACGGTTCTTTTTGTTTTAGACAGATATTAATAAACATTACATCAAAAGAACATTTAGTGTTAAAAACTAATCATCCAATGATAATAATTAACCCTAACGGATAGTAACAAACATAAAATTATTAGATAGTTTAAAAGACCTTTTGAAATAGATATGAAAGTTAAAGAAACATATTGTTAACATTCATTGTATAAAGATTTTGCTATTAGGTTAACTTGTTATATTCTCTGTAGTTCAAGATAAAAAAAAAATGAGATCAAAAAAGATATTTACGATTACATGAAGTGATAAGGAAGACTCCATCGATGATAATGAAGCAATCAATCATTATTTTATAGTCATCTAAGATGAATATGTAATTTTAACTCATACAATTTGAACTTTTATATATTTATTGAGTTATAAAAATTTTTGATGATTTGATTTTAGAGTTTGATGGTTTATTTTTTTTTTTAAAAAAATGATTTTAAAGTTAAAAATTAAAAATAATTTTCTTTCAATCAATTTCGAACATGAAAAAGTTTTAAAGATTTTGAATAAAACAACTTTCATTTATAAAATTATTTATAAAAAGTCAAATAGATTACCAAAAAGAGATAGATAAACTTAAAGAAATTGCTTAACAAAAAATTTTAAAATATGAAAAATAAAAATAAATTCAAAATAAAAAAATATATATTTGACGATGATAATTTAATTCTCTTAGATTGTTTTTAAAAATGATTAAAATCATTTGATTCCTAAAAACTCATTTCTTCATGAAAAAATACATTAAAAAGTAAATTCTTAAAAAAAATTAAATTTTTAGTTTTATTATTTGATTTTTAATTTAATCATTAACCTCACCTCTTTCGTTGTGTTTATTCTAATTTTAAAACTTGAATTAATTTCTACTTTTATTATTTGATTTTCAATTTAAGATTTGTAAAAGTTTTTTTTCTTACTATAAATTTAAAATAAAATGACAAAGAAATATATTTTCATATCTCTACAAAATTAGTATTTTTTTCATTATCTGAAGATTTTAGAGCAAAAATACATGTTTATTCTTCTTCTTATCGTTCTTATTTGGTTGCTCTTCTAATTTGTATTCTTGGTACTTTTATAATAATAAGTTATTGTTAATATTAATATAAAGAATATATATAATGGAAAAGCGAATATTATTCATATATAAAAATTATTTTCTTATCATTTTTAAATTTAGAATAAAAAAATTTCTTAAAAACTTCAGAAATCAGAGAGTAGAAAAATAAGAACAAAGTTTTAAGGTTGAAAATATTTTTTAAAATCAACGGTGGAATTAAAAATAAATTTATACGTTCCAATTCTCGAATTATAGTTGTTGAGAGAAACTTTAATTGTCCCAATCGTGAATGTAAGTAGGCTTTGTCCTTTGAATGATTTCTTGATGATAAGGGATGAAGAAGATAGTTAAGGAATAGTGCGAAAGCTTAGTGGATGGTGTAGGGGATGAAAATGAAGGATAGATGATGTTTAGAATGTGTTTGGGATGGTGGTGGAAATAGAAAAGACGGTGGTGAAAGAGATAATATTCGTTAAAAACGCGATTTTAATTTTTTGTGTTTATAAAAAAAAAAAAGGGGCTTAGGTTTATTTATTATAAACAAAATCTAAAAATTAATTATATGTATATGTGAGTGCTTTTATTATGGGCTTAAAAATGTGTATATAAATAAATTATATAATGCTAATACTTGTTTTCATGTATATGTTACTATTTGTAATTTGTATTTATTCCTCTTCCTTTCGGTTAATCCAAATACTTTTATAATTGTCACATAAATCAAAATCAAAAACTTATAAATATTATTATTTTCTTTTTTATATATCACACCTTATATTTTAAAAATAAAAAATATTCAAAATACAGATTTCTTTTACTTTCTATTATTTACAACAATTTTATATTGTTTTACTTGTCTTGCTTCCTTTTTATTATTATTTTAATAACAGATTGAATTAAATAAAAACTCAATAATAATAAGTAACTCATAAATTAAAAGTCAATAAATCCAAATCTTAATTAAGAAGAAGCCCAAAAGTCTGTTAAATTTTATACGCAACCCAATTTTATTTTACATAGCTCGTTACATTTAGAAAAATCTGGCCCAAATCGAATAAAATTGATATGAAAAAAATTCTAATGATCTTTTTCATTATTGCGTCGTCCTTATACCCGTCGATCGATCTCCCCTCATTGGTTAATTGTTGGCCGATGTCCTTTCTCCAACAGCTACCTCGCACAAGCAGACAAGAGAAATATCAGAATTGTACGATTTTTCCAACTAAAGAGATCTCCCCTTTGTTTATAGCCTTCCCCCCTTCATTTTTCCTTCAATCGAAGAGAATCCCTTAATCTTAGCGTCTTGAGAGGTGAGACAGAAAGGAAGAAGAGTGGTTTGACTCTAGAAAATAGTTTTTTTTTATATCTTTCAGGAAGGGTTTTACTTTCAAAATGAAAAAATTTTAGTTCTAATTTTTCAGAATACAAAATATTTTCAGTTTTGGTTCGAAATTTTAAATTTTTAGCGTTAAAAAATATATAAAAAAAATCTATTTTTGCCTCGTCGACTGCCGTTTCTTGAAAGCTCGCAGAGGTTTCTAGTTTCGGATGAGTGTTCATCCTTTTTTTGTAAATCCCAAAAGAACATTCAAATGTCTTAATGAATCTGGGATTTTCAGATGAAGAGTGGAGAGAATTTAGGAAATGTTATGTTTCGGTTTAAAAAAATGAAAGAAATAATGTTTTTAATTTTTTTTGTGTTTTATACTTAGCACCCTACTTTAAAATGAGATTATCCTTTCGTATTTTTAAAAACACTCCCACAATCCTTATGCTTTTGTTCCGTTTTGTAATTTAGTCATTATGATTAAATTAGATTTGTTTTACTTTCAAATTGGTCATTAAATCACATTTCCTTTGTATTTTAGTCATTGATTTGATTTATTTTTTTCTTCCTTTCAATTTGACCCTTAAATTGCATATATTTTTTATTTTCATCATTGTTTTCCTTTATTTTTTTTATTTCTTTTCTACTTGTCCGAAAGTTTTGTATTTTTTTTCGATTTAGTCTTATCTGCGGAAGTTAAAACCTTTCTTTTTATTTATTTGATATTTATTTGTTTTTAGTTCTTTTATTTAATGTCATGAAATATATGTGTGTGTGTTTTATGACATGTTTAAATTGATGCGTGCTCTAGTCCTATTTGTAGAAGTTAAAAACCTTATTTATTTTGTAATCTTGTTATCTCTTATATAAGTGCAATTTCAACATTAATTAATTTAATTAATGCAATGTTTTATATTTTTGTCATAACGAGGCCGATAATAAATTAGTGACCGATTTTGTGTTTACTTTCGAATAAAGAGGCTTTTAAAATATATTAGAATTCATAAATAAATTTTAATTTAATGTCACTTCAATTTGGAAACTTCAAAATTAATTAAGCGATAATTTTTAAAGGTATTAATTTTGGGCGATTTTAAAATACTAACACTATTTTGAATCTTAACCGATTTTCAAACCCGATTTTATTCGAATCTTTAACTTTACGATGTCCGAACTACCAAAGTGATCGGTCGCGACTCCAATTATTTTCTAAATTCTTTTTAAAACCATTATTTTTATTCTTTACAAATATTTTTAACTCCCTTTTCTTTTAGGGTTTTATTTTTCCAATTTAAAAATATATTTTTAAAAAATTTAGTAACACATTTTGTTTAGGTCTTTTCAAACTCTAAACTTCATTTTTTTCAAAATCCTTTTTTAAATTCTTAATTTTTAAATTTAATCCTTAATTCATATTTTTGAAACCCTAATTTTTAATTCCCCTTTTTAAATTCTTTTTAATTTCAAAATCCCTTAACTTTTAAACTTTTAATTTCATTGTTTCCAAAAATTGAAAACTTTAATTTTTATTTTAAAAGGGTCTTTACATATTCAAATGTTTAAAAGAAGAACTTATGCTATAAAGTAGAAACCCAATTTTATAGAAGACTTTGAAGGTGGTAGAATTTATACAAATTGGTTATAAAACCAACAATCTAAAGTATAAAGATAAAGGTCAAAGATGCCACAAACCTGCAAAAGTTTGATAAGTCAAAATTTTTAAAAAGAAAAAAATAAGAGATAAACTCATAAAGTAATTTTATATATTCTCAACGGTGTGTTTAAAATGAAAATTCAACTCCTATTATAGGGAATAAAAGCGTGTGGCCGAAGGGACATATCCCCTTGAAAAGGTGGCTAAATAATGGTGTAACACCCTGAACCCGGGTGCCATAGTTGGGCCACAAGCCCTACCCGTTCCCATAATTTTTTTTTATATTTTCAAGTCAAATCCAAAATGTACCATCAAATACGAAATATAATTAAATATGCTATTAAATATCAAAGGTAGTTTAACAACTCCAAAACAATATTGGAGCTCTAAATACAAATTTGGTAAACATTTGACCTTAACAACTTAAATAAAATAGAATTACAATTACAATAATAGTCCTACGAATACGTAGCCCACTAATCTAGCAATTTTACTCTATCAACCAATCAATGTTGAAGTCCTACGATTATTTTGCTCTGCCACATCTGATCGTTCGTCCATATACTTACCTAAGCATGGAAACACATTCCAAAAGGGTGAACTCTAAAACTCAGTGAGTACAAAACCTATCGACTATGCTTCAAGTGAATTATTGCTATGAACATGCTAGATGAGAATATGATGACATAATATGAAGCATTGGTGCTACAGTAATTGCCTAAACACAAGATATGACAAACACAATCAAAGCATAAAAATAACCAAATCAGAAGCGAGGCCCATAACCAACCCGACACTAGAGACTCACCCGACCCGAAATCTCACATTAGGCTACTCGAAATCTCGTATTGAGTCTTCACTCGAAATCTCACATCTAGTGGAGCTCAGAATCTCACATCTTGCAATTCATCATCCAGAATTTCACATCGGATGACCTTCAATTCATCACCCGGGATCTCACATCGTATGACCTTCATTGTGTTGCAAAACTTTCACTCACTAAGTATCCAGATCTCATTAAACAAAGACTCAACCAAAAAAGACAATCCACCAAGTATCTCTATACCACAACCATACCAAAGACAAAGCATACAGGGCATAAACTATCATATCATATCAATGTCAATAACATCAAATCCAAAATTTAGTATTTGTTTTATGGCTTAATTAACCCATAAGAAACCATAACATGAATTAGGGAAGCCTCAAACTCAACCCTTAAAAACTTGGGTAGATTCTCATCCGTATCGATATGCCTATATAAGGTATTGAAACACCCCAATATCAATAACCCTCCTTTGCGTATCGATACACTAGACCACAACTTCTTAGAAGACTAAGAGAGACTTACCCGTATCGATACACCTACTAGGGGTATCGAAATGTTATTATTATCGATACACCTTCATATGCCTATCGATACACCTACTAGGGATATCGAAATGCTCTTATTATCGATACGCCTCTATATGCGTATCGATACGCTAAGCTAAATAGCTTAGTAAAACCCATGAGAAAAACCCACCCGTATCGATACATATACCAGGGGTTATCAAAAACGAAATGCTATTAGAGTTTTTGATTTTGAAAGAAGAACAAGACGTTCCGAAACTCTTACTATTTTCATCCATTTTTTCTTTTTATGTTATCGATACCCCGACCAAGGGTATCAATACGTTTGCACAAAAATACAATTCTGGACCCAAAAATGTCTAAGAAGATCAATCTAAATTGAACAATTCAATCTTAAAATGTTCCTACACATTATTGGAGTAGATTAGGTGAGTTTGTAACCAATTTTATCCTATACCAACATCCAATTGATAATTCACCATTAAAGCATGCATAAGCTCTACTTCCTACCAAAATCATCATAGACAATCAAACATACCATTAGAGATGAGGCACATGAAATACAAAGGATTTAGAAGTATACCAACCTCCAAAATCAGCTAAAAGAATTCCTCAGCAACTCTTAAATCTTCTCCTTGCCAAAGCTCCTTGAGTATTTCCCTTGCTATCCAACTACAAGGAAGATGACCATGAGGTTACTATTTTATTTAGAACGATTCTAAAAATCTAAAACGATATCTTTACCATCCTAAAACTCTTCTAAACTTATTCTCGTTCTCACCTCAAAAACTCTTCAAAAATCTTACATCCACCACTTGAAATAAAGCTTAACTTGCTAAAAAGATCTCCCGAAGCTGAACAAACTTCCCTATAGCAGCAAAACGTGATTCCACTCTTTAATATTCAAGATTCAATCTTTAGGGATGAAGTTTGGAAAAGAAAATGGTGTAGGAAAAAGGAGAAAGGAGAAAACATGATGACCAAAGCAATTATCTACACTATGCAAAGATTTAACCCATATCCTCCTCTTTTTCTTATCCATTATGCAAATACCAAAACACACTTGGGCCACTATCCAAAACCAAACCCAACTATAAACCCTTAAGCCTAACAAGACCCTCAAGGACCAAACATGAGGCCCGCTACATGGGGTTAACCCGACTTCGAGTCCTAAGACTCGAGTCATGACAATTCTCATTTCCTTAAAAAAATTTGTCCTCCAAATTTACTTGGGGAAACAAGTGGAGATAAAGCATCCTCATGTTCGCTTCAACCTCCCACGTAGCATCTTAGACTCTGTGGTTTCTCTAATGCATCTTAACAAAAGGGATACAATTGTTCTGAAGCTCATTGACTCCTCTATCAAGCACTGTTATCGGTTCATCTCTGTAAGCTAGATCCTTATTTACCTTAACATCCTTAGAAAATAGAACGTATAAAGTGTATGAACGTTAACACCTCAACATTGATACATGGAACACATTGTGGATGCGTGCCAAGTCTGGAGGCAAAGCTAACTGATAAGTCACTGGTCCAACTCTCTCAAGCACCTCATAAGGCTCGATAAACCTTGGGCTCAACTTGTCTTTCCTTCCAAAACGAATGATTTTTTTCCACGATGATACCTTTAGGAACACTTTCTCTCCAACCTCATACTCAATATGCTTTCTTCTCTTATTTGAATAAGACTTTTGGCGATCAAACGCCGCTTATAACCTTTTATTGATGATTTGTACCTTCTCTTTTGTCTTTTAACTAGATCAGATCCCATAATCTGTCTTTCATTGAGCTTGGTCCAACACAAAGGTGTCCTATAATTATGACCATACAACGCCTCAAACGGTGCCATCTTGATACAAGACTGATAGCTATTATTGTAAGCAAACTTAACCAACGTTAATTATTCCTCCAAACTACCCTCAAAGTCTATAACAAAATATCGAAGCATGTCCTCAAGAATCTAAATGACTCGTTTAGATTGATCAACGATTTGTGGATGAAAATATATACTAAAGTGCAACTTGATATCCAAAGCAATATGGATCTTTTTCCAAAGCCTTGCCATGAATCATAAATCTCTCTCTAATATGATTGAGGATGAAACTCTATGCAATTGCACGATCTCCTTGATGTAAAACTGAGCTATCCTTTCTAAACTGAAGTCCACACGCACATGCAAAAAGTGAGCAGATTTGATCAACCGGTCAACTAAAACCTATATACCATCATGCTTCATTTGTATCAAAGGGTAACCCCGTAACAAAGTCCATTGTGACTCGATCTCACTTTCATTTTGGAATTTGGATAGGCTGAAGCAACCCCGAAGGAACCTGATGTCCTAATTTCACTTGTTAACAAGCCAAGTTATTACAAACTCCAAGACATCTTTTTTTTTACAGGGCCACCAATAGAACAGTCTAAGATCTTAGTACATCTTATTTCTTCTTGTAAGTAAGGTATAAGAGTTACAATGTGCCTCCCTCATGATATGATCCCTCAGATCCTTTAAAGCGAGAACACACAAAAGTTCCTTGAAGTAAAAGTACCTACCTTTTTTACCTTAAAGTCCGTAAGCCCACCTCTCTGAATTGCCTCTATATAAGCTAAAAAGTCATCATCTAACATTTGGGTCCTCTTTATATCTTTTACCACCATAGGTTTCACTTGAAGCTCATCCAAAAGACCACCACCATCCATCAACCTCAAATAAGCAAACATAGTTCTCAAGTCCTCTATGGAATTCCTACTCGGCATCTATCATCATATTTGCCTTACTTGGATGATACTAGATTATGCATTCATAATCTTTTAGTAGATCTATCCAACTTTTTTGTCTCAAATTTAACTTCTTTTGAGTAAGTAGATACTTTAAGCACTTATGGTATGTGTAAATGTAATATTTATCCTCATAGAGATAATGTCTCCATATCTTGAACATAAAGATGACTACGACAAGCTCTAGATCGTGGGTAGGTTAGTTCTATTCATGCAGTTTGAGTTGCCTTGAAGCATATACATTCAACTTTTCATCTTACATATAAATAAACCCTAAACCATTCAGCGTTGTATCACTGAACACAACATAGTCCTTCCTTTACTCTGGTTGAGTCAAAACTGGTGTTTCAATAAGATAAACCTTTAACTGTTCAAAGAACTATTATGTCATTTCATTCCAAATAAAAGGAACTCTCTTTTACAACAACTTGGTCAACGGTGACGCTAAGATTGAGAAATCTTTCACAAACCGTCGATAATATCTTGTAAGCCCAAGAAAGCTACAAACTTCTAAGACATTTCTAGGTGGTTTCCACTCTATTTTGGATCTTTCATAGATCTACACGAATCCCATCTGCTACCACGATGTGACCCAAAAATGTTACCTTTGAAAGTCAAAACTTGTACTTGCTGAACTTGGCATAAAGATATATATCCCTTAACGTCTGAAGTACAACCCTAAGATTTTCATCATGCTCCTCTTCTGACTATGACTGGACCAAGATATCATTTATGAATACCACAAAAATAGATCTAGGTAAGGCTAAAAGATCTGGTTCATGAGAATCATGAACTTTGTCGGTTCATTGGTAAGCCCAAAAGGTATTACCAAGAATTTGTAATGTCCTTACCGCGTCCTAAAAATGATTTTCTAAACATCCTCTTCAACCAACTTCAATATGTAGTAACCGGACCTTAGGTCTATATTCGAAAACACTTAGGCACATTATAACTGATTAAACAAATTGTCGATTCTTGGAAGTGGGTAAAGATTATTTATCATTACCTTATTAAGCTATCGGTAATCAATGCACATCCTCATTGACATATCTTTCTTTTTCATAAACATAACTGGAGAACCCAAAGGTGAAACACTCGGTCGGATAAACCCCTTTTATAGCAACTCTTGGATCTAAATCTTTAACTCCCTTATCTTGGTTGGTGTCATAAGTTAAGGTGTTATGGACTTTACTGTCATACTTGACAACACCTTGATGCGAAACTCGAGCTCTCCTTCTGGTAGTAAACCCTATAACTCTTTAGGAAACACTTTGCTAAACTCACAAACTATTTGAATACTTTCCAAAGCTGGGACCTCAACCCTCGTATCAACCATGTGAGCTAAGAAAGCCTCACACCCTTCTTGCATTAACTTTTGTTCCACCAAAGTTGAAACAACGTTATGGATACAATGATTTGTTTCTCATCTCACTACTAACTTGGATCCATCAGCAACTCTCAACTTTAAAGCTCTACAACCCAAGCTAACGTCGTGCTCAAATAGCTAATTCATACCTAGAATTTCATCAAACTCTTAAAAGGGTAAGACCTTAAGTTCCACCGAGAAGATTGAATCTTGTACCTTGACCAGACACCTACTATACACCTTATCCACTAACACATCTAAAACCAATGAATTTTTCACTCTAACCTCTATCTCTATATCCTTTACCAACCCCCTTACTATTTGGATATCTCCATACGTATATAGGAATATGTTGACCTAGAGTCCACTAATACTAATATAGGTATAAAGAATAAAGAGAAATTACCTGATATAACATCGGTGGACTCGCACTCCTCCTAAGATCTTATTGCATATTGCATCTTTGGTGCCCTAGTGGTAGACTGAAATATGTCCCCTACTTTGATGGTAGGTGGTCTGGCTCGTACCTCCTTTAGAGAAACCTTAAACCCTCTGATTCGGATAGGAGGTCCTCTATGTCTAAACCTAAATGATAGTGGTATTAGAAGGACAATCTTTCACAAGATGGTCTAAGGATCGACACTTAAAATAATCCCGGTTCGGTCCCCAATACTCACCACGGTGCCTACACCCACACTGGGTATAAACTAGTATAGCTGTACTCCCTTAAGAACTCTCAAGACTCATCATGGACGATGATCAAGGCCTCTTATGACCAACAAACTCTGACCTACGGTTTGCCCTCAAACTCTGATTCATTACTCCCCTTCCTTGGCCCCAACGATTTCAGTCTCTCCTAGACAAATTGTTTGAATTGTGAGAGGTATTATTCCTTCCACTATTATTTCCTTGACCTCCTAAAGGACCATAAGTCAAGTCTTGCACCTGCTCCAAGGCCTTAGCATTAGAAGTTAACTTAGAAAACACTTGTGGTGGGTCAGCTATTAGATGGGTCTAGATCTCTATCCTCAAACCTCTTGAATCTCATCTTCTAGGTAGCTATCAACTCAGGTGCATACCTACTCAATCATAGGAACTCATTCTCATACACAGAGACTGTTTGGTTGCCTTGCACAATGTGGGTGAATTTTTCTCTTAACCGGTCGATGTAAGCCTCGCCCAAATATTTCTTGTCAAACTCATCCAAAAAGTTTTCCCATGTAGGTTGATCGGGGTACTACTCCATTTCAACTATTTTCCATTATTCTCTTACGTTCTCCTTGAGCATAGAAAGAACACAAGATAGCTTGTCTTTGGATCTTAACCTCATTTGCCTCATGATCCATCGAGTATCACGAAGCCATAGATTTGCCTTCACAAAATTATCTTGGCCAGAACCCAAGAAATCCGTAGCATCTTACCTACTAACCCTCTCGATTTGTGCCTCAAGTAAGGTAGGTGTACGCTTCAGAATAGTCTTTATTATCCGATGCAAGGATTAACTTATGGTTAAATCCAAAACGTACAATCAAATATCACATATAATTAACAATGATATTAAATATCAAAGGTAGTTTAATAAATCCAAAACAATATTGGATCTCCAAATACAAGTTTGATAAACATTTGACTTTAAAAACTTCAATAAAATAGAGTTAAGGTTACAAAATTGGTCCTATGAATATATAGCTCACTAATCTAGCAATTGTACTCTACCAACCGATCAATGCTAAAGTCCTACAATGATGGTTCTTCGCTATGTCTGATCGTTTGTCCGTCTACTTACCTACGTATGGAAAAATATTCCAAAATGCTAAGCTACTAAACCTCAGTAGGTACACAATCTATCGATTGTGCTTCAAGTGAATCATAACTATAAACATGCTAGATAAGAATATGATGACATGACATGAAACATTAGCGTTATCGTAATCATCTAAGAAAATGATATGGCAAACACAACCGAAGCATAAAAATACCTAAATCAGAAGTCAGGCCCACTACCAACTCGACACTGGATATTCACCCGTCTAGAATCTCACATCGGGCTACTCAGAATAACTCATCGAGCTAGTATACTTGAAATCTCGTATTGAGTCTTCACTCGAAATCTCAAATCGAGCTAAGTTTTTCATCAGGAATCTCACATCGGATGACCTTCAATACATCACTTAGGATTTCACATCGGATGACCTTTATTGTATTGCAACACTTTCACTCATTGAGTATCTGAATTCCACTAAACAAAGACTCAACCATACAAGACAATCCACAAGGCATAAAAATTATGGACTATCATATCAATTTCAATAAAACAAAATCTGTAATGCCCCAAAATTGGGCTTAAAAGTTAGTGGGCCGGTTTAGCCTAGTTCAGGATTAAGTACTTAAAAATTTGGTTTTTAATCTAAATAAATTATGGAAAAAAATATCCCAAAATTCTTATTTAATATATAATTGACTTTGTTCAACTAAATTTTGAAAATTTACCATTGAATCCCTAGAATTTTGAAACTAGTGACTATTTTTTAAAAATTGAAAACTTAAAGACAATTTTATAAATTAAGCCAAAATTTTGAATCTTTAAGGGGATTTAATCTAATCCAAATTATAATTTATTTAAACTTCCACGGCCTTATTTAATTAATACTTAACCCAAAATTTTAATTAATAACCCAAATTACTTCATTCAATTCCTAAAAACCTATTTTATATCAAAATATAAACCTTTATTTTATTGTTTTCATTTACCCTATTTTAATTAAAAACCTTGTTTTCAAGGTAAACTTGATTTCTTTTCATTAATTTTTGTTCTAATAATTATTTATAATTTTTTTTTCTTAAAAAACCTTGTTTTCACTCATTTTCCTTCTCAAAAACCATGAAAGTTGGTTGGGTCAAAATTAGAGATAAAAAATATTCAATACTCTGATTTTAAAATTTTCTTTATTAAAATTCCCAAGTTATTGGCCTGGTAAAAATGTTTTTACTCTTTTGGTTTAAAAAATCGATTTTAGATCAAAACTTATAATTTTTGTTCAAGGGTTTTACTCACTGTTTTGGGTCTTAAATTGTTGATTTTAAATATTTTGAGATGTTTATAATTTTTTTTAAAATCCTTAATTCCGGACTATAGGATTAGGAGAAGTTTGGTAATTTTTGGAAAATTTTCGGTTAAGGGTTTTAAGGGTTGTTTTATATTGATACGAATTAATGGATTTTTATGTGCATCTAGGTGCATTAAATCCTTTGGTTTTGAAGCTTGAAACAGATCAAGAAGTATTGGATCAAGTGAAGTTTCGGTGACTTGTCGGACAAGAAATAATTATTGGTGAGTGGATTTGAGAGTGGACTGCTACGATAGTGGTTTTCTTATGTTTTCAAAGTTTTGGTGTGTATGGATGGTGTAAGAAACCTCTCTTTCTCCAAAGTAAGTTTTAAGTTGCTCTAGGAAACGGTTTCCCATAATATGTTTGTTTTACTATGTTTTGGCATGCTCGTATTTTATTAGTACATATGTGATTATGTATGTGTTAGAATGCTCTTGTTACTGTCTTATGTTGATTTTAAATACTCCTACATTTTATTGTTAAAATAAGCTAAAGAGAGATTTTATCAGTTTTTACGAGTAAGCATGAGAAAGTGGGATGCTAATGTTTTACCGACTGTTTTAAATATGAAAACTTGAACATTGTTATTGTTTTATGTTGGATATTGAGATGATGCTATAGGGATAAGTCGATCGATCGATAGGATGTTAGTTTATTATTTATAATTATAAAATTCGTATATATGGATAAATTCCTTACTGATGTATTAGAGTTTTTGCTTAAATTATAGTATATGTGTTGTATTAAATTTAAGCGTAGCTTATCCCTGAAACTAAGGTGAGAAACATGTTTGGATTTAATCCATTAGTGTGCATGAGTTTAGCTTGTGCGTGTTATGAGTAGGTGATAAAGCCCTCATACGTGATATGGTGACAGTATAGTCCCATACGGGGCATGATTCGACATTTATGTCTTCATGCAAGTATCCGTGTATCTCAATGATTAAAGGTAGACCAATCAGATCACTAGTATGAACATAAGAAAACGCAAGTGTCATATTTTATAGATTTTAATTGCAAATTGAGTTTGTGTGAGTTTGACCTTGTTTTCAAATGTTTTATAAAGCCTTGCTAAGTGAAGTATGTAATACTTGAATTTTGAGGATTTGTTCCACATGTTAAACACTTGCTAAACTTTTATCTTTGGTGGTACTATTGGTCACGTGTAATTATTTTAAGAGTATGAACTGAATTTTTCCCCTATGCTAATATAGGTTGCATTGCAAGTAGTTAAACTTTTTTTATACATCTCTCACTAAGAAATTGCTTAACCATTCTCTTTTCCTTTCAATGCAGAGAAACAAGTGAGACACTCGCCCGAAGAAGCAAGGAGTGTCATATTTTACGCTTTTGATATATTTTTAGCTCAAAGTATGTTATTTTCAATTGAACCTTAGGTAGTAGAGAGCAATGGAGCTATAGACCTTATTCTATATTTGATTTGTTATTGAAATATGCTACTTTAGAGATACATGAATATACTGTTGAGATTATTCCTTTCTGAGTTTGGTATTGATACTTGTTAATTTGTTAATTATGTGGTTATTGGAGTATTTGATTTTGAATTTCACACGTCTCTATGTTTTTATTTGGTAAATTTTGGATGAATTTACATGTTGAATGAATCATGTTCTTCTTAGGATGAATTGCATCTAGGGAATTTACTATGTGATGTGCCTTTTGCTCCATTAGGTGAAATATTGCTCTAGACCTTTCGGGGCAAAGAGTTTCGATACATGTTCATAAGGTATCGATACTTAGTCAAATTACAACTAATTTCTAGAAAAATTAGCCTAGGTATCGAGATCATGTGAACTGGTTTTGAAACGGTATGGTGAACACAAACAATTGTTCCGATACACTAGACTTTGGTATCAATATGGAGTTTTACAGTTTTAAATCATTTCGATACAAGGTCATATCTATATCGAAAAGTGGGCTTGTCGCGCAGGGCATCGATCGAGTTATCAAAGGAGTATCGATTCGCTAGGCCGACGTTTTGATACCATTCATTGTAGTAGATTATTCTAATTTTTCGCTGCCAGACTGTAAGTTGTCAACGTTTAATGAATACAAACAATTGAATAAACAAAAATTTACGCCTTGAAAACGTAAATGACCTTAATGATCGTTTATAAATATCAATGATCAACTATATGCTGGAAGAAACATAAATGACCATCTCAGACTCCCAGCAGTTAACCCATAAAAATCTAAATGTATATGAGTAGAAAGTGTTATAAATTGAATATAATTATTTTGTTTCAGTTAAAAAAAATATAATTATTTTGTATATTTTTTATCCCAACATCTCACAACGTTACAAGTAATGATAAAATTAAATAAGTATAAAAAATTACCAATATTTTCAAATAAAATTAAAATAAACTCACTATCATTAATTAAAATATATAAATTATTTTTTAAAAATGATAGAATTATATTTCAACAATTTTCTAAGTTATCGCTTTAAAGCTCAGAAGATTAATAATTTAATTTAGATGTTTACAAGCATCAAGCAAGAGTCTATAAGATATCACATTACCACATTACTTACCACGCAAGAGTCTATAAGATATTACGTCAACAAAAATTACCGCGTGCGTAACACGCTAACGTGGCAATCCCCTTCATCTCACAGCTATATATATACGAAGCATTCGTCGCCAACTTTTCAATTTCTATGAACTTCTTTCCTTCCTCTCTGAAGAAACTCTGTTTCAAAATTAGTAGTCGTTTCGTCTTCTTCTTCTTAGTATTTTTGTTATTGTTGTTTTTCTTAGATCTGTAATCTGTATGGCAACGTCGACGTCCTATTGGTGTTACCGATGCAATCGATTCATACGAGTTACTAATGGAGGTTCGGTCAGTTGCCTCCATTGCAACGGAGGGTTCATCGAAGAAATCGATAACCATACTCATGCTGCGCGGGCTATAAATGTGGACTCCGATCGCGGTGGAAGCGACGCGGCCACCATGTACAATAATACTACTCCCAGCATCTCAGCCCTCCGCCGTAGACGGATGAACGGAGGGGATCGTTCTCCGTTTAATCCCGTCATCGTCTTACGTGTTGGACCGGCGTCGCCTTCCTCAACCGACGGGGAGCATTCAAATGTTGAACGGAACGGGAGGGGGTTTGAACTCTTTTACGACGACGGAAGTGGGTCAGGGTTGAGGCCGTTACCGGCGAGTATGTCGGAGTTTCTATTGGGTTCCGGTTTTGATCGAATCATTCACCAGCTGTCACAAATGGAAATCCTAAACATTGGGCGTTTCAACCAATCGCCAGCGTCGAAGGCGGCGGTGGAAGCAATGCCAACGGTGGAAATAAGCGATACTCATATTCACAACGAACTGTGCTGTGCGGTTTGCAAAGAACAATTCGAGATGGGAACCAAAGTTCTGAACATGCCTTGTAACCATTTATACCATTCAAACTGTATACTTCCTTGGCTTCAGTTACAAAACTCCTGCCCCGTTTGCCGCCATGAATTACCCGCCGCTGTAGGCGAAGGAGATGGCAATTCAATTTCACTAGACGATGTCCTTCTGGGGTTGACCATTTGGAGATTACCGGGTGGAGGATTCGCGGTGGGTAGGTTTTCAGGTGGAGAGGGTAGAGAGTTCCCGGTTGTTTATACGGAGATGGGTGGTGGTTTTAGCGGTGGGGGAGGGTTATTGCCGTGGCGGGTTTCGTGGCGGAGTAGAGGGAGGGAAAGAGGAGGGTATTTTGGAAGTTTTTTCAGGAATTTGTTTGGGTGTTTCGGCGGTCCAAGTTCTTCTTCAAGGTTGGATTCAAGTATAGGTAGTAGACCATTACCGCTTTTTAGTTCTTCAAGGAGAAGAGGCTTGGCTCTGGATCTTCAGAACGGGAGTTCAAGAAGTAGAAGGTAATAAATCTAACTCCATGATTGTCAAATCCCTTATCAGAACTAGAGGATCAAATCGGTTTTTTCTTTTCATCTCAATTCACATTTTTTGTCAAGAACTGATAGTTTATTCAACGTTTTCGACTCAGATTAATGTCTAGTTTCGCTCTGTTTATTTTTCATATTTCTAATTGCTACCAGTGATTCTTTTTTTCCCAAGAAATCTAGCATAATTACTTGTTACATTTCATTTGTCATGTGTATGAACAAGTGCTTGTTACGTATTTTGGTTCTTTTAGCTCTGGATGTTGCCTTTATGAGTTTTTCATTCCATTACTTGCTAGTTTATTCAACGTTTTTGACTTGGGTGTTCAAAGTCTGTCAGCTATGGGGAAGACATGCTGTTTAAGTTCATTGCATTTCTTTGTTTGATTACATCATATGAATGAATTGAGCAATGCTAAACGGGCCTAAAACGTGAGTGAGACTGATTGAATTGAGCTTGATATGCCTGGTGTATCTGATTCAGATTTAGGGTTCTTGCTTATTTTTCAGTATTGTATTCATGCTTTTGTTTGACACTTGGGCTTGGTTGTTGTCGTTGTCCTCAATGGTCGTTTGATCTTCATTTCCTTGCTAACGGGCATGTGTGAGATGCATATTCATAACTGAATTCAAACCCCAAACCGAATAACATAGATTGGGTAAGCTAGTGGTTGATGAGCTTTGCCTTAACAATTGGACATGGAAATGCAGTTCATTATGGGTCATTGCCTATTGTGGGGTACCTTATAAAATATTGAGCATAACAATTTGCTAAGCTGTATAAAGATCTGAGTGAGACCATAGAATGAAGCAGGATCAGATATGGTGAGTCAGTCTCTCTCCCAGTCCCGGTCCCAGTCATATCTGAGGTGTAATGTTAAGGCAAGCATCTGGCTATTATTGTGTTTTGTAGGGTTCATGAGTTGTTGACAATCATGTTGCAAGTAAGAAATTGATTGGCAGCATGGAACTTAAATGATTGCACATGGATAAAGCTGTACATGTAGGACTTCCATTAAGTATTTCATATCATTGTTGAGCTCGCAACGGGCAGGTTCTATTTTTGGTTTTTTGTGATTGATTTTGTCGGGTTTAGGGTTGTTTTTGAGATGAGGTATCTTACGTGACGTGTCTAAGTAATCCTTATTAATTTCATCTTCATGTTAAGGCTAAAGATCTAAAAACAGTTACTCGGATGAGTTTTAGGTTGAGTATTATTAGATTGAATAAAATCGAATACATGTCATTTTATGTTAATTTGGTGTTTTGACTCGATTCGGGTCGAGTGTGAGTCCATTTTAGGTTAGGTCTATTTTAGATCGGATCTATTTTAGATTGGATTCAAACGGTTCGGGTTCTAATTTTTGGGTCGAGTTCATTTCAGGTCGGTTATATCTCAGATCTGGTTCATTTCAAGTCGGTATTATTTCAGGTTCAATTAATTCAGGTTTTAAAATCATATTAATTAAAATTATTAACTTTGAGTTTGGTGCAAATAAATAATTAAGTAAATAATCGATAAACTTTGGGTTGAATGGTTGATCGTTCATTTTGAATTAATTACTTAATATCTAACATCTTTAACTAGCATAAATTTATTAAAAAAATATTACGCATTAAACTAGACAAAAATATCATCAAATGATTTATATCTTAAAATTTTAGTTAAATTATAAAATTTAAAAAATAATAAGGAATAAACATTAAACTAAAAAAAATAAAGGTTTAAATTAAAAAAAAAATAAACATTAATAAAATATAATATTATCTTATTAAAAATACTAAATTAAATAAGGAAAATAAATAATAATCAATTTAAAATAAAAATAAAGTTATAATAATTAAATTATAAAATTTATAAATTAATAATAATTAAATTTGATAAAAAAATAATTTTAATATATTTAAAAGGCATAAAGATAATTTTAACCCTTAACGTTTATAGTTTTTATCGTTTTGATCCTTATTCTTTTTTTTTTGGAAAAATTTAGCCATTAACCTATATCTTTTTGACAAATAGCTTATTTTTAACTAGCTTGATGACTACACCGTTAAAAATTTAACTAGGTTACATATATATATCGTCGTTAAATTTTTAACGGTCCAATCATCAAGCTAGTTAAAAATAAGGTATTTGTCAAAAAGATATAGGTTAAGCGTTAAATTTATCCCCCCAAAAAATAAGGGCCCAAACGACAAACTATAAACGTTATGGGTTAAAATTATCTTTATGCCTATTTAAAAATATATAATCTATACTATATATAAAATATATTCTATATATAGAATTTATACTATATATGAAATGATACTATATATGAAAATATAAAATATATACTATATATAAAAAATATAGAATCTATAATACTATATATATGTAAATATGTATATAATATATAAGTATGTATATAAATATATGTATATGTATATACTATATATATGTATATGTATACTTATATATATTAAAATATATAATATATAATATACTAATTAAAATTAAATACATTAAAACTATATAAAATAGTAAATAAATTAATTTAATTAAATATATAATACAAAATTTAAATATTAATCCTTAAATTAATTCTTATGTTTAATTTTATTTTTTAAGTCTAATCTTCTTTACCAATATTTTAAATTTATTAAATTATCAATATACTTAATCATATATAATATAAATATTAAGTCTTGTTAATATTAGTTTAGGTCAATAATAGGAAGAGTTCAAAACAAGTTGAGTCATTTATCAGGTCGGATTCAAAACAGGTTGAGTAAAATTAGGTCTCGGGTCGATTTAGTCGGGTAATATCAGTTATCTGCCATGTCAGATTTGGGTTCGGGTTCATTTCAGTCGGATGAAGGTCCGGTTTGGGTCCAAACTAACAGGTTGAAATCGAGTTTGGGTCATTCTCGATCGAGTACAGTTTGGGTTCAGTTACAACAGTAACATATTCAATTCAGGTTGGTGTCAACAACAGTCGAATACAAATCGGGTTTGAGTCATGACATCCCTGGATCAAACCAACTCGAACAAATTTCAGTCGGGTTTTTAGGTTAAGTCAATGTTTTACATCCCTAGTTAAGGCTTTCTTAACTGAAAAAAAAAATATCTAACGTATTATATGGTTAAGGTTCATTCCTTTATCGATTATTTTGTTTAATTAATATATAATATAAAATTATTAATAGGGAATATAAGAGGATTGGCGAATTCTATTCCTCTTAACTAGAAGTACTAACTGAGTTGAATATCTTGTGAATAATTTAAATTTGATTCGATTAAAATTTGGTTAATGTTTGGCTTAGGTCGAATATGAGTTCAACATGAATTGATTTGATTTGAATTCGAGTTTGAGTTGAGACTTTAATGAATCGAGTTGCGCAAAACTTGATAACTTCATGAACAACTCATTAATTTTTCTTATAATATGTAAATCGATGTATTCATGAATTGTTACTTTATAATTTACATTTTATAGTTGCTTCACACACTATTTTAAAAATATTTTTGTTAAATTTATTAATTTATGTTCACATTTAGCTTTATATATTATTAGTATTTATTACTAGATTTTACATTTATTTTTAAAAAATAAGGCAAAAATTATAACGAACTGAACGTGTAGCAAGTTAAGTTGAGTAACAAATTTTTCAACGAACACGATACGAGCATAAGTTTATTGAACGTATCGAAAAATGAGTTAAGTCAAACACCCTTACTTTTATCTTGATGAGATTTGTACGTACGATGTAAAAAATTTGAGAGTTTGTGAATATAAATTTTTTATTCCCTTTTAACATTCTTATTTATGCCCTCACATGAAATAGGGTATGTTTTTTAAATTTAAAATTTAAAGTTAAAATTTTTATTTTTATTTTTTTAATATTAAAATAATGAAAGAAAAAAGAAAAGAAAAGAACTTTTGTTCGAAGTTTGTAGGTGATGCATATTTGGTGTAAAAAAAATTAATTTATATGTTATAAATTATTATTTGAATATTAAAAGCTATCAAATTATTTTTTAATAATTTTTATCTAAAAATGAAAAAAAATATTTTTAATAAATTTAAAATCTATAACCTAAAAATGACAACAGAAAGTTATAACCAGTTATTTTAAAGATTTTTAATTAATTGGATTAAAAAAATAATATATTTTTTTCAAAAATTTAAAGATTTATTTTAATTAATTTATTATTAATATTACTTTTTTTTTCCTCCTTTCAATCCCAACATGTATAAATCCAAACTTCTGTAAATCCAAACATAGACTACTACGAAGAGACTCGGGATTGTTTTTCAGAATCACGTGTAAATCCAAACTTCTGTATATATATTTTATTTTATAAATGGAATAAGATTTTAAAAAAAATATGTAAAGAAATGGTGAGCATTAAAAAATATTCCAATTTCAAAGCTTATGGTGAAAAAAAGTCAAAAAAATTATGAATACTATTATTTTTTTTATATATCACCTCTTATATTCTAAAAATAAAAAAATATTTAAAATATATATTTCTTTTTAATTTCTATTATTTGTATCAATTTTATATTGTTTTACTTGTCATTCGTTGCTTCCTTTTTATTATTATTTTTATAACATATTGAATTAAATAAAAACTCAATAATAATAAGCAGCCCACAAATTAAAAGTAAATAAATTCAAATCTTAATTAAGCAGAAGCCCAAGTCTGTTAAATAATAACGCAAATCATTTTTGTTTTACATAGCTCGTTACATTTAGCACAATCCAGCCCGAATCAGATAAAATTGATACGAAAAACCCTAATTGTAACACTTATTTTTTTAAATTTTAATTTTAAAATCTTTAATTAAAAATCCTAGTTTTAGATTTTTAAGTTTTAAAATCATATTTTTTTTAAGGTTTTTAAATTGATTTTCTAAATTCAAGAGAAAGAATTTAGGATAAGATTATAAAGTTTTAAAAGTTTAAAGTGTGAATTTAAAGTTTAAAAGTTAAAGTAATATTTTGTAAATCTTAAAGAGTAATGGCTAAAAAAGTAATTTAGCTGTTTTTCTTAATAATTTTCATTTTTCACTTTTTTAGTTTTTTAAATAAAATTATTATATTATTTATTATTATACATATGTTTTAAAGTTTGAGAACTCTTAAATTTGTTTTTAAATTAAATTCCAATCCCACTAAAATTAACTATTTTTTAATTAAAATATTACTTTATTTTACTTATTGTATTATCAAAACTTTTTATTTATTATTACAATATATATTATATAAAGTTTTAGATAAAGAAAAAAATCCTTTTAAAATTCTAATTTTTTTATTAATATTTATTATATCTATATTTTAATCTAATATAATTCTAATTCAAGATGAAATAAATCAATTTTCTCTATAAATATATATTTTGGTCTAAGAGAAAATCCTAAATTATTTTTCATCAAGATTCTTTAAAGTTTCTGTTTTCATTCATTATTTCGGCTTTTGTTCAGAACCATATTGTTCAATAATTTGAGTTATTTTGGCTAAGTTGTGTTATCTTACGGGTGCTATATGTGCTTTTTCGAAAAATATTTTTTTTTTGAGATTTTAGATAACTTGTGATTTTGGATTGAATTATGGTTGTTTTTAGATTTTCAAATCATGATGCATCATTATGTGTGCATGAGCTGAGATTGTGTAAGGAGGAAGTCTTGGCAGCCTTCCGATTCGGAAGCCCTAAGACCACTCTAAGATTGGTGACAATGTAGCTGAGATTTGTGTTGTACGTATGACATCATTCATACATCATGATTTACATTGTTTTTAAAACTTTATTCTTGATAAAATTATTTATTTGAACCATATTTTTTTGAAATATTACTCTTGAAATATAATTTTATAAGTCGTTTTTATAGTTTTTATCTGCACCTTAGAGACACACTAAGTTCTTTATCTTACCCCCCTTTAGTTTTCTCTTATAGATCTTTGAACTTTAGGTGATGCGGTATTTAGATGATTATATATTTTATTCAATTATATCGTTATCAAAATGAAACTATTTTTAGATATTCAGAACTTTGAGGTATTTAAGATATTTATATTTTGGGGGTATTTAAGAATTTTTATATGATTTTATTTCAGAAAATTTTATATAAATATTTGTTAAATCACTATGGTTTTATTTTAAATTAAAGTATAATTTTTAAAATTGATTTTTTAGGGTAAAGTTTTTAAAAGTGACTTTATAGATTCGACTTATTTTTTCTAGGTCGAATTTAGGGGGTTACAATAATGATCTCTTCTCCATCTTTTGCGTATCCAATTAGGAGCCGGTGGATCTGATCCATGATCCAACGACCACGATCGAAGTAGGTGAAACTTCCAGATCTAACACGCGCCCATGCACGATGCTTCAGAATCTCTCACGAGCATCAACCTAGATTCCATACATCTTATCCATTGTTGCGCCGTCCTCACACTTGTCGATCGATCTCCCCTCGCCAGCTGATCGTTGCCCGATGTCTTTCTCCGCTAGCCACCTTGCACAAGTAGATAAAAAAATGTCAATATTGTAAAATTTTTCCAAACAAAATTTCAGCAAATACTGGTGCACATGCAAACAAGATTTCAACAAATATTTAGAGGATAATCACAAAAATTCTAGTAATTTTAGAGCAAATACAAACAAAATTCTAGAACAACCAATATTTTTTTTTCTTTCCTATTTTCATGTAATTTCGGTTATAAAACTGAAGGAACACATCAGTGTAAGGGGTTCTCCTTTTCTAGATTTACCAATACAAAGAGAAATTTGAGAGGTAGATTCAAACTATGATCTTGCATGTAACGAAATATGTTTAAGGTTTTGTTTTATTACCTTCGAAACAAACGTTTCTAGCCTTCCCCTCTTCGTTTTTCCTTCAATCGACTAGAATCCCTCCACCTTAGCGTCTTCAGAGGAGAGATGAAAAGGAAGGAGAGTGTTTGACACAGGTCGTATGATGTCAAAAATAAATTTCTTATTCTCAAATAAATAATAGGAAATTAAATATAGTAAAGGAGAAGTAAGGGTCGATCTCACAGGGACTAGAAACTTTTTGATTACTCTTGTTTGATTGGTGATCCAAGAAGGTTGAATGTTGTTTTGATTAAAAAGGGGGTTTATTTGAATTGAATAAACTAAGTAATTGAAGATGAAATAAAATAAAGAAAGTGATTTAAATATAATAAAAACTAGCCTAGGGCTTTCGCTTTAACTTGATCATAACGGATCATCGAAAAAGATTTTTCACTTTGGGATTTTATGTCGGTACTTAGCATTCAAGGTTCAATCCTTGAAGCAAAACTTTCAAAATCGAATAACCAAGTGCTATCTTTGATATTGGGTTCATGGATTAATCCACCAACTCTATGTTTGTAGATAAAAATATTTAAATCTCAAAACCGACTTGGATTATGTTATTTCAATAATAACTGATCCAATCTTAGTTTTCTTTTTAACAATTAATTTGCTAATGTGTTCCCAAGAAGTCGAATTGCTTCAATAGACGATCTTTCCTCCCACAAAATTGATCAAATCAACATCTTGACCAAAGTCAATCTTTAGTTTTGAAATCAATTTGATTTAGAAATAAGTTTAAAAGAAAACTAGAATAAATAAGATGAAGTTATTTGTGTGCTTTTCAATCCTCACGTTTGGGTCGAGTCATCGCTTAAGCTGTTGGCTATAAAAACTTAGCCGAGCATAATTATGGGAAGAACTATGCTCGACATAAAAAAATAAAGAAAATTTTAAACAAGATATGAAAGAAACCCAAGGATTTTTGAATTAAAAGAGGAATGAGTTCTAGGCTTACACAATGTGGGTATTTATAGCATTCTACAAACCCTAAAATAAAGAGATAAATATAAGATAATACTAAAAATATTTAAATTTAAATTTAAATTTAAATTACAAAAGATAAATCCTAATTTGAAATTTAAAATGCGGTTGATAAGCTATCAGAAACGCTGATAAGCTATCACACGCTTGTTGATGCCATCTTCTAGAAGCTGTTGACTGAGTGTCACGTCATATTTTCATACCCAAAGTCGTGCCTATCATTCCAAACGATCTAGAAAATAAAAAAACTTCAGAAATCATCCATTTAAGTGCATTTTCCAGATTCAGAGTCTTGCACAAAAATATACGAAAATACTAAGATCAGTAACTTAATTCATCAAATCAAGGAGTAATTAAACATAAAATATTACCTATTTTTAGCACTTATCAAATTTCCCCTCACTTATTCAATGTTTGTCCCCAAGTATTTCTCAAATAATATACCAAAATCCCAAGTTGCCAATCTTTAATTCACTACAAGTCTTAATCTTCTCAATAAAAGAAAATCAAAGCAATTATTATAACTAAGAAAAAATCAAGTAAGTGGCAAGACTAGGAACAATTTCAAATGAAATAAGACATTCCAATTCTTAGCTAATATAGTGATGCAAAACTTGATACCCTTACAAGGATTCGCTCAATTTCGCTGAAAGTGTTTAGGTTCAAGAGAATCGCTCAAGTCGAATATAATTAATGCATTACCATAAGCCTGCAAATAAATCTAATCTCCACTACTAAAAATTGAACATGATGCAAAAGTCAAGAGGTCTTTAAACAAAGTTGTAACGAGGTAGGAAAAAAGTCTAAAAGAGATGGGCTAAGTGTCAAGACAAAAGACATCAAACATAATAAGCAAACCAAGATATAATTCAAGCGTAAAGAGATGAAAAGTGTAAATCAAGCAACCATTTTTTTTCTTTTCAAGAGTTTCGAAACTTTTTTTTCTTCTTTTCGAAAAGTACACATTGGTACTATTTTTATTTTATTTTTTTTCGAATTCTTTCGAATAGTACTCATTGGTAATATTTTTATTTTTTTGAATTTTTTCTTCTTTTTTTTTCTTTCTTTTTTTCGAACTCTTTCAAATTCTTTCTTTCTATTTTTTTTCGTGGAACAAATACGACCTCATGTCTTGACAAGGGTGCAAAAAGATGGAAAAATAGAAAAGGAAAAGTCTTGGGTTGCATTAATAAGGTGAAACAAAAAATGAGTGAAGGCTCAAAGTGGTTCACTAATGGGTAAAATTAAAGTGTAGGCTATTTAGGAAGTGAAGTGGTTAAACCTAAGTACCTCTATCATTCCAAAGCATCAAATTCATGAATATAGTCTCAAAAAGCATTGAATCACAAATTCTAGAATGCTAAAGATCAATTCGGTACATATAAATGAAGAAAAGAGCAAGAATGAAAAAATATGCTCATTAGGCTAAAAAACTCACAAAAAAGGTAATTGTATCAAGAAGCAACATTTCAACTAACCAATCATGAAACATCAAAGATTCTTAATCAAAAGTAACTAATCATGCCAACAAACCATCTTGCATCCTAGGTTCCAACAAAAACAAGATTAAAACCCATCAAGCAAATTCAAGAGATGTAACAAAATAAATGAAATGCAACAAGCAACTTCAAGCATATTAATATCAAAATAACAAAATTTCAAGCATGAAACAAGCAAGATGAAATTGACATACAACCTTTCCCTCCCTCTCACTTAAATCGTTTTATCCCAAAACATAAATAAAAAATTAAAAGAGAGGGAAAAAGAATACTCCCCGATCTAATGACGATCGCGGTCACGTCGATGACGTTCTGAAAACTCAGGCATGCTTGGTGGCACAATTGTCGAATCGTGTGTGAGAAGTGGGGTCTATGCCATTATCAATTAAATTTGAAAATATATTCCACAAAATCTTATCTATTGAGTTTGAATTTATCCTAACCTGTAAAATAGATAAACCAAATTATTAGAATCAAGATAAAAATAATTTAAAACATAAAATGCAAATAAAGATTAAAATAAAATAATTTAAAATATGAAAGGATAAAACAAAATGTAATCTAAATAGATTATTAATGTATAAATAAATTATTTAATTATTCTGAACCTAAGTAAACAAATAAAATAAAATAAAATTTATTGAAAATAAATAAATAGAAAAAATAGGTTGCCTTCCATTAAGCGTATTTTTTTAACGTTGATAGCTCGACGACCTGATTCAGACTTTAGGCGTTTACAATTCGAATTCTTCAATTAAACCGACAAAGGCATTTTTATAGTATGGTTTCAACCGTTGTCCATTCACTTTGAAACGAACTCCTGAACCGTCTTGAATTTCGACTGCACCATGAGGAAATACTTTAGTTACAATAAAAGGTCCTGTCCACTTTGATCGTAATTTTCCTACAAAAATTTTCAATTTGGAATTGAAAAGAAAAATTTTCTGACCAATAATAAAAAATTTAAAAGAAATATGGCGATCATGAAATTCTTTTGTTTTATCCTTATAAATATGAACACTGTCATAAGAGTTGCACCTAATCTCTTCAAGTTCTTGAATGTAAAGTTTCCTGTCTTCGACGATGACATCCATTTGCATATTAAATTCTTTTATCATCTAATAAGCTTTATATTCTAATTCAACCGGTAATTGACACGGTTTACCAAAAACTAGGCGATATGGAGATGATGAGTGCCTAAAAGGCAGTTATTTACTACCCTTCTTATATTACTTTAAGCATCCATTTTACACCAACTTGAACCGAATCATGAACTCTTTGCTCAAATATTGGATATTCTGTTATCATCACTTACAAAGTTAATATTTATAGAGAATGCAAATATTGTTACAATTTCTGTACATGCAGGAATATCCAGAGCTGAAGCGGCAGTAAAGCAGTGTAGGGCCGAGGCAGAAGCAAGGCCGCGACAGAATCCAGTGTGACAACACCAACAATGGAGGCGCAAAGAAAGATAAAAATATAGAGAATATTCTGGAAGATACAACGCATCAATTGGACCAGACTAGCGTGCTAAAAGCCCAATTTAGAGACCAAGCGGGAAAACCCTTCTAGAAGGCGGCAAACTTGGAAATATCAGATTCCTTGAAGAAGACTTGTTCCCTACACCAAGTTGAAGTCTACTTAGGAAAGGTTTGCCCTAGGTTAAGACTATAAATACCCTAGCCGGCCACATTGTCAAGAGAGCGATTTGTAGAGAAAACCCTTCCTCCCTAAGAATTGTACTTACACGATAATATGTTCTAAACTTCTTAGGGATAGGTAAAGGTTGTCGATATTAATGAGAGGAGATTGATTCTTGTATCTTTGTTCTTATGCAATAAAATCAAAGTTTGCTTATCCTATTGCCATTCTTTGTTCTTGTATCCAAGCCCGAGAGGGAAGTTTGCAAGTAATCTATTTATCTATCATCGAGAGGTGTAGATTCACGAAAGGGATAAGTACGGTGTCGTAGACACTAACTCGGCCTATGCCCTTGTGGAGGCACTAAGGGGTAGGTTAAGAGTTTCAGCAGCTAAAAGAAGTGTTGAATTGGTTGGGTTATCTTTGATTTACGCTGAGAGGTATCGTCAAGGATGGAGCATCAACAACACTTTGACTAAGAGATGAGCGGAGTCACCTACGGACACTTTGCTGAACTTTGATACTTCTGCCCATGAGCAAGAGATTGTCGCGGCAGAAGAGCATCAGCGTTGCCGAGGCAGTATCTGCAGTACTATCGAAGCAGTGTTGTGTGATTGTATTGGACAAGAAGAAGATCAATTGAATCCACTAATTGATGCAACTGGATTCTACCCACTTTCTCTATAATCGTTCTCAACTCTTTATTTTATGTTTTTTTATTTAATTATTTAGTTAGATAAAACAAATCATCTTATTTGTGTCTTTATTTTATTTTCAGGAGCAAGGGAACAAAAGAAGACATATTAAGTATACCAATCCTTGTGGAGATGATACACGATATACTTATCATTTTATTACTTGACGACGTGTACACTTGCACTAAAAAAGTGCTTATACCACGCCCATCAAATTTTTGGCGCCGTTGCCGGGGATTGACAACTGAATTTTGTTTTCTTTAATTTTCTTGCTCTTTAATTATTAGTTATCTAACTTTAACTTTAACTTTATCTATTTTATTTTTGTTTTTATTAATTTTTGTTTAATTGTTTTATGACCAGGGCAAATCCGAGTGGACCATTGTACGAATTGGATCCTGAGATTGAACGTACAAGACATAATCTAAGACGCAATTTGTTCCAAGCTATGGACAATCCACCAAGAGGACAAATGCCACCTATGGATCATAATATACTGCCGCCAGTAATGCCGTAGCAGCCAGTTTCGCATCCATTGCTGAGGCAGCCCACTGTTAGAGACTATCTGGTGGAAGATCTAAACGGACTCAACCCTAGCGTAATTACCCTAGAGATCGAAGTAACTCACTTTGAACTTAAACCAGTGATGTTCAACATGTTGAACACAATTGGACAGTTTAGTGGGTCTACTATTGAAGATGCAAGGCAACATCTTAAATCTTTAATGGAAGTGTGCAACTCTTTTAAGATTCAAGGAGTCCATGAAGATATTCTGCGCTTAAAATTGTTCCCCTATTCACTAAGGGATAGGGCGAAGACTTGGTTGAATGGTATCCCAGCAGGATCAATCAGATCTTGGGAGGAACTTTACCGAGAATTCATTACGAGGTTTAATCCGACAAATCTCTATGACCGCATTCGTAATGAGATTACATTATTCCGGCAAGATGAAGATGAACCAATGTATGAGGCATAGGAACGCTACAGAGAATTATTAAATAAATTCCCATTACATGGTTTTCCCTTGTGGATGCAAGTCTCCATGTTCTATAATGCTACCAATGCCTCCACAAGGATGATGCTAGATGCTTCCGCAAATGGGACACTTTTGGATAGAGTACCCGTAGAAGCCATTGAAATTCTGAACAAACTCGCAAGGAACGATTTCCAATTTGCCACATCAAGGCGAGGAGGAATGAGACGTCATGCCATAGCCCATGAATTAGTTACATCAAGTTCGGTGGTAGCACAATTGGCTTCTCTGACCAAGATGGTTCAGAATATGCAAAACCAAAGAAGTGTACATGAGGTTAAGACAGTTAACTCATCAGATTATATGCCAGATGAGAAGACCGACCTATATGTTAGAAATTATAACAAAAACAATCCAATGATGTCCAACAATTATAACCCCTCTTGGAAAAGGCATCCGAACTTCTCATGGAGTAATCCTAATAATGCCTTGAATCCAATTAATCAAGCCCCTAAATTTCAGCAACAGAGCCAGAACCTGTCGCAGCAGAACACTTAGCAGCCCATGCCACAGCAGCTGGTACAACAACAACAGTCTCTAAATGCATTGGCTGATTCTCTCACAATTTTTATGTCAAAGACTGATGCTTACATAATGGAGAATAGCCGCTTTATGAAGCGAACTGATGACTTCATGAACAGAACGGAGATGAGACTGCAGAACCAGGAGGCTGAACAGGACCCTGCCAACAGCTCTGCCACGGCAACAGAAACAGCAATATTAGAACCTTTTGCCGAGGCAGTTGCAAAAAAATTCACCCAGGTATAAAACTCAACATCCAAGAAAACCTGGAGGATATTAGACCACCACCTCCTTTTCCACAGAGGCTGAAGAAGTAGAAACAGGACCACCAATTTCAGAAGTTCCTAGACATCCTGAAACAGGTCCATATTAACTTGCCATTAGTTGAGGCGATTGAACAAATGCCCAACTATGATATGTTTTTAAAGGACATAGTATCCAAACGATGAAGGCTAGGAGAATTTGAAACGGTGGCAACCACTGAAGGTTGCATGGCCATGCTGCATAATCGCATGCCACCCAAACTAAAAGATCCTGGATGCTTCACAATTCCTTGTGCAATTGAAGATGGTTATAAAGGAAAGGCCCTATGCGACTTGGGAGCAAGCATCAACTTAATGCCCAAATCAGTTTTTCAGAATCTTGGAAAAGGACGGGCAAAACCAACAACAATACTGCTCCAACTTGCGGGTCGGTCTTATATGCATCTTACAGGCAAAATCAAGGACATTCTGGTGAAGGTTGATAAGTTCATATTTCCTGCTGACTTTCTTGTCCTTGACTGTGAAGCCGACGACAATGCACCAATCATATTGGGTCAACCTTTCTTTGCTACTGGATGCACCATCATTGATGTGGAAAATGGCGAGCTCACAATGCGAATAAATGATCAATAAATCAAGTTGAACGCCTTCCATAATCTTCTAAATTCAGATGCTCCAACAGAATGTAAGACTCTCCATAAGTCGAATAAGGATACTAAAACATCCTTCCCGGGCAGCATGCTCGGCAGACTGTTCGGTAAAAGAATAAAACCCAAAGGAGAAGCCGAATGCATCGAAGGGACTGTCCAACTCATGAAGACAAACACGAGCTAGAAAGAGATAACAAAAGTGGGAGATGCATTCACATGCACTCCTCAAGTAACCTAATCTTTTCTCTTCAAATTATAATAATTATATTAGGATTAGTTTTTTATTATTTTCAGTATTTTATTATTTTGCTTTATGTTCAACATTATTTATTTTTAGTACTTTATATTCAGTGTTTTTAATTTTTAATAAAGTTATGAATGCAGGAAAAAATTACCACAGCAGGAAGTCTGCTGCCGCGGCAGCACTGTGTCAGAACCGTAGAATTCCTAACGGGCAAAAATAGTGTAACTACTCTCTACCGAGAAATCCGCCGCGACAGTAACTGTGCATCAAGGCAGTAAATGCCTAACGGCTAGTATTTTTAATAGTCATATTTTTACAGCCTATATAAGCAGACTTAGTGCTGTGTAATATTTACTTTTGCATTCTTGTTATCTTTACTTTCTTGAACAATCTTGCTTTCACTATATCTTAAACTTTTCAGAACTCTCTGCATTCCTACCTATATTCTTACTGCTTATCTTTAAGGACATCTCATCAACATCTATGACAACATATAGACGATTTGCCAGCAGCAACGTAGTAGAACGCTTTCAAAGATCTTTTGTTACACGACAATTATGGGAGGAACAAGGATTCCAGCAAACCATCAAAGAAAACTACGACATCGACCAATTCTTGTTCGACAGAATTGAAGACCAGGATTGGGAGAAATTCTACCTTCAACCTCCCATAGCAAATGTAACAATTGTTAAAGAAATCTATGCGCACTGCCCGAACAAGGACACGATGTTCGTGTACTTTCGGGCCAAGTCTGTGAAACTTGATGTCGAGGCAATCAACGATTACTACAACGTTATCCCTATACATGATGAGCATGGTAAATTTGTAGCCAATATCGAGTAATACGAGGCTATCAAGGACGACCTTTGCTACGAAAACACTCCATAGGAAACCGGTGCCCATAGGGGTTGTGTAACAAGGCTCAGCCTTAAACTCGAAGTAAAGCTTTGGTACACATTTGTCAGGCGACGCCTCATGCCCACCTCTCAAAATAGAACAATTGATAGAAAAAGATTGTTGCTCATTTATTCAATCATCAACAAAAGGACCATCAATGTTGGAGAGATCATTCTTTAAGAAATCTATGATTGCGGTAAGAAAGAACGAGGTCTATTATATTTCCCTAGTTTAATCTCTACTTTATGCATTGCTGCAGGTGTCCCTATAAAAGCAACCGCCGAATACACAATACAAAAGCAAGGCTGGACAAAAGAATTCTACCACAGAGTGATGCAGATCAACCAAGCAGATCTAGTGCAGGAAAACCTCAATAATTCACTGTTGACATTACGGTTGGAGGGCAGTATACAACAGAAGCACTTGACAATGCCCAAGCCCCTACTGCAGCAGATCCATACTAGGAGATTCTGTAAAGGATTTCAGCCATGGACCTCCGCCAACAACACTACATGGAATATCAGAGAGATTTCAACAACACCCTTGCCAATATGCTGACTCAGAATTTTCCCACCCACGGGATCTAGTTTCCATATTTTCCTCCCAACATTTTCATCACTGCCCTACCTTACCCAGACACAACACCTGCTCCAGGGCCTAGACCATTCTTTACTGCTAGGCCACAACAACAATTTCACTCTTCCGGCCCATCCAAACTTACGGGCACGGCTGCCATATCATCCAGCAGCAGGCGACCATCAAAGAGGAGAGCTGTCGTCAACTCTCCACCACAGAATCCTATCCCCATAGACAGTTTTTCTGAAGATAGTCTCTCTAGACAGATAGATGAGTATGTTCATGAGAGCTCTTCGCATACCCAAGGGAGAATACCAACTGCCGAGTTTGGGGGAGAAATAGAGGTAATGCATACAAACGACGAAGAAGATGGAGATGAAGTTACAACCCCACTGCAGAAACAAACTCCCACCAGAGTGCAGCCGCCCCGGCAGGCAAAAACATAGCAACCACCTGGACAAGGATCAAGAATGAAAGCATCAGCAGGAATACCCAGGAGGTAACTATTTCTAGTAGCTCTTCTGAATCTCAATTAGAATCTATTTAATCCATGTTGCTTTACTATTATTGTTTTCTTTTGCTTTTTGCTTTATATTTTGAGCATTGAGGATAATACTCGGTTTGAGTTTGGGGGAGATTGAAGGTGAAGAAGCACTGCCCAAGCTATCCAATGCCGCGACATTACCATAAAAGGGAGTAAAGCTTTGATAATTTTTTTTATGTTCTCTTTTCTTGAATTTATGTTTGTAATCTTGTATTGCCTCACGCCATCTTTGCTTTAGCTTACTCCTTTAAGGCTATAGAAATCTTTCTCCTTACCATGGTCAAGTACTGTTTTGAAGGGATAACCATAGGATACTCATGGAATAAAACTTAGAAGCTTGCTTTAGGGTTAGAAAGAAAATAAACATTTTTTGGACTTGTTTGATTTAGGAGTTCTTTTAATAAACTTAGGTGATAAAGAATTAGAACTTCTTGGAAAAATAACTAGAGGTGTCTATCACTGGCTCTAGTTTTGCTCTCCTTCATGCTAGAGGTGCCCGAAATTGACTCTAGTATGCTAAATATGTGGTTAATAAGAAAAAGAATAAATAAGATAAAAAAGGAAATAGAAAACACATATCTTGAGGTGCCCAAAATTAGCTCAAGACTTTTTGTTTTAAGGAGATAGCTAATCCAAGATTCTACTTGTCTTGAACTTAGAGTTTATCTAAGAAAGCCTTGAATCAACATTGTCCATTAAACGCACACACTCACCTAGCCCTATAGTTTGTTTCTTAGTAGAAGTCCTTGGGTAAACTAGTGGCTAAAACAGATAGATAGACATGACCATGATAGGGAGAATAGATGGAAGAGTAAGACCAAAGGGGACTAAGGTTTAGCAATTTGATGTTTGACATTGCTTGAGGACAAACAATAGTTCGAGTTTGGGGGTATTTGATGAGTGCCTAAAAGGCAGTTATTTACTACCCTTCTTATGGTACTTTAAGCATCCATTCTACACCAACTTGAACCGAATCATGAACTCTTTGCTCAAATATTAGATATTCTGTTATCATCACTTACAAAGTTAATATTTATAGAGAATGCAAATATTGTTACAATTTCTGTACATGCAAGAATATCTAGAGCTGAAGCGGCAATAAAGCAGTGTAGCGGTCGAGGCAGAAGCAAGGCCGCGGCAGAATCCAGTGTGACAGCACCAACAATGGAGGCGTAAAAAAAGATAAAAATATAGAGAATATTCTGAAAGATACAACACATCAATTGGACCAGGCTAGCGTGCTAAAAGCCCAATTCAAAGACCAAGCGGGAAAACCCTTCTAGAAGGCGGCAAACTTAGAAATATCAGATTCCTTAAAGAAGACTTGTTCCTTACTCCAATTTGAAGTCTATTTAGGAAAGGTTTACCCTAGGTTAAGACTATAAAAACCCTTCTAGAAGGCGGCAAACTTAGAAATATCAGATTCCTTAAAGAAGACTTGTTCCCTACTCCAAGTTGAAGTCTATTTAGGAAAGGTTTACCCTAGGTTAAGACTATAAAAACCCTTCTAGAAGGCGGCAAACTTAGAAATATCAGATTCCTTAAAGAAGACTTGTTCCCTACTCCAAGTTGAAGTCTATTTAGGAAAGGTTTACCCTAGGTTAAGACTATAAATACCCTAGCCGACCATATTGTCAAGAGAGCGATTTGTAGAGAAAACCCTTCCTCCCTAAGAATTATACTTACACGATTTTTAAGTACTCATCACACCCCCAAACTCGAACTATTGCTTGTCCTGAAGCAATGCAAAGAATAATTTTAAGTCGAGAATTTTAAAGTAATATACTATCCTATCTGCCGCGGTAGAAATCCCTTCTTGACTCGGCTTCTTCTAGGTTCTAGGTATTCTTCGGAATTGGACTATAAGTCTTATTGGGTGTGTGCGTAGCTAGGTCGAAGCTGATTTTCTAAGTTTTAATCCTTTTTCTAGCTCAAGACTTTCAACTAAGATTTTTCTTGATTCTTTTTCTTTTTTTTTTCTCCCTAAATTGATATATAAATATATATTGCTATATACTTATACTGCTTGAGCTAGTTTTTGGGCACCTCAAGTGTTTAGTTAATTCTTACTAGAGTCAATTTCGGACACTTCTAGTAAATGGGAGAAAACTAAGTCCTAGAGTCAGTCATGGGTACCTCTATGGACAAACTAGAGCTGGTGATAGACACCTCTAGCTTAAAATCTTAGCCTAAATCCTTATTTCCTTTCAAAGAAAAGAACTTTTAAAATCAACTAAGACTAACAGTGTTTATATGATTTTAGGCTCATAATCTAATCCTAAGTACTAAGCCTAGTAGACCTTTCTGAATTCAAGTCTGGTGAAAGGTATAAACTGCGACGACGACGAGAAAATATATTACTGCCAAGGTAGTTTTAATAAAATTCAACACTCTAAAAAAATTAATTACAATTGTATAAGACAGAATATTAAGTAGAAATTTTAAGAAAATAACAAGATACTATGATTACTTCCATACAATTAGCAGATAATTACATGTTATAAAATTATACAAATGCTCCCCCAAACTCGAGAGATGCATTACCCTCAATGCATGGTTAAGTAATAGAGAAAAGAAAAAATAACCGAAAATCAAAAGAAAAAGAAAAAAGAAAAAAAAAGAAAAACTATCGCCCTTAAAATTTTACGGATCCGAAGGAATCTTCGGAGTCACTGTCGATGAGGAGCTTGTGGTTGATTTTAGGCGACTGCTCAACGGTTGGTTTTAGCGGGTTCACCATTGGTTTCTTTACTGAGCGGTGTGGTTGGATGCGAACAGGAGTGGGTCTTGCTTTGATTCCTCAGTATCCAGATTGATCAGAGAGGTTGTTGTTGTTTTTCTTTTCTATCCACCTTGTGTTGCAACAATGAATTCGTCGGTAGCTCAAAGTTGGCTAGTCAGATCTTCTTCTAAGTTTCTCCATGTGAATATTGTTGACTGTTTCGGAGTAGCTCATCTGTTAGTGTAGTCCATTCAGAGGAACTCAGCTACTGAGTCTACTAAGAGCGATTCGGTTGTGGCTGCAGGGATTGTGACGGCGGGGGAAATTGGGACAGTGACTAAAGTAGGGGGTGAAGCAGGGGGAGGCTGAGATGTGGAGAGATTGTCTATGAAATCAGGGAATATAGTCGTGCATGAAGGGATTTCTTCTCGGATGGTGGTGATGATAGCGTTATTAAACTCCTTAATGTATGTCATGAAGGTCATCTGGCTTCTCTTCATCTTCTCGGATACTGCTTCGGCGGTGGGAAGAATAAAGGCTTGTGGAACTGCTTCTTCCACTTGTATCCTCTTCATGTAAATCTCTCATGTCCAGTCCATTCGTAGTGGTATGTATGTGTCTAAAGGCATATTTAGGACCCTTTCTAAGTTTCCCAATGTCGTAATTAAGTAGGGGAAAATTAGTATACCTTTTTCTTTGGTAGCACATTCGAATATCTATTCGCTGATGATGATGCCAATGTTGATGCGTCTATTGTGTATGATTAAGTGGATTAGTGCCAAGCATGGTCTGTCCAACGTTTGGTTGTGAGATTTTGACAGCAGATTTCTTTTAATGAACATATTCCAGAGCTTTGCATTTGGTCGGAGATCACGATGGTTGATGGATCCACGGTGTTTACCAGTATTCTATTCGGTACTTGACAGACATAATTTTGCCTTCATTTGCTCGTAGTCTTCGACCGTCAAGGTAGCTACGAACTCTGCATGTTCGTTGTTTTCAATGTGAAGGCCAAAGTAGGCGTTGATACGGAATTGCCCGTCCCTGCAGATATGTATATGGGTTGTTGGGTACGGGGTGGTGGGCATAGAATTCGCAAATCCATTCGATGTTCGCCGGATCTGGTTGCCTTGCAAATTTCTGCCATTACTGGAAAGTAATTTTGGACAGTATGAATGTTTCCAGGCCCAGATCTTCATCATTGATATAATAAAAATCTTGCTCTTCCTAGATATGACGGTTCTTGAAATTTCATTCGTATTCATGTTCCACTGCTGCTTTAGAGAAGCGTCTGAACTTTGCTGCTCTAGTAGAGGTTTGTCTTGCGGTTTCCATGTTTTACTTGAAGATGAATTTTGGCATAGTAAAAGTAGTGTAGAAGAAGTGTGCAAAAGGTAAGCTTGTTTATCTATTTACAAGCGAAGGTGGCCAACCGTTGGAAGAGACAACAGTGTTATTATTATCTTTAGCGTGCATGCTACACAGATCCAACTGGCCCGCACTAAGCGGAAGAAACGATTTGGCTTTGACTTGGGCGGCAAGTTTCCCGCCGAGATATTTTTGCCTTGAGTTGGGCCATATTTTGTGGCTTGATCATCTGTTTATTTTATTTTCTTTATTGGACCTAAAAACTGGGATAATATTAAATCTGTGAGAAAATTTTTAAAAGTTTAAAATTAATTTGCGTAAATTAAATTCTAAATCCTAAAACTAAAAATAATACTCCAATTTCTAAAACATAAAAAAAATTGGGACTAAGAGATAGAAATTTAGGTTACTACAGAAGTGCAATAAAATACATCTTCGGCAACAATCATCTTCCCCTTTTTGGGTGAAGGAGAAGATGATGTCTCAGTTGCTTCTCCTCATCATGTGGTTTCTTTCGAATATAATGTTTTTCAAGGGGCGTGTTGTCTCATCATAGGTTGCCTTGGCAGGTTTTGTTCATGCAATCTGGATTGAAGTTAAACTCAGTTTTAGCTTCAATTCTTTGGCATTCATCTGGTTCATCCTGATGCCATTGACCCTTATGATCAATTCTTCTTTCTCGCAATCAATCAATGTTTTTCCTATGGCTAGGAATGACCTTCCTAATATGATTGGTGCATGTTCATCTACTTCACAATCAAGAAGGGAAAATAAATTTATTCACCCTTACTAGAATGTCTTCAATTTTTCCTTCTAGTTGTACATAAGAACGGTCTTTCAGCTACAACATCACTGTTGTTGGCTTTGCTTGCCCAATGCCTAGTTTCTAGAATACTGACTTAGGCATGAGATTCATGTTGGCACCTAAGTCACATAGTGCCTTTCCCACGTATTGATCATCGATAGCGCATGGTATTGTGAAACTACCAGGAACTTTTCTTTTGGTTCTAGCCTTATTCTACAGCATTGCCACACATCCTTCTGTTGCAGCAACTATTTCAAATTTCTCAATTTTTGTCCTTTTGGATATAATATCCTTAAGGAACTTGGCATAGTTAGGCATTTGTTTTATTACTTCACCAAAGGTATGTTTATATGTACCTGTTTAAGTATATCTAGAAATTTCATAAACTGGTACTCATGTTTTTGTTGTTTCAACCTTTGTGGAAAACGTGGTGGCAAACGCAGATCTTCGATCTTTTTATCGCACTGGAATCTTATCTTTGGTGCGAATATGGCATCAATTACTGTGGCAGCCTCATCGATAGTTTCTGTTGGTTTCTTTGCCTTAAATGTTTTATCAGTAGCTTCTTTTGAGCCTACTGTTTCAGGGGTCTTACCTACTGTTTGAGCAGGTATTTTGGGGTCCTTTAGTTATAATCCACTTCTAGTAGATATAGCTTTGCATTGTTCATGAGGACCAATTCTAGCTACTTCAGTATCGCTAGGGAGACCTCTTTGGGGTTTGGTTTTCATCTATTGTGTCTTTTGTCCTACTGTAGTTTCAAGCGTCTTGAGAGCAACTTCGTTATTCTACATTCTCATTTCTATTCTATCCATGAAGGTGTCGGCTCTTTGAATAAACTTGTTGGTGTTTGCAATGTATGCACTAGTCTAAGCCATAAAGGTTTATAGTGTGTTCTCCAGAGTTTGGACATCTATTGTCTGTTGCGGCATTGGGGCCTGCTACGGCATTTACTGCTGAGCAAATCTATTGTTTTGCTAGAATTCTGTAGATTGTACTGGTTGATGTTGCATGTTAAGCGCATTATTAAGATTTCTCCATATGAAATTAGGGTGTTTCCTCCATGATGGGTTGTAATTATTGGACATATTATTCCTATTAAAGTTTCCAACATAGAAAGAAGATTCTGGATTGTGCGGGATGCATGAGTCATGGTTTTCACCACATGTTTCGCAAAGAATGGTGATTGCTTTTACTTCCCGGACGTGGATTGGTTTATGCATATCCTTGATCATGTTGGTTAAGGTGATAGTTGTGCTAGAATAGAATCTGTAGAATCAGAAATTGTTATAATTGCCTATTTATGCCTCTTCGGGTGGTTGAGTGTTGATAGTTATTCTTTGTCAACCTATCCAAAATTTCTAGACTCTCATGGGGTGGGCAGTCTAAGAGGGTTCCATTGGCGGAAGCATCAAGCATCATTCTCGTATGGGTGTTAACTGCATTGTAGAAGATGGATACTTGGGTCCACTCAGACAGACCATGCATGGAGCATTTTCTGTATAGTTCTTTGTATCTTTCCCAAGCCTCATACATAGATTCATCTTCGTCTTGCCTAAAAGATGTTATGTCGTTTATGAGTTTATCAGTCATATTAGTGTAATTAAATCTGGCAAGGAAGCTTCGACATAGTTTGGTCTATGAGTTCAATGATCCCGGCTAAAGGTTGTTTAACCAAGATTTTACCCTATCCCTCAGTGAATAGGGGAACAATTTCAGCTTAAGGATGTCGGCTGAGACTCCCGGCAGCTTAAACGAGTTACAAATTTCTAGGAAGGATTTAAGATGCTTTCGAGCATCTTCATTGTCCGAACCCTCAAACTGGCCTAGGGTGTTGATCATGTAGAACATGATCGTTTTAATTCGAAGTGCTCTGCCTCTATGTTAGGCATCACAACAATAGGAGTTAATCCATCTAAATCTTCCTCTAAATAATCTCTAACGGTTTGTATGCGTTCCTGTGTTGGAATATTTACTGGGTCAACAACTGCGAAAGTACCGCAGTTTTCTATCGCGGCGACGTTCATACCTATGTTGTTTTATTGCCCAAGTTCTACGTTCATTCTTTGGCATGCCCTACGTTTCAGATCTTGTGCTACTTTTTTTATTTCTGGATCGTAAGGGTATTGATCAATATTAGGATTAGACCTAGTCATACACAAAACAAGCCTTGTAAGTTAAGATAAAAACTAAAACTAATTAAAATAAAACAATTAAAAAGGTGCAGAAATAATTGGTAGTAAAATTGAGCGTTAGTCCTCGATAGCGGCGCCAAATCTGATAGAGGCTCTAGAGTCCTATTAATTCTACCTTTTTCAGATTGTAATATTTAAAATATCAGTACCACAAGGACTGAGTGAACTTTACTACTTCTTATGACTGTACTAAGAAAACTAAAAACACAAATAAATTGAGAAGTTGAATTATAACTAAGATAATTATAAAAATATAAAATGAAATAATGAAATAATAAAATAATAGAAGCGAGGCAAAATTAATTGCTTCGTAGAGGAAATACAGTTATGTTAAGTATCAACTTATTAATGCAATGGGTTGAATTGTCGCCTCGGCGGATTACACAAAGGGTCGTCGCAGCTGCCTAGGCGGGGTTATGCCTTGTCAAAAATTCAACATTCCATAGTTCGACAAAGCATCCTTGTATCTCTTCTTCCTTATCCCTATGCGAAGAAAATTGTTGAAACCACGTCTTGCTGATACCTCCCGGCGTGAATCAAGGGTGGATAATAACCAAACACATGTATCTTGTTAGCCGCTGAAATCTTTGGTGGAATGCTCATGAGCCAAGATTGTATTCTCTCGTTTTGTGAACCTACATCTCCCGATACTCGACAAATGAGTTTTTCTCACATACTTATCTTTCGAGCTCATATACAAGAAAAGTAACTACCAAGAGAGAATAAACTATGAAATAAGTTTTGCATTAATAAATATCAAACATAACATAACTTTCATCCCCAACTACTCCACAAACAATTTAAACCTCTAAAAGATTTAGAACATGATAAAGGCGGCGGCTAAAGATATAATAAAGTGAGAATCTATCTCAAATCCATACTAAACCTAAATCTAATAAGTGTCTTATATAGGCCAAGCCCTAATTTAATCTTTTTATGCAAGGAAAGAGTTCTAAAAGAGAAAAAATTAATTCCTAATTAAATTTTATTAATTTAATCTTATTTCCTAAAATATCTCTTCTTTCCCGTGGTTGGCTTTGAAATGTGCTTGACCTCCTAACTGATTTTCTTCTTTCTCTTGCTCTTTTTCCGTTAATATTGGTATCTTTTCCTCTTTCTATTAAGCACCAGTTGTTATCTTTTACGCTGCTACTACAGCCTCCAGAATGCTATCGTGGCGGATGCTTTATCTGCAATTTAGCAATTATTTTCTCCTTTGGCCGTCTCTGTGATATAGTTTATTGTCTAACAAGAAAACTATCAAACGCATATATTTTATGTCAAATAATAGATAAATTCATAAAGTTAGTGTTCGGATGTTGAAATATAGAAAATAACCAGAAATATTCATTATCGCCTTTAAATTTGTCTTTATTAGCAATAAACGAGTGGGAAAATGATATGAAAAATGGGAACTTTTGATTACTAATCATCTCACATGAGTGGGGCTCAAAATCTCACATATTACAAAGTAATCATCCGGAATTTCACATCGGATGACCCTTAATATATCACTCGGGATCTCACATCGGATGATCTTCATTGTGTTGCAACACTTTCACTCACTGGGTATCTGGATCTCACCAAACAAAGACTCAACCATAAAAAATGATCCACCGAGGATTTTTATACCATAACCATACCAAAGGCCAAACATACAAGGCATAGACCATCATATCAATGTCAATAACATCAACTCTAAATTTTAGTACTCTTTTTATGACTTAATTAACCCATAAGAACCCATAGCATGAATTATGAAGCCTCAAACTCAATCCTTAAAAACTTGAGCATATTACTCAAGGGTATCGATATGCCTATATAGGGTATCGGAACACCCCCACTATTAATACACCTCATTTGCGTATCGATATGCTAGACCATATCTTCTTAGAAGACCAAGGGAGACTTACCCATATCGATACACCTAATAAGGGTCTCGAAACGCTCTTCGTATCGATACGCCTCCATATGCATATTGATACGCTAAATTAAATAGCTTAGTAAAACCCACGAGTAAAACTCACTTGTATCGATACGCCTACTAGGAGGTATTGAAACAAAATGGTATTAGAGTTTTTGATTTTGAAATACGGGCAAGGCATTCCGAAACTACTTGTATTCTAACCTATTTTTCTCTCTACGGTATTGATACCCCTGTAGCGAACTTTTTAAAAATTTACAAGTTTAATAAAACGAAATGCTATTTTGAAAAATTAAAAATTCGAAAAATAAAAATTTAAGTTTTGAAATTGGTAATGGAATTTAAAAAAGAGAAATTTTAAAAAGGAATTAGGGATTTAAAAGAGGAATTAGGGATTAAAGATTGAAAGTTGAAAAATGATTTCAAAAATTGATTTTAAAAAATGTTTAAAATATAAATTAAAAAGATGATGAAAAACAAATGAAAAATTTGAGTTGACACCAGTCACATAGGCAGACCGGAAACTACAAAACTACAGATTCTAATAAAATTGGGTTTGATAGTCGGTTAAGACTAAACCGGTGTTAGCATTTAAAATCACCCAAAATTGGTACCTTTATAAAATTACCGCTGAATTAATTTAAAATTTTTGAATTAAAGCGACATTAAATTAATATTTTTTATAAAAATTCTAATATATTTTAAACGTCTCTTTATTCGAAGGTAAACTCATAAACCATTACTATTACGCCTGATGTCGGGTCCATTACAACCGAATAACGAGATTTCGCATTAATTAGCGATTAAATAATGCAAAATGCTCTTAAAGGAACGAACAAAATGCATGGTCATTATGTACATGAAAGATAATAAACAAGAAAATATAAAAAAAAAAATATGTGAAAAACAAAAATTATGTATGCATTATATACAATATGATATATTTAAACAAGACATGACAAACATAAGAACACTACAAAGACATACATGCAATAAGACATATTATCTAACATGAAATTAAACCAAGAATTGTAACATTATTAATCGCATATTATGATATAAAAAATTCAAAAAGAAAAAGCATACTCAATATGAATAAAGAAAATAAATACGTGAACGAATAAAAACAAGAACAAGAAAATAAAAAAGCAATAAATATTGATCATAAAACTGTCATTACCTAAATTAGGAAACATAATTTAAAAAAAAAGATAATCTAAACATGAGTAACAAAAACATATGATTCCATTAAATGAAATAACTATATTGTATAATACCATTATCACATACATAAAATATATATCTGCAAAGACATCATAAGACAAATACTAAGATAAAAACAAACAAATGAATATGGAAAATTGAATTAAAAAACAAAAAAATAAATAAAAGGATATAATTCAACCATTGGGCTTGGCGAGTATGGTGTTTAGAAACCTTCTGTTTCATTTCCTTTCTGGTTGTAGGAGAAAAAAGATCTCCTATTACAATGCTTTTGTTTCTGTTTATATAACCGGAATATAATAAAAATAAAAATAAAAAATTAAAAGGCTTAATTTTTTCTTGTCTTCATACTTTATGTACTTAGATGCCATCTCAGAATTTGTTGCGTTTTGGCTCCTTGTTATTTTGAAATTTTTATTGTTATTCTTCCTGCCATTCTCTGATGTTGTCGTTTTGTATATGTAATGGAGAGGGGAACCAACCACAGTTTGTTGCCAAGATGAAGAGATTTTGAGCATGAGTGTTGTTGAATGCTTCCCTGGGCCATGAGTGTGGCAGGAGCTAAGAGACAGTACACCAAGGGCTCTTGATGGATTGATTGCAGCTATAGGCTCGGACGGATGCAAAAGAAAAAAAGGATTGGAATTTCTATTTGGTTAGTAGATTATATTTTAAATTAGGGCATGATTGGATCTGTAGTTTTGTAATATATTTTTTGTTTTTTAAATTTTTAATGGACTGTGAACTTTAAAAATGAAATGGGCTTTTATTATTTGAGTTTTATTTACTTATTATATGTTATATATATATATATAATAATAATAATAATAATAAAATACCAAAAAAAGATAAAAAGATAATTAATAATGATAGATAATATACGAATAGTATTTAAAAAGATAATATTGATAGTATTAAATACTAATAAAAAATAGTTACAATAGGTAAAATATAATTTTAACGAAAAGAAATAATTGATTAAGGAAATGGACATACATGAATAAAACGAAATTAATAGTATATAATATATTTTTTGGGGATTTTTAAAGTAGTAACAAAATGAATATTAAGCTAAAATATTTTTTAAGGATTTTTCAAAGAATATAATAATGGTAAATAACAAACTAACATAATAGTATTTTTTAATTTTTTTAATTAAAATATAACCTACTATTTAAATAAGAAATAAAACGGGTTAATGCTCTGAATAAAATTAGTGATTACAACCCCGACCAAGGATATCGATACGCCAACACGAAAATGCAGGTCTATATCCAAAAATGACTAAGAAGATCAACCTAAATCGAACCATTCAACCCTAAAACGTTTCTACACCTTATAGGAGTATTTTAGGTGAGTTTCTAACCAATTTTAATCCATGCCAACATCCAATTGATAATTCACCATTAAAGCATGCATAAGCTTTACTTTCTACCAAAATCATCAAACCCAATCAAACATGCTATTAGAGACGAGGAACATGAAATGAAAAGGATTTTGAAGTGTACCAACCTCCAAAACAAGCTGAAAGGATTCCACATCAACTCTTAAACCTTCTCCTTACCTAAGATCCTTGATGGTTCTCATTGCTTTCCAACTACAAGGAAGATGACCAAGAGGTTATTATTCTATTTAGAACGATTCTAAGGGACTAAAACGAGATCTTGACTAGCGTAAAACCCTCCAAAGTAATTCTCGTTCTCACCTCAAAAACCCTTCAAAAATCTTACCTCCACCACTTGAAACAAAGCTTACCTTGCTAAAAAGATATCCCGAAGCTAAATAAAGTTCCCTCTAGAAGCAAAACGTGGTTCTGCTCTTTAACACTTAAGATTCAACCTTTAGGGATGAAGTTTGGAAAAGAAAATAATATATGAAAAAGGAGAAAAGTTAAAACATGGATGACCAAAGCAATTCGCTACACTATGTAAAGAGTTAATTCATTTCCCCTCCTTTTCATATCTATTATTTAATTAACAAAACACCATTGGGTCACCATCTAAAACCAAATCTAACTACAACTCCTAAAGGCCAACAAGACCCCAAGGTCCAAACACGAGGCCTGCTACCTACGGTTAACCCGACTCTAAGTCCTAAAACTTCAATCATGACAATTCTCCCCTTCTTAAAGAAAATTTCTTCTAAGAAATTTAGCTAGGGGAAACAAGTGGGGATAAAGCATCCTCATTTCCGCTTCAACCTCCCAATAGCCTCTTAGACTCCTTGGTTTGTCTAAAGCATCTTAACAAAAGGGATACACTTACTCCAAATCTCATTAACTCCTCTGTCAAGCACTCTTATCGGTTCCTATTTGTAGACTACACCCGTATTAACCTTAACATCCTTAGAAGATAGAACATGTAAAGTGTATGAACGGTAACGCTTCAACATTGATACATGGAACAAATTTGTGGATGCATGCCAAGTTCGGAGGCAAATCTAATTGATAAGCCACTGTTCCAACTCTCTCAAGCACCTCATAAGACCCAATAAACTTTGGGCTCAACTTGTCTTTCCTTCAAAACAAATGATTACTTTCCACGATGATATCTTTAGGAACACTTTTTCCCTAATCTCATACTCGATATGCTTTCTTCTCTTATCCGTATATGCCTCTTGGACATCAAACTCCGCTTACAACCTTTTTTTGATGATTTGTACCTTCTCTTCTGTCTCTTGACTAGATCAGATCCCATAATCTATCTTTTATTGAGCTCGGTCTAACACAAAGGTGTCCTATAATTGTGCCCATACAACACCTCAAATGGTGCCATCTTGATAATAGACTGATAGTTGCTACTGTAAGAAAACTCAACTAATGATAGTTGTTCCTCCCAACTACCCTCAAAGTCTACAACTTAACACTGAAGCATGTCCTCAAGAATCTAAATGACCCATTCAGATTGATGAACGATTTATGAATGAAAAGCTATACTGAAGTATAACTTGGTATTCAAAGCAATGTGGATCTTTTTCCAAAGCCTTGCTGTGAACCGTAGATCTCTATTTTTTATGATCGAGGATGAAACTCGATGCAATTGTACAATCTCCTTGATGTACAACTAAGCTAACATTTCCAAACTAAAGTCCATACGCACATGCAAAAAGTTAGCAAACTTGGTCAACCGATCATTTAAAACCCATATAGTATCATGTTTCCTTTGAGTCAAAAGACACCTTGTAACAAATTCCATGGTGATTCGATCCTACTTTCATTATGGAATCTTGATAGATTGAAGCAATCCCGAATGAACCTGATGTTTTCATTTTCACTTGTTAACAAGCCAAACACCTTGTTACAAACTCCGAAATTTCTCTTTTCATACAGGGTACCAATAGAACGGTTAAGATCTTGTTACATCTTATTTCTTCTTGGATGTACTGTATAAGGGCTACGGGGTGCATCCCTCATGATATGATCCCTCAGATCCTCCAAAACAGTAACACACAAATTTCCCTTGAAGTAAAAGTACCTACTATCTTGTACCTCAAATTCCATAAGCTTACCTCTCTAAACTCCCTCTATTTGAGCTACCAAGACCTCATCCAAGACTTGGTTCCGCTTTATCTTTTGTACCAAATTAGTTTCCACTCGAAGCTCGACCAAAAGACTACTATCATCCGTCAACCTTAAACAAGTAAACATAGCTCTTAAGTTCTCTATAGACTTCCTACTCAAGGCATCTGCCACCATATTTGCCCTAGCCGGATGATACTCGATTATGCAGTCATAATCCTTTAACAACTCTATCTAATGTCATTGTCTCAAGTTCAAATCATTTTGAGTAAGTTGATACTTTAAGATCTTATGGCCCGTGTAGATGTAGATTTATCCCATAGAGATAATGTCTCCATATCTTCAACACAAAGATGATTGCGGCAAGCTCTAGATCGTGGGTAGGATAGTTATATTCATGGAGTTTGAGTTGCCTTGAAGCATAGGCAACCACCTTTCCGTCTTGCATAAAAACAAACCCTATACCATTCAACGATGCATCAATGAACATAATAGTTCTTTCCATACTTCGGTTGATTCAAAATTGGTTCCTCCGTAAGATAAGCCTTTAACTGTTCAAAGCACTATTGTCTCCTCTCATTCCAAACAAAGGGAACTCCCTTTTACAATAACTTGGTCAACGATGATGTCAAGATTGAGAAATCTTTTACAAACCGTCGATAATATCTCGTAAGCCCAAGAAAGTTGTAGACCTCTTAGACATTTCTAGGCGATTTTCATTCTACTATAGCTTGGATATTTTATGGATCTACACAAATCCCAACACTCACCACGGTGTCTACGCCACACTTGTGTCGGGGTAGCTTTTAGATAGATTTGGATCTCTTTCCTCAAACCTTTTGCATCTCATCTTCTAGGTAGCTATAAACTCGGGTGCATACCTACTTAACTATAGTAACTCTTTCTTGTACTCAAACATTGTGCGATTGCCTTACACAATGTCGTGAACTGTTCTCTTAACCGGTCGATGTGAGCCTCGCCCAAATACTTCTTCTCAAACTTATCCAAAAAATTATCCCATGTAGTTTGATCGGGTTACCAATCCATTTCAACTGTTTTTTACCATTTTCTTGTATTATTCTTTTGCATAGACTGAACATAAGACAAATTATCCTCTGACCTCAACCTCATCTGATTCATGATCTATTGGGTATCACGAAGCCACTAATCCGCCTTTACATGATTATCGAGGCCATGTGCAACCTCGAAATAACCTTTATTATCCGATCCAAGGCACGGTATAGATGGTGAAATTATTCGCCCCTTGCCTAACCCCTTGTTTAGACCCATCCACCTTGGGAATGCTATCTTTGTTAAAGCTCCCTTCATGGAAATCCTAACTTTCCTCAACATATATGGCTCTCCTAGTCATGATTCACTTCTGCACAGTCAAACAAAAAAGATTACACCATCAGGATTTAGCTTTTTAAGTATGACTTAGACTCAAGGACATGTATTCGTTAGACACTTGTCACTACATCTAAATCATTTCTCCCGGGATATCATAGAACCGATTAAATCTATGCTCTTATACCACTAAATGTAACACCTCGAACCCAAGTGCTACATTTGGACCACAAGCCTAACCCGTCCCCATAAAAATTTCCACATTTTCAAGTCAAATCCAAAACGTACCATCAAATATCATATATAATTAAAAACATATTAAATATCAAAGGTACTTTAATAAATACAAAATAATATTGGAGCTTCAAATACAAGTTTGATAAACATTTAACCTTGACAACTTAAATAAAATAGAGTTAAGATTACAATAATGGTCCTACGAATATATAGCCCACTAATCTAGCAATTGTACTCTACCAACCGGACAACGCTGAAGTTCTTAATGATGGTGCTCTGCCACGTCCGATCGTTCGTCCGTGTATTTACCTACGTATGGAAAAATATTAGAAAATGCTGAGCTAATAAAGCTCAGTGGGTACACAACCTATCGATTGTACTTCAAGTGAATCATAACTATGAACATTCTAGATGAGAATATGATGACATGATATAAAACATTTGCGCTATCGTAATCGCCTAAACACGTGATATAACAAACACAACCAAAGCACAAAAATAACAAAATCAGAAGTGAGGCCCACTGCCAACCTGACATTTGGAGACTCACCCTCTTGGAATCTCACATCTGGCTACTCAAAATCCTCCATCGAGCAAGTATATTTGGAATCTCGCATTAAGTCTTCTCTTAGAATCTTACATCGAGTATGGCTCAGAATCTCACATCGGATGACCTTCAATACATCATCCAGGATCTCACATCGGATGACCTTTATTGTATTGCAACACTTTCGCTCACTAGGTATCCGAATCCCACCAAACAAAGAATCAATGACACAAGACGATCCACAAGGCATAAAAGTCATGAACCATCATATCAATGTCAATAACACCTAATCCAAGTTTTAGTATTCTTTTTATGGCTTAATTAACCCATAATAACCCATGGCATGAATTATGGAACCCCCAAACTCAACCCTTAAAAACTTGGGCAGATTGACCAAGGGTATCGATACGTCTATATAGGGTATCAAAACACCCTAGTATCGATACACCTCCTTTGTGTATCGATACGCTAGACCAAAGCTTCTAAAAAGACCAAAAAATACTTAACTGAATCGATAGACCTACTAGGGGTATCGAAATGCTCCTAGTATCAATACGCCTCCATATGCATATCGATACACTAAGCTAAATAGCTTAGTAAAACCATGAGAAAAACCCACTCGTATCGATAGGCCTACCAGTGGGTATCAAATTAAATTGCTATTCGAGTTTTTGGTTTCAAAACACGAGTAGGCATTCTGAAATGCCTATTATTCTTACCTATTTTTCCTCTCTACAATATCGATACCTTGACCAAGGGTATTGATACGCCTATACAAAAATACAGGTCTAGAACCAAAAATGATTAAGAAGATCAACCTAAATCGAACCATTAAAACTCAAAACATTCCTACATATTATTAGAGTATTTTAGGTGAGTTTCTAACCAATTTTAACCCATGCCAACATCTAATTGATAATTCACCATTAAAGCATGCATAACCTCGACTTTCTACCAAAATCATCATACATTTAGAGATGATACACATGAAACGCAAAGCACTTGGAAGTTTACCAACCTCCAAATCGAGCTTAAATGATTCCATGGAAACTCTTAAACCTTCTTTTTGCTCAAGCTCCTTGATGGTTGTCATTGCTATCCAACTACAAAGAAGATTTCTATGAGGTTACTATTCTATTTCGAACGATTCTAAGAGAATAAAATGAGATCTTGACTAGCCTAAAACCCTACCAAAGTTATTCTTATTCTCACCATAAAAATCCTTCAAAAACCTTACCTCCACCACTTGAAACAAAGTTTACCTTTCTATAAAGGTCCCCCGAAGATGAACAAACTTCCCTCTAGAAGCAAAACATGATTCCACTCTTTAACAATCAAGATTCAACCTTTAGGGATGAAGTTTGGAAGATAAAAGGTTTAGGAAAAAAGAGAAAAAGGAAGACATGGATGACCAAAGCAATTTTCTGCACTATGCAAAGAATTAACTCATATCCCCCTTTTTTTCCTATCTATTCAAAACACCTTTGGGTCATCATACAAAACCAAACTCAACTACAAACCCTTAAGCCCAACAAGACACTTAAGTCCCAAACACAAGATCTGCTACATTGGGTTAACCCGACTTTGAGTTTCGGAACTTAGGTCATGAAAAATGGTCTTGGTGGCTATTTATTTGGTGTTATATCACTCTTTAATCATTCAATTGAATGGTGTATCCCTCCAAGACTTTTTGCAACTTTTTGGTTTAAAATTCTAGCTTGCATAATCTTTAATAATTTTTCCATATCTCAAGATTCGATATTGGATTGATATGATTCAACTTGTGTAGAAGGATAAGAGATAGATGAACAACTTTCATGATTACATCAAAACCCAGATAAGCGTATATCATGCTCAAAATTGGCAAACAAAGTAATGAATGATTTTTTTAATGAATCTGTCAAATGAAGAGTTAAAACTTTTCATTTGGGCATCGTTCTTGTTTCCCTCCATAATTTAGGCGCTCAAGATGGATGAAGTCTGGACAGGTTGCTTGGTAGAGGATATGTGACCTTTAGTTGTTTAGTTGAGAGTGATAGCTAGTTAGAGCTGAGGTAAGCTAATCGAGCTTGGAATAGCTATATTGAGCTGAGCTAGCTAGCTAAAACACTTAACTAAAGTTTGAAATCATTTTGAGTCATTTGAGTTATCCTTAGTGAGGTAAACTATCCATTTAGCTACCCGCATATTGTTAACAAAAAAATATTTTGTGATCGTTTAAATTGTAGGGGTACCAATATACGAGGGACCCATAACGGTGGGCCCTTTCAGAAATACCTACTTTTTCTTTCACTGAACCAATACGAGTATCTTTCGTATTGATACTCGAACCTAGATTTTCAGGTTTAGCTAAAAAAAACTTCTTCCTCTACCAAAAATTATCCTATACCTCATAAAGCTCACCCACAAGTCATTTAAGGCATAACTAACAGAGTTCCGTCAATTTCCACAAGTTACAAATTTAATTTCAGATTTCACCATGAACATATTCAAGCTACTAAACCAAGTTGAACCATACACAATCCAAACTACAACACTATTATTATGAATTCCATCAAAACACAAGAGTTTGAAGTATACTAACCTTGAATTAACAATAACCCAAGCATTCTCAACACCCTTCAAGCTTTTCCCTTCCTCTTTTCTTTCTATTTGGAAAGTGTTACAACCTCAATGATGAAGATAAAAGGGAGCTAACTCAGATTAAACATTAGAATTTAAGCTTTCCAAACTTAAATTCCTCCCCCTTAGGCCCTCATTAAAAGCCTTTGCTCACATTATTTTAATTCATGTTTATCTTGAAATATAAATCATCTTCCACTAAGAAACCTTTTCTTCTTCTCTCAAGTGATATTTTACCTCAAACCCTAAAGTTTCCACCTTTTTCATCCCATTTTGGAAGGGAGATGGCTGATGGGAAAGAAAATAAAATAAAAGCATTTGGGTGATATCACTCTTTCTCCTTCTATAGAGAAATTAAATCGTTCTTCTTTCTCATTAGAAGACTACCCAAAATTACTCTCATGCTCTTTCAAAGGCCCTATATTCCAAAGCCAAACACTTAACAACCAAAATAGGCCCAAATAAGAGGCTTATGTTTTGGTTTAAACTCGATATTCAGATTTTGGTAAAAATCAGGTCATTACACTCATGGTACATTCTTTTAAGTCCATGAATTGTCTTTAATCCTTATGAGCTAATCCGAGTTGAATGAAAGTTTCTTTTAGCTGAATTAAGCTAAATCTGATTTGTACGAGTTGAACGGAGCTACCATAGAATGTGTCATTTTTCCTTGTACCTATATATAATAAATGAATTACTTAAGCTAATGTGTGTAAGCTTAAATAATTAAAATCAAGTCTAATAGCATGTCAAATATATGATTAAACCAAGTATAAAAATGTGGATCATACGTTGTTAATACATGCATATATATATATATAATATAAATAAGTAAATAATGAATGAAGTAAGAAATAACTCCTTTTTCTTTTATGTTGGGAAATAGGATAAAGGCATAGTTAATATGAGCAAAAACGTTCATGCATCATAAATCTTTTTAGAAAGTAATCATAATATTTAATTTTTAAAATCTAGAACCAAAAATATATATGGGATAAACGTAAGTGATCATTGTAGTAGTTTATCTTAATTTTTCGCTACAAGAAAACAAGTTGTCAGTGTTTAACGAATACAAACAACTGAATAAACAAAAATTTATGCCTTGAAAATATAATGACCTTACTAGTTGTTTATATGCTGGAAGAAACATAAATGATTATCTCAAACTCCCGGTATTAACCCATAAAAAATCTAAATGTATATGAGTAAAAGTGTTATTATTCCATTTATGGTATTTTATATATGTTTAATGATTTCAAATAAATAAATAATAAATTTATAAATTAAATATAATTATTTTGTTTCAGTTAAAAAATTATAATTATTTTGGATATTTTATATCCCAATATCTCACAACATCACAAGTAATGATAAATTATTTTTTAAAAAAATAATATAATTATATTTTAACAATTTACTAAGCTATATCTTTAAATCTCACAAGATTAATAATCTAATCTAGATGTTTACATGCATCAAGCAAGATTCTATAAGATATCGAATTACCACATTACTTACCATGCAAGATTCTATAAGATATTAGGTCAACAAAAAATTACCGCGTGCGTAACACGCTAAAGCGGCAATCCCCTTCATCTCACAGCTATATAAATGAAGCATTCGTCGCCTACTTTTCAATTTCTATGAACTCTTTCTTTCTCTCTCAAGAAACTCTGTTTCAGAATTAGTAGTCATATCGTCTTCTTCTTCTTAGTATTATTGTTATTGTTGTTGTTTCTTTTTTATCTGTAATCTGTATGGCAACGTTGAAGTTGTTACCAGAACGGAACGAGAGGGGGTTTGAACTCTTTTATGGCGACGAAAGTGGGTCAAGGTTGCGGTCGTTACGTGTGAGTATGTCGGAGTTTCTATTAAGTGTCGGGTTTGATGAAATCATTCACCAGCTATCACAAATGGAAATCCTAAACATTGGGCGTTTCAACCAATCGCCAGCGTCAAAGGCGGCGGCGGAAGTAATGCCAACGGTAGAAATAAGCGATACTCATATTCAGGACGAACTGTGCTGTGCGGTTTGCAAAGAACAATTCGAGTTGGGAACCAAAGTTCTGAACATGCCTTGTGACCATTTGTACCATTCAAACTGTATACTTCCTTGGCTTCGGTTACAAAACTCCTGCCCCGTTTGCCTCCATGAATTACCTGCCGCTGTGGGCGAAGGAGATGGCTATTCAATTTCACTGGACGGTGTCCCGCTGGGGTTTACCATTAGGAGATTACTGGGTGGAAGATGGATGGTGGTTTTAGCGGTGGGGGAGGGTTATTGCTGCAGCGGGGTAGGGGTAGGGGGAGGGAAAGGGAAAGATGATGGTATTTTGGAGGTTTTTTCAGAAATTTATTTGGGTGTTATATGTTAGGTTATAGCATAGGTAGAGAGACTAAACATAGTCAGTTTATGAATTTGTTTGAAGTTTGTTCCTTCTAAAGCCGATGTGTCATTATTTTTGAAAAAAGAAAATTAGGTTACCATCATTCTTATGGTATATGTTGATGATATAATCATCACGGGAGATAATTCTGCTGAGATTGAGGAAGTAGTGCATCAGTTACATGATAAGTTTGCATTGAAAGACTTGGGTAGCTTAAATTTTTTTCTTGGGAATGGAGATACAACAAAGTGCATCAGGATTATTTCTTTCTCAGCACAAATACATCCTTGAGTTGCTGCAAAGAACTGGAATGCATGATGTTTCGTCTTTGAGTACTTCTATGGTGGTTACTTCTAAGTTAGTCTCTGATGCAGGCCAAGTCTTTTCTGACATCCACTTATATCGCAGCACTGTTGGAGGCCTTCAATATGTCACTCTTACCAGGCCAGATATATGTTATGTAGTAAACTAAGAATTCCTTCAAGGTGTCAAACCATGCCCGAGGTGCTTGTCGCAGACCATAGATAGTTTTTTTCAGCTTACACACTAATTCTTCACCATGTACCCCTTTTTGCTCATATCCCGGAGGCTGTTGCATGTAAATCTCTTCAACTAAATGCCCATTTAAAAATGCATTATTGATGTCAATCTACCGAATCGACCAATGATGCATCACAGCAGCTGCAAGAATTGTTCTAATTATTGTAGATTTTACCACAGGGCTAAAAGTTTCTTTGAAATCACATCCCACCACCTGTGAATAGCCTTTTGCCACCAGCCAAGCTTTGAACCTTTCAATAGATCCATCCGGATTGTGATTTATTTTGAACAACCATTTACAACCAATGGGCTCACGATTAGGAGGCAATGGTTGTAACTCCCATGTTTGATTTTTAAGAAGAGCATCATATTCATTCTGAACAACAGTTTTCCACCTTGCATCCTGAAGAGCCTCAGTAATGGATACAGGTTCTTTACATTCTTGAGCAGCCAAGAACACCTTTGGCTTGAAGATACCAGCTTTCGATCGAGTAACCATGGGATGTTGATTGTGAACCAGTGGAATTAAGGGAGAAGGGGAAGATGGAGATGATGGGGAAGGGGAAGAGGAAAAGGAAATGTGAGGTGAAATGGAAGATGAAATAATAGGACTGGACCTTGTGGCAGAATGTGAAAGTGAAGATGATGTTTGAGCAGATGAGGGAGCAACAGGGGAAACAATACTTGGGGAAGGTGAATGCAACATGGAATTAAGATTTAAGTTGGTGAGTAAAGGAGATAATGAAGAGAAATTATGAGCACCATTTTGTAAATCTTGCAACTGATTTGTATTAGTCATATTATTGATGTCAGAGTTACGTGGTGATTCAAAAATATTTGGAAAAACAGAATTATCATGAGTATCATCCTTGTTTTGAGAAGAATCTTGTTGATCATCAATATTATTTTCAGTTTATAAACCAGGTTGAAAATTCTCATTTGAAAAATCGGATCTTGCAGGAGGATTAGTTGAAATATTCGTATTTTGCAAATTCTCAGCTTGATTTAAAACAGGAAACTGAGTGTCTGCTTGTAAACCAGTAGCAGCTTGAGTTTTGAAATCAGTAGTGAAAAATTGAGGAATAGACATACCTTGATTAGGCTACGAAGGATACAAATGAGTTACACTGAGTGATTTGTGTTTCACTCTAGAATGTTGCTGTGATATGTCAATAGGAACCTTATCTTGAGTCAAGGCATAAGAAAAAAAATATTCGTCAAACTTAACATGCCTGGATATGTATATTCTGCCATTATAGTCCATGCACCTATATCTTTTATAAGAAGATGAGTATCCAAGAAAAACACATTTAGTGGATCTAAACTGAAACTTATTCCTATTATAAGGACCTAGAAAGGGATAACAAAGACACCCAAATGTCCTTAAAAAAGTATAATCAGGAGATTTTTGGAACAATTTTTGATATGGAGATATTTCACCTAGTGCTTTAGAAGGTAGTCTATTTATAAGAAATATAGCACTCGTAAAAGCATCATTCCAAAAAGACAAAGGCATAGATGCTTGGGTAATAGAGATAATCCTACTTCTACTATTTGTCTATGTTTTCTTTAAACTATTCTATTTTGTTCAGAGGTATGAGGACAAGATAACCTATGAGAAATTCCTTAAGCTTTAAGAAAATGTTGTAAGGTAAGAAACTGACCTCCTCTATCCGTTTGTAGAGCTCTGAGTTTGCACCCAAATTGTCTTTCAGCTTGCCTAAAAAACTGAACAAACATGTTATAAACTTCTGACTTTTGTTTTAAGAAATAAATCCATATATATCGAGAGTAAACATCGGTAAATGCAACATAATATCTGAATCCATTTGAAAAAACAGGTGCTGGACCCCAAACATCAGCATTAACCAACTCTAATGGACTATTATATTGAGTAATAGATTCAGAAAATGGCAACTTATGAGCTTTACCGAACTGACAAGCAGAGCAAACAAATATCTCTTTATTCTTTGAAAAAATTGATATTACACTACTGTAAGGCTGAAATTAAAGTAACATGAGCAGGATGTCCAAGCCTATTATGCCGAGTATCTAAAGAAATATTAGAATTTGCAGCTACATGACATGACCCTAAACATTCTCTATTATTTTACAAAGATTTTAAACAATCAACACTTTAGAGATCAAATTTTTATAGACCTTCACTCTCATAACCAGTAAGTAGAATTTCCTTGGTGATCAAATCCTTGACATGGCAATGCTTGGGATAAAACTCAAGAAGCACCCTGTTGTCCTGGATAAACTTAGACACAGATAACAGATTTTTAGTGATACTAGGAGCAAAGAATAAATTCTTAAGTTGCAAAACACGATTGTGAATTATTAATGAGGATTGACCAATATATTTAATAGATAATGTATTACCATTACCCACTTTATTATTACCTGCACCAGGTTGAATTGTGCCAAGGGATAGATTGCTTAGATCATTGGTGAGATGATTTGTAGCGCCAGAATCTGGGTACCAGACATTATCACTCACAATTTCTAGTGTTGTAATCATGGCTTGAGGCTGAACTTGCTGTGTGACTCCTTGAGGTAAGTGTGTAGTCACGAATTGTGAATGTGCAGGTGCAGTAATGGAAGGTAGAGTAGTAGCTGAAGTGAACACAAATGGAGCGGCATGTTGATACATATGATGAGTCATTGGAGCTTGACTCACAACCTGTTGTTTAACCTGAGGTGTAGGCTGAGAAAAGACATTAGTAGGAACAAGAACTGAAGGTGATGTGTAGTACACAGAATTATAAGCAGATGGATTTGAATTTCCAGCATTGTACACCATAGGGGAAGCTGCTCCTCGACCAACATTTTTTTGACCTGCTTGTGAGGATTCATTTTTAAAATTCATATCAAACCTGAAATAGCATCTGTCTACTAAATGTCCAAACCTTCCACAGCTGACGTTGAGGTCTATTGTTGTTAAATCTTCCTCTTCCTCTACCTCTAAAATAACCAGAGTTACCAGATACAATATTCTGATTATTATTGCTATAAGTAAGAGGAGCAGACTCAATAAAGTTTTGTTGCTGCTGAACTATATTAGCTATAGTAACCTCATCAGACTGTTGCTGCATAACAACATGAGCAGAGGCCGAACTTGTGACAATATACCATTTTGCCTCACCTCTACATCTAGAAGAATTGTCCTAACTCCCTGAACAGTGAAAGGAGTAGTACTTGCAGTGATAACAGTAATCACAGACTCAAACTTAGGAGGTAACCCATTTAACATAGCAGTAATATGTTCTTGAGTATAGATTACTTCTCCACAACTAGTCAAACTATCACATATAGTTTTGAGCTTCATAAGAAAATCTTTCATACTCAATTCCCCTTTCTTCTGAGAATGTAACATTCTCCTAAGTGACATTAACCTAGATGTTGTTTTTTCACTGTACAAACTATGCAAAGTATTCCATATTTCAGCAGATGTATTGTGATCTATTAAATGTGGTAGGACATCTTGACTAACAGTGGACAACAACCACGATGCTAAGGCTCCATCTTATTTCTCATATGTTTTAAAGTTAGGATTAAGAGTTACAACACCATCTTTTCTAAGATACTGAGTTGGCCAAGTAATATTACTATCAATAAATTTTTGTAGCCTATGTGTTTTAATAGTCAGAAGTACTTGCTGCTGCCATAAAAGATAATTGTTGTCATCAAGTATCACATTAATTTTTTTTGTGGAAAAGAATTTATCTCCAGATTGACTATTTGATTGAGCATTTTGCTCATTGATAGTATTTATAGAAGAACCACCTTCAAGAGGCACAGCGGGATCCATAACCAAGATAAACTAGAAAGCAAACGATGTAAACGAATATCCAAATCAAAAGCAACCAGATCTAGTTGAGCAAGGAAAATGCCAGAACCAAATCCAACCAATCAAAACAACAGAAACCTACTGCAATCCTTGAGGAGTAATTCCAATAGTAATATACGAGCATAGCAGAGATAAAGCAAACGCAGATAACAATCTGTGACTTAGAGCAAGAAACAAATTGACACAAACACTTGCAGTACCGAATCCAGAGACAAGATTGAACAATCGCACAACAAAAAATTAGAATCTGAAGCAAAGCGCAGAAGTCGAACAAGAATACCTTCATAAAAATCGGAGACACGCGCTGAGTTAGGGCAAGAACTCAGTCCTGATAGCGAAGAGGAGCAATTGAAGCTATTTGCCGAATCAAAACCAGCAGCGAAGTCGGATCGGAATAGCAACGGTTGTTGCTCTGACCCATGATACCATGTTAGGTTATAACATAGGTACAGAGACTAAACATAGAAGAAAATATACTGAGAGAGTTTTAAAACTGATTCTGTTTATTCATCTATTTAATTCAATACAATGCTCTTCTTTATATAGCCTAAGGAATGGGCTTCGACTCATAACTAACAACACAGCTGGCATAACAGAAATATTACAGCTGGCATATCAAAGATGTTAATCATTCATATACTCTAACATTTCGGCGTTCCAAGTTCTTCTTCAAGGTTTGATTCAAGTATAGGTAGTAGACCATTACCGCTTTTCAGTCCTTCAAGGAGAAGAGGCTTGGTTCTGCATCTTCAGAACGGAAGTTCAAGAAGTTGAACTTGAAGGTAATAAATCTAACTCCATGATTGTCAAATCCCTTATCAGAACTAGAGGATCAAATGGGTTTTTTCTTTTCATCTCAATTCACATTTTTTGGTCAAGAATTGATAGTTTCTTCAACGTTTTTGACTCAGTTTCATGTCTAGTTTTGCTCTGTTTATTTTTCATGTGTAGTTTTGCTCTACCAGTGATTCATTTTTCCCAAGAAATCTCGCATAAGTACTTGTTACATTTCATTTGGCCTGTGTATGTACAAGTGCTTGTTACGTATTTTGGTTCTTTTAGCTCTGGATGTTGCCTTTATGAGTTTTTCATTCCAAGATTCAACGTTTTTGACTTGGGTATGGGGAAGAAATGCTGTATCAGTTCATTACCTTTCTTTGTTTGATTACATCATATGAATGAATCAATTGGTGAGGAATCATGGTCTAATATCCTCGTGCTAATAGTCTGAATATGTTGTAATTGATGCTTTGAATCAGTCTTAGATAAGAATCGATTCACTAGAAATTGAATTCCAGTCTGATAGCTCAATGGACAATATATGTTGCAGCTGGAACAAGAAGTTAAGAACTCTAAAACGTGAGTGAATTGAGCTTGATATGCCTGGTCTATCTGATTCAGATTTAGGGTTCTTGGCTTACTTTGAAGTATTGTATTCATACTTGTCCTTGACACTTCGGCTGCGTTTTTTGTTGTTGTCGTTGTACTCAATGGTATGGCTTCAGTGAGACGAATTGTATTCGTACGTAGTATCTAGTTAAGCTTCAGTCCTTTATTGAGTATTTTTGTTTAATTAATAGATAATATAAAAGTATTAATAGGGAATATAAGAGGATTGACGAATTCTATTCCTCGAGTACTAACCGAGTAGAATAGCTTAAATTTGATTCTGTTAAAATTTGGTCAATGTTCGGTTTAGGTTGACTTGAGTTCAACTTAAATTGATTTGATCTGAATTTGAGTTTGACTCGAGACTTTAACGAATCGAGTTACGCAAACTTGATAACCACACGAACAACTCATTAATTCTTCTTATAATATTTTAATCGATTTTATCATAGATTGTTACTTTATAATTTAGATTTTATAGTTACTTCACACACTATTTTAAAAATATTTTGTTAAATTTGTTAATTCATGTTATATTTAGCTTTATATATTATTTATTACTAGATTTTACATTTATTTTTAAAAAATAAGACAAAAATTATAACGAACTGAATGGCCAACAAGTTAAGTTGAGTAACAAGTTTTTCAAAGAACACGATACGAGCATAAGTTTATTGAACGTATCGAATAATGAGTTAAGTCAAACACAATTCAAATAATTTTTAAATTGAATCAAATTCACCTCAACTCATGACCGATTCAATCGATAAACACCCTTACTTTTATCTCTGTGAGATTTGTGCGTACGATGTAAAGAAATTTGAGAGTTTGTGTATAATTTTTTTATTTCTTTTTAACATTCTTATTCCCTCGCATGAAATAAGTTATATTTTTTAAGATTTAAGATTTAAAATTAAAACTTAAAATTTTGATTTTAACTTTTTTTTAAATCTTAAAACACAGAAAGAAAAAATAAATTGTTCTGATTTTGTAAGTGATGCATATTAAAAGCTATGGGATTATTTTTTTTAATAATTTTTATCTAAAAATAAAAAAAATATTTTTAATAAATTTAAAATCTATAACCTAAAAATGACAATAGAAAGTTATAACCACTTACTTGAATGATTATTGACAAACGCTATCAAATTATTTATATGTACAAATTTAGTAAATATATAATTTAAATATTAATAGAATCAGGGAGTTTAACTAATTCTTTAAGTTATCGGATTAGATCAAAATAATTATATGTAATGTTTGAACCCCTATACTTACAAATAATTAAATTTTTTCAGTTGAAGTCGAATTTAAGAAATTCGAGTTGAGTCGAACCGAGTTGAGTTTTCGGATTTCTATAAATATTTAATTGTAATTATTTATCATGTTATAGTACGATTTAATTTTATTAATTTAAATGATTTTCTCTAATCATATAAGATATGTATATATTTTTTTTATGTATAGTAATATTTTTTTATATTTTTATATATCAGTATATATATATCATAAAAAAGTTGAGAGACTCAACTCAAACTTAAAAATAAATCCTTTAATTACTAAAATTTTTGAGTTATTCGAATTTCCATTTTACAACTCGAACTTTATTTTAAAGATTTTTGAGTCAAATCTATAAAATTTTGAATCAAATCAAAATGAATCGAGTATTTTCGCCTCAAACTGAATCGAATTTTACTCCCCACTGGTCAATGGTGTGACCGTTCAACAAACAAGGATATAAAAATTGGGGTTGAAAACAGGCCAACGGGAATGTGATTTTTGGGATAGTATTTTTGTTGATCCATGTCCGAGTTTATAATTATTGGGTACCCATTTTATATTTTTATTAAAATTTAAAATTTAAAATTAAAAATAACATATAATAAACACATAAAATTTAAAAGTTTATATAATACAAAATCTAAACATAGATATTAATAATTCATATTTAGTTTTAAGTTAAAAATATTTAGATATATATTAGAATTTGTCATCAAAAGAATATATTAAAAATATTAATCTCATTTTTTATCATTTGAATCTTGTATTAAAAATTAATATAAACATTTAAAAATTAAAAGTATAAAATATAATCATAGAAAAAATTTAAAGATCTAAATTTAATTTAGGATAAAAGTTTATATAACCGGAATACAAATTTAAAGATCTAAATTTAAATTTAAATTTAAGGAATTTAAAAAATTAATAGTACAAAATATAAACATAGAGAAAAACACAATTAAAAGCTTTACATCCACTACCTTAGCTCCCATTAAAGATTTTTCAAACAATTCACTATTGGATTCGTCCCTGACTTAGGAGACAACCGTTACAATAAATCAATTTTTCTACTCAAAGATTGACTTAACCTCACAATACTTACAAATGAAAAGAATTGACAAATGGAATGTTTCTCTCACAAAAAGATATTGCACAAATTACAAAACGCATTCCCCTCAAAAATAAAGATTACAATAAAGATTACAAGAGTTAGGTGTACAAGATTTAACAATGAACTACTTGGAGTTGGATTGGATACTTAGATTTTGTTTTGATGATAAATAGTTGTTACTGCTGCATTTGAGACTTGTTTTTATACCCTCTCATTGAATTCTAATCGTCTTGGTGGTTGAGATCACAATATAACCATTAAGACATCATCTTCCCAATATAAATACACTTTTCTACAATATGTGATTTCGATACACGAAACCTTTGTATCAAAACGGTACTGAAATAGAAAGAGTCGTTACGTGCATTTAATAAGGGGTATCGAAACGCTAACCTCACGTATCAAAACGTGTAGCCTTTAAAAACATGGGCGTATCGAAACAATTATAGAGTTGTATCGAAACGTTTTAAATCTACCAAATTTTGTATCAAAACGCCTTGAGAAGCGTATCAAAACGGATCAACTAGCTTTTGAAAAATCAACTAGCTTTTGAAAAATAACTGACAAGTAATGGTAAATTTAAATGCTCGAAAAACTTTGAGAAAATAACCCACTGTATCGAAACAGTTCATAGGTGTATCGAAACGATTTTAAATATAATTATAATTTTAAATGCATTCCCGTATCAAAACAATCAAAGATTGTATCGAGATACCTGTACCGATACCATTTCAAAATCATTTCGAAAACTAAAATCACAATTTTAAAACTTATTGTAGCGACCCTTTCACTAAATATAATAAAATTTAAATAAAGTCTAAAATTAAAAATATCTCAAAATTAAAATTTAAGAATTTAAGGTTTAAAATTTGTAAAATTAAAAAAATAGAAATTATAAAAATTAGGGATTTAAAATTAAAAATGGAATTTTGAAAATTTTGGGATTTAAAATTTAAATTGAGAGATTAGGGAATTTGAAATTGAGAATTTAGAAAATTGAATTTAGGGTTTGAAAAGGACCTAAAATAAAAGGGAATTAGGGGTTTAAAAAAAATGAAAGTGGAAGGTTTGAAAAATTGACTTACATGAAATTTTAGAAAAACAAATTTAAAAGTCGAAAATAATTTAAAAAATATCGGAAAAACATTTAGAAATTGGATGAGAGTCGACACCGATCACTTTGGCAGATCGGACATCGTAAAACGGTGTTGGCGTTTTAAAATCGCCAAAAAATTGGACCTTTAAAAATACCGCTTAATTAAGTTTTAATTTTCTGATTTAAAGTGGTATTAAATTAATATTTGTTTAAAAATTCAAATTTATTTTAATCATATCTTTATTCGAAGGTAAACACATACACCACCACCATTACGCCTAGTGTTGGGCCCGTTATGACCGAATAAAGAAACATCGCATTAGATTAATAATTAATTGTGACTTAGGCAAATAAAATATGGAACGATATATACAAAATTATATGCGTAAATAATACAATAAACACAATAAATAAAAACATAGCACAAATAATATTTTAAAAACATAGCACAAATAATAAAAATAAACATATGTACATCAAAATATGCAAGAAAAATGAATAAACAAATAAACAAGGGCTAAATTGAAAAACAAAAAATAAAAGGCACCAAAAATAATGAAAATGACTACTAGGAAGGATCAAAATGAAAGAAAACCAAAATTATAGATAAAATTTAAAAATAATAATTTTAATTTAAAGTCGATGATTAGAAAAGAAAATATGAGAAACTACCAAGGAGTAAAGAAATAATTTAAAAGAAGGGAATGGCCTAAAAACATACTTTAAGGCACAGAGGGACTCAAAAAAAATTGAACCATTTGAAAATGGTTGAATATAATACAGATTGGGACTAGATTGAAAGAAAACCGAAAGCTAAAAGGTCTTTGAGAATGTTTTTTAAAAAGTTGAGTGACCAAAGAGTTTGATTATAAACACGGAGGGGTATGAGAATGATTTTTCCATTTTTAAAACGGAAACCAAGTATAAATGACAACCAGAAATTAAATCACCCCCTCCTTCCTTATTTTTCTCTCAACCGAAACTAAACCTCTCCCTAAACTCTAACCCGATTGAAAACCTCTTTTCATACAAAATGAAATCAAAAATATCTCTTATTTATAAAAAAAGAAATCGAAAACCCCTTTCTTGAGAAAATAAGAATTCGAAAGTCTCCTTTTCTTTATATCGGCTCACTACGAATAATCTTCAAAAGAAAGACGAAGGGCTTATTGTCAGAAAGAAGGGGACGTCGACCTTACTCAAAAACGAAAAGGTAATGTCAAAACCCTAAACTTCTATTTCTGTTATTGCATGCGATAAGAACAAAGGCTATACCTCAAAAGATTACTTTCTATTGATTCGGAATGGAGGAGAAAAGACCCCTATTACATCTTTTTTGTTTTGACTTTATAATCGAATTACATACAATTTCAGAATAAAGAAAATGGTTAAATATTGTTATTGGTTCTGTTATGATTTTTGGATGTATTTGTTGTCGATTTAGCCTCTGAAAATTCTTGTTTACATCTGACTTCTTGTGCTCTGAAATTCGTTATACGACATTCCTGTCACTATTTTTTTGTCCAATGAAATTCCTGGAATTATCTTCATATTTCTGATTTTGTTTGTTGGAATTCTGACGCACATTTTGTTTGCTTGCATAAATCGGATGGCCCCCACCGATGAATGACCGGCGACGAGGATCGAGAAATCTAAAGAGTCTCTGTGAATTTAAATAGTCAGCACGTGGGAAGCGTGCGCGTGGGGCAATTGAACGTCGTTCGTGGGCGCGTGCCTATTCCAGGCGTTTCTTCTCCCTTCATTTTCAACTGTTGGATACAAATTAGATACAATGGTCCATAATCAGCTACGCGGGAGAAAGATGAGGGCCATTAAGGTTTTATGGTTATCAGATTGGGGCTGAAAAATGGGACTGATTGGGCTGCTGATGTAATTAAATGGGCTTAATGATTAATTTCTGTTGGGTCTTGTATTTTAATTTTAGAGTAATGGGTCCTTTATTAATATATTATGGGTTTATCATTTTATTTAGGCTTTATTGATTTAATCTAATAATAATAATAATAAAATTAATAATTTACCCAAACTGAATAAATATAAAAAAGAAAAGTAACGAGATGGAAAAATAAAATTAAGTATAATAATAATATATAATATATAGTTTTTACATTTGGCAAAACAAAATATAGTATACTTTTAGTTTTATTTAAAAAAGATAAAGGTTATTCAAAATAAATATAAATATCATTGGGAAGATAGAGTATTTAATGTTTTTAATTTTTATAACATAAATTTAAAGCTCGTTATTTAAAAGAAATTAAAAATTAAAATTTGTGTTTTTACTCCGGATAAAATTAATGATTACACGTATCGAAACAATTCAAGATCATATCGAAATGCTTATGCAATTTGTTTTGAAAATAAGACGTATTGAAACGACTAAGAAGCATATCTAAACACTTGGAAAAGCTTTAATACTTTAGTTTTGAATTTGACTTAAGAAAAATATTGATGGGTTATTATTTTAAGTTTAAAGAATAATTTAACTTGTCAATTGAATTATAGACTTAAAATTTATTAATTTATTTGTAAAATAGTATAAGTTTAACTTGTCAATTAAATTATAGACTTAAAAATTTATTTGCAAAATAGTTCTTATACTTTTTTATTATATCAAAATCAAATTAATTTTTACAACTTTATTTGCCGGATGAATATATTTTATTAAAAAATCAAAAAAATATATATAAATAGATAGATACAATCAAAATTATAACAAATATATTTAACAACTATAAGAATCAATCTTGATAATGCAAAAATGTATTGAAATATATCTAGACCAAAATTAAAATAAATAATTTCGCACATACGGAAATTTATAAATATGTTTCCATAATCATTCAAACCACATAAAATTGAAAATTTTAGGGATATTTCAATCGAAAATTAAAATTTAAAATACTAAATATTTTAGCTATATTTTTTTATTATAGACCAATTTCTACAATACACATGATAGAATGTTATGTGTACATGTTTCTCTTATAAATTTTAAAAATATATTTTAAAAATAGAGAATGTTACCTACAAGTGATTCTTCTTCTCATATCATTATTTACAAAATAGTATTTTTCATCTGTATCGTAATTTTTGACCTATACTTTAAAATAAATATTAAGAATTTTATTTTTTATAAAATCTTTAAAGAACCTATGTATCTAATGACCACAAAAAATACAATACTTTTACTTCTTGGGTGACTATTTTAGAATTTTGTCTCACAAACTAAGATTCCCCAATCAATTAGCTTGACCAAAAAGCAATATTTATTGTCATTTTATTCCTGGTTGCATATCAATGCAAAACAAAGATATTAATCATCTTATTTAAGATTTGTGGAGTGACCCATGTCTTCTTCCTCATACTTTGTTTCTTTGACCTATTGATGTCTAGGTCACCCTACCCTATATGATAAAGTTTAGAACTTAGTTGCCTTTGCATTTTCTTTTTCTCTCCTAACTTGATGATTTTGTTGTTATATTCTTAGGGTCCCATTTGGCATGCCAAGTTAAAATGAATCATTTAATGTTCAAATCATTCAGTGATGTTTCATTGATTGACTACATGATGCATGCCATGGGAAAAATATGAGAGAAAGGAAAGGTTTATTTTTTTACCTAAATTTATGAGGACCCAAAAGAAAGTGAGGGAAGAAATTATAGAAATATTGTGACTGAAGATTTTAATTTAAAAATATTGTTTTCATTCTATTATTTTTTATTATATTGTGATTTACTGTTGAGTTTCGAAGATTGATTTCTTTCAATCCGTCTTTGAATAGTTAATTAATAAAAGGGTAAACTACACCAGTGACCACCCAACTATTTGGGGATACCTATTTTGACCACCCAACTAAAGAACTCGTCAATCAAGTACCCTAACTTTGAAACCCTACCTATTTTGACCACTGCCGTTAAAAATCTGACGGAAAAGTTAACAGCAGTGACGTGGCTGTTAATTAAAATTGGTAAAATTACACATTTAATCCCTCTAATTTATTTATTTTTTTAATTTAATCCTAATTTTAAATTAATAAATAAAATTATTTTATATATATTCTTCTCCAATCCGGTGATGACACCTGTCACCACCGAATTGGTGAATGATTAGTAGAAGAAATAAAATGCAAAGTTAATTGCATGTAAGAGGATTTGAACCCACAACCTTTAACAAAACTAACAACCACCCAATGAGTGAACCACTAGGCTAAGTTGCTCCTTGTGTTATAGTATATTCACATGTATTATTAAGTGATAAAGTTTTAGTAAAAGCCTAGAATAACAAAATTTTAAATCGATTAATATTTAAATTAAAATATTAAATATTTAAATTAAAATAATAAAACATTTAATAAATAAATCAAAATAATTAAATATTTAAAATACATATATTAAATATTCAAATATTAAATATTTGAATATTTTTATTTAATATTATTCGAATTAAAATATTTGAATAATATTAAATATATAAATAAAAATATTAGTTAAAAATTAATAAATATTCGAATAAAAATATTTATATTTTAAATATTTGAATAAAAATATTTAGATATTCGAATAAAAATCATGAATATTCGAATATTTGAATTTAAAAATATTCGAATAAAAATATTTAGATTTTAATTATTCGAACAAAAAATATAAAAATATTTAAACAACAAAATTCAAATATTCGAATAATTAAAATCTAAATATTTTTATTCGAATATTTAGATTTTAATTTATTCGAATAATTAAAATCTAAATATTTAATATTTTTATTTAAATATTAACCGATTTAAACAGTCGCTCTTTGTTAAGGTAATTCAAATACTAAGATATAACCATTTAATACTTCATTTTCGGGTTTTATATCACAAAAATTACATTAGCTCAGTGGTTGAACCTTTGGCTTTATATGCAAGAGGTTAAAGGTTCAAATCCTTTTTTTGTCATATTAACACAACATTTTCCTTCTTCCTTTCATTCTCACCAACCAGTTGTGACACGTGTCACAAATCAGTTGGGTGATTAATTTTATTTATTTATTTATTTTTATGATTAATTTAAAATAATAAATAAATTAGAGGGATTAAATATGTAATTTTACAACTTCTAATTAACGTCCACGTCATCACCATTAACTGCCACGTCATTACTATTGACTTTTCCGTCAGATTTTTAACTGCAGTGGCCAAAATAGATAGGGTTTCAAAGTTGGGGTACCTGATTGACGAGTTCTTTAGTTGGGTGGTCAAAATAGGTATCCCCAAATAGTTGGGTGGTCACTGGTGTAGTTTACCCTTAATAAAAATAATAAATATTATTCAAAGACGGGTAAAAGGAATCCCTCTTTGAATAATGGTTTTCTTTTTAAATTTGTTTTATTAGAAAAAACACTATTGAAACAGTGTTTTAGTGAAAAACACTATTCAAAGACTGATTGTTTTCCCGTCTTTGAACGGTGTTTATTATTTTTATAAATTCATTGTTCAAAGACGGTTTAAAAGAAATCGGTCTTCTAAACTCAATAATAAATCATAATCTAATAAGAAATAATGAGATAGAAACAATATTTTTTGAATTAAAATTTTCAAGTCACAATATTTTTTGAATTTCTACGAAAGTGAGGAGATATAAAGGAACTATGGAAGTGGGAAAAAATGCTAAAAAGGCAATCTTTTTTTTTATATCCATTTGTGTAGGCTTTATTTTTTTATTGAGTTTGGTTTTTTAAACTAGTTTTTTTCATTTAAAAATTCTAAAAGCAATCAAAAAGACTAAATAAGGCCTCAACTTGTGAATGTAAAAACCTTGGTTTTCTCCCTAAACTAACTTCTCGAACCTTAGTTTTGAAAAAGCTATATTTTTAGCTTTTGCAAAACCTTGGTTTAGGGTCAAACCAATGTTTCTCACCATAACCAAAAACAAAGCCTTAGCCTAGAAAAGGCTATTCGAGAAACGATGATGAGTTCTTATCAAAAATCTCAAAATCGGTTATCAAGAAATTTGATACTAAGATGTAATGTGATTTAAAAAAAGGTTTACTCTACCATGTGAGTCGAACATCGTTAAACATCTCTAACGTTGAACATCACTAAATATTATTAAATTAATTAATAAAGATTAAAAATCTTAAGGACTCGACATGCAATTAATAACTATATGTTGAGTTTATCACTCTTTTATTAATTACATGTTGAGTCCTTGAAATTTTTAATTTTTATTAATTAGTTTAATAGTGTTCAACGGTGTTCAACGTTAATGGTGATCAACGATGTTCAACGCTCGTTATAGATTTTTTTTTTTAAAATACAATTTGGGTATAAGAAAACGTACATCATGAAGATAATTAGGATTTAAAATTAGTGGATAAAATAAAAATATCTAAAGCGATAAATTTATAAATAAATTAAATTTTTAAAAAATTTAAATTGAGGGATAAAAATAAAAAAATTCTTCGAAATCGTAGGATAGACGATTCTCTTTCTCCAACCTTGTTCAGCTTCTTCATTAATCTTCTTGTTGCTTATAAATTAAAAATAAATTTAAATATCTAAACAAGAAAACACAATCGAATTTATTAAAGTTTTTAGTGACGGAAAATGATTAAAATTTATTAATAACGTCATGCAAATGCCTTTTTAAGATTATTATACGGTATATTGTTAATGAAAAGAAATTCATGAACAGTCTAAAATAACTAGAAATGTTATATTTATTTGTTTTTCAGATTTTTAAAAATATTTTTAGGAAGTTTTTTTATCCTTTTAAAGTCTATTTATGGAGTTATTTATTTCCACTAAGGATGTACAAAATAATAATAAAAATAATTTTCTTTTGTTACATCTATACGGAAAACTTTGCCTTAAAAGTTACCCAAGGGAAACTTTTATGGTAACTTTTATGACGTGAGTCGAAAGATAAATATTATTAAATATTATTAAAAAATTAATAAAATTAATTTTTTTAAAAATTTAATATGTAATTATAAATTATTTAAAATAAAATTTTAATTAAATTATATATTTTTAATTTTTTTAAATAATTGGATCAAATATCATTCCTTTCGAAATGCCAATTAACAAGATGACACAACATCTTTAAAAACAAATAAATAATCTTAATATAAGTATTAAATTTTAAATTTAAACATAATATGAAGGACCAAACCATAATTAGCCATAAAAACAAAGTAATGAGGTTTTGCAATAAAGCAATGAAGCCCTGTGACAGAGTTCATTCCCAAAGTTATAGAAATAATATAATAATAAGCTTACTTATATTATAGGACTGATCTGAAACTTTATGGTTTCCAAAGGACTTTCACAGTTTTTTTTTAATTTGTGGTCAGATTAGATCCCCCAGTCATCTTCTCCCTCACTGTAATAACCCAGCTGTATTCTTTTAATTTATGACACTAATACCCTTATTGATTCCCTATATTTACTACATTCATTTTCTCAATTAAATAAATTAACACTGAAAAACATAAAATAAATAAATAATTAAGTAATTTTAACTTACTAATATGTCCTCTTGAGGACAAGAGATGAAGGTGGTCCAATGACTGGTTAAAGCTCAAAGTTGTGGGATAATATGGTCATTTGAATTCCTTTCAACAGATGCATTGAAAATTGTACTATAATATGATAAATAATTATAATTAAATAATTATAAAAATTCGAAAATTCGACTAGTCTCGACTTGAATTTCTTAAACTTAACTCGTATAAAAAAATTTCAAATAAAGTTTGAGTTATAAAATATGACTCGTTAACTCGAATAATTCAGAATATTTTGACTCAACTTGATTTGACTCGATCAAATACTTACCCTTACTCGTTAATACCAAGCGAAGATTTCTTTTCATCCCTGTATGAAAATAATTTAATTTATTTTAAAAATTTATGATATAATTTTTCATATTTTAAAATTTTATTTTAATAAAAAATAATTTATGTACTTCAAAAATTTAACATAATTGTACTTTAAGTCTTTTTTATGATACTTAAGTTACCCAACTTCTTTTCATCCCTCTATGAAAAATATTACTCCACTTTTATATGATTAAGTTAAAATAGCAGTTGAAAATAGCATCTGAGTCTTATCTGCCCCATCAAGTTCCAATGTGACGAACAGGACAAACTCATATAAAAAACAAGTCTAGTCTGTGTAAGCAGCCTCACAGATCCAAAACTTGAATATGAAATCTGTCTGTTTTCCCTTGGATCTCAGCTCAAAACAACTCAAGAAAAAACACAAAAATATAGACTTCGAGTCCATCTAGCTTGTCTTAATTGTAATGATCTCAATGAAAGTAAATCCCACACCTAGCTCCTTTAATGGAGATCCAAGTACTCCTACAGAAACAAAACCTCTTTATATACAAGTATATATATAGCTTGATATCTACTACTTCTTCTTCTTGCTTGCATGATTGGATGCAAACAAGAAAACCATTTGAAAGAAGAGCCAAACTTTTTCCTTCAAGAATCAGTGTAATCACGCCAGCAAATAAGCATGGTAACGCAACGCCTCATGATGTAAAAACGAGCCCTTTGTTCCTTCACTAATCTACCGCATTTCCTAGTAAAAGCACACCTCTTGTTCGAAGAAGAGGATGGATTCTTGATGATGAAGAAGAAGAACGGCTTCTTGAAGATGAGCTTTCTTTCTTCGAAAACTTCCATTTCTCTTCAAAGTAGAAACTGGGTGGTGCACTTGAACATGTTGACTGATTTGAAGAAGCCATAGCTAGAAAACCAGGTGGGCTGTTCTGATGAGCTTGGAAAAAAAGATGAATTCTTTCCTGGAAATTTAAGAAGCTGAACAGTGAAGTGAATTCTGGAGCAATAAAGAGTAAAGGGAGAGACTTCCTTTTTGTTGCTGGTGGTGAGATCATGAGAGAAGACGGGGGAAATGGAGAGTATTTATAGTAAAGATGAAGGAAAGGGTAGAGCAGATGGGTATGGAAGTGGGCTTATTTGCCCCGAGAGGACCACCAAATTATATATTTCTTAAACATATAAAAAAATATTATATTAAGCTCTTAATTGTTGTCCAAAGTTGTAGAATACTAGATTACATATACATATATAATAGATAGGAGAAAAGATTAGGGAATTGTCACAGAGAATAAATTTAAAAAGTTATTACTTCCGGAGGTAATTGTTATAAGAATTTATATTTAAATACACTGAAAATAAATTAAAAAAATCATGAATGTTTAAGTTTTAAAGTATTTAAGGGTTGCGAGGGAGGATTCTAGTCTCACTCTCGATTTTTTATTTTTATTTTTTCACTTTGATCTTTTTATATAATTTGTTTTAAAAATTAGTTTATTTTTTTAATTTTTCTTTCACTTTCAAATATTTATGTTTTATCTTTTAAACTCAAGTTCTGGCTCTATCTCAGGCCATATGGATTTAATTTAGGGTTTAAAATTTAAGCGTTTAAATTTTAAGGTTTAAGATTAAAATTAGGGTTTAAAGATTAGAGTTTAGGATTAAGGTTTAGATTTTAACCATAAAGTCTAAATTTCAAACTCCTACTTCTACTCCCTAAAATGGATTACTAAACCCTAAAGTTAATACCTTTATAAAACTTTTTCCATGGCATATGTATGGAATTATTACTTTTATTATAAATATTGGACCTTCTAAATAAAAATAAATATTAGATAAACTTTAAAAATAATAAATATAATTAAATATATTTTAAAACTATAAAAGGTCAAAGTGTCTAGCAGACTTGTTTAGGTGAATTGTCTGCATATGGAAACTGAACACTTTCCCAAGTTTTCTTCCTTCATGTTTCCCTGGTGTCGTGAAATTGACCATCTCCTTTGGCATTGCCTTTGTGACATTTTACCAGTTGTTTGTTTATGGGTTTTGTCATCCTTTTGATTCGTATAACAATTTTTTTTTCCTATAAACATCAACCTTTCCATTTTGTAAAGATATTTAAAATTGGGTTTTATTAAAACAATTAAATGAAGTAATGTGCAAAACTAACATCTGATATGGACATGAAGTATAATTCCATTAAATACAAACAATTTTAATTTTTAAAATAATAGCTTATTATCTTAATAATGTGGGTTGTAAATAAGAGAGAAACACAAAGAAAGAGTAATTTGTTATGAATATATTTATTCAGGGTGGATATCCATATATTAAGTTACAGTTTAATGGGCTTTATTATTAGGGTTTAATACCCATTGGAATTAGGGTTTTCATGTTATGCCTATAAAAATAAATTTTTGGACAAAACATTATACACAACCCTACTTTGAGAATATAATACAAATCTCTCTCTTTGGTCTCTCATCTTTATTCTCCTATTTTATTCTTGTTCTTTACTTTATTTACAACACGTTATCAGCACGAGACTCTAACCAATGAAAGTACTTGTCGTCGAATCTTGAAGGAGTTTTTGAAAAGAATTTGTTACTGACATAAATCAAAGATAAGTTCTTCTCCCTCAATTATATTTTAATTATCGGTTATTTTTCTCTCTTGATCTTTGATTTAATTTTTAATTTATTAAAAATCTTTGGTTGTTTGGTGTTTGTGTAGCCATAAAATAAATCAAATACCGTAGTTCTTATTGACAATTCCCGAAAAAGATTTTAACAAGATATTGGTACTTAATCCACCATATAGTGGAAAGTTCGATATGTTCTATTTATTTAATTTGAGATTTTTTTTTTATAATCAATATTTGTTTATTTTATTATTACGATGAAAGTTTATATTTTTAATCAGGTTTAAATCATTACATGATATTGGAAAAAATATTAAACCTTTAATTAATTAATACGTTCTTTGTTATGTTGGTTTAATCCGAGTATATTGGCTGGACATCCTGTTTAGCGAGGCTACTAGTCTCAAAGGAGGTTCTTTAAAGGACCTTGTGGATTGGTTTAACAACGCCGCGTATAAGGATTAAATTTTTGTTCATTGCATGTATATATATTGGTTGGTCAATTACTATTTAATAGTATGAATATTATAAAGTTTATATTTGCTTGAAAGCAATACTATTTTTTTGAAAAACTCGACTATAAACTTTTCCCAAGTTCAAGTTACGAAAATCGTCTTGATCCAAGAATTTTTATGGGAGGCATTCCCTGAAGTGAATGCAAGCATAGTGTTTATTCCATACGATTATGCAAGCATGATATTTATTCCATGCGGTTATGCAAGCATGATGTTTATTCCATGCGGTTATGCAAGCATGATGTTTATTCCATGCGATTATGCAAGCATGGTGCTTATTCCATGCGATTATACAAGCATTATGTTTATTCCATGCGATTATTAAATTTGTATCATTCCTTGAAGTGAATGCAAACATGATAATTCACTATATGGTTAGTGAATAAAACTCAATTATGTGCCAGAGTATCACTGATGAGGATATGTTAGAAAAACATACTCCAGTTTTCACACATTAATGTTGTCTTACAGACACAATATCATACAAGGATTTTAAATACCTATTAGTTTTTGCTCCATTTCCTGAAGTGAATGTGATATTTTATAGCGGAAAGAATAAATGTCACATTAGTAATTGTGATCATGATTGAGATCATAAAATAAACATGGATAATGTGATTATTTTGAGAATACTTATATCCACAAGAAGTTGAATTATAAAGATGACAAGAATGATATAGATCATATTAAAATCTTTATATTATCAATGCGATGGTACAAACCATTGATTTCGTATCTGTCAAACGCCGAAGTATTATGGACTTTATCCATAATCATGAACGATAAATTAAAGAAAATATAAACAAATTTTTTTTGTGGCGAAAAATAATGGCGTTATTGATCCAACTCAATTGAATATTGATAATTTTCTCATAATTCTTCAAGAGAATAATCCGCCATTTATTTTATTTTCTTTAGATCTTTTATTTATTTTATTTTATGTTAATTTATTTTTGTTTATTATTTATTTATGTTAACTTACTTTATATATTATTTATTTATCTTTTATGTTAATTTTCCTTTAAAAGAATATGATTACTTCCGGAATAAAATATGCAATAATTTATGGCGATTTATGCTTAGTAGACAGTGCAAGTACTCATACAATATTTAAGCATAAGAAATATTTTCCCATTTAAATACAAAGAAAATATGAGTACTATATCTCAAAGTACTAAAATATCAGTGTTTCGAAAGAGCTCTTGAGAGCTTATCTTTGATCCGATTTGATATAATGTGCTATTTTTTTAATATTTTTCCATTCCCCGAAGTGAATGGTACAGAACACATATTTTTCATATCCCGAAGTGAATGAAATAAAGCACGTATTAAAGGTGCATAATTATACATATTTTTCTCATTTTAAATGCAATGGAATAATATGAGTACTATATCCAGAAGTACTAATATCACAGAAAGCTTCGACTGAGCAAATATGTTATTTGCCAAATGAGACTTTATCTCATATTTACAGTGCATTATGCTTGTCAAAGTCGCGAAGAGACTTAGTGAATTTTAAAGATATTTGCAAAAATATATTAAGAATATTAGTTAAGGGGATGCTGACTATCTCAGTATTACGAGTATAACTCAAGACAATAATGAAATATTGGAAAAATTACATGCACTGTCATCCATATTGTACTACATAAGAATTAGTACAAATTGAAGCTCATGCTATTGTAACTAAATGTTTACTGATTATTTTATTGGGCATGACCGGTTAGACCATCCTAGTTTAATTATGATGCAAAAAATTGCTGACACTTTCATGTGGTCATTTATTGAAGAACTAGGAGTTTCTTCAAGGTAATTTTTCTTGTGATACTTGCTATGAAAGCATTTTGATTATTCAATCATCAACATCTAAGATAGAGTGATATTAATTTTCTGAAACGGATATAAGATGATATATATGGGCCCATACATCTTTCTTAAAGACCATCTAGATATTTTACAATTTTTATCGATGCATCAACTAGATGGTTATGTGTATCCTTGTTATTAACCCGCAACTTCGTGTTTGCGAGGCTACTTGCTCAGTTGATAAAATTACAAGTACATATTCCAAATTATTTTCTAAAGACAATCAGTCTTGATAATGTTGATAACATGTAATTTTACATGTAGTATCACAAATTCGCATCAAGCCAATAAATGATCATAAGTTCTCTCCATTATAAATGATTTTTGGTCAGGAACTAAATATTTTTCATCTCATTTTTTTAAAGTGTGTGATATATATTCTAATTGCTCCACCACAACGCACAAAGATGAGTTTTGTTGGGAATATATATAAGAGCTTCTGATAGAGGATTTATTTATAATCTGATTTATTGACTATCATTTTAATGAGTCAATTTATCCAACATTAGGGGGAGAAAATAAATAGCTGGGGAAAGAAATAAGTTAGAATGAATTATCATTTTCTCTTTTTGATCCATGTGTTACACAATATGAACTATAAGTTCAATGGATAATTCATTTAGCAAATCAATTGCTAGATGATTTTGCTGACCCTAAAAGAGTGATTAAGTCACGTATACCAACTATGAATGCTCCGATTAAATTTAAGGTCATGGAAGGATAAACTCTAGTTGCTAATGAGTCTAACTTACGCTTAAAGCGTAGTAAACAAGTAAGTTCCAAAGATAAGAGATCCTCGAAAAAGGAAATGAGCTATATTTTATGATGGTCTGATCGAGAAATCAATGATTATGAAAATTACTAGAAAAGATTAAATGGTCTCCAACAGAGACATTGACATGAATCAGGTACCTGACAATAAAAAGATCTCAATAGATTATGTCATGTCTGGTAATAAATGGAACTGAAATTAAATCGACATCGTTAATATATTTACATGCAATATAGCACTAGAGATTTTATTTGATGATGTAGATCATGAATCATTGTCAATTGGACAAAGAAATGATTGACAAACATGAAAGAGGCAATTGAGGCGAAACTAAAATCTCTTTTCAAAAAGAGAATTATTTGGGCCTATAGCCCGTACATTGAAATATGTAAAGCTCATAGATATAAACGAGCCTTTGTGAGAAATAGAAATCAAAAAGGGAAATCATGAGATATAAGCTCATTTGGTTGTACAGAGATTCTCACAAAGATATGAAATTGAATGAGGAAAATATATTCCTCGGTGGTGGATGCAATTACTTTTAGATATTCTGGCAATAAATGAAATGACTTAGTTTCGTCTAATGGATATTGTTACATCTTATTTGTGTGAGCCTCTTGATAAAACATTTACATGAAGCTTCTAAAAGAATTTAGACTGCCAGAAGCAGTTAATTCAAGTTCTCGAGAATATTATTCAACCATATTAAATATATCTTTTATGGATTGAAAGATTTAGGCGTATTTGATATAATCGCCTCATTGAATACTTATTAGCATAATGCTATATAAATTGTTTAATTTCCTCGAGCATTTTGATTAAGTGAATTAGTTCTAAATTTTTATTATTGTCGATGATTTAATTATAGTTGAGACTCGTGAAGAAATCTCCTCAAATCCTTGTGCATCAATCGACATATAGAAAAATGTTGAAAGAGACTTTACATGAATAATGCATATTCATTGATCACTCTTATGGTTGTTAGGTCTCTTAGTGTAAGCAAAGATTCTTTGTGCCTCAAGAAAAGGATAATGATATTCTTGGTCTAAAATCACAATATATACATTATTTGATCTGGAAGCACCGTATCTTAGCTGGTCCAGAAATATTATTTAAGTGCTACACGATCATTACCTTTAAATAATTGTTATGCATGAGACAAAGCCGAAATATGTGTTTGGCTAAACATATCCTAAAGATATGCGAATGTTTTTCACAAGATAATATGCAAGCTATCTTGTAAAGAGATAATACAAAATTTTTATCTCAAGGTGGATATATCAAATATGATAAAAAAAACATATTTCTTCAAGTTTTGTCCCTCATAATTTTTAGATGAATATTATTCAATAAATCATTTCAAGCAATGATTTGGAAGATATATCCACTAGTGCATGATCTACTTCAACATTTGAAGTTTGTATTCAATATTGAATTATGAAGATTCAAAGGTTTTATGTGATATTTTTATGAGGGGAGTAAATACACGTTGCACTCTTGTTTCCTTAACCGAGGTTTTGTCCCAATGGGTTTTTCTGGTAAGGTTTTTAATTAGGCAACATGTTATGCATATCAAAGATGTGTGTACAATTTTTCCTTCACTAAGAATTTTTTCCCACAGGGTTTTTATCTTAGTAAGGTTTTAACGAGGCACATTATCTTTATGGATATCCAAGGGGGAGTGTTATGAATATATTTATTCATGGTGGATATCCATATATTAAGTTAAAGTTTAATGGGCTTTATTATTAGGGTTTAATACCCATTGGAATTAGGGTTTCCATCTTATGCCTATAAATATAGACTTTTGGACAAAACATTGTATACAATCCTACTTTGAGAATATAATACAAATCTCTCTCTTTAGTCTCTCATCTTTATTCTCCTATTTTATTCTTGTTATTTACTTTATTTACAACATAATTCTAATTATTGGGGAATTAGTTTTTTATATAATATTTATTATTATTATTATTATTGGGATAAAACATGTTACTAGATAGGACTCTTGATCATAAATACATGAGGGATGGTACATTTCACAATAGAATGTATCATGTTATATTAATAGCGGTGGACACGGATCATATCAGATTTTTGACCGATCCAAACTCGAGTTGAAAATAATTATCCTAAATTAGAATTTGACCTGACCTGGCCCTACACAAATATATTTTTTTAAAAAAATTAACTCAAAAATTATTTACCTCAAACTATAACTTATCCGATCTATAGAAAAAACATTTTTAAGGATTTAATTGAAAAAAATAAGGATCTAATTATAAAAAACATATTTAAAAATATAATTATAAAAAAATATTTTTAGAAGACCTAATTATAAAAAAATTATAAATAAGGGTATTATTGTAAAGTATCCTTAAAAATATAAAGAAAAATGGAGCGGGTTGGGTCATAACCCATCAAATCCGGGTGAAAATGTCCATCCTATATACATGGATGTCATAATAGAGGTATGATTATCCATTTGACCATACCATGTACCGTATGAGTACATGAATCCCATAAAAGCATATTGATGATATTTTATGTACTTAGTAATCCACAACCTTTAATGTGTATGCATTACAACACTCCCTTCGGAAGGTTATTCCATAACAATTTTTCTTGTTAAAATTTTGTTTAAAAAATCGAGGAATAAAAATTTAATGAAAGAAAAAGAGTAAGTTAATCATAATTTTTTTTAAAAAATATGATTAATTATGTATTACCACTTTGACGACACATTTCAATAAGATAAAATCATCAATTTTTTGAATATTTCTATTAGCATATTAAAAGTAACGAGTTATCGAGATCTATTGATTGACTTAGTGATCAAAGATGTTCATCATATTTTATTTTGTATGAATTTATATCTCGATATAAAGAATATATAACTTTATTTAATAAAAAAGACCGAGCTATCGGTTTAGGTTTGAAAATCCGTGCGAAATAGAGAAAGTTTGGTCAAAATTATAGAACTTAAAAAAATTATAAAACTTATGTGTGAGTACCTAATTATTTTATGAATGGTTTGAGTTTATTTTAAAGACAAAACAAGTTTATAAATCTTAAAATTTTTTATATATTCATCATTAATTTGCATGGGATACAACCCTGGTTGTGAGGGGAGCATCCCGAGCAGTCGCTCAGGGTCTCTTAATCAGTCTAGATCCCCTAATTTTTTAATTTTTATTTATATAATTTATTAAATAAATTTGCTGATTAAAATTAATATTTTTAGATAAATAAATAAAACTAACAATAAAAATAGAGTGTTTGAAATATTAAATTAATTGTTTAAACAAATGAGATGAATAAAAAAATCAGTGTTATTTTCATGTTCAATGCTAAAAAAATAAATTTTAAGCCTTGACCATAAATTCTAAATCACAAATTCTAAACTCTACATCAATACCTTAAACTTTAATCTTAAATCATAATTAACTCTAAACCTAATTATTGTTAGTGCATATATAGGACAACAAAAAGTTGATAAAAATATACTTTGGTAAAAGAGATGTATTGTAACATTGTTTGACTGTATTTTCTCACAATATTAGGCAGCGTTTAATACTACGAACGTAAACGAGATGTCTTGTATTAATATATGTATATTAAAAAGATTATTATATCAAGGTGTGTAATTAAAGATATTTGGACCACCCTTTTCGACCCTTCGGTTCGATAGGTTTTGAATATGACACATTGTCTAAAGCTGAACACAACGTCCTTACTAACGGCAGCAATCATTAAGACAACAAAGGTTGTAGGCACCAGATGAACATGCCTGCGTTTGAAATCTGAATGGAAAACAGATCATTTAAAAGCATGCTCATTTTGTGTACTTGTATTAATCAAAGCTTGACTGCCGACTTCATGTTCTGACTTTAATTCCTATAAAATGTGCTTTGTTTAGGTCACACTTCATTATAACTGATTAGACAGTCACTTCACTGTTCAATTGTTTTAATGTAATGTTTTTGGCATGACCTTCTTAATTATGTTGTCGGTTTTCTTCTATAAAAAAGTTGATAAAATGATTAGTTTGGAGCAACAAATATTGTGAATTGTTGTTTGTAGGATAGGGTGGAAATCATACGCGGCTTTTTCATGTCTCCATTTTAAAGTAAAGGTTTAAGATTAAAGATTAGAAGTTATAGTTAGAAGTTATAGTTAGGGTTTAGAAAATTAAAGATAAAATGTATTTTTCAAGGTTTAGAGTTTATGATATAAAAAATAAAGGTTCAATTTAAAATTTTATTTTTAATTTTTTTTCAAAGATAACATAAAAAGATATACTAAGACAATAATTTTTACCTAGGATAAATCACCCGATGGATACTTAACTATAAACAAATCTGTTGAGTCTTGATCTGAACCTAGTCAAAGTTCTACGTCATGGGCCATGACATAAATATAAATAAAGCATGCAATAGGAAAGAATCAATTTTAAACAAAACTTTTTTCACATGCAGGCTATCAAAATATTAAATTGGAAAAACAAGGAGCTTACGAACTGGGTTTAGCCATAATTTACATACAGGACGTTGAAAAATAGTGAGCAAATGATCATCTTTAAAGTATTTTTTGTAAGTATAAAAATAAGGATTCGAATAAGAAAATTATTGATTATTATTTTACTCCGCGAGATCTTTACAACGGTAGCTCATATGCTCAAAATTGTTGAGTGATGAATGAGAAATTGATGCTCAAAGTAAGAAGGTCAAGAATAAAATAAGGAATGAAGAACCCCTTATCCCACATTGGTGAGATAAATGAAGTGGGAAGTGTTTATATATACTTACCCACATAATTGTCATTGAATGACTTAACTTTTGGTTGGGATGTACAACATGGGTGATACAAATATTCGGACCAATCTAGTTATTTGTGGGCTTGTGGATATTTTACCTTTTGTGAATAATTTTCCTTAATTTATTTTATTTTTTAATATCCAAAAGGAGTTTATATTCAGTTGAAATACATATATAGGAGCGATTATAACTGCTCATGACATTTTTGGATAATGGGAAGATAATGGCTATTATTAGTATAAATTTGAATTTAATTCAATTTAAAATACTAGATAATTAGCATTATCCCTAATATTTTGAATTTAAAATTCGTTTAGGTTGCTCACTGTTGCCCTAATTCTCTACTATAAATATGAGATTGATTCCTCAATTTTAAATCATCTCTCAAACATATTTCATATCTTTCAAATACATTTTCTCTCCTGTTTTCTTCCGGTGATTGGCGAAGGCAAGAACAATTCGGGAACTCAACAACCGTGCTATTGTTGGAGTTCCTCTTGTTGTTGTATTTTGGGAGACAAATTACCAATAAACTCAGCACTCTCGGAGTGGCAAAAAATCTGTCTTAAGGAAACTGCGATCGTGCAGGCCTCAACTCGATTCCGACTTATCGTTTTTAAAATGGGTTTAATCTAAAATATTTTATTTTTTTCTATTCTATTTTACTGCTCGTTTAAATAATAATATTTTATTATTATTTTTAATCTTGAATTACTCACCTATTATCTAACAACCTTAAAACATATTTTAATCCAAGACGAACAGAGGAAACGATTAATGTAGCTCGACAGAAGCACATGATTTAAAATCATGTTTATCAACCTTGTTGAGATTGATTACACTGAGGCAGTGACATATTTTATATGTTTAGTTTTAACTTTGGGAAGGAATCAATTTTGGTTTACCTTACAGCAAAGAGGAGCCTTTTTATTTTGATCATGGTTTGACGCCATTCGACACTTTTATTAGGCGAATGGAAACATTTGGTGCAAGAAAGGATGATGGATGATCACATGTTTTCGTACGAGATTCTCGACGATCAAATCGAGGTTGATAAATTATTCTTCGGAATAAAATGAGAAAGTAATCAATTTGTTTCAGGAACTACCCTGTCGTTTTTAGACGGATTTGTTAAAAATCTAAAATTGAGATAAATCTGTTTTACAGAAATTGTTATGAAAATTAATCGAGGTTATGGATTTTGTGAAATATCAAAATTAAATAAATGAAAATTTAATTTTTGATTTATTAGAATTATAATTAATTTCGGGTTTGTTTCCTTCATTAAAAGAGAAACAATTGATATGGTAAATTTAATTTTTATCTTATGGGAATACATGATTTCATGCATGTATAAAAACTTATTCATGAGAATAAAGGTTTTGATTTAGACAATATTATCTATGGATCAAATAAAACATTTATTCAATATATGATTAAATTGCTTATTTGATATGAAATATGATAATATTAAAACCATATATATAAATTTAAGGAAATCATGGATTGCTTATTTTATGACAATACCATATAAGTGAATATTTCATTAAGGTAATATTCCTTAATGATTTAATAAATACATGTGTGCATGTATTATGTTAATTTTAATATCATAAATTATGATATTAATTTGATAATAATATTTTGATATTATTATGTTTAAGGCAATTTATTTATTTCAAAAATAATATTGACTTTAATGTTATATGGCATAAAAAGGATGTTAAATAATAATTATTGAGATAATTATTATTTGTGTTTGGAAACACTTTGAATTATTATTTTAATTAATAATTTTCCTTGAAAGTATAAACATAAAGAATTTCTTGATTGTTTTGGAAATAAAGATCTCGTAAATAATTCATTTTGAAAATTATTTCCTACCGTTTTAACGGATTTACTTGATCTTTCAAACAAAAATCAATGAAATTTAAAACAAAGGACTAATTCTTTTGAAGAATTAAGATGCTTTGATATCTTCATTTGGATTTTTTGCGATTAATCCCAATATTTTTAAATAAAGATAAGAGAAACAAATCATTGAATTTATTTCTTTGATAGAATCTTGTGTTGATTCTATTTTTGAAAGGAAAATAAATAACAAATATATTTTCGAAGAATCTTATTATTAGATTTATTTAGAAATCTTTTATGATTCTAACTTGGAAATAAATCAGTGAATTTATTTCATGTGGATGTTCAAAATTGAGATACAGTAAATAAATTTATTTTCAGGAATTTAATTCATGCCGTTATAACGGGTTTACTTGATATTTTTTCAAACAAAGTGAACAAATCTGTTTTAACAGAATTTGTTCGTAGAAGTAACATTGCTTACTAATTCTACAATGTTGATTCGACCAAGGTCTTGAATCAAAGTATAGAAGAAAGTTGTTCTCTAGGTTAAAAATTCTTAAAGCCTATTTTGATGTGTGTTATAAAATACACAATGTTTAAAATTAGCTTAAGAATTATGAGGGTCATTAGACCATAAATGGAAGATGTTGGTGTTGAGAAATTCTTAGCGATTTATTCCAAAATATAGTGAATTAAAGGCAGTGACTTAATTGATCACTCAAACTTTAATGATTTCAAGAACTTCCATAAACGGACGATTGAAAGAAAATTTTAAAGTGCATGTCTAGGATTGATTCTTTGAAAAGACTTGGTTCTTATGTGTGCCTAACACCACCTCTCTTATCATAAGTTACCTACCTGGTGCATTGTTTATTGTTATCCTTTCAATTAAAACCTTATGAACTTTTGTTTTAGGATTCTAGTTTACTAAAATCATATTGTCTAACAAAAATTGAAAATTATAATTTTGTTTTCGATTTTTAGTCTTTGACTAAATTTTTTATATTTAACAAATTTATAATATTTTGATTGTGACTATGTTACACAATCAGTGAAATTCATAAAGAATAATTTCAAAATATGACAACAAAGATGTATAAACTTGGTCAAAAAAAGATCCCACTAATGCTAAAGAGGATGAGGTAAATATTGTTACTATCTTTAAATATTGCTAAGCAAATATTACTAAGGAAAATATTGCTAGAGGAAACATACTGAAAGTAAAAAATGACTTCAAACCGCAAATTAGGCGGTGTATCTCAAGAAGCTAATTTTATGAGAAAATGCTTCAATTGTTATGAGATATGAAATAAGTCTTTGGACTATACTTCCAAATAAGATCAATATTATGATAAAATTTTATCATAATAATTGATATGATGAACGATTGTTTGAAGGAAATTTATTACCTTCGAGATAGAACAATTTAGTTTTACTTAAAAGCAAAGCTGATATAAGGAAATTATTCCTTATAAGAAGGATGTTGAAACTCAAATTGATTAATTTAAGGAGAAACTCTTTTGTGAGTATTGTTGCAACAATCTAAAGGTACAATGGTTTTGAAGATAACTTCTAAAAGAATTAAATCTTCAGAATGTGCCTAACATGTAAAAGAATTGTTATATCAACTAAGTGCATGCAAGACACCATATGAGTTATGGAAGGAAATGAAGCATTCCTACAACTACATAAAAATGTGGGGTGTCATGCTAAGGTAATATTCCATTACCAAAGAAAATGAAAATAAGTAGGCTGTATTCTCATTGACTATGTGAAACATAACAATGAATATCAATTTTTATAGAAAAATATAATAATAAAATTGTAACATCCCGTTTTTGGGGTTATTAGTTAGGCTTAAGTTAGGAGAATTCGATTCGGGTCGAATCGGGTTCTCTGGTTCATTATTCCGGGAAAGATAAAATAAGAATATTTTTAATTAAGAAAAATAATAATTTTGGAATATTGTTTAAAATATTAGAAATATGTTTCAAGATTGAAAGAAAGTAATTTGGACTTTATATTGATTTTTAATTATGCTTAATTATGTATAAATAACCAATTTGTAATTTTTGGAAAGATTGGAGGACCTATTTTGTAATTTTCGGAAAATTGATGTTTTAGTGACTAAATTGAAAAGCAAGCTAAACTTAGAATCCTTAGAGGGTCATAAACCCATTTCTAATTTTTAATAATGATTTATTCATCAAAATGTATTTTAATTACTTTAATTAGAGATTTTAATCTTTTTCTCTCAAAACTACTTTTCTCTCATTTTCTCTCCACTTTCCCTTCATCTTTTCTCTTCAATTCCTTGTTGATTTTTGCATCTTTTTCAACAAAGATTATATCATTTTGATCATCTTTCCATCCTTTACAAAACCTAAGCATCAATTTTATCAAATCAACATCAAATTGCAAGGAATCAAGAAGAGGAAATTACATCTTTTTGGTGAATAGATCTTGAAGGTAATTTTCTGGATTTTTATTCTTTTCTAAGGTTCTTTATTGAAATTCCCAAGTATTAGCTTGCTAATCTTTGAAAAAAAACTTAATTCCATGTTTTCAATGTTAGATCTAGTGATTTTGTGAAAGTTTTTGTGAAATCTTTTTGGATCTCATTCAATGCTGGAATTAGATGGATTCAATTGTGTTTTTATGTTAATTAAATGATTAATTGAATCTTCATTTGATAGCACATTGATTTAATCCTGGAATAATATAATCGGTGTAGTTTTAAGATGTTTTTCGGTTGTTTTAGGGGCTGTTTTAGATGCTTTAATGTTGCTGGAGATATAAGGATGGTTTGAATGTGTTTTTTGGTTCATATTTGAAGTGGATTAGATGTTAGATTTATTAGGTTTTGGGCTGATATTGTTTGGATGCGTTTTGGCTTAGTTCATAGTCTTTTCGGCTAAATTTTCGGTAGTTTAATGGTGATCGGATATGGCTGTTGGTTTGAGCATGTTATGATGTGAGAATGCTCTGTTTTTAATGTTGTAGAAGAGGTACAAGAAAGTGCTTGATTTCTGGTGCGTTGGTACGATCATCGGATAGCGGCGAAAGCTCGTTTCGCTTGTTGGTGAGTGATTACGGATTTAAAGCGAATCGCGTTTGGTACGGTTCTGTTTTGGGGACTATGGAAGAGTGTGAAAACCTTCCATAGTTAAAGAGTAAGTAAAGTAAATGTTTTTGATAACCGATATGAGTTTCGACTACATTTGATAAAGGTATTATGTTTGTAACGCAATGAGATTTATGGAAATGCATGAGTATGATTTGAATTGGTGCATACATGAGAGATACTTGCTGAAATGCATAGCTTATTTAGCATCCATGATTATGAAAAATTATGAGAAATGATTTAGAATACAATATGGTTAATTGCCTTATACATGATGGTGCCTTTGGGCATGGCTTTTGGTTCATTTGTTGAACATATTATGCATGCATTATGAGCAGCAAGTTATCATGCACATTTGATTATGATATTGGCTTAGTGACACTAACTTTAGATTCGAATACGAATGACATGTCATTAGGATTGTCTTAAGTGTACTATAAACAAAATTGAGAATACAAAATATTGCCTACACGTAACAAGGGTAACTTTTTGTCCAACTGTGCGTGATAGAGCCGCCTACACGTAACAAGGAAGACTATGTGTCCGATCGTGCGTGGTAGTGCTATAATGGTGACTTCGTGTCATGTCAATGGTGACTTCGTGTCATGACGAGACAATGGTCTCTAACAATAGATCCGTGTATTCGGTGAACTCAAGGTTCACATTAAAGTGGTCACTAGAATGCCAATATACATACATGAATTTGAGAAGAAGATTGTGCATCATTTATAAATTGTTTTGACAAGGTTATGTGAACTCAAGGATGCAAATGGTTTAAAGAACATGAGCATGAGATGTTAACATGCATGATTTAACAATGTATTGCAAATTATGGTTTCATCATGGTTTTAAATAGATGCATTGATGATTTGTGTAGAGCTTCCTCACTAAGCATGTTTGCTTAAGCTCTCTTTTCATCATTGCAGAAAAATAAAGGCACTTGGGGATTCGTTCGAGGCAAGGAAACCAAGGGGCAGAATCACTTTGAATTTGGTATGTTTTTGGCAAATAAATTGGGCAAGGCAATGTGTAACCCAACCTATGTGAGGAGTGTGTACTTAGGCTTTGGTTTATGTTGTAATAAGACCATTATGGTTTGATTGTTAATTGTTGAACTTTGGAATAGTTTGAATTGTTGAAGCATGTACTAGAATGATTGTTATGTTGTTAATCATTTTCTAGGGAGCATGCCTATAGCTTGATTGATGTCCGTGACGTTGTTGATTATGTGCCATGTGTTGCTAATTATGCCTAGGACTGATACATTTAGTAGTTCTAATTAATGGTTGAGTGTTGAGTAATTGGTGTGCACTTAGTGTAACGAAACTTTTGGTTCTAGACCCAAAGTTTCGAAACCTTGCGGGCAGTTTCAATTCAGGGAAGCTACTGGACGCGAAATGTTTCGAAACTTTCCAGGAAAGTTTCGAAACCTTTTACAAAAAGTTTCGAAACCTTCCCAGAGGTTTCAAAACCTTTGATTAACAAGGATTGAAAGTTGCTGGAAATTATATTTTAGTCCCGGATATCTTCCTTTGTTCGATTAAGGTACTTACAGATGTTATTTTGAGCTGAAATTTTGCATGCATGCATAAAGTTGATTTAATTTCAAGATAGTTAACCTAATTTGGATGAAGTCCTTGTATTTTGGAAGATTTACATTTTGGTCTCTAAATTAGAGAAACATGCAATTGATGATGTTAGGATGATCCGTTTGAGTTGAGATTTATTGTGAAGAACACTTGAGTGTTTAATTGAACATTGATGGAAAGAATTTCTACTTTACTAATTGAATTTAAAAGTTTTATGTTTTAGTCCTTAATCTACTTAAGTGTTTAATCTGAGGTTTGTTTTTAATTAATGTGTTATCGATAATGCTTTGTAAGAGATCTTGACACATAGGAATAAAATTGCACATCTAGGCAAGATAAAATAAAAAAAATATAACGGTTTTAGGGTTGTTTATCGAATCAGACCCTCGCGGGTTTGGTTTGATATTCCCCGTGTAACCCATTAGTGCCGGTTCCGTTTAGGCTGGGCTAAGGGGGTTACAAAAATAGAAAGACTCATTGTTTAAATACATTTCCTAGAGAAGTTGATCCAAGATATGAGAAAGAGTCCACATGTTCAACAAACGGTTAAAATAAGGATATTGTCATGATGACAAGTAAGTGTGACAAATGATGATTTGTCAAACCAACTAGGATATATGATCCTATGTTGATGACGTACAATGAAATGATAAATATACCAAAGACCTATTAATTGAAGATTGATATTGTAAATATCAGATTGATAGATTTGATTCTTGATATCCAAATCAAACAATCACTTGAATGTCTCATATTAACAAAGTCACACTACGTGGAAAACGATGTTTGGCCAGGATATTTTCGACATAGCCAGAACTCCAAAATACGAGCCAATACTTGTTGAAATGGAATATGCAAATGTCATATACAATCTAAATATATCGTATTAGACAAAGTAGCATTTTCACTATGAGCAATTTAAGCAGATTCACAAATTAATCCATGGTCAAACCTTGGATAATAATTGTGAGAATTTTTGAGATATCTCAAAGATACTCAAGATTGTAAAACATTATTTCATAAAGATTCTTCGATATAAGTGAATATTTTCACATTGAATGAATAAGCTATATCACGTGTTTTCTCAAGACAAACGTTTACAACCAGATTCAAAATAGAATCTGAGTTTGAGATCCAGACAATTCTGGAAAATGTTAAATGACTTTAAAATGTCTTGGAAGATACTCACGAATGCCTGAGCATGTGCCAACAATGATTATTGGTAGAGAACATTGTTTTACGAGTAACGATAATTTGAGACGTACGTGTCATCAATTTGATACCGTTAAACAACTAATCTCAAATAGAGTTATCACTTTTGATCAAAGGATAACATTATGGATTCACTAACCTAAGGTTTAAATTGAGATCAAATTGAGAAAAAATCTAAAGGAATATGACTAAAGCCCATTAAAAATAAAGACGCTATGTGAAGGAAAAATCCCACCTAGTTGACTGGAGATCCTAAGATCTAGGTTCAAAGGGACAACCTAATTGCATAGACCTGTACGGTCACTGTGGGTTTCCTTCCCCAAGTCTATTCCTATGATGTGAATAGTGAAAAAAAATTAGTAAAGGTTAAGCAAAAGCTTTTAATGACCATTGTGTGCTTCGGTGAGCCAAGCAACACGAGTCACCTATGTGAGAGTGAAGTGGGGCCGCTTCAAGGAGACTATTGGGCATAGTTCTTTCATAATCTTGTAGAACCAAGAGATGTCCATGGCCTTAAGGGCATAACCATGAGAGATGTATCTCTTGTCAGAGAGATAGGTGTGTGAAGTATGTCATCGTTTATACCAACGGCTGACAGTTCAAGTATATCGCGTCTACTGATTAGCTAGTAAAGTAAATATACTTTCACAATGGAAGGTTCAAAGGTGGACACCTACCTATCCTATGCATCTATCAATCGTAAAGCCTATCACCACATTGTGCCAAAATATTTGATAAAAACATCAATTTCATTCATGTGGGGGATTGTTGAAAAATAGTGAGCAAATGACCATCTTTGAAGCATTTTTTGGAAGTGTAAAGATGAGTATTCGAATAAGGAAATTATTGATTCCTATTCTACTCCGTGAGATCTTTACAACGGTAGCTCATATGCTCAAAATTGTTGAGTGATGAATGATAAATTGATGCTTAAAATAAGAAGGTCAAGAATAAAATAAGGAATGAAGAATCCCTTATCCCACATTGGTGAGATAAATGAAGTGAGAAGTGTTTATATACACTTACCCACATAATTATCGTTGAATGACTTAACTCTTGGTTGGGGTGCACGACGTGGACGATACAAATGTTCGGACCGGTCGAGCTCTTTGTGGGTTTACAGATATTTTACCCTTTGTGAATAATTTTCCTTAATTTATTTTATTTTTTAATATCCAAAAGGAGTTTATATTTGTTGAAATACATATGTAGGAGCGGTTATAACTTGATATTTTTGGATAATGGGAAAATAATGACTATTATTAGTATAAATTTGAATTTAATTTAATTTAAAATACTAGATAATTAGAATTATCCATAATATTTCGAATTTTAATTTCGTTTAGGTTACTCACTATTGCCCTAATTCTCTACTATAAATATGAGATTGATTCCTCAGTTTTAAATCATCTCTCAAACATATTTCATATCTCTCAAATACATTTTCTCTCCTGTTTTCTTCCGATGATTGGCGAAGGCAAGAACAGTTCGGGAACTCAACAACCGTTCTATTGTTGGAGTTCCTCTTGTTGTTGTATCTTGGAAGACAGACTACCAATAAACTCAACACCCTCGGAGTGACAAAAAATCTATCTTAAGGAAACTGTGATCGTGCAGGCCTCAACTCGATTCTAACTTATCGTTGAATGTTTGATCTAAAATATTTTATTTCTTTCTGTTCTATTAAAATTGTTTATAATTTTTAATACAAGAGAAAGATCATAATTTCATCATTTTTTTACTTTCTTATTTTTCCTTTTTATTTTTTCTTACTTCGTCTCTTTTTCTCCTTCCTTTTCCTTTTTTCGTAAAACGCTAAAAGCAAGCATCTAGTACCGTCTTTTACAATACTTCCGTAAATCATTGATATTTCATCCATCAATCATTTGAGTACTGGGTGAGGACGAATTTGAGGGCTTACTATTCGAATAACCGTCATCCAATCCTGCAAATGTTACTGAAAACGCGACTCCTAATGAGTCTGGACGATTCACAAAAGTGTGTGAATCATAATTTGTTAGGAGGTCTTCCACGTGGGTTCAGCCGTTGGAAAGCCTAATTAACCATCTGGAACATTGAACATGCTAGTGGTGTCTATTTTTTTTCCCAACCCAATTTCCAGCAGCTTCTAGAAATTGTCCATCATGCGAGACTCCATTGATGCCATAAATCCCTCCAATCGAGTAATCTCGGACTGAAGTCGAGTTGATTCCTGCCTCCAATCGGGCGATTGAGTCTGAGTTCCGGTCGCAGCCACCCCATGCTGAGATTCCACTGCTGCCAACGCCGCCTGATGCCTAGTTTCGACCATTTTCCGAGGACCGTAGTAGCTCTGGTACCCTTATAAGCAGCTAAACAGAAGATTAAAAAGAAACAAAAAATTTGGAGGAATACGAGAGCCAGAGAAAACTCTTCTCTGTTCAATATTCAAGCTAAAAAAAGAGATAGATCCAAAAACGGCTCAATAGGGCACAAAACACATACACCCTATTCTTGCCCACACACATCAAAACGCAACGTTTCATTAGTGGTTTTAAACAAAACGCACACTTCATTTAAGTCTAACGGACACTTAATTATTTTTAAACATTAACAACTTTCCAACGGCTGAACCCACGTGGAAGACCTCCTAACATAATAATACCTCAATCGAATGCGTGTTGCGCTACGATTTTGTGTTGTTGTGCGATAAAGATACATTATATTAGTATCTTGAGTTATCCGGTTTTGGTCACTGAAATACGTCTCTCACTATTGTCGCGAAAAATCTAGAGAAGAATTGCAGAAGAGTCTTCTTAAGTTGGGTGCACAGAATGCCATGTTTCTCTTCAAAAGGTAAATCATTAGCAATGAAAGTTTGTTTCTTTATTTGTTTCCATATATTGGTTACATAGTTAATCCGTTCATACAAATTCATTAATTTTAAGAATATTGTCTTAAAACTCCTAACATTTCATGAGTTTGTATTTTATAAGTAATTAGTTCTAGGTTGATAAAAGATTTGCTTCAAATATCCGTGCTTTGCAATCAACTTTTAAGAACTCAAAACTTTAAAGTTTAGAGGTGATGGGCAAATGTATGATGGTGTTAAATTCTACTAAAAAATTAGGTTAATACATTATTTGTGACGAAGAGAATTATGAATGACGAAATCATATAAAATTCGATAACATAATTAGTTGTCATAGAATATAAATTATAAAGTGATTATGTTTTATCGTTATTCATTCTATTATAGGTGACGATATATTATATCACTAACAATGTGACAATATTGCTTTCGTCACTTATACAACTGAATTGTTATATTATTGGTGACGATACGAATGACTAATGATGATTTTTTTATTATTTTGTGACATAATTAATTGTCACTAAATATAAAATATAAGGTGACATTATACATTAACGTCATTGTCTCTTCAACCATACGTGACGAAAAACAATACATCATCACGTTTGACATTTAGTGACACACTTAGCGTGACGAACGTCGTGACATTGATATTTATGTCATAAAATACAAATTGTGACGTAAATACGAGTTTCAATGACAATATTTTAGATGTCACTTATAAACAAATTTGTTGTAGTGGAAAGTTTGTATTTCGGTAAACAAAACACCTAAATTCAGATATAAGTTTAATAAATAAAACTAGAAACACGAGATGATAAAAAATATCAGACATAGAAAAGGTAAAAACCAAGTCCAAAGACTCGAAATAAAAGACGGATACAAACATCACCAAAACTCACGATGATAAGTAAAATCATCAACAAACAACATAAAATTGCATATTACAATGAAGGTACATTGACAACAGAGATATTACCACTATTCAATCGTGAAAAAGAACGGTAGATATAATCACATATCCAAATCTTGTTCGAGGATCCGAAATAGGAAGATTAACAATATAAAGAAAGAAGCACCATCTTGATCGATCTTGACGTCGTCAAGAATAGGTGAAGTTAATATAAGACTTGAATTTAAATATTTTTATAACATATATAATTCTATAACCATTTTAAAACTATTAAAAAATATTTAACAACACTAGAAGTGAAGTTATGGGGTGTTCTTATTGTTTTATCGAGAATATGAGATAGTGACATTCGTCAAGTCGAAGTGAAAACTAATTGATAGGAAGCCTTTTGTTTGTTGCAAAATGTTTGAACACATAGGGGTCTTTGTCTATTCTACTTCACATTCGCGGTTTGGTAGAGTGAACATGAACATCCACTTTTAACACGTTGGTAGAGCTTATAATAAAGTGGTCGATTACATTGTCAAACTAGATTCCCCTTTGGATTTCGAAGTCAAGATTTTGGACCCTCTCCCAAATGGGGTCATGAATCTTCTCAATGAGGATGATTATGAAATTTAAGTCACATTTTTTTTGATAATACGAGTTTGGTTAACTAGGTATTGTAGCGTGTATTTTTCTTTCTTTATTTAAATTTTAAAAAATTTAACGAGTAACATTATAATTTATTTTATGTATTCTTTATTCTAATATAATTATCTCTCTTTATAAAAAATATCAACAGTAATTCACTACACCAGATTTGGTCTATAGCGGCACTACTAGCGGCATTTAAAGAGAAAACGTCACAATAGACGCCACATATAGTGGTGTTTGATTAAAAACGCCACAAAATTTTGTTGCCAGTAGCGTTTGTGCCATAGGCGCCTCAACATGCGTACTATTACTGGCGTTTTTGTGAAAAACGCCGCAAAAAACAAATATATAGTGACGTTTTTACATATAAACGCCGCAAAGTTTTATAATATTACCCACGTGTATCAGGACAATTCATCCCCAATTGAAACCTTATTGCCCTTAGTCTTCTCGCCGATTTTCCCTGTCCTCACTCTCTCCATTTTATTGTCGACCGCACCAAGTCGGATTGAACGACCTTGTCTCGCCGGATTTGATAAAGAAAGAAATCAATGGAAAGAGAGAGGCACTGGAACTGCGAAGCTGTTGAAGCACAAAGAGATGGGAAAAGTTCACCTTGTAACGCGGCAGTATAAGACTCTGAAGATCTGTGTCAATCATCTGAGTATCCTTCTTATTTTCAGAGATTTTCTTTAGGTAGAGATTTTTTTGGGTTTGAATTTGATATTTACATTCTTTGAAAACAAATATGATGGGTAAGGTTAAATTTAATTTCTTATTGACCATAAATGGTGGTTTGAATTTCTAAATTGATGGTTTGAATTAGATATTTACTCATTATATTTGTTTTGTTTTGTTTTGTTTGATTTTGGTCAATTATTCCTTTAAAAAGTCTAACATTACTGTTTCGACTGAACTTTTCTTTTCCCCTTTTCTTTACAGGCTAGAGGGTTGAAGAAACATTTGAAGAGGCTCAATGCTCCAAGGTTGGATACTTGACAAGCTTGGTGGTGCATTTATATATGTTCTCTTTTCTTTACAGGCTAGAGGGTTGAAGAAACCTTTATCTTCAACTGATTTGATGTTACTGTCGTTTTATTTATTTATTTCGAATCATTGATCATGTAGGCACCCAAGCCATCATCCGAACCACACAAGTCTAGAGAGTGCTTGACGCTTATTTTAATTCTGCGAAACAGATTAAAGTATGCTCTAACATATAGAGAAGTGATTGTCATTCTTATGCAAAGGCATGTTATGGTAGACAGGAAGGTTAGGACAGATAAAACATACCCGGTTGGTTTCATGGTTATGTAGAATCTGATCTTGTTTAATGGTTTCTCCAAATTGTCCCATTGTATGGCTATTTTTGTAGATTTAGTTTAATGGTTCCACTTTCTGTTTTTACCTGAACTTCACTGTACTTGTATATTGTCTAAAGTATTTTTTTTTGTTTTCAGATGTTTCTATCCCAAAGACGAATGAAGACTTCTGTCTCCTTCATGCCGCCACAGGTGATGAAACCAAGGTTTGTATCTATCGTTCCTCATTTTGTTCTATTTCCTGTTATAGCTGTTAATTATTGGTTAAGTTTCACTCGTATTTTGTCATATTGATTTGATTGTATTTTAATGATTGTTTTTGTTTCACTGGACTTTTTAGTTTAAGATTTGTAAAGTTCGATCTGTCCAATTTAATCTAACCTATCATAAGTCTCTTCTAGCATGCATTGCAAACAATATACGTAGACACATATAATTATTATGTGTAAAACTTTACATTGAAAATCCATATATGATATACCAGAAAACAAGAAAGGGGTTAGGTGAGGGTATATGTGAGAATGAGATCAAGAGAGAAATTAAACTTAGATTGGCATGTATGGGTAATATTCAAGATAATATTCACTGATTATTGTTATATATTTTTATTCTTTTTAAATGATTACTAGTATCATTTTTAAAACAATTTTGTTTCCACTGCTGGGGCTTTACTCTACTGTACATGGGGAAAAGGTATGAATTTTAATTTTCGTACTAAATATTAAGATATATCATCACATGTGACCTTTTCTAAACAAAGCATTTGAATTATTATTCAATAGATTGCGGAGATCCTAAAAGATCGTCCATCTTGGTTCCGTGAGTGCCGGAACCTTAAAGTTTTACATGTACCCCCTACATTTGCAATCAAGTCTTTAGAGTTACAGATCTTTGATAAGTTTAAACTAAAGTAATCCTCATTAATTACATGAACTAATCATTGTTGCCATATATAAATTTATATTTACTTTTATCTATATTGTCATCTTTACATGTATGCAGTGGAATTGATGAGAATGCTGTGGGAGCCTATTCGGAGCTTGTCTTTGCTCCTATTGATGAGCTTGTCTTTGCTCCTATTGATGAGATGTTTTCTGATAATGCTCCCTTAGTACCTTTTGGATTCCGCATTATCCCGTTGGAGTCAAAATCAGTAAGGTTTCACTAAACTTTAACATAAAATAGGGGAGACAACACAAATGATAGTATGTTTGAATCCATTCAATGAAACTATGATAAACTGTTGCCATAAAATTATGTCATCAAGAGTGCATTGTAGAAAATGATGTGTAAATAAGCTAATCATACCTACATCTTATGTATGAAGGTTGTGATTCATGAAGCCATGGAATAGACCATAAGCATTACTAAAGCTAGGATACAAGCAACACTAAAGCTGGGATCAATTATTTGGAAACTCAGGTGCTTTATCTACTCTAGAACATATCCTTCCATTATTATGAATCTAGAAGTCAATTGTTTTTGTAAGAAATACATGAGATCAATTTTTATTATAGACTTTGTTTTCGATTTTGTTATTTAAATGATTATGGTTGTATTTTTTGTTTATGTATTATTTGATTATTAAAATAATATAGTATTATTTATATATATTTTTTAAATATGGTGTTATTAGCGCGTTTGTACAGAAAAACGTTAAAAAAATATTCTTTAGTGCGTTTGTAATGAAAAACGTTGTAGAAAACCATTATTTAGCGGCGTTTTTGGACAAAAAACGTCACAGTTGGTTCAGATCTTTAGCGGCGTTTGTGAGAAAAATGTCACAAAAAATGACTCTTTAGCAGCGTTTTGGATTTCAAACGCCCTAGAGAATGAATTTTTTGCGACGTTTTTAAATAAAAAAATCTGGACCAGTTGTGGCGTTTTCTCTCCAAAAACGCCGCAAACTATTGCGACGCTGGTTTTAGCGGCATTTCTTGTAACGTTTTTATAAGCTCCAGAAGCATTTTTAGTGACGCTAGAAAACGCCACTATAAAACCTATTTTACTGTGATTAAATGAAGAATATATACCTAACCAAGTTTGACAAGAATAGTTTGAGCATATATTTTTATTAATTGTTGAAAAGTAATATAAACTTAAATCCAACATGGAAAATCAGTTAAGCAAAAAACCGACAAGGTATGACTTTTTTTTCCCCAAACATTGATGTAAATATATAAATGTTGAAACAATAACAAACATTTTATTTACCATTGTATTAAATGGTTGGATTAATATTCAATCAGGGGTAAACGTTTAACCAAGTTGAGTCAAAAAAATATTCGAGTTGACGAGTCGCATGTACAACTCAAATTTTATTTGAATTATTTTTTATTTGATTCATGTTTTAAAAAATTGAGTTGAATAAAGTCAAATCGAGATTTTCCTATAAAAATTTAATTGTAATTATTTATTATTTTATAGTATAATTTGTTTCTAATTTAAAATTTTCTCTAATTATATAAAAAATATATTTCTTCATATTTTTTATTTATGGTAATATTTCTTCATATTTTATATATCAATATATATATACATATCAAAAAAAGCTTAAGAGTTCATCTCGAACTTAAAAATAAATCATATAATTAATAAAAAATTTAGTTATTCAAGTTACATGAATTTCTATTTTACAACTCAAACTTTATTTAAATTTTTTGAAGTCGAGTCAAATTCATAAAATCTCAAGTCGAGTCAAGACAAATCAAGTATTTCTACCTTGAGTCGAGTTGAATTATTCGATTTTTTTGAATCGAGTTAAGTTTTATTCATCCCTATTTTCATTAACATGGTTTTTTAAATAATTTTAAAGTTTCTAAATAAAACATAATTTAATAAACATTTAAACCCACCTTCATGTTTGTATTAGTTGAATGGTTAAATCCATAGTTCAATATCAAGTTGGGCTTACAAGTTAACAACCCAATAAAAGAAGCGGGTTAATAATGATTTTTTATTTTTATTTTTAATGAGGTGATTAATTAGTCATGATATAAATTTATTAAATACTTTTAATTTAATATTTAAATGATGTTATATATATTTAAATACGTTAAACTATTTAATATATTTTTTATTAATATTGTATTTATGGTGTTTTTAAGATTATAGTACGAGATTGCATTTTTTAAAGTGACTGGGTTAGGAGTAAATGTTATTAATTGCATTCTATGATTTATAATGTATTTCTCATCTTTAACAAATATTTTAGAACATAAAATATAAAGCTTTGTACGAACATCCCCACTGATCTTCTCAGCCGTTTCAATTTCTGCAAGTGTCTGAAATAGCATAATCCCGAACTGAAACATTACAAGTTAAAAACACACGGATATATACGATTAGTATATCATATTTTAACCTGGAGAGTATTGTCAAGAACCCTAATAATATAATCAACTGTTGAAGGCTTTTATCAGGATATTATCATTATATGTGAAACTTAGAGCTAAATGGGGACCATATCACCTTCACTGTAAAGATTGTCAGCTTCAGGATCTTAGACAGATGGACAGTTTTGGTATGAAACCAAATGAAACTCTAACTGAAATGAAAATTTTAGTCATTATATTGCCGCTGCAGCATCATCAAGATTCTCATATATATAAAAGGGCTGATTGGTATTTGGTATCGTCACCATTGTTCAGTTGCCCTAAGATTACTTTGTGAATCTTGATGACGCTCCACCCGCAAACAATGACTGCTGTATCATCTTTGTCTTTTCTTCAACACCTCATGCAAAGAGAAACCCTAACCCTAAATCAAAATCTTAACCATTGAACCCAAGTGAAATGGAAAGGTAAAGCAAAAAGGCAAGCTTTAAGAGAAAATAAAAGGAAGAAAAATGGGAAACCAAGCCTAGAACATGTGAAACAAGTAAGACCCAGTAGCCAGTAGGGCAGTACTACAACATGAGGCAAAGATTAGAAAAACATGAAAGAAATACAGAACAAGGAGAAAGATGTTAGGGTAGAACCGTGGGGAATGGAAGAGGGCATGAAGGGGTATAAATAGATAGAGGAAGAGAGCAATGAATGGGTTTGCCATTGGGTGGGTGAGAGAGAGACTCGATACCACAACAGTTGAATATCATAAACAATAAATCTCCTAAGCAAGATCAATAAGTCGAATTTTAACGTTGTTCATGAAATAATTGAAGTCTTATTATGATTATATTATAATAGTAAAAGAAAAAGTTAATGGTGATTAGATATAAGTTGCGTCTTGTGCAAGCATATTTGATGCAGTTGACAGGGGACTGACTTGACCCCGCCATGTTATATTATGTAGCCAAAGGGTGGAGCCGGTGGAGGGAAGGTTTTCTCTTTCCCTAGTTTCCTTAGCTAGGTATTATCTAGGGTTTTCTCTACCGGGGCTTTGCCATTTTTGGCACATTTTCTCAACTTCTATGTTTTTTAGTTTATGCATAAACAATAATTCATTAATTAGATATTAAGATGAAAGGGAAATACTACTATGTTTCTGCAGCAGAGGGAGAGCAGAAAGCCTGAAAATTGTGTCCTACCAAACTGAGAATGAAATAATTAGAGAGAAAGGGAGAAAAGTGTGAGAGCTGTTTATTTTAATTTGTTAAATAAATATTTTAAATATACAGATCGGCTTAGCTACTTTCTTAATTCCGATTTTAGGTACTGAAAACATATGACTTCATGGCAACTTGTAATAGAAGGAACATTAACATTTTCATTTCTGGAAATAAAATTTAATTCAAAGAGTGGGTCCATTTCTTCAATGAAAGTTGGTTGATGCAGAATTGCATGTGTTGGTAGGGGCATTTTAATTCATTTTTTTTTTCTATTTTAGTCATGTTCTACTAATTTAATTTGTTCACCTTAACTAATAAATGTGGCATACAAATTTTCAAAAATATGTTTAGTTAAGTCGATACACTATTAAATTATTGTGCATATTTAAATTTGTTTGCTTAATCTACCAACATTGTTATATCAATGATAGATAGAGCGAATCAAATAAATAAATAAATAAAAAGATACGATAATTTGAGTGATTTTAAAAAAGTTATGGTTGCAAATGATGAGGTTGCCTAGGGAAGAAGGTTAACAAGAGATTGAACATGAATCAAAACAATTTCTGCCGTAATGGATTAACAACCGAATGATTAAAACATTAAAAAATTATGATTAAAACTTCTATTAGAAAATTTTCATATTTTTAATTTAGTTTAATTTAATTTGATTGATTGATGTATAAAATTATTACTACTATTATTTTTTTTCATTTACTTTAAATATTGAGAGTCGTTTTGTCCTACACGAGTAGAATAATTGTACGCATTATAGATGGTTTAGAGTTCTCTAGGCCAGAGTCCCGAAATTCAGCTGCTCCCTTGCCGGTTTTCTGTCCTATGAATTGCCCCTTTGCCATCGCCATTTCCAACCCATCTTTTCCACCTTCCTTCAAATGGAAACCCCCAACGTTTCTCAGGTCATCCCTGCTCCTACAGCTGCCGTCTTCCTCCAACTTTACACGCCAACCATCTCCTCTTTCGTTTCTTGTAGTGTCCTCACTTTATCCAGAACGAATACATGTTTTTATTCATCCTAATATGAGAAATGCATGGCGTATTAACTACTGTTTCCGCCAAATTATGAATGCCAATTGAAAGCACATCTTATCAGATTAGATTGCTTTATTAATGGGAATCTGAGCAATGCAGATGGGATGACTCTGGCCTGCGGGGTTCTTGTGGATCGAGGAAAACATACAGCTTGCAGTATTTTTCCCTTGGAGTCATCTCACACACATATATATAAATCTTGATTAAATGTAATATCAAAGTTGAGTCAAACTGCTAAACTTGGTAAAAACACTATTAACACTTTAAACTTTGCTTGCTTAATAACCAGTCATTCAACTGGTATTTATATAAAAGAAGTATTGAGTTTTATTTTCCCAAACAAGAGCTCACATTGATGATCAAAGGGAAGTGAATGATAAGCATTTATAGAAATTTAGGGGACAACCTATAAAATTGAAGGAGACCGACTTATAAAATTTTAAGAGACAAAAATAGATTTTTAATAAAAATATATATTTTAAATTATAAACGGATTTTAAATTTCAAGGGGTGATTGTCTTCTCGAGACCCATTTGGCCCATCCCATTTGGTTGATCATGTATTCGAGCTTAAAGGCAATTTTAATAATTTTAATAATTTCCGTCAATCAAGTTCTTGATATAATGATAAAATTTCTATTAAAATTAAGCTATGTTCAATAATATTAAAATTTTTGTTCCAACTTAAATAATTACTCCCTAAATCTATTCAAGAGATGGGTGTTTGTCTGAAATTTTGAAGAGTTTAGAATAATATTAAGTAAAAAAAATGGTTTGGAAAAAAATATTAAGTCTAAAAAAATGAGTTTGAATAAAAAATAAGCTTGTTCAAAATATGTGTGGAGTTCAAACTTCAACACTCAAAGCTTGAATGTAGTTCGATTATCTCTTTAACATTTTTAAATATACAGATTCTCTGAAAAACATCTTTATTCATATATAAAAAAGAGTGTGTATTAGTGTATTTGCATGCATTCAAAATTGCATTTAAAGCTCATGCAACCGTTCCTTGTTCCTGCTCCTCATATTGCTGCAAGCCCATGCATCGTTCCTACTCTCTATGCTGCTGTAAGCTTTCAAGACTGGTGTTAAGAGTTTGTTATTGTCTCAACAGGTAAGCTTTCAGAAAGTTGGTTGGTTACATCTTTCTAACTGAATTTTCAGGGTCAGTTACAAATACCAAGCTCAACTATGAAACAAGCTTTTGAGGGATGACTTAAGCATCTTCTTTGTTATCAAGCCCTACATAGTTAATTCTTTTCTTCTTTCTTACTGTATTCATCTTCATTTCTTTAATATTTAATATGGTGGTATTAGAGGCTGTAATGAACTAAAGACAAAAAAAAAGGATTTCAGAAGAAAGAGAATAGATTTCAGAGGAGAATATTTTTTTTCATTCATCAAGCATAAAACCAACCGTTGTGTACAAAACCCTTAATAAGTCTGTACAAATTTGTTTCTATTATAACTGGCATAACTAACTGAAAAATATACCATTCGGGCCACTTAATTAATAATAAATGGGCCATTACTAATTTCGAATCCATCATCCTTTTTCTTCTGCCCTGGGTCCATGAGTTGCTGAAGCCCTGAAGACCCAATTGAAACGCCCTTGTTATGCTTCTCTCGAAACGCCTCCGTTTGATCCAGCTCCTTATTCTCACATACGAAATTACGATCGGTCAGAGTACTTTCATATCCCTTTTTCCTTGGCTTTGACTCAGTCAAAATCCCCAAATTCTCTTCAACTTTCCTAATCCTCCATTCGACCAACCTCACTTTCTCCGATTTTTCATCCAAGATCATGACATCTCCCCTTTCTCCAAAGGATCTTTGTTCCCAAGGATTAAATTCTGGGAACTGAGATTTGAGGACAGTATAATCCTCCCAAGTGGTATTCTCTACCCCAAGGTTAGACCACTGAATGAGCAACTGGGTTATGGCTCGATTCTGGCATTTCACCATCCTTTTGTCAAGAACCATAATTGGGTAGACCTTCACTTTTCCATTATCGTTCATTTCTGAAGGTTCCAACAAGGTAATTCTCTTCTGTCCGATTTTCTTGTTTAACAAACTAACATGAAATACTGAGTGTAGTTTTGAGTTCGATGGAAGATCTAACTTGAATGCTACTAACCCTATTTTTTGTATCACTTTGTAAGGGCCGTAGAACTTGGCTGTTAGTTTAAGGTTCTTCCTCGGAGCAATGAAAGTCTGACGATAGGGCTGCAATTTAAGGTACATCTCATTTCCTATTTCGATTACCCTATTTGATCTCTTTTTGTCGACGTAATGTTTCATTCTTTGCTAAGCCTTAGTTAAATGGTCGTGTAAGATTTTGTTCAACTGCTCTCTGTATGTCTTCTCATCTTGTATATTGGCTACTGATGTATCTAGATTTTAGAATAAGATAGGGGGTTTGTACCCATAAAGTTCCTCAAAGGGGTGACCCCAATTGCAGTGTGAAAAATGGTGTTATACCACCACTCTGCCTGAGGTAGACATTTAGCCTAATCGATCGGTTTTATAAAGACATTCCTCTAAGATACTGTTCCAAGCATTGGTTCAGTCTTTTGGATTGTCCATCCGCCTCAGGGTGATAGATAGTGCTAAAGTAAGTGGAGGTCCCTGCTTGTTTCATCATCTCCTTCTAGAATAAGCTAGTGAAGAACTTGTCCCTGTCTGAGATCACTATCTTAGGAGGACTATGAAGCTTGTACACTTGATCTAAATAGACCTTGCCAATTCCAAGGAAGTGTAGGGATGAGACAAGCTTAGGAAATGTCCATATTTCGTAAACTTGTCAATGATTACCAGCACTTCCTTAGTGAAGTAAGAAGTCCTTCAACAAAGTCCATGGTAACAACTTTTCAAGCTTTACGAGGGACAAGTATGTGCTGCAACAGTCCTGTTTTAGCTAGGTGTTCACTTTTTATTCTATGACACACCTCATACTGCTGAATGTGATCAATCACCATACTCTTCATCCCTGACCAAAAGAATTGAGCTCTAAGTTTTTGATGAGTAGCTTGGAATTTAGAATGGCCTTCTTGAGAAGATTCATGTAATTCTTGTAGAACTTATAGTCTTAGTCCTTCATTACTTCCTATGTAGACTTTCTGTTCATATTTTAGTATCCCTTTGTTGAGATTCCACACAGGTTTGGCCTCCTTGTCCTGTACCCACTTAAAAATGAGAGAGGTAACATTTAAGCTCATTAAATCAGGCTCTTCCTCTCCTTGTCTGAATATGGCATCAGCCACTACATTGGTCCTCCCCTTTTTGTACTGAATTTTATAGTCTAGTCCCAACAATTTGATCAATCCTCTTTTTTGTATAGTGGTTGTAAGCTTCTGTTTCACGAGGTATTTCAGGGACTCATGGTCAATTTTGATCACAAAGGAGTTTCCTTCCAACTAATGCTTCCATTTGATCACAGCTAAAAGGATATCTAAGTACTCATTTTTATAGATTGATAGATCTACCTCATTAGTGTTTAGGGCTTTACTCAAATAGGCTACTATCTTCCATCTTGAGATAACACAACTCTAACTCCTTTTGAACTACCATCAGTCTCTAGATAGAACACTTTACTGAAATCTGGTAATGCTAACACTAGATCTTGACACATTGCTTGCTTCAACTGTTCCTAAGCTTCTCTGGACTCCTTAGTCCATACAAAGCCATCTTTCTTCAATATATTTGTTAATGGCTTACTTATCTCATCATACCCTTTCATGAATTTTTGGTAGTATCCTATCAGACTCTAAAAGTCCCTCAATTATTTAAGGGTCTTGGGAAATGACCACTCCTTCATAGCTGCTACCTTGGAAGGGTCAATAGTTACTTCCGGAGCTGAGATAATGTGCCTTAGGTACTCCACATGGCTCTGCTTAAAGAAATATTTTTTTCATTTGGTAAAAAAGTGGTTTTGTTTGAGAACTTCTAAGACCTTTCTCAAATGCTCTTCATGTTCTTCTAAGCTTGAACTATAGATCAGAATATCAACAAAGAACACTAGTAAAAACTTTCTCAAATATGCTTCAAACAACTCATTCATTAGAGCCTGAAAAGTAGTTGGGACATTGGTCAAACCAAAGAGCATCACTCTAAACTCATAGTGCACTTGGTGAGTCCTGAATGTTGTTTTATGGGTGTCTTCTGATCTGACCCTTATATGCCAATAACCTAACCTGAAATCCACCTTATAAAAATATTCATCTCTCTTCAATTCATCTAAAAGATCCTCCACAACTAGTATTAAATTTTTTTTCAATAGTAAAATTTAACTGTCTGTAATCCACAAAAAACCTTCACCTTTCATTTTTTTACCATTAAGCAAGGAGTAGTAAAAGGGCTCTTGCTGGTTTGTATTACTGAATTTGTCAACATTTCAATCACCTGTTTTTTATCTCTTTCTTATGATGATAGGGGTATCTGTAGGATCTATGGTTGACAGGATTGGTTCCTGAATTGAGGACAATGACATGGTCATGGGTCCTCATTGAGGGTAGTCTTTTAGGTTTTGTAAATACATCCTCATACTCCTTCAGAATTGGAATTAAAGAATTTAGAATTATTGTCTCCTCCTCCTCCAGAGACAGTAAATAAATCTCTCTAAAACATTCATGCTCCCTTTTTATCACTTATTCATTTTTCTCTAGAATGAGCTTTACTTCTTGCACCCCTTTTTCCTCCTTGTAACACAATAGTGTGATCTTCCTTTTTAAATTGTATTGTCATGTCCTTAAAGTCTATAAGAATTGAACTATAGTCTCTCATCCAATTCACTCCAAATACCATGTCAATGCCTCCAAAATTTATCACTCTAAAGTTGTGCTTAAATATTTGGCCTTGTATTTTTCACTTCAACTGGTTGCTCTTAGCAGTAATGTAGAGTTTTTCTTCATTGGCTAGAATTATTACCAAAGGTTGAGTGCTTACCAATTCCACTCCCTCCTTAGCTAATCTAGTAGTGATGAAACTGTGTGTGCTCCTACTGTCAATCAGGATACTGAGTATTCTGACTTTGATCAAGCTAGGTATCCTTAGGGTGTTGAAATCTACATTCTCAATAAGAGCATTGATAGAAATTTCTAACTCATCTTTTTTGTTCTTTTTAACCTTAGCTTCTTTCTCTTCTGTTTGTTCCTCAACTTTTATCGCTTCCTCTTCATCCTTTATCAAATGCAATAGTCTATTTTTGCATTGATGTCCTGGATTATAATTTTCCCTACACCTAAAGCAAAGGTTATAGGACCTTTTGTAATCTATTATTTCCTACTTGTTATTCTGTTAATTGCTCATGGTTTTAGTTTCTGGATTTGCTCGTTGTACTCTTTGACTATTTTGCTGAGAAGTAAAAAAAACATCTGGAAAATTATCTTTTCTTCTTACTGTCAATTTCTTAGGATAGTTCTAGCAACTTGGCCTTCTTGAAGGTTTCAGATAGGTCCTTAGGTGGGTGTATTTTGATTTTGTGTCAAAATTCTTTCGTTAGTCCACTTATGAAGCTGGACACAAAGTATTCCTCATATAAGGAAAAGTTTATTTGTAACATGTAAGGTTTGAACTCCTCAAACTTATCTTGATATTCCTCCACTGTTGTCTTCTACACTAACTTGTTGAATTCTTCATTACATCACTGAAGTCTTTATCACCAAATATGTGGTTTATGTCAGACACAAACTCATGCAAGTTTATTCTATTCTTCTGCATAACATATCCATCAAACCAAACTTCTACTCTTACACTCAAGTGCATGGCTGCAATTTCCATTCTTTGCTCATCAAGAATGTTAAAGATGAAAAATTATATTTCACACCTTATGACCCACCCTCTAGGATTTTCTCCTTCAAACATGTGTAGCTAAATCTTTAGTTTTAAGTTCAAGCTTTCCTAGAAATTTTCCTGACTAACTTTCTCTATCTTAGGTATCTCTTGCAACATAGAAGTGTCCCCTTTTTCAGACCATTGTCCCCCTAGTTTAAGCTTCTCATTTGATACGGTGTGTGCTTGAGGTTTTTGGGATAAGATCCCAGATTCAGCTAAGTTCATCGAATATCTTTCCTTTTCATCTAGAAAGGTGACCTGAACTGACCTTTTTTCTTCATGTTTGGACTGAATATTCACAACTGATGATTTGTCCTTTTCAGGTGTCTCTGCCTCCCTACTCTCTGCTTCTCTAGTGAGCAACCCAATGATTTTTTAGATCAGATTGTGTTTCTTCGAGTATGTCCTCTATCTAACTTATTCTGCTCTCTAGTGTTCGTTTATTCACATTCAAGTCATCCAGCTTCTGTTGAAGAGCTGTCATTTATGCTATATTGTCCACCATTTATTGCACCTTCTTTGCTTTTCTCATCTTGTTGGATCTGATTAAGATGGCTTTGGATACCAAATGTAATGAACTAAAGACGAGAAATAAAGATTTAAGAAGAAAAAAATTATGTTTCAAAGGAGAATATTTTTTTCATTCATCGGGCATAAAATGAACCGTTGCGTGCAAAACCCTTAATAAGTCTGTAGAAATTTATTTATATTATAGTTGGCATAATTAACTGGAAAATATATCATTCGAGTCACTTAATTAATAAATGGGTCTTTACTAATTTCGAACACATCATCCTTTGTCTTCTATCTTGGGTCCATGAGTTACTAAAGCCCTAAAAACCCAATTGAAACACCCTCATTTTGCTTTCTCGAAACGCCCCAGTTTGATCTAGCTCCTTATCCTCACGTGTGAAATTACGATCAGTCAGATTACTTTCAAATCCCCCTTTCTTTAGCTTTAACTCAATCAAAATCCTTAAATTCTCTTCAACTTTCCCAATCCTCCCTTCGACCAACCTCACTTTCTCCGATTTCCCATCCAAGACCATGATATAGGCCGAAAGATCCCAAGAATTTGTCTTGGGTGTTAATTCAAAAAGTCCGATCATCGATGCAAATGTTTGTCAATAAGTAGATCAATATTCATTTGGATGATATCAACTTTTTATTGTGGCGACAGTAGTTCATTTTTCTGCTACGAGATCATAATCTTAATCATATTCTTAACAAGTTTACTTAGATTTCATGAAAATTTATTCGCGGAGGTGATGAGAATATGGTTACAAACCCAGATTACAAGAGATTTATGAAGCAAGATAGCTCACTTGTTTCATGGATCTTGTTAACAATTAGTACTTGTGTTTTGCCACAATTGGTTGGAGCTAAATCAATTGTTGCAATTTGGAGCACGGTAGTTCAACTTTACTCCAAGCTATCAGCCACCAGAGTGATATATCTTCATGTCCGGCTGCAAGCAATGAAAAAAGTACGATTTCAATTGTTGACTACACAACCCAGATAAAGAAGATTTTTGATCTCCTGGTATCATGTGGTAGCTCAATTGATGATATTGAACAAATTACTGCCATCCTAAATGACCTTACACTTGAATATGATCCATTTATAGTTGTTACCATAGTTAGTCTCGTGAGCCTTATACACTTTGAGGCTATTGTTTTTGTCCTTAAAAATGCAAAAAACAAAAATTAATGATCCAATGAGACATCTTATAAGTATCAATGTCATTAGGTATGAAGGCAATGCTAGGGTTTATGATCCTTATAATTCTCACTTTGGATCAAAACCTTCAACTCAACACTATACATATGAACCTCGAGGAAAGAATAAAGGAGAAATAGTTTACATCAGGAATTCTACCGAGGCAGTAAACAATGTCAGAGTCGCAGTAGTCCTAACAGGTAGAAAACAATATAACATCTAGTCTACCGAGATTCCCACCGCGGTAGTAAATGCAACGGTAATAAAAGTTAAACGGCTACAAAATGGTTAGTGGTTAAAACGACCACAAAGCCGAGGCCTATATGAGCAATCTTTCCTTCTTGAACTATTCACTCTTGCATTCTTGTTATCTTTAATTCTTTGCTAATCTTGCTCTCACAATACTCTCTGCCTACTCACAAGCCTTCTTGTAATTTTCAAAAACTCTTCAAGAAAATCTCCAAGAACCTTATCTCTCAAACACTCACTCATGGCCACCTACAGACGATTTGCCCCAGCAGCTGTTGAAGACCGATTCAATAGGTTATTCATTGCTCTACAATCATGAGAGCAACAAGGGTTCCAACATTCTGAGGAAGAAAATTTTGGTATCAAACACTACTTGTTTGACAAGATAAAATATCAAGAGTGAGAGATTTTCTGTCTCCAACCGATCCAAGACAAGGCAACCATCGTGTAAGAATTCTATATACATGGGCCAAGCAAGGACTCTCTTTTTATCCACTACCGAGGCAGGCCTATCAAGCTCGATACCGATACAATCAACGATTTCTATGGTCTTGTCCTTATACGTGATGTCCATGCCAAATTCATGGAGGAGGTCACCACTACGATTACGAGCTGATAAAGGGCGACCTCTGCTACGACAATACCCCTTGTGAATCCAGTACCCATAAAGGATCCGTAGCAAGTCAAAATCTGAAACCCAAGGCCAAGCTTTGGAACACTTTTGTAAAGAGATGCCTCATCCCAACCTCCCGTAATAGCACGGTGGACCAAAGGAGATTGATGTTCATCCAATCGATCATCAACAAAAGAAGCATCAATGTTGGAGAAATAATTTTATGAGAAATTTACGAATACAGTAAGAAGGATAAAGGCCCTTTATATTTTTCTTCTTTAATCATTGTATTTGTAATGCTGCAGGTGTACCCACTGTCGAGACAGATTAATTCACAGAAAGTAGAAGAGGATGGACCAGAGACTTCTGCCACAAGATCATGCAGATCACGCAAGCAAAACCAGTCTAGGAAACTCCGCAACAGTTCACTGCCGACACTGCTGTTGGGGCCCAATACACGGCAGTTATGCCTGATACTGCCCACACCACTACCGCAGTAGACCCTACCAGGAGAAACTACAAATGATGACAACCATGGATCTTAGGCAGCAGAGATACATGGAGTATCAAAGAGACTTCAACAACACACTTTCTCAAATGATGCTCCACAACTTTCCAGACCAAGGGGTGAAATTTCTCGCTTTGGATCTTAGATGACTCCGCTTATCCTTAAGTCAAAGTACTGTTGATGACCAGTCCTTTATGATACCTCCCGATGTGAATCAATTATAATCACCAACCAATCTCACACTTCTATTAGCCGTTAAAACTCTAAACCTATCCCTAGACCGAGTTAGTATTCTATGATAGAAACACCGTACTTATTTCTTTCATGAATCTAACTCTCCTAATATTAGATAAATGGATGAATTACAAACTTCACTCCTGAGCTTGAATGCAAGAACAAGGAGTGACAAAGAATAACAAAACTTTGATATTTTATTGCATTGGAGATAAGAAACAAAGTTTGAATTCTCACACTAATACTTTACAACCGTCACCTAAGCCTAAACAAAATTAGAACATAATGTAGAAGAAAAGAAAAACTAAAAGTTCTGAATCTAATTGTATATTCTAAGCTATGCTCTTCCCTTGGATGGCTATTCCTTATATAGGCTTGGCCTAGGGCGAACCTTTCCTAAGTAGAATACAACTTGGAGTAGAGAAGAAGTCTTGTACATAAATCAAATATTTCCAAGTTTATTTCTTCTAGAAGGCTTTCCCATGTGGCCTTGTCTTTAGGCTTTCCTCGTTCTATCCAGCTCCGATCCTTGGGCTTCTTGTCCAACAACGTTCTCCTCATTTTTATCCTTAGCTTGCCTGTCATATTACTACTTGTCCTCTGCTACCTTGGTATCAGGTCCTGCCTCGGCCATAGTTTGCTGTCGTGGCATGCTTCTTCCTGCACAGATACAAAAATGCAGTAAAGCTTGCCTTTTCTATAAATATTATCTTTAATAGCATAATCCCTAAATATATCACATTAAGTATATGCATTGGTCCAAGTAGGTGTAGAATTGATTATTAATACCCATGAAAAGTGTAGAAAGTGATAGTGAGTTGAGCACTTATGAGGCTCAAACTTAGTGTCAATTATGTAGAAAAATAGGGCACCTTGTGGATAGATATTGTGTAACACCCCAAAAACCGGGTTAATAAATGATTCGAATATGTTGCAATTAAATCAAAGAAATCATAAGTTAAGTGAATTAAAAGAAGGGACCAAATGAATTAAATCAAAAGTTTGGATATTGCATGATAAATATACACATTCCCTAGACTACCCCCATAATAAAATTAAGGCAAGCTATGTCATTAAGGGCAAATTCATCATTTCGCACCCATTAAATGGATGAACAAAATCAACCAAAATTGGCTTCTCCCTCCCCATACCTCACGTGAACATCAAGAAGAAAGGGGAGAGAGAGCCTTTGAGAGAAATTCCATGGAAATTGAGGAAGCAATTTGAAATCTATGCATGTTTAAGGAATCGAGTTGAGAAATCAAGCCTAAATACCTTGATAAGTTCCTTTTTCCCTAAATCGAACATTTTAGGGTTTTGAGGTTTTGGGGATTTTGATTATATTAAGATGATTCTAAGTTGACTAGGTTCATAGAAGCTTAAATTGGGGACTATGATTGCTTGGGTATAGTCTTTAAAGCATGAACAATAGATTTGGGAGCTTTAAATATGGGGTTTTTGTAAATATGATGTTTGGGTTGGTAAAATAGTGAAATTGGAGAGTTAGTTGAGGTTAGATCCATTTTTAAAGGTGCTGGAAACTCATGGAGATAAGTTAGGAATCATGAATTTAGTGGATTGGATGAAATTAGCCGAAAATGCTTAGAGAATGTCATTTTTGGGTAGCTATCTTTGAGAATTTCTCCGGGACGGGATTTAAGGGATTTAGAGCTGAAAATTTGAACTATGATACTCATGTGTACCTAGTTTAAGAGGAAATTTACGGAACTTAAATCCGAGTCCGGTAGAGAAAGATATAAGCTGTTCCGTAAGGCTACCCGAGCAGTCCCGGGAAAATCCGACCAGAATTGTTCGAATTAAATTTGGAGCTGATCAGTTAGGAAATTAAATGTGAGGTTAATAGTGCCTTTTATAGGATTCTTCTAGCTTTCCAACGAGGTATAATGGACTAAAATCGGACATCTAGGCTAGGAGATATGACCGTTTCGCAAAAGGGTAACAAAATTGTCCGAAAGGCACAAATGTGCATGTTTATAATTGATAGGCTTGTGAACATTTGAAATGGATAAATGAAAATGTATTGATACATGGTTATCGTATGTTAATTGTTAGATACCCCGAGAGAGGAAATTAACGAGGATCAAGAAAGGATCGAGGTAACAAAAAGAAGAGGCAAAGGGGTTGCGATCTACAACCTGTGACAGCTCGGAATATTGGTGAGTGTAGCAAACCTTATTTGATTATTTGATTTGTTATGTATTGTAACCGGATTAAATAAATATTTGACATTACGGGAAGGAGGATTAATTATTAATGACTTGTTTGACCTTATGTTTGAGTACTAGATGATAAACTAGTTTAGAGCATTTGCATAGCTCGGAAATGCCGAGGTAAGTAATGACACGCGGCTAAGGATGCCAGGTATGTTAGTCATGCATGAGTTATGTCCGTGATAGCATGATATGTATATGCTTTTGGTGTGTTGCATGACTTATGCTTTTCGATTTTGGTAACATGATCACATGTATATGCCTTGGTATGTTAGCATGACTTATGCTTATGGATTTTGGTAACATGATAATATGCATATGATTTGTTACATTAGTAGCATGACCCTTATGCTTTAGATTTGATAGCATGACTTGATGCTTTGATATGCCATGTTGTGTACATCATCCGTGATAAGAAAATGGATTAAGTAAATGAAAGACTAATTGAATAAGAAACTCTGATTGAGCCTTGGGTCATAGTTGGTCATAGGGAGTAGGGCATGCCTAGAGTCTGAGCTCATTTGTTAGTACTTCAGTACTTCTGATCAATACTTCGATACTTCTGTTGGTACTATGGGTACCTTTGTTGGTGGTTAGTCACCATTTGTAGATACCATGGGTATCTTTTGTTAGTGTCCTAGTGGCACTTTTGTTAGTACCTTAGGGTACTTCTGTTGACTCGTTACCTAGTCTAACTATAACAAGGCAACGTTTGAAATTGATTCGAAAGATTAAAAATTAATGTAATTGCTAATAAGCATATGACATGATTTGAACTTGTACATTTGATATGCATTTGCCATAGGGTATTTGATATGGATTGAATATGGACATTTGATATGTACTTGCCATAGGAAATTTGATATGAATCGAATATGAACATTTGATATGCACTTGCCATAGGCCATTTGATATGAATTGCATATGAGCTTTGGATATGACCTTGCTATAAGAAATTTGTATATGACTTGTCATTGTACTTGAGCATGATTATATGATTTCCTATATGCCATATATAAATGACTTGTTACTCATTTGATGTATTTCATTTGTTATAATTCATGTCTAAAATTGGTTAGATTTAGGCTACCTCACTAAGTACTTCTTAGTACTTACACTCTTTGTTTCCTCCTTCCCAAACAACAGGTTCACGAGTTAAAGAAATTGATCAAGCTTGAATCGGAGCAAGGACACGGAAGCAAGCCAAAGTATGGTATTTTGACAATTTTTGTAACTCCTAATATTTGGTGGCATATTGATCATGTTAGTCTACTATATGCATTGATGGCTAGCTCATGTCTTATGTATATTCATATGATCATCTTAGCTTTTGGTTTGTAAGCCGTAAGGCACAACATACATGGTAGGCTAGCCTTGCACATTTTGGGTATTTAGCTATAGTTGGCATGTTGGCTTGGAAGCATGTATTGATTTATGGTCGTTTGTCTTAGTAATTAGGTCATATGAACCTAGGACCTAACTTTGTTGCTTAAGTGGTCATAGAGAAAATAAGGTTAGAGGTTATCCTAGTAAGGGATGTACGAATATGGAAATGCATGTTAAATTGGTTAAAATGAACAAGTTTGGTGAATCGATATAGGTCACCTAAGTATGTATAATGATCGTTGAGGCCTAGGTTTGGGTTGAGGCCTTTAGACAGTCCCTTTTGAAATGTCTAAGTGTCTAGAAGGCTTGAAATTGTCAATTTCGAGCAGGGGTATCGATACCTCTAGCTTGGGTATCGATACCACCATTGGCAGAAGCATTTTGTATCGAAGCACGTTTCGATACTGGGGATTCCAGTAGCCATTTGGTATCGAAGCACGTTTCGATACAGGGGATTCCAGTAACTTTTTGCACCGATCCCAGTATCGATACTGGCTACCCAGCCTTGGTCAACGAGTCAACACTAAGGACTGGTATCGATACCTGGTTCGATACCCCTGTATCGATATCAACATTAGGAGCATCGATACCACCTTACTACATGGGTTCAAATTTAATAATGGATAATTGCTTGATTAATAAGTTATAATTGATGATAGTTAGATGAATACAATTTGATATAACAGTTTGATCAATTTAAATGAAGTTACGTTTAATAAATGAAGGGTAGTTAAGTTTTGAATTGGAAATTATTTAAGTATCCAAAAAGTTTTAAATTGGTCTCGAACTTGTGTAAGTAATATAAGATTCAAACTGAAAAATGAACAAATATTATTAAGGAACTGACTCACAATGTTTCATAATAAGTCATATGTTTGAAGTTGATTACAATGTTCGAGTTTGTAAGTCCGATCGACGCCCCCGTCTCCTAACCCGGGACGAGGGTGTCACATATTGTTAGAGTTTTGATTAGTCCTACAAGGGAGTTGCCTCTCAAACTCGAGAACATGATAATTTTCAAGTAAATATGTATCATTTTAACTGAACCATGCGTTAATTGTCCTACTAACCATGATGAAGAACCTTTTATCACAGCTCAAGTGAATTCTTTAGTTGCTCCATTCATTAAAGCAGAAGTAAATGATACCTAGATTTAGGGGAAACCCATCATGTTACAAGTGATGTGCAAAATGTCCTCAAGTCTCAAGGATACTCAGATATAGGTCAGGTGCTCTTAGATAATGGATCTACAATCACAATATCTAATGTTGGACAAGCATATATTCCTACATCAATGAGGAAATTGAAAATCACATATTTATTGCATGGACCTAGTATCACGGAAAAAATATTATCGATATCTAAATTTACTCATGATAACGATGTATTTATCAAGTTTTAGTTTGATTACTGTTTTGTGAAGGATAAGGCCACCAACAGGGTGCTATTATAAGGGAAACAAGAAATGGTCTCTACAGCTTTGATAGAAGTTCACAGGTTTCAACTTGTTTTGATACTACTATTTTTAAAGATAAATAAGTTTATTCGAGATGTTGAGTATTGGGTTGGCATCAAAAACTTGGACATCCTACTTTGTAAGTTTTCAATACATTACTAGAAAAAGTGTTTAGTAAAATGTAACCACTGTTTGTGATACATATCAACTAGGCAAGTCACATAATTTACCATTTTTCTTATCAACTACAATTTACAATAAATCTTTTGAATTGGTAAAAATAGATGTTTAGGGACCTACACTAATGAGATTCTCAGGCTATCAATATTGTATTACATTCTTTGACATATATAATAGAAACTGTTGGTTATACTTGTTAAGGAATAAATCAGAAGCCTTTATAGCATTTGAATTGTACTTTGCTTTGGTTCAATATCAGTTCAGTACAACAAATGGGGATGGTGAGTTCAAAGCTTTAGAGTTTGAGTTAGCTAAAAGGGTAATACAACATAAAATTATATTTTTTAAAATTTCAGAATAACATGGGGTTGTAGAACGTAAACATAGACATATAACAAAAATCACGTTGAAATTGTTAGCTCAAGCTTCAATGCCTCTTTATTTATGGTCTTATGCAGCTTTAAGTGTTGTATTTATGATTAATATACTACTTTCATAAGTGTTGAGGGATATTTTTTCACATGAGAAACTTTATGAAAAGAAGCCTAATGTTAGTATGCTTCGAGTGTTTGGATGTAAATGCTTTCCTAGCCTGAGAGCTTATAATTCTCATAAATTTAGTTTTCGATCTAAGGTGTGTACATTCTTGGGTTAATCACCACAACACCAAGATTACAAATGCATGAATTTTAATGGCAGGGTATAAGTGTCTAAACATGTAACTTTGATAAGATGTGTTTTCCATTAGCTAATAAAGAAAACATGGATCAAATATAAAATTTCTTGTTTATACCTCTTTATGTACCAACATCAAATGTTGTCATTGTGCCAAATTTAGTTACCTTATCATCGGGTGATACATCTTAGAAAAGTAATCAGACAAATGAGTATATCATTTAAGAAAAGAAACAACCACCAAAAAATTAGGTTGCTGAGAGACAAATTACATCATCATTATTAGTAACTAAGGATCATAATTTTTCACCTAAAGATCATATGTCTCCAAATCATGAGAATAATGTGTCTGAAAATAGAGTACCATACTCAACATTACCAAACTCAGTGGATGAGTCTTTCAGAAATAGTTCTCATGAACATCAAGATTATGTCCCTTATAAAAGTCAAGATCATGGAGATGATATTGCTTAAAATAATAAAAATAAAGAGTTGGTTGTTTGTGCTCCTCACTACATAAAATGTTTTTCTTAAAGCATCTTAGATTGATTCTTTATTTTCTGAGATTGAAAATCACCAGATTCAAAGAATGGTATTTCTGAATCAAAATAAATTTATAATTTAGTTGCTTAGGAAATATGATAATAAGAATATTAAATCTCCTATGCAAGTCACTCTCCAATTTTACAAAGATTCAGTTACTTCAGATACAGACACATAATTTTATAGAAGCATTGTTGGGGCTCTTCTTTGTATTTGTCATACCAGGTCAGATATTGTTCTTTTTGTGAGTAAGATATACAGTATATGCGATAACCCTCTGATGTGCATTGGGCTGCAGTTTAACGCATACTTAGATACTTGAGAAGCACAGTCGACTATGGATTATTATTCATAACTGACAATTCAACACATGAAATCAGTACTTTTTCTGGTGCAGATTGAATAGTGACCCTGATGATATGAGGTTGGTTTTTGGTTATTGTGCTTGTCTGGAAAAATCATGTAATAGCATGAACCTTCAGAAAGTAAAAGTTTGTGTCTAAATCCATACTAGAGGCTGAGTATAGAAGTCTAGTAGATACTTTAATAAAGGTTTTATGGGTAAGGTCAGCTTTAGCTGATATGGAAATGAGCATCGAAAATATCTCTAAGATTTGGTGTGATAACACCAACGCTGCAACAATGACATCTAATCTTATTCAGCATGCCAAGATCAAGTTTAACACCTCAATTTTTCTCCAATTCAAACCCTAATTCTAATTCAAAATCATAAATTAAAACCCCTAGAATTTAGGGATTTCAGTGATCATTTTGTAATTTTTAAAAATTTGAAGGTTCACTTTTAAATTTTGAAAAGTTTAGACCCTTAAGGGGTAATTTTACCATTTTTGGAAATTGGTAACTCCTTCCCCCGTTTTCCCGTTTCAATTTTTATGTCCATCTTAATTTTTTTTTTCGCTTTCAGTATGAGAGTAATTTCTCTTTAATTTTGATTCGAAGAAATTATTCAGTGTGGAGAAATTGTTTTTTTCCTTCTTCTGATATCCTCAAATTTCTCTACCATTTCGTTTAAACTAGTGTATTTGTGGCTTTTGTTCGTGTTGTTTTAGTAAGTGTTTGGTAACCAATATTTATCCCTGTTTCCTTCTTGTTTTGTTTCGGTTTAATAGAGTTTTGTGTTTATTCCAGTTGAATGGTTGTGGGTGAAGGCTTGTTACATATATTTAAATCGGGTAAGAGAGGATTCTGTTTCAGTTTTGTTTGAGTTTTATTGAAATGATGGTTTAAATCGATTTTCGATTCAAAGGAATTGAACCAGTGTGTTAAAAGGGGGAAATCATTTGAGTTTCGATTCTGGATTGAACCATATTTTTTTTGGATTTTCTAAAAAACCAGATTTTCCTGGGAAAATCCAAGAAAACCTGACCTGACCTGACCCGACCGTGACCCATGACCCGATTGACGTCACTGTTGATGTCATCTATGCTGATGTCATATGTGTTGATGTCATCTGTGCTGACGTCACCTACTGACATCAGTGTTGACCAATGCTGATGTCAGCGTTGACCAATGTTGACGTTAGCGTTGACTTTTTCCGACCCGATTCCACTTTATGTTTTTCAACGTCTTGAGTTTAATGGCGCGGTCCATTTTTCAAAATTCAAACCTGAAGTGTCATTTTTAGGGCTTTTATGTTTGAATGCTTTAATCAGAGGTTATCTTTATCATATCCTAAATTCGGTTTATCGTTTGGTTTAGGTGGTGTGGATTCAGACCTCGAGCATCTTCCTCCTCCTCCTCCTGGACGATCTCCTGTTCATCAGTCTTCGGGATACGCATATGAGTATTCGGTTAATTTTGTTTCGTGTACTTATCGGTATAATGGCATAGTAGTGTGTCTAATATTTTGTTACTCGTATATTCTACACCCGCTTGATTTAGTGGTAAAGCTGAGTCCACTAGACGTTATTCTCGATGTTGAGTTTTCTGTTTCAGATGTTTTCTCATTTGTCAATTTTATTTATTTCTATGCATGCAGATTCTGTTAAATTCTGTATAATCATGCATCATCTTGTGATTTTATAAAATAGTTTACCCTATTTTATTCTGCGTTTTATAATTATATTTCTGATCCTAAAATTACCATGCATGCCTCATGTTAGATTTTAAGGCATGCATTTTGATTCTGTATCTACTCATAACATTGCATCTTGTAACATCCCGGTTTTGGGGCTAGTAGTTGTGTGTTGGTTCAGGGGAAATCGATCGGGTCGAATCGGGTTCTTCGGTTCGTTATTCTAGGGAAGATTAAAATAATAATATTTTAATCTGATAAGTAATATTTTTGTGAAATGATTTAGAAACATTAAAATGATGTTTTAAAATTAAAGGAATGTTAATTGAACTTTAATTTGATTTTTAATTGAGCCTAATTTTACACTAGTGACTACATTGTAAATTTTGGAAAGATTTATAGGATTTAATTTGTGATTTTCGAAAATGGGCATTTTTAGTGACTAAATTGGAAAGCAAGCTATACTTAGAATCCTTAGAGGGCTATAAACTCAATTTATTTTTAATTAATAATTTATCCACCAAAATGGTTTTTAATTAGTTTATTAAAAGATGATAATCTCATTTTCTTTCTTAACCACCTATTTTCTCATATTTCTCCCAAAATTTTTTCTCTATTTTTTCTCCATCTTCTTCTCCAAATTCCTTCAATTACTTGTTGATTTCTTCATCATTTTAAATAAGATTTATTTCATTTTACTTATCTTTTTATTCTCTACAAAACCTATTCATTAATTTTGCAAAATCAACAACTATTTTCAAGGAAATCAAGGGAGGATTTCTCATCTTTTTGGTGGAGAAAATCCCAAAGGTAATTTGATGATTTATAATATTTTTTATAAGGTTCTTTATTGAAATTCTTAAGTATTGGCTTGCTAATCAATAATTGAAACTTGATTTTATGTTTTAATTCTAGATTTATGGATCTTATGGAGTTTTTTGTGAAATCCTTTTAGATCTCAATTAATGCTGTAATTAGGTTGATTTAATTATGATATTATGTCATTTAAATAATTATTTGAGTCTTGAATTGGTGGCACATTAATTTAATCCCGGAATAATGTAATCGATAGTGTTTTAAGGTGGTTTTCGGTTGTTTTAGGGGCTGTTTTAGGTGTTCTAATGTTGCTGGAGGTATAAAGATGGTTTGGATGTGTTTTTGGTTCATAATTGAGGTAGATTGGATGTTAGATTCATTAGGTTTTGGGCTGATGTTGTTTCGGATGCGTTTCGGCTTAGTTTTCGGTCTTTCCGGCTAGGTTTTCGATAGTTTTGTGGAGGTTTGATGTGGCTGCTGGTTTGAGCATGTTATGATGTGAATATGCTCTGTTTTTAATTTTTTAGAGGAAGTGCAAGAAGATGCTTAAGTGGCTGGTGCAATGGCGTTGTCATCGGAGCATTGACGAAGGCTCGTTTCGCTTGTCGGTGAGTGATTTTAGGTTACAAGTGAATCGCATTGGTTCGGTTTTGTTTTGGAGACTATGAAATAGTGTGAAAACTTTCCATAGTTCAAGAGTAAGTGAATTAAATGATTTTGATGCATTTTCTTAAGTATCGACAATTTCGGTAATGACTTTGATGATGATGATTTAATGAGATTTTAGAGATGTATAACTATGGTTTTGAAATGAAGCATGCATGTGTTAAATTTCTGATAGTACATGGTTTATAAAGACATCCATGAATTATGAAAATATGAAAATGAATAGGTATAATATGTGGTTAAATTGCCTTACAATTAATGGTGCCATTGTGCATGACATTCGGTTCATTTGTTGAACATATTATGGATACATTATGAGCTGAAAATGAATTAGAATATGATGAGGTTATTTTCCCTATATTGATAAGCCGTTGAGCATGATTTATGGTTCACATGATGAACATGATATGAATGCATTATGAGCAGCAAGTTAACATGCATGATTGGAAATGATATTGGCTTAGTGGCACTAACTTTAGATTTGAATATAAATGGCATGTCATTAGGATTGAGTGCACTATAAAAATAAAGAGAATAATGGCGATTCCTACACGTAAACAAGGGTGACTTTGTGTCCGATCGTGCGTGTAGAGCTTGCCTATATATAAACAAGGGTGACTTTGTGTCCGACCGTTCATATAGTTGACCCATACGTAAAGAAGGGTGACTTTGTGTCCGACCGTATGTAGTGGGGGTAACATGTATACAAGGGTGACTATGTGTCCGATCAATGCATGTTGAGACCAAGAGTCTCCAATTTGGCTTTACTCATTTTAAATAAGCATGAAGGATGCAAACATGATATTTAAAAATGATTTTGTTTTATGCATTGATGATCTTGTGTAGATCTTCCTCACTAAGCTTGTTTGCTTAAGCTCTTTTTTCATCCTTGTAGAAAAATAAAGGCACTCGGATTACATTCGTAGCAAGGAAACCAAGGGGAAAGGTTATCTCAAATTTGGTATGTTTTGGCAAATAAGTTAGGGCTTGGCAATGTGTAAACCCAACCTATGTAAGGACTGTGAATTTTGGCTTTAGTTTATGTTGTAATAAGAGTTATGTTGCTTTGATTGTTAATTGATGAACCATGGTATTGTTTGGATTGTTGAAGCATGTACTTGCATGAACGTTATGATTTTAATCATGTTCTAGATAGCATGCCTATAGTTTGTTTGATGTCCTTGACGTTGATAATCATGTGTTATATGTTGTTATTTATGTTTAGGATTTATGCATATAGTTGATGGTGATTAATGATTGTGTATTGGGTCGATAATGTTCACTTAGTGTGACGAAATTTTTAGGTTCCAGACCCAAAGTTTTGAAACCTTAGGGAATGTTTCGAAACCTTTGCCAAACAGTTTCGAAACCTTCAGGAAGGTTTCTAAACCTTGCGTGCAATTTCGATTCTAGAAACTTACTGGACGCAAAAAGTTTCGAAACCTTCAAGGAAGTTTGAAAACCTTTTAAATAAAGTTTCAAAACCTTTATGAAAGGTTTCGAAACCTTTGGCTGCTAGAAATTGATAGTTGCTGGAAATTGCATGTTAGTCCTAGATATCTTTCTTTGTTCAATTAGGGCATCTACAGATGTTATTTTGAGATGAAATTTCACATGGATGCATAAAGTTAATTTAATTTCAAGATGGCCAACTTAATTTGGAAGAAGTCCTTGTAATTTTAAAGATTTACATTTTGGTCCCTAAGTTGGTGAAACATGCTATTGATGATGCTAGAATGCTCCGTTTGATTTGAAATTTACCGAGAGGGATATTTGTATGTTTAATTGAACTTTGATGGAAAGATTTTATACTTTTTCTTTAGAATTTAAAAGTTTTACGTTTTAGTCCTTAATTTACAAGGGTGTTTAACCGAATGTTTGTTTGTGATTGAATTGTTCTTGTTAATGATTTGTAGGAGACCAAGACACGTAGGAACAAAATTATGCATCTAGAAAAAAAAAATATATCGATTTTTAGGATTGTTTATCGAATTGGATCTTCGCGGGTTTGGTTTGATATTCCCCGTGTAACCCATTAGTGCTAGTTTCGTCTAGGCCGGGCTAAGGGGGTTACACATCTGGTTGGATTATCTATATGGGGAAGTTTAGTGATTTTATCACTTCTGTTCAGTGGCTCCACCTACGGGTTGAGTTTCCACTTCTGTTGGTGTGATAGAGTTAGAGTGGTTCAGGGGAACCTACTCTTCTGATGTTGTTCGGTGTTGGGTGTATTTCATGCAAACATTACACCATCTGTTCTGCTCTGTTCTGTGATCCTGTTTATCTGCACACTAAAGACACACTAGGCTGCCTAGTTTACACCCTTTTAGTTTTTGTTTCAGATATCTGGTCTTAGGTCTCGGTACTTGGAGAACTGTTGAATATGAAATCTCTGTCGATCCGTACGTTTACAATATTTCAAACTTATTTTTATTTCATTTAATATTTTCTATAATGGAATTTGAATATTTATTCGGGATTTTGGATTTGATGTTAAAGTTTTTGGGTTGAACTTTTTAAATTATTGGATTTCATCAATTTTAATAACGAAAACCTAACTTGAGACACAAGTTTTAATTACGTAAACCCTAACTTTTAATCTAAGAAATTAAGTCAATTTTAGGGGATACATCTGTAGATATTGATCTACATTTTATAAAAGAGAAAATTCTACAACAACTATAAGTTATTTACGTTTCAACACAACACCAATTATTAATGTGTTCACAAAACCTCTTCCCATAACTAAATTTTAAAAACTTCAAGGCCACTTATGTGTGTCGTTTGGAAAGGAACCAAAAGAGAAGTAAGTAAGGTGAATAATGGTGTATTTGCAAGCATTAAAGGTTGCATTTAAAGCACATGCAATTATTCCTCGTTCCTGCTCCTCATGCTGCTGCAAGCCAATGCATCGTTCTTGCTCTTCATGCTGCTGCAAGCTTCCAAGAGTGCTGTTAAGAGTTTGTTATTGTCTCAACGGGTAAGCTTGCAAAAAGTTAGTTGATTACACCTTTCTAACAGAAGTTTTAATGTCAGTTAGGAGTACCAAGCTCAACTATAAAACAAACCTTTGAGAAATGACTTAAGCATCTTCTTTGCTATCAACCCTACACAATTAATTTCTTTCTTCTTTCTTACTCTGTTCATCTTCAATTCTTCAATATTTAATAGCGTATATAACCTTAGCATTGAGTTTTACCTTTTTTATGTCATTTAAACTTTTTTTCTTCGTAAAAATTTTTAATTGACCATCTCTGATAATTTCTAAAACATAAAAATTTAACACTTAGATGAAATATTTCATAGTATTGTTAGATTAGAAGTACGCATCTCCTTTCCTTTGAAGAGTGACCTTCAAATTTTGTCATTGTATATTTGATAGTTAATTTTTTGAATGATAAACTTCAAAGTCTATGATCTTTCGTCTCAATTGTTAAACTTTTAACGAAGATGAGGTTTTAATATCAATTATTGAGTTCAAATCGATTAATCGAAAACTGCCAAGAATGTATTGAAACGACAATCAAGATATTATAATGAAAGCAACCAAAAGATAAAATTTTGCGCAATGATTTATAGTGATTTATTTTTTGAACTAAGTCTATCTTCACTACCTTAATTATCTATATTAAAAATATTAAGAAATTTATTAAAAATTTATCTTTCTTGTAAGACAAAAAACTTACATAATTTACCAAAAATTTATATCCTAAAATCTTATGAATTATTTTCTTTAAAATTTATACCAAAATTTAAGTACACTTTTCCTAAAAATATATAAATTTAATAGATGAGTCTATCACGCTCAACCAACACCGTTGAACACCACTAATGTTGAAATTGTTGAACAACATTAAAATAATTAACAAATATTAAAAATTATAAGTACTCAACATATAATTATAAATTATTAAAATAAAATTTTAATTAAATAGGTTTTCATATATGTATATTGTCACGACCCTATCTATTCGACACGGTCGTGACATCGCAGGACCGAGCGAGATGCCTCTAGTTGTGCTTAAAGCTTGGGAGCGGGATAGCATTGGGAGTTTAGTACGTGCCGAGCAGTCGTCCTATCTTAGGATGGGCGTGCTGATCGCGCACCACACTGGTCGGGAGCTATCCCCGCTTCCCTGATGAGCCCATGGGAGGGCGAAACCAGTAAGCATCGGAGATCGTAAAGGCTGAACCTTGGGTATCTGACGGACCTGAGGTGCCGCACGGGTGATGTCCTTGCGCCAAAACTCTGACCCTGTGACAAGTGGTATCAAAGCGAGGCTGTGTGCTAGCTGTGGGCTTTCCAAGCGCCCCGTTGCTGCGGAGCGAGTCATGTTGACGAGCGTGTTAGCTCGCACCCAAAGAGAAGGGTGTTCGCAAGTAGGTCCTCAAGAGACGAGGACGGGTAGGCAGGAAGCTGTAGCGAAAGTTCTCCAGAAGGGCGACCCTAATCAGTGGTCGAGTTTGGGGGAATTGCACACCAGTTCCTGGCGAATCTAAAGAGAAGGTTAAGAGTTTCCTCACCATGCACGAGGGCGTGCATGAATCAAGTGGGGGAGTTTGTCACGACCCTATCTTTTCGACACGGTCGTGACATCGTAGGACCGAGCGAGATGCCTCTGGTTGTGCTTAAAGCTTGAGAGCGGGATAGCATTGAGAGTTTAGTACGTGCCGAGCAGTCGTCCTATCTTAGGATGGGCGTACTGATCGCGCACCACACTGGTCGGGAGCTATCCCCGCTTCCTTGATGAGCCCATGGGAGGGCGAAACCAGTAAGCATCGGAGATCGTAAAGGCTGAACCTTGGGTATCTGACGGACCTGAGGTGCCGCACGGGTGATGTCCCTGCGCCAAAACTCTGACCCCGTGACAATATGTATATATATATATATATATATTATATTTTTAATTTTTTAATAGTTGAATCAAATATAAATCTTAATCAATTTAAAAAATAAAAGATCTTTCCTAAGTTTAAACCTCTAATCCTAAAATTCAAAACCCTAAATCATAATCTATAACCATAAAATATAACCCCAACCATTGATAGTAAACCCTAAATAAAAACATTGAGATTCAAGGCCACCCGTTAACTTACTTATGCCCAGCCTAAGATCGTTCATGGAGGAAAGATTGTAATTCAACGAAGATATAATTTCAGAGAGGTTATTTAAGAGCAAGTACTTTCAAGTTCGTAGAAACAAAGCGAAGCATTCCATGAAAGTAGGCTGTCATCGACAAGTTGAGCTTTCAAAGCAAGTAAAACTAGTCTATCTGTTTCGCGCCTCGAAACTACCATCGCAGGCTTGAAGGAGGCTGAGACGAAAAATAATGTGATTACTGCAACAATGGAAAGTAGGAATTTTGTAAATGAATTCTCCATTGAAGAGGTATAAAAGTCATAGTGTAGTCAAGTGGTATATAATTTATGAACAATATCTAAAGAAATTAAACAGTAATTAAGCTAATATGTTTCTGACTTTCTTCTTTGTAAATAAAAATAAAAAGTCAATCCTGCAAGATGATTAAAGTCAAAATATTGTGAATTAGCAACCGGAAAATTTGACTCAATATTAAAAAATCAATACCAGATTACTCCCAAAAAGAAACCAATCGTCTCTTAGTTATTATCTACATTTAAGGGCTATGGTGTTAGGATCGGGACGACAACTGAGTTAGTGTTTTAAGTTTTAGATTTTGAGTTTAAGGATTGGGGTTTAGAGTTTAAGATTTAATTTTTTAAAATTAACTAAAGTTGGTATTTAATCTAATTATTAAAAAAATATAGTATAATATATAAAAGATAATTTATTTGAAATTTTATTTCAAATAATTTATAATTATGTATTGAGTCCTTAAAATTTTTAATCTTTATTAATTAATTTAATGATGTTCAATAATGTTCATCGTTAGTGATGTTTAACCACGTTCGTCGAACGTCGTAGAATTTTTCAAATTTTAACGAACAATAAAAAAAATTCACAAAATGCACGAGCCCTCTAGCCCAAGTTGTTAGAGGAACAATTATTGTTCCTAAAGGTCATGGGTTCGAGCACCAGCGATGCTAGCAGAGTGATTGAGCGATCAATATCAAATGATAAAAATTATATTCTAGAACAGATACTACTATAATCACTGTTGGTTTGTTGAAGAAAAAAACCTCACAAAACAAGTACACCTGCACAAAATCAAAGTAATGAATTCCAGTCAAATTATTGACAATACTCTTCCTAGTCCATTGAATTCATCACTAATTACTTTCTGCGATCAAAATTTATCAACTTTGACTTTTTATTAATGATAATAAAATTAAAAAATATATTTAAATATAATAATAACAACAACAAATTATTTAAAATAATTATGATAAAAATTTAAAAATTATCGCAAAGTAATTGTAACATTTTGATTAGAACGCAGGAAGGTAATCATTAAAAAAAACACATTAAATACTTTATGAAAATATTACGATAATATAAAAGATTTATTTTTTTTTATATTGAGAGCTTTGATTATCTGCTCTAGAGATCGTTAACTAAAAGTTTAGATAATAAAATTAAAAAATGCTTGAGATGTAAGCTCGTTTAAATTTTAGTTATACATGTTCTCTAATTTTAGGATTTATAATTTAGAATTTTAAGTTAAGTTTTAAAGCTTTAACTTGTAATGTGTAGAATTTAAGGTTTATTGTTAAAGTTTAGGGTTATTTTTGTTACATATGGCTTGAAATATAGGAGTTTCATGGCTATTAAATTGAATTAAATATACCCATTTAATTTGATATTAAATGGTGTATGGAAAAATTATTTTTGGGTCCTTAAACTTTAGGCTATTAACAATTTTAACCCTTGGAGCTCAACTATAGATAGGCCTAATTTTTTTCATTTGAAAACATCCCAAAAATCCTAACTATCTCTCCCATTTGGATCTTTCTTCTCTCATTTGTTGTATTCAGGAATTCTTAAGAATTCCATTTGTTTGTATCATTTTGGTAATAGTGAAGTTATCATCTGATGGTGGTTCCCGAAGAGTAGACATTTATCGAACCTCGTAAATTATTTTTGTTCTTTTCATTATTGATTTTGGTTGTTTATTGGGTTTTCCTTGGATAGCAATATTCAATAGTTTGACGGGTTTGTCCGCTGTGCAAATTTTGGTGATTTCAATCTTGACATTTCAACTCAGATTTGAAGCTACGTTCATGTGGGAAATAACCCAGTTTCCCCAACAATTGATATTAGAGCTTCGGTGAAGGTTATCTCGGTTGCTCGATTGTTGCAAAGAAGTGTGATATTGTGACATTGTATGTTTAGGAAAGTTCTGACTAGTAAAGACTTGGTATTTAAGTGATTCATGTGATCCACCTCTCTTTCCTGGGAACTTACCTGGTGTAGTGTTCTCAGTATTCAGTTCTTGTTATTGAATATTATTCGTTGTCATGGTAAAAGACGGTTCAGATAGGGCATCAAGCTCTTTTATTGTACCTGTAAGGAGAATGATGTCAAATACAAGCTTCTCAGTGGTGTTGTTCGATGGATCCGGTCATTTCGGCATGTGGCAAGGTGAGGTGCTAGATGCTTTATTCTAACAAGGTTTGGATGTTGTCATTGAAGAAGAAAACCCGAAGATGGAGAATGATTGGAAAACAATCAATCGTACAACGTGTGGTACGATTTGATCTTTTCTTTCCAGGGAGCAGAAGTATGTCTATAAGAATGAGACTTTTGCTTACAAGCTGTGGAAAGCATTGAAGGAAAAGTTCCTAAAGAAAAGCTCTGAGAATCGTCTCTACATGAAGAAAAGATTGTTTAGATTTGATTATTAATCAGGCACCAGTATGAATGAACACATCACTACCTTTAATGAGTTAGTGTCAGACTTATTGGGCATGGATGAAACTTTCAAAGATGAAGATTTGGCTTTAATGGTGTTGTCATCACTTCCAAATGAATTTGAGAACCTTGAAACAACGTTACTTCATGAAAAGGAAGAAGTGTCCTTTAAAGATGTAACTGTTGTTTTGTATAGTTACGATCTTAGAAAGAAAACCAAGATAGAGAATAAGAATAATGCAGCGGAGGCCATGGTGGCAAAAGTTCACTTGAAAAGCCAAAGTTCAAAGTGGAGAGGGAGATCAAAGTCAAAATCTAGACTTGAGAAAGATGAATGTGCCTTTTGTTGTGAGAAACACCATTGAAAAAAAGATTGTCCGAAGCTAAAGAGAAAAGGAAAAGTTGCTCCAGATGCATGTGTTGCAGAGCATGATACCAGTGACTCTGAAATATCACTAGTTGCTTCACCATCAACTTTTCATTCAGATAAGTGGATATTAGATTCAGGTTGCACCTATCATATGTCCCCTAACCGAGAGTGTTTCTCTGATTTAGTAGAACCAAATGGAGGAGTTGTTTATATGGGCAATGATAACGCCTGTAAAACTATTGTGATAGGTTCAATTTGATTGAAGAATCAAGATAGATCAACTAGAGTTTTGACTAATGTTCGATATGTGCCTAGTTTAAAGAAAAATCTCATCTCGCTGGGAGCCTTGGAATCTAAAGGTTTAGTTGTTACTATGAGAGATGGGATTTTAAAAGTTACATTTGGTGCGTTGGTGATAATGAAGGGCATCAGGAAAAATAACTTGTATTACTATCAAGCTAGTAAAATTGTTGGAGCAGGAGCAGTAGCTTCCGAGGGAGACAAATTGGATTCAGCCATGTTATGGCATATGCAGTTAGGACATGCTGGTGAAAAATCCTTGCAAATTCTGGCAAAGCAAGGATTGTTGAAAGGTACAAAGGCTTGCAAGGTAAACTTTTGTGAGCATTATGTTCTGGGAAAGCAGAAGAGAGTGAAATTCGGCACTGCTATCCATAATACGAAAGGTATTTTGGATTATGTTCACTCAGATGTGTGGGGTCCTTCCAAAACAACATCGTTAGGAGGAAAACACTATTTTGTAACTTTTGTTGATGACTTTTCCAGAAGAGTTTGAGTGTATACAATGAAGACTAAAGATGAAGTGCTCAAAGTTTTCCTAAAGTGGAAAAATATGATTGAAAACCAGACTAGCAAGAAGATCAAATGGCTTAGGATGGACAATGGAGGGGAATATAGAAGTGATCCGCTCCTTGACGTTTTCCAAGAGTTTGGTATTGTTCGACATTTTACTGTTAGACATACACCATAATAGAATAGGGTGGTAGAGCGTATGAATCGAATGTTGCTTGAGAAAGTTTGATATATGTTGTCCAATGCTTGGTTGGACAAACCATTTTGGGCTGAGGCTCTGACATATGTTGGTTATCTCATCAATCATCTACCGTCATCAACGATTGAAGGAAAAACACCATTGGAGGTATGGTCTGGAAAACCCGCTATAGATTATAATTCTTTACATATATTTGGATCCACTTCATACTGTCATGTGAAGTAATCAAAACTTGATCCTAGATCAAAGAAGGCTCTCTTCATATGAATCACTCATGGAGTGAAGGGATTTCGTATTTGGTGCTTAGAGACAAAGAAGATAATTTGTAGCAGAGATGTTACCTTTGATGAATCTGTCATGTTGAAGAATATAGCAAATGGAGATGTTCGGATGGACAGTACTCCACAGCAGGTAGAGTGTACTCCAAAACAGGTGGAGCTTCAACAGACGATGATTAGCCCAGTAATTGATGTTACTGATTCTCTAACTCCAATAGAAGAATCAGAAGATGAAGATGTTCAAACCCAAGAACCATTGGAGACACTAGAACCACTTTAGTTAGAAGGCCAAGGAGAGAAATCCGTAGACCTGCTCGATTTACAGATACGGTGGCCTATGCCCTTTCAGTTGTTGATGGTGATATCCCTATCACTTATCAAGAAGCAATGCAAAGCTTAGAAAGTTACAAGTGGAAAATTGCTATGAATGAAGAAATGCAATCTCTCTAGAAGAACAACACTTGGGATTTGACGTATTTACCGAAAAGTAAAAGGGCAATTGGATGCAAGTGGGTGTTTGCAAAAAAAGATAGATCTCCTAGCAAGAAAGATGTTCGCTACAGGGCAAGATTGATAGCTAAAGGCTATGCTCAGAAGGAGGGAATCGACTACAATGAAGCATTCTCCCCTGTTGTAAAGCATTCCACCATTAGAATATTGTTGGCCTTGGTAGCACAATTGAATTTGGAGCTAACTCAACTTGATGTAAAGACGGCTTTCTTGCATGGTGATTTAGAAGAAGAGATCTATGTGACTCAACCAGAAGAATACAAGAATGTTGGTGGTGAGAAATGAGTTTGCAAGTTGAACAAATCGTTTTATGGATTAAAGCAATCTCCGAGGCAATGGTATAAGCGATTTGATATTTTTATGATGAGGCAGAGATACACAAAGTAAAAGCTACAAGATGGGTCTTTCTTTTATGTTCTCTTGTATGTTAATGATATGTTGATCGCTTAAAGGAGTCAATAAGAGATCGACCTATTGAAGGCTCAGTTAAATCTAGAGTTTGAGATGAAAGATCTTGGTGAGGCCAAGAAGATTCTCGGCATGGAGATAAGTAGAGACAAACGGAGAGGCAGACTTTGTTTAACTCAGAAGCAAAATTTGAAAAAGGTATTATAAAGTTTTGGTATGAACGACAATACAAAACATGTAAGTACACCACTTGCTTCTTATTTGAAACTTAGTTCTCAGTTATCTCCTAAAACTGATGAAGAGCTAGAATATATGGCAAAAGTTCCATATGCTAATGTAGTAAGGAGCTTGATGTATTCGATGGTATGTACGCGGCCTGACCTTTCACAAGCAGTTAGAGTTGTGAGCAGGTACATGTATGATCTTGGAAAAGGACATTGACAAGCTGTGAAATCGATTCTACGGTATCTCTAACAAACCGTAGGTGTTGGTTTAGTGTTTGAGAAGGATGAAGAACTTGGTCAGGTAGTGGTTGTATATGTTGATTCCGACTACGCTGGTGATTTGGATAAACGTCGATCAACTACTAGATATTTGTTTACTTTAGCAAAAGCGTCAGTGAGTTAGAGGTCTACTTTATAGTCTACAGTGGCTTTGTCTACTATAGAGGCAGAGTATATGACAGTTTTAGAGGCTGTTAAAGAAGCAATTTGGCTTAGCAGATTGTTGGAAGACTTGGGAGTTGTTCAAAGTCACATTAGTCTTTATTGTGACAGTCAGGGTGTTACTCATTTAGCAAAAAATTAAGTCTATCATTCAAGGACTAAGCACATCGATGTGAGGTATTACTTTATGCGGGAGGTATTTGAAGAAGGAAAGATTCTACTTCAGAAGATTGTAACAGTAGAAAATCCTATAGATATATGGACCAAGGTGGTAACAGCAATCAAGTTCAATCATTTGGAGGCACTGTAGAAGATAACTTTATTTTGGGGAGTTAAAGAAGATTTGAGAAGCTTGGTGAATTTTAAGACAAGGTGGAGATTTGTTACATATGGCTTGAAACGTAGGAGTTTCATGGCCATTAAATTGAATTAAACATACCCATTTAATTTGATATTAAATGATGTACGAGGAAATTATTTTTAGGTCCTTAAACTTTAGGCTATTTACAAGTTTAACCCTTAGGCTCAATTATCAATAGGCCTAACTTTTTTCATTTGAAAACATCCCAAAAATCCTAATCATCTCTCCCATTTGGTTATTTCTGTTAGAATTAAAATATTTTTTATATGAATATAAACTCAAGATCTATACATGTCAAGTCATCAAGAACAATAAATTAAATAAACTGAATGCGGAAGCGTGCCTGGATTAATCGATAGAGTTTTTCCAGAGGGTTTGATCTTCCAAGAAGTTAGCTTTTCTCTTACGGCACAACTCTCAGAAGGGAAAAAAAGATATGCAAGTTGACCTAATTCTTGGGGATCATAACCCTTTATATAGTTGATCTAATAACCAACTAGTAAGTATTTATAACCCTGCCCCTCATAAAATTATAAATACACCTTATGTTATCTATACTTTTAATTCCATGATAATTTAATACCTATAACACATGTAATATAATTGGTCACTTAATTACGTGTAAAATTTTATGATAGCAATATACATTATGCATATGTGCCCATTATTATCGAATTTTAATTCAACAATCTCCCACTTGGGTAACATATGTTTCTTGATAAATATATAACCTTATGAGCTCAAAATTTTCTATCATATAATAAGTATTCTAAAACAATCTCGTCCATCAATTATATCCATATAGGATCAAAGCAGTCTTCATCATATCAATCATGACTGGACCCATCAATGGTCACGTATAAAAACATAATCAAATGACATAGATCAATCATGGATGCGTACCATGGAAATTACATGTAAATATGAACCGAACATGCCTATTTCCAACTGGTCCTCCTAAACATTAGTGAGATCAAACTTTACTGGATTCAGAGTATGCATAAGCCAAAATAACTTTATTTCTGCAAAAATCAATCTTAAACTAAAGAAACCGAAATTGTGTCTAAAATGAATGAGCATTTATCAAAATTACAAACTCCCACTAAAACTGAATATACTTAAATAATATTACACCAGCATGAGCAGTATACTCATGAAAGACCTAGGTTGATAGTTTCTCAATAAGTACGCAATTATGGAGTTTGTATCAACATGCTCTATAGACACACAAACACTCTGAATTTTCTTTAACAACTAGAAACAAAATTTTAAAGTGTTCCTATTGTTTATAGAATAAATGATACATATTTATTGTCACAAAATAACTGGAGTGGTCTTTCTATTCAATTTATAATTAGTAGCTCATGTGACAGAGTCTTTTACATCAATATTCTAGTAGAATCGAAGCCCGTAAACTTGATGATCTCTAACTTACCAGAACTTCAATATGTGAGCATGTAATTTTTGTTCTCTAAAGACATTTCATAACTTTCTTGGCTGTTATCCAACGATCCATATTAGATTTACTTAAATATCTATCTAACAGTCTAATAATGTACACAATATCCAAATGCATACATACTTAAGCATAAATTAGATTCTCAATAGCTTATGAAATCTTTTGTATTTTATAAATTTCAAGGTTACTTGTAGGGCACTAAAAAAATTTCTTCTTTAGTAATATGAGTATCACTTGGTTTACTCCCATTGAACTTGTAATACATATAATTTTCAACTAAATTTATCTCAAAACCGAATGAGATAATTAATATGAAATTTATAATTTCATTAATGAGAGTTAACTTTAAGCTTATAGATGGATTTCTTTAATTTACATTCATTAATTTTGTATAATTAGACACAAATCAATGATTGTATCATATAATTAATTTATTCAATGTTGTCATTGAAAAACACAAGCTTAACATCTATCTTCTGTAGCTCAAGATTAAAAGCAACAAGTGTCAAGATTATTTTGAAAGAGTCTTTCAGTATAACTTGAGAGAAAGTCTTCACAAAATCAATATCTTCTTTTAGAGTATATCCTTTAGATACAAGACATGCCTTATACTTGTCCACATTATCATTTACATCCCTCTTGGTTTTAAATATTAATTTACAACCAATTGGTTCGTACCTTAAGGTAATGCGACAAGTTCCTAAATTTTATTGTCTTGCATAAAATTATACTCTTGTTTTAATGATATCTATCCACTTTTAAGAGTTAAAACTTTTATGGTTTGATAAAAATAACTGATCAGGTTATTTTATATCATTCCTTTATTATACTTATTTTCTTGATGAAATACTAAGTAATAATCCTTAATAATATTTCTCTTTTCTCTCATGGATATCTTTAAAGTTTTTTTTTAGATTGTTGAGTTTGTTCTTCTGAAAAAATAGGTACCTTATCTTGAATAAGAGTTGTTCAACATTGTTTTGCTGATGTATTTAATTCACTTTTGATTATTGATATGTGTAAAAACCAAAATATCGTCAAAAGTGATAGTAGAAATTAAATTAATATTCAATTCCTCCTTAATAACAATGTATATAACCTTATTCTCCTTCCAAACTTAACATCCTAAAAAATGTTATAAATCTCTCATTAAAATAATCTTAATTATAGGATCATAAACTTTATAGCTCATGGATCACTCAAAATAGTCTAAGTAGTTGCTTACTTTTGAAGTTTAATTTTTTTACATGTATCTTAGCTTATACAAAAGAATCAACACTCTATAACTTATTGTTATTCCTTTTGAGCAAGACCCTTAATAACTTTATTCTAATATATTTTTTTATTACCCTTATTCTTAGAGACACTAACCAAAGAACACTAATTGATTGAATATTTTTATAATTATAATGCTTTAACTTTTCTTCCTTTTTAAAAAAATGAGAAATAATCTCATTTGAAGTTTATTTCTCCTATAATGATTGTAACTAATTCTGAATTAGTTAAACTGTATAGGAAGCTATACTAAATTATAAGAACAAACAATTGTTATAAAATTTGATCTTATGTGCCTTAAGATTTGAAGTAATATAATATACTCTCTCACATTTCCTTGATCTTTATACTTCATAGACATCAAGTAAACCAAAAGTAATTCATGTTAATTTTTTTAAAAAAATAGTAATAGAAAAACCTTAGTATGAATAGTTTCTTAAGATTTGTGCTCTTAAAAGTTTTTAAAATATTATATTTTATGATTATTAGACTTATACAACTTGAATAAACTCACCTCTCAAAATCTTATTTATGAATTCTTACCGCCGTGAGAGGTGCAAGTTGTTATTCACTTAGTGCAAGTTCTATGTTCATACCACCAAATACTATATATAAGTGTCTTTTCTATTCCTTGAAATTAATTTCACTAAACATAAGTGTAGAATGTATTCAACAAGTATTATAACAAAGATAAATTACCTAAAGATAGAACAAAAATAAGTAAATAAACAATCTCACATAAATATTCATAAGTAAACAATAAATTCAAAATAATGGCTAGTTCCCCTCAAGATACCAAGCACAACATTAATATCAAGCCTTTGGACAGTAATATTAACTGTAAGCGGTACTCTTGTTGTAGCAATCAAACATTGACAATAAACTATGTCAAACAATAGATTAATCTTTGGACTAACGTATTGTTCACATAAAATATCGTATAATTGTCACACATTTATCGTCACAGTTGTCGTTGAAATTCGGTCAAATATTAATTTTTCTTTGGGACAATTAATAAACGCATGAATTACAAAGACCTATAATTATCTTAACATTTTAAATAAACTAATCTACACAAAAGCGGTCACTTTGATGACATTATGTTTCAATTAATCTATAAAAATATTAGATATCTAAAACCAAAATATGAATTTAATTGTTTAATATATATATATTTAATTTTATCTGTCACTCAAAGTAAAAGATAACCAAAATAATAATAAATTTGAATAAAATTAACCTCATCACAAGATACCGAACACTTCATTAATATTTTATCTAAAAAATATTGACTTTTAAGTGATATCTTGATGTAGTAATTAAACATTGATAATAAGAATATGTTAAACAAAAATCTTCCTTTGTGCCGATTTATTGTTCACATATAAAACTGAATAATTATCATATGTTTATTACCATAGATGCACATGTAACATTACTAATTATTAATCTTCCTTTGGGCCGATTAATATTATCATAAACTGAATTACATGCACAAAACCTTTTATATTTTAAAATAAAATAATTTTCACAATTAAGATCACTTTGATGACTTAATGCTTCAATTAATTTATCTTAAAATATATAACATAAATATATTAATATTCAAAATTAATATTTATAACAGTCAAAGTTGAAATTTCTGATAACATTTGAGTTTTCAAATAAACCAAATTAAGGTTGTCTTAATGGGGCTATTAGAATCCAAATAATCGAAATCTTTGACTGTTCTTCAAAAATTCTTTAAATATGTTTTTACCAAAACTAAATTCGTTCAAAATATTTAATCTTTAACTAAAAACAAAATACAAAAATATCATACAAATGAGTAATTCGTATAATAATTATTTGAAACTTTAATATAATCATAATAATACAATAATCAATTTTTTTTGATCAAACCGAATTGAATATATTAATACCAAATATATATTCTATAATCCAAAATGACATGTGATCAAAACTAAATATTGAATATATTAACCAAGTAACTACGTAAAATAGTAGTAAACTTTAAAAAGTAACATGCCAAAAGATTATTCAATCATAACTTAATAGACATAAACCGAATATAAAGCTTTAACAGCTAACTTAAAATTTTTTTTGAATCATGATAAATTTATCATGACAAAGCTCAAATTAATTAAAATTTTCTTTATTACTAACGATCAAAACTGAAATTTTGATCTAATCGAACTTAATATATATTTATTTCTAAAGGTTTAACTTAATACCTAATGATCAAAACTAAATTTTGATCCAACCAAAGTAAACATATATTTTAAATAAAATATATTTAAAATATATATTTCATAAATATAAAGTAAATATGTTAATATCGAAGTAATTAGAATCCAAAATTAAAATTTAATTTCCAATTAATAGCAACCAAAAAATTAAATAAATTTTCATGCGGACAAAACTTAATCTTCATATAAATATAAATCTAGATTGATTTCTATGATTTCTTAATTAATTGATTCAAACCCATGGACGTAAAACCAAACTGAATCCACGAAAATGGAAAACAATGAATGTTAATCCATTGAAAAAGGTCGAATTGGCGAAAAACCAAAATAAAAGCATAAAAAACAATATAAATTGATTTGTTCTTAAAATACGACAAATATATATAATTTAATCTCATATGATTAATTATAAAACCATATCGAAGTAAATAATCTATAAAATTATATTTAATTTTAGATCATAACAGTAAATTAAAACCAAAAACTTATGATCTTAATGATTCAACATAATTCTGACACTGATGCCACTTGTTAGAATTAAAATATTTTTGATACGAATATAAACCCAAGATCTATACATGTCAAGTCATCAAGAACAATTAATTAAATAAACTGAATGCGGAAGTGTACCTGGATTAATCGATAGAGTTTTTCCAGAGGGTTTGATCTTCCAAGAAGTTAGGTTTTCTCTTGCGGCACAACTCTCAGACGGGGAAAAGAGATATGCAAGTTGACCTAATTCTTGGGATCATAACCCTTTATATAGTTGATCTAATAACCAACTAGTAGTTGATTTAATAACCAACTAGTAAGTATTTATAACCTTGCCCCTCATAAAATTATAAATACACCTTATGGTATCTACACTTTTAATTTCATGATAATTTAATACCTATAATACATGTAATATAATTGGTCACTTAATTACGTATTAAATTTTATAATAGCAATATATATTATACATATGTGCCCATTATTATTGAATTTTAATCTAACACTTTCTTCTCCCATTTGTTGTATTCGGGAATTCTTAGGAATTCCATTTGTTTGTACCATTTTGGTAATAGTGAAGTTATCATCCGGTGATGATGCCCGAGGAGTAGACATTTGTCGAACCTCGTAAATTCTTTGTGTTCTTTTTATTATTTATTTTGGTTGTTTATTGGGGCTTTCCTTGGATAACAATATTTAATAGTTTGACGGGTTTGTCCGCTGTGCAAATTTTGGTGGTTTCAATCTTAACATTTCAACTCAGATTTGAATCTACGTTCGTGTGGAAAATAACCCGGTTTCTCCAACAATTTTAAGGATATAAGGTTTGAAATTTAAGTTTTAAATTTTACAAGAGGGTTGTGTAATTTTATTACACATCTTATATATCAATATATAACTCTTGAAAAAATATAACACAAGTTTTTGCTTTTGAATTAATTTATGGGTTATATTTTATATACAAGTTGAGTAAAAAGATATATCAACCTTCATATTTAAGCTATAAAATTTTAACCTAAATCTTTATCTCTAAACTCTAAACTCTATTCATAAATCAAAAATTTTAATTTTTAAATTTTAAACTCTAAACCCTAACCATAAACCTTAAATTCTATGTCCTGTACCTATGCCCAAAATCAACATAACACCTTTAAGTTTTACCTTCAAATCTACCTTTAAGTTTTACCTTCAAATCTACATAAATTCGATGGTCAACATTCTGAAATGCTCACAATTTAACGTCACGCCACCTGCTGATGCCGGAGGAAGAATGGTTTTAAATTCTTAGACTTCTTCGTATGCTGCATCGTTTTTAGTGCATAAGCTAATGGAAACATTTATGATAGTTTTTTTCCCCTTTAGCAAACCCACGTAAAGAGGGCATTGGGATGCACGAGAAAAGTAAAAAAATAACAGCTGCATATGATATTTTACCTTTAAGTACCAAGCTCCTCAACGAGCTGTACCAATGCTTCTACTTCCAACACAGAAAATGGCCTTCTGGTTCGACGCTGTGCAAGCTCAGATTTTCGTATTTTTTGGTTTACAGAGACAACAGAAAGCGCCTTATCATTCATTGCATGAACTAGAACTAGAGTTCTAGATTCCGATATCTTTCGATCGGTTAGTATGTCAGTTTGGGAGGAAGTCTGTCTGTAATTACTATCGATGAATTAGTAATGGTGGGTCAGCTAGGGCTAGAGAGCTGTGAAACAAGCACTAATTAATCAAAGGTACAAGTAACGCATAACACATACGTGACATAAAAAAGATTCAAACCAAGATTTATTACCATTACAACACATTAAAAAAAATCACCTTGTTAAATTCGGAGGGGCAACACCACATGGCAATAACAGAGGGTGTTCCGCTGAGCACAAAGGTGGAGAATCAATTGCAGGACCTAGAGCATCCAAATTATCTTTAGAGTAAATTCCAGATTGTGAGAGTTCTACTGTCATCTCTCACTTTCTTCCCTCAAAAGAGGACTCCAACACGGATTCTACCTCCGAGTAAGGCAGTCACCGCCTCCATTACAGTCCTCTACTTGCATTTAAGTACCGCTAATATTATAACATGATCATGAATTAAATGATAAGAAGTACATGACCAACAGTCGCAGATTCTGGCACCTGGATATAAAGTTCTGGAATCCTAGAGGACCTGATGCTTAATTTTACTGTACAAAAGAACGACTCCATTCTTTGATGTTCAAAATCCTTCAACGTTAGAGCCGCTTTCAAGTGTTTGGATGTTAACAACTCCATTCTTTAATGTTCGATACGTGTTGGAGGACTACAAGCCTTGAACCTGTTGCTAAGTTTATTAAACCTAGATTTTTTTCTTCATCATCTCTACTAACTTAATATTGTTCCTATGCCTTGAAACAGAAGCATTAGGAAAAGAATCACTACGTGATGGCAATTTGACATCTCTAACGGAATTGACAGATGCAGGACATGTCATAGACAAATGTAATAGATCCTTTAAGGGGCAACTATTAGAAACAATTAAAGACAAAGATTCCAAACACTTAGCCTCTCGCTCTCGTTTGACACCATTGTCATATATACCATCACACAAGTCCCCGAAATCACCAGGAAGACTACCATATGCTACATTGTTTTTGCAAATTGCAGACTTTAAACCACCCGTAGTTCGATCTGAGTATGCAACCTGCATCTTTATCGAAGTGCCTACCAAATTGGCATTGTTATCGGAATGTTTAAATTCCTTTAGGTTGTCACTGTTTTCACTAGTCCATTCAGAGGCAACAACGCTTTCTTTGCTACTTACATGTTCGACACATTCAGTTTTTACCGGTTTGTCATCATACTCAATTTCCTTCTTAACATCTTTACCTATATAAACATGATCATGTTCATCTGAAACAATGCCTGCAGCAGAGATTTCACTCTCCTCCAGTAGCTTCCCAGCTAAAGAAGCTAACAATTCAAATGCACAAAATTGATTATTATCCACTGTCCTCTTAGTCCGATCCCTCCTCTGAAACCGAAAACAGAACCATCATTTATTCATCAAGTTTTAGGACAAAGTTGAACACATAAAAGTAGCAGAAAACCAACAGCATACCCAAATTGATCGAGGGGCTCGGTGTAACACCCTAATTTTTTCCGAATTAAAAATCTTAAATCCCTAATTCGAACCCTAGAAATTGGGAAATTTAAATTCTGAATTCAGTGGCTAATTTTTAATTTCAGAGAGTTGGGTGGTACTTTTGAAAATGTTTAAAAAGTCCAGACCTTTGTAGGGCAATTTTACCATTTTGAATATGATAACAACTCGTCCTAGTTCCGTTTCTGATTTTCGGCTTGGGGAATTAAATTTCTTTAATTCTAATTATTTCTGTTTTTAGCCTAGTAATCAAACCCAGTAAGATTTTATTTTGTTTCCTTCCATCATTCGGTCATTTTTTCTCTCTTTTTCGTATCCAACATCTGTTGTGGCCTTCAGTTTGTGTTCTTTGGTAAGTGTTCGGTAAGCAATCTTCGTCCTTGTTTATTTTTGGTTTCGGTTTAGTACTGTTATCAAAAGGGTACTGTTGTTTTTAGTTTCAATCGATTGTATGTGGGTGAAGAGTGTTTTAAGTGGTTATTGTTTGATTCAAGTTAAGGGGTTTTGATTCATTTTTATTCGAAGATTTTAGGAAGAAAAGGAGTGCATCAAATCGGGGTTTGTAAGTTTGAATCGGAGTTAAAAGGAGGGGGAGTATTTCGAATCTAGAGCGAAAACCATATTTTTCTCGGAAAATCTGGGTTTCTCAGATTTTCTCGGAAAAATCATGGAACCTGTGACCCGACCGATCCGACACGTGAGCCGACCGACCCAACCTGTGACCCGACCTGACATCACTGTTGACGTCAGCGTTGACCAGTATTGATGTCAGTGTTGACCTTTGCGGACGTCAGCATTGACTTTTTCTGACATGGTCCCACTTTATATTTTTTGATGTCCTGAGTTCAATAGTGCAATATGTTTTTTGAAATTCGAACCCAAAGTTTTATTTTTAAGTATTTTTAGTTTGAACATTTATCTTAAAGTTATATTTAATTGATTCTGAATTAGTTAATTTTGGTTTAGGTGACGTGGATTCAGACCTCAAGCATCTTCCTCCTCCTCCTGGATGACTCATTGCTTCTCAAACATCGGGACACGCATGTTTTACACCTGTTCGATCTAGTGCTAGAGCTGAGTCCAATAGGCGTCATTCTCGACATTAAGCTTTTGCTTCAGGTATGTCTCTCCAACTATTTCCTGTTTTCCATTGTGTGTAGATTCTGTTATTCTGAATAAGCATGTTGATTGCATTAATCATTTATTCTCTGAAAATTAAGCATAATGTCATACTCTCTCATTTAGATGCATATCTAATTCTGAATTTATCATGTATGCCTCTTATTAGTATTAAGACATGCATTCCGATTCTGTATCTGTTCATATCATAGCATGGGTTGGATTATTTGTACGGGGAATATCAGTGATATCATTACTTATGTTCAGTGGCTTCACCTTCAGGTCGAATTTCTACTTCTTCTTAGTGGCTCCACCTTCAGGTTGAGATTCCATTTCTGTTGGTGTGATGGAGTTAGAGTGATTCAGGGGAACCTACTCTTTCGATGGCGTTCGGTGTTGGGTGCATATCATGCATACATTATACTATTTGTTTTGCCATGTTCTGTGATCCTATTTATCTGCACACTAAAGATATACTAGACTTCCTTGTAACACCAAAAAATCAGGTTAGTAAAGTGATTCGAATAAACCGTAAATAAAAACCAAACCATATGTTAATTGAGTTAGAAAAAGGGCTAAAATAAACTAAATGAGAAAGTTGAGTGTTGCATAATAAAAGATGGGATTCTATAAACTACCCCTAGTAATAAGTAAAGTCTAGATATATCATTAAGGGCAAAAAGGTCTTTTGCACCCCATTAATTGAGTAAGCAAAAATTGGCCCCAAATTTCTCTCTTCCTCCTCATTCACGACAACACCAAAGAAAATAAGAGAGAGAGGGTTTTGTGAGAGAATGGAGGGAAGCCATTGAAGGGTGGCTTGAAAGCCCTTGCATGCTTAGGATTTGGGTTAGGAAATCAAGCTTGAATACATCGGTAAGTTATCCTTTCCATAATCGAAATACTGGAAACTAAATTCATGGATTTTGAATGTTTTTGTGATATTTTCCAAGTTAAAATTTGTTTGATAGAAACTTGATTTAGGGATTGAAAGTTGCTTGGGTTTAGTTCTAGGAGCATGAGCAAATAAGTTAAGTGGCTTAGAAAATAGATTTTTAAAAAATGTTATAAGTGTTAATTGGTTAGATATGTTGATGAAAAATTGGATTAAATGACGTTGATTTCATATTTAAAGGTGCTGAAAATTTATGGAAATAAGTTGGGATTTGGGGGTTAAATGTATAAAATGAAAATTTGTCGAAAACGCCTAGAAATGTAATTCTGGGTAGCACTTTTGAGAAAATATCCTAGGTAGGGATTTAATGAGTTAGAAGCTGAAATTTTAAATTATAATACTCACATATATCTAGTTTAAGTGAAAATTTACGGAACCTCAATTCGAGTTCGATAGAGAAAGATATAAGCGTTTTTGTTTGGATTGTCCGAACAGTCCCAAATCTGGATAGGTCCGATTAGAACGAAATTTGGTACTGATAGGGAAATAATTAAAATGTGAGGTTCATTTTTTTCTTATAGAGGGTCTTCCTATCTTTCTAACGATATAAAATAAGCTCGATTTTGACATGGGAGCTAAGAGATGTCATCGATTCATTATAGGATAGCAAAATTATCCCTAATGAACAAATGCATGTGTTTACCTCGTTATGTCTAAGATTACTTGGACTAAATAATTGAATATGTCCTAATGAATGATTATATGTGTATGGATTGATAGAGAATCCAAGGAAAGGGGACATTGAAGAACAAGAAAGGCTCGAAGTAGCAAGGAAGAGAGGCAAGGGAATCACGATCTACAATCCCTAAACTACTTGGAAAATTTATGAGTGTGGAAAATCTTAGGGTTGGGACTAGGTCCTAACCGTTCCTTTGTTAATTGATTTTTCATGTAAATGGATTAATCTCATATTCGGTAAAACGGAAAGGAAGATTAAATGTACATAAGTTGTTTGATATCTTGATTGATTGCTAGATCGTTAACACTAGCTTAATACATATGCATTGCTCGAAAATGTCAAGGTAAGTATGGCATGCGGCTACGGATGTCAGGTACGCGATTCATGCATGGAGCATGTTTATGGTGATGTGATCAATTGTTTGATAGCATCATATGCATGTAGCTTGTTGATATGATATAAATGTATTGCTTGATAAACATGCCTTGAACACTTACTCATGATGACATGAACTTGGTAAATATGAACTGAATGATCAAACGAGTAATGAAATGTTATTGAGCCTTGGTCTATAGTTGGTCATAGGTAGTACAACATGCCTAGGGTCTGGGCTCATTATTTAGTGCTACGACACTCTTGTTTAGTACTTCGGTACTCTTGGTTGGTACTGTGGGTACCGTGATTTGGTGGTTAGTCACCAATTATTAGATACCATGGGTATCTCTTATTAGTATCTTTATGACACTCTTGTTAGTGCCTTTTTAGTACTCTTGTTAGTGTCTTCGTGACACTCTTGTTGACTCGCTTACATGGTATAACTATTCCAAGGCATTGACACTTGATCATGTATT